>CM046856.1:55457733-56170233 GCA_025617745.1 Heliocidaris erythrogramma | reverse complement strand
GCCAGAGAACGCAGTTTATATGCAAGCCTACGCAACACTTCACCACTGTGCGCCATTCCTACGCAACACTACGCCAAAATGCCCCGGCCCGGTGACGCAAAACATATTTTGATAGGCCTACTTGCGCATGAAATGCAGGTTCAAGTCAGAGCTACGCACCCGCACATACACCAAATGCGATGCGTTCAATGCACCAAGCTTTTGATGTGACTGACGAGATTATCATTTGCGGTCACCAAAACCACCGAGTAATTTTCCTTTGTTTTTTGTAATAATATATCACTAGGCCTGATTACTAATCAGTCATCTTCAAAATTAAGATTTACATTCATGACATTATGTTTGCTAAGCTTTTCTTTCATGTTATCAAGAAACTTTGGCATATGTGACCTGCATATAATCCCAAGCTTTTTTGTTTTGTATACATATATAGGTCAGCTGACACTGCCTTCGCCCCTTCCCAAGACATACCATGGATGGATCCTAACCCTGGCCTAACCCAAAATTTGCCGTCGGATGGAGACGACCAAGAGTGGTGGGTACTCGGTGGACATGAATGCCATTTTTAAAGATTTTTTGCGAGTATGCAGATTTAGTCTCGTTTCATGCTGTCGCCACCAATGAAAGTTCTTAATTGATATCCGGAACATCGTGGGAATCGAACTCATCCGACATAGCACAAAATGAGACCCACGTGGCGGAACCACTCGACTACAAAATCCTGTACATTCAGGCAAAAAGTGAAAAACGGTGGGTGTAGATTATATCTGAAGCACCACCTACAGCGAAAGGGGAAATTCAGGAGCAGATACCATGTGAAAGTAAACATGGCCTTTGATCGTTATCAAGATTCGTTTGGAAAGTTCTCCAGAAGGGGCAAATAGTTAATGAGTTTGACAAAACGTAAACGTGGAATGATTGTTTATCGTTAAAGTGGCCTGGGGTGTTTCATAAAGCTGTTCGTAAAGTTACGAATGACTTTACGAACGACTGGAACATGTTCTTGGGTGCTACACTAACCAGATTCTCAATCATTTAGCACAAGAACTCATCACCAGTCGTGCATAAAATTTGTGCGTAACTTACGAACAGCTTTATGAAACATCCCCAGGTCTACGATTTCATTGTGTACATTTTTCAAATTTTTTATGTTGTTAAAGCCCGTCAAAATAGTTGTGCTTACGCACAGGATACATGTTTGTGTATAATAAGTGTACATGACCTCAGCCATTGAATAGGAGTGGTTGCAATTGCAACGCAGTATGTGTCGTGCATAAAGGGTTTATTCATGTAAACAAGCATCATGTAAATAAGCATTAGCTTATGTTTTTAGTAACTTACAAGAGCTAAAAGAGGGGTGGTATTCTGAGATTTATTTAATCTTGATTTTAGTGAAATAATTTGAATTGTCATAATAAAATGAACGCTTATATGGTTAATGCATGTGCAAAAGTGACTGCGTACGCGGAATTCATCTGTGCAAACACCAATGAAATTTTGCAATTTGAAATATGTTATGACAAAATCTTTTCACTAAAATCAAGATAAAATAAATCTCAGAATACCATCCCTGTTCTGAGGGAATATTATTGATGTCAGTTCTCATAGGGGCTGGACTCGCATAGACTACTTTGCAAATTGTTCATTTAAAGGGGCAATAAGATGTCATATCTGTTAATTGCAGTGCATGAGAGGCTCATTCCAAGCGCAGAATATAATAAGCAGAGACATAAATGCATACATTGTAGAGCTGGATGGTTAAATTCTTTTGGGGGTTTATTTTGTCATATCAAGATCACATGATATCAAGACTATTTGAAGATTCACTGTAAAGTAAACAGGTTTACATGCATTTAATTTTGTTTACAATGCTTTGTATACTTTCTTTACAGTGAACCGTTAATCGCAAATTTGCAGATTGTTCATCGACATGAAGATGACTTGTTCCTGAAGAATAGAATAGAGATGAATAAGAAAAGGACGAGTTGTTTCATCGTTTATTTGCATGTTCACAGTTGAAAAGAGATTTATTGAATGATTGATAGATCACAAGAAAGAGGAGAGAAAGAGAGACGAGGGAGTGAGGGGTATATTGTCCGATCAGGAGAAAGAAAGAGAGATGGGGAGGGGGGCGAGGACGATAAAGAGATTTAATGATTGACAGATCAGGAGGCAGGAAAAATGAAGAGAGCAAAGGAACGAGGGAGAGTATCAATGAGAAAGAGGTAGAGAAAAAGGGAAGGCAGGAGTGAGAGAGAGAGAGAAAGAATGAGGAGATGTATAGATAAAGAGAGGATGCAGATTGAGTGAGAAGAAAAGAGCCCAGGGGCTCCTTTCACAGAGCCATCATTAGTCTTCTTGGATAATACATAGAAACGTTTGTTGTAAAATCAACACGCATTTCTATGGGATGTCCACAGACTTAGACTTGACGGTTTCGTGAAACGGGCCCCCCAGAGAAATAATAAGAATCACATGTTCACCCTTTAAAAAAATATGTTTCTTCCTTTCGCTCTTACTGATCTATCGCCCTGTCTCTCTCTACTCTTCTCTAATATCTACCTCATTCGCTCTCTCTTTTCTTGTATTCCTCTCCTTCTTTCTCTCTACTACTCTCTTAAGCTCTCACACACTATCTACCTTCTGTCTTCCCCTCTGTCTCTAGTGTTCTCAAAGATCTACATGTATCTCATCCTCTAGCTCTCTCCCCCTCTTTTCTTTATCTATATCCTTATTTCTACTATTCTATCTCTCTCTCTTTCTCTCCCAGACACAAAAACACTGTACTCCCTACCCCCACCCCCACTTTTTCTTTCATCTCTGAGTTTCCAAACTCTTACGGTCATGAGACGTACACTTAAAGGACAGAAAATGTGTATATCATTTAGGATTATTTATTTACAAATATTTATTTACAATATTTACATATATTCATCATGATAAACAACACTGAATACTTAGGCTGGTATATATTGGGCAGTGATAGCAGCTAATAATAATAAAAATAATGGTGATCATAATTATAATATAAATATATTTATAATAATGATGCTAATAATACTCATGATAACAAAATTAATAATAAGAACTGTCACCTTCCAACATTTTATCATCAATAGTGCTATCATAATAATGATAAAATGATAATGATTATGATAAAAAGTACTTATGATAACTATTATTCATTACGACTTTAGATCACGTAGAACGCTTTGGTCTCATTTCATGCTGTTGCCACCAATGAAAGTTCGGAGGTGATATTTTGAACTTCATGGGATTCGAACCCATGCAACGTAGCATTAAACTTCAACCGTTTAAGCGATCAGGGAACTCATGTTTCAGGCATGCATGTCCAGACTTCCCGACATTTGATGTTCAGATTTCAGAATATGTCATGTGAAATGGTTTTAGTAAAAAATATCAACCCCAAACATGCAAATTCATATTCTGGGGTTTCATTTCCAAAGGAAATATCAACCATCTTACCCAAAATATGTTGAGATAAAGTTAGAATCAAATATAAACTGCAGTATGCCCCTAGAAGATGAACAATTAAACTGTTACCATGAGTGAAAACTTTCAAATCCAGCAGTTCACTGAGGCAGTTACTGCTGGCTTCCTCCCCCCGGAGTTCAGGCATCAGGCACCTCAACATCTAGAGCTACAGCAGCAGGCTAAACATTTATACAGTATGGTGCTTTGCACTAAGAGTAATAATGTTTTACACTAAATGCGGCAAAGATTCAGGGTAATAAACTCCACAAAACTAATTTGCATCATTTTTTGCTTTAAATATTGATACTCAAGACAAATATTAACCTAAAAAATCATGGGTCAAGTCGGAAAACACTCTTCCATTGCTTTGCAGTACACCATTTAACACAGGTGGGACTGGTATATACATTGTAGTTACTATACATACACAAGTCATGTCTTATGGTTTACTATTGCACATTACACACGTACGTATATTGAGAATCTATACATACACATGCAGGATAATTGAAATATCAATTTGGCGGGAATTCCTATAATCGTTGAGAGTCCTTTGGTTGATTTCATGGCACACTGCATACGCAAGAAATCTGCGTCACTTCATGGTACATCACATACAAAAATGAGCGTAATCAATAAACAACACATTCAACTGTTATTCCAATGATTCAAAAGCCTTTTTAATTAATACACATCTTAATTTTAAAATTAACATGAAAAACCTACATGTATTGCATCTTACCACCATAATCTTTGACCGTCCTTTGGTGGAGTGCACGTCACGCTGAATTGTAGTCGTTTTCCTCTTGTACGCAGGAAATAGGCTTACGTTCTCTGTGAATGACATGCAAAAATAAGCATAATCATTAATACATATCTTAATTTTAAATATAACATGAAAAACCTACATGTATTGTATCTTACCACCATAATCTTTGACCGTCCTTTGGTGGAGTGCACGTCACGCTGAATTGTAGTCGTTTTGCTCTCGTACGCAGGAAATAGGCTTACGTACGTTCTCTGTGAATGACATGAAAAAATAAGCATAATCATTAATACATATCTTAATTTTAAATTTAACATGAAAAACCTACATGTATTGTATCTTACCACCATAATCTTTGACCGTCCTGTGGTGGAGTTCACGGCACGCTGAATTGTAGTCGTTTTCCTCTCGTACGCAGGAAATAGGCTTACGTTCTCTGTGAATATGACATGCAAAAATAAGCATAATCATTAATACATATCTTAATTTTAAATTTAACATGAAAAACCTACATGTATTGTATCTTACCACCATAATCTTTGACCGTCCTGTGGTGGAGTTCACGGCACGCTGAATTGTAGTCGTTTTCCTCTCGTACGCAGGAAATAGGCTTATACGTTCTCAGCTCTGTGAATATGACATGCAAAAATAAGCATAATCATTAATACATATCTTAATTTTAAATTTAACATGAAAAACCTACATGTATTGTATCTTACCACCATAATCTTTGACCGTCCTGTGGTGGAGTTCACGGCACGCTGAATTGTAGTCGTTTACCTCTCGTACGCAGGAAATAGGCTCATGTTCTCTGTGGAAAATGATAAACAGCTACCTGTACATAAACTTTCAGTGTTAACAATAAAGAATTTATCAAAATAAAGGGGGTGAATCTATTGCATAATTTACAAACCTACTTTAACCTAATTATGCCGATGGTTGAACAGTCAAACATTGCGCAGTAATGAACAAAAGTTTGAGCTTATTTTGTCACTTTTGTGGAAATAATTTTGGCCTGAAAATTCATGTCCTATATTGTACATTCCTTCTCTACTTATGCATAAACTTTCAGTGTTAACAACTAAGAATTTATCAAAATAAAGGGGGTCATTCTAAATGCATTTCTAGTATTAAAGAGTAGCCAACACACACGTCATACAACTGTTCCATACGTACCGTAGCCCTTCCGATCCGGACGCCGGGTCTGCCGGTCTGACAATGACGAGTCTATGGTCAAAGAAGCAGTAATAAGCAAACTTTGAGCTTATTTTGTCACTTTTGTGGAAATGATCTTGGCCTGAAAATTCATGTCCTATATTGTACATTCCTTCTCTACCTATACATAAACTTTCAGTGTTAACAACTAAGAATTTATCAAAATAAAGGGGGTCATTCTAAATGCATTTCTACTAGTATTAAAGAGTAGCCAACACACGTCATACAGCTGTTTCACACGTACCGTGGCCCGTCTGTACGCCGGGTCTGCCGGCCTGACAATGACGAGTCTATGGTCAAAGATGCAGTAATAAGCAAACTTTGAGCTTACTTTGTCACTTTTGTGGAAATGATCTTGGCCTGGAAATTCATGTCCTATATTATACATTCCTTCTCTACCTATACATAAAGTTTCAGTGTTAACAACTCAGAATTTATCAAAATAAAGGGGGTCATTCTAAATGCATTTCTAGTATTTAAAGAGTAGCCAACACACGTCATACAGCTATTTCATACGTACCGTGGCCCGTCTGTACGCCGGGTCTGCCGGCCTGACAATAACGAGTCTATGGTCAAGGAGCTGGCAATACCAAAGTAGGTCCGGTCTTGTCTGAGCTAACGGTCTCCGTCAGAAAAACGAAACTTTTTGAGTTGAATTTTGTCATTACTTTACATAATGGCAGATAACTTTTTGATAAAAGCATATTATTGATAATGAAAAGCAGAAATAGGAAGACTATTAAATTCTAAAACTAACCCTGGCCAAACCAAAGGAAGAAACGCGATATATTTGAAGATAAAAGGTGGTTTAATTAAAAGTCAGGCAAAACTACTCCAAAAACGTCAAAAATCGAAAATTTTCAGACGAGAAAACATTCCATCATTAAATCACTCTTATTTCTTTAAAAAACAAAGATAATCCCCAAGTTCCTCTGTAGTGATAGAATAATAGTTATTGATCATATCTTACCAGTTTATTACGACTGCCAAGGCCTAATTGAGAAAATGAAAAATTTCAAACATAAGATGCAGATTCGGGTACCAAAAGGTAAGTTCTCGGGTGCAAACGTTAATTTCCAGGTACCCAGCGTTAATTTTCGGGTACCCATAGTTAACCGTCGGGTACCCAAGGTTAATTTTCGGGTACCCAAGGTTAATTGCTCGGGTACCCATAGTTAATTTTCGGGTACCCAAGGTTAATTGTCAGGTACCATAGTTAATATTGGGGGAACCATAGTTAATTTTCGGGGAACCAGTATATTTTCGGGTACATGAGGTTAATGTTCGGGTACCCATAGTTAATTTTGGGGTGCCCAAAGGTACACAACCATAGCCCTAACCCTAACCCTAACCCTAACCCTAACCCTAACCCCTAACCCTAACCCTAACCCTAACCCTAACCCTAACCCTAACCCTAACCCCTAACCCTAACCCCTAACCCCTAAACCCTAACCCTAACCCTAACCCTAACCCCCCCCTCCCTAACCCTAACCCCTAACCCTAAACCCTAACCCTAACCCTAACCCCCCCTAACCCTAACCCTAACCCTAACCCTAACCCTAACCCCAAAAAAAAGTAAGGAAATTTTCGTTACACTTAGAAATTTTTTAACCCAATCCCTAACCCTAACCCTAATTTTAAAAAAATTCTTAAAAAAAACCTACTCGCAGTTAAAGGTAATGTACTACATTTTCATCCTAAAATCTGACTTTCCAAGATTGTTGTGTTATGCTGAAGATTACTAAATGTGAGAAGTTATCACCAATCAATTAAGCAAAAAGATTGGTAATTATATGCGTATTTTTAATTATTCTAATAATAATTCTTTTATTCGCGGCCTCGAATTGAATCAGCGAAATTCAAAATCATTTTCGGCCGTTAGCTAACGGCCGAAAATAATTTTGAATTTCGCTGATTCAATTCGAGGCCGCGAATAAAAGAATTATTATTAGAATAATTAAAAATACGCATATAATTACCAATCTTTTTGCTTAATTGATTGGTGATAACTTCTCACATTTAGTAATCTTCAGCATAACACAACAATCTTGGAAAGTCAGATTTTAGGATGAAAATGTAGTACATTACCTTTAAAGTCCAAAATTTTGGATTTTTTCTAACTAGGAGGTGTACTACACGTACACCAAGTTTGGGTTCTTAACTCGTACTTTTCAACCTTGGCAAAAGCCCAAACTCTAACCCTAACCCTAACAGTTTTTTACACGTTTTGGACCATTTCCAACATTTAAAAAAAAAAAAAAAGTAAGGAAATTTTCGTTGGACTTAGAAATTTTTTAACCCTAACCCTAACCCTAATTTTAAAAAAATTCTTTAAAAAAAACTGCTCGCAGTTAAAGTCCAAAATTTTGGATTTTTTCTAACTAGGAGGTGTACTACACGTACACCAAGTTTGGGTTCTTAACTCGTACTTTTCAACCTTGGCAAAAGCCCAAACTCTAACCCTAACCCTAAACCCCAACCCCAACCCCAACCCCTAACCCTAACCCTTAACCCTAACCCTCACCCTCACCCTCACCCCTAACCCCTAACCCCTAACCCTAATGTTTAATATTCTCAGGTAACACATTCCAAACATTTGGGCCATGGTGTCTTATCGATTAATCGGCTAGAATTATTTGGGGGTTGGTTAAATGGAGGTCAGAAGAGTGTCGTGTAGGATAAGAATGAATATTACTATTGTACGTAAAAATATTGCGTAAAGGCAATGGTATACTCTTTGTCTAAAATTTGTACATCAATATTGCAGTTTGAAAGAGAACAGTATATCTTTTCAAATGTTACAAATTTAACTGAGAAAAAAATCATGAAATACAAAGAAAACCCAGAAGGTATTAAATATCTAGATAAACTGGTGTGATATATTATTCAATATCTAGTACCCTTCTATCTCTGTTCATTTCCTTTCTCTCATCACTGCAAGTTTTATTGACAATGGCAATTAACTGTAAAAAGAAACAATATAAAAAAACAGAAAGCATAGAATATTTACAATAAAATTTAGTGATGAATCACGTATTCTTTACTTCCATCTTTCTTCATTTCATTTCTCCCATCACTCTTCACAACCTCTATTCAATGAACTTTCCATCCATACCACCACCATATATACCTTCCAGCTCTTTCATACTTGACACATAATGAATCACGTATTCTTTACTTTATTCCATCTTTCTTCATTTCCTTTCTCTCATCACTCTTTACAACGAACTTTCCTTCCATACCATCACCATATATACTTTCCAGCTCTTTCATACTTGACACATAAAAATGGAATGACTCGTTCAATATACAAGGTCATTGATTATTTATTGATAAGCAATAACAGTCAAACATATGTCCAGCATAGCAATATAACAGATGAAAATTAATAATGAAAATGAATAACAACACATGATACTGTGAAAAGTGGTCTATCGGATAATATCATCCAAAGAGAAGCAGTCTATCTGATAATATCATCCAAAGAGAAGTGGTCTATCGGATAATATCATCCAAAGAGAAGTGGTCTATCGGATATCATCCATAGTGAAGTGGTCTATCGAATATAATCTAAGAGTGGTCTATCCGATAATATCATCCAAAGAGAAGTGGTCTATCGGATAATATTTTCCGAAGAGAAGTGGTCTATCGGATAATATTATCCAAAGAGAAGTGGTCTATCGGATAATATCATCCAAAGAGAAGTGGTCTATCGGGTATCGTCCAAAGAGAAGTGGTTTATCGGCTATCATCCAAAAAGATGTGGCTTATCGGATAATATCTGAAGATTTGAAGGTTTGCATGGTGAAGTTGTAATTCAGAAAAAAAGGTTTGCGGTACAACCTTTGTTTTGTTGTTTCATTCATAACATTCATTATATTCATCATTAGGATACTCATTCTGATGTCATTATTTCACCCTTTTTTCCCACATGTATGTTTTTAAATTTAATATCTTTCCTCAACAGGATGACTTGTTTCTCTCCACAGATTATCTCCAACAGGATTTCATGTTTCTCTCCTCAATTTGTTCATTATCATTGTTTTTTCTCTCCACAGCCTTTCACAACATTTATTATTAGTATACTTAGTATACTTATTAGTATTCTGTTGTCAATATTTCACCTTTTCCATATGTATGTTTTAACCTTAATTCCTTTCCTCAACAGGATGCCATGTTTCTCTCCACAGATTACCTACGGTCCCAATCCCCCCTTTTGTTTCCAGCTTATCCAGACGGTTAATTGATTTCTTAGTCCTATTGTTCACTTGTTTTCATTGTTTCTTTTCAACGCAGGATTCGTTTGATGTCACTTATCCTTTCAATGCAGGTACCTTGATGTTATTTATCCTTTCAATGTAGGTACTTTGATATTACTGTTACTATTTCTTTCTATGTTATTTGTTTGCATCCATTTTTATTAAGTGAATTGCTGCTTCATATATAAATTCTGCTGATTTATTCGCTCTTCTCATTCTCCTGACGACGGCCAGAGCATTCTGACCGGAACGTGGAGTTATTCCAACTCACATGGTTGTACCGCAAACCTTTTTTCTGAATATCTGAAGAGGAGTGGTCTTTTGGATATTATCCGAAGAGGTGTCAGCGAGTTAAAGGAGAAGTCCAGGCGTGTATTATAAGCAAGAATCATAAAGAAAAAAATGTCAGCTTCTAGAAAATGTCTTTCTTTATACAATATGCCTCTGGATAACTGAGTAATCAACAATTTACTGCTGGTACCATGCCAACGCACTTCCGACACATTAAAAAATGTCTTGCACATATTCACCACAAAACCAATGTGTGTGCCAAATTCCATAAGCATCGCTCGAAAAATGAGGAAATAGTCGATCCGCAAAATCTCATGATTCGCAATAATATGCCGTTACCATGGCAACCCTATTGTTTCCAACACATTAAAAAATGATGTCTAGCACATCTTCACCACAAGACCAATGTGTGTGCCAATTATTTATGAGCATTGCTCAAAAACTGAGGAAGTAGTTCGATCTGCAAGATTTGCAATGGAACGACCGTATGCTGATTCCTATATATCCCCCTTCAAACTTTGTTTGTCTGAGGTGTAATATGACCTCTATGAATTTTGACCATTGACTTTGCGACCACAAAATCTAATCAAATCATTGTCCCTCAATTGTGGTATGCCAAATGGACGATTGCTTATTAATTATATAGCTCTTCTCTTTTCTCTCGTAATTGTCGCTGAATTTCTTGAGGTAACTTGCCATGACCTGTTAAGTTGAAAGAGTCTGTGATGAAAGATGATTTTCCAACAGTAGAAACATATGGTTCACTGTGTCTGTTTTGTCCTGTAACAGGTTTATTCAATTCTGTCCAATTTGATGTAGTTGTCCCAGTAAACCAATGTAGAACTGCTGTCTCTTCTTGTAGTGCTGTTATTTTCCCAACTTGTGGCCATTCGTTCCTAAAAAACACAGACCATTTGCCTGATCTCAGGAACCATTGGCTGTCTCCTCTGGGAAATCTTACGTCCAAGGTTGACCTATTATTAAGAAAAAGTAGGAAAATTAAACTCAGACAGAAATGTAACTACATGCATTAAGAGCATCAGTGTGAGCTTTCCAACTGTTAAACCATGAACAAATTCATAATTTATACTCTATATCTTTGAAAAAGAATTACTATTCAAAATATTTCTCAATTTGACCTTTACCTGCATATATATATGTCTTTTATTTTCAGAATTGAGGGGAGGTTGGAGTAGAGGAGAATGTACTGAATATTGCAATTACTGAGATCAATGTTCCCTAACAAATTGGGCAAAACTACCCACATCAATGGGCAAGTCAACACTAATATCAATTTGATTTGATTGAATGGATAAAAATTAAACCAGCAAAATGGTGAATATTTCATCAAAAGAACCTCAGAATGCATTTTTTTACAACATATAAAATACATAAAATAAGTTCATTGGACTGACTGGTAATGATAGCAACAACCACACTACAATATACCAAAGACAGATGTAGATGAGTTTAATTTATCTAAATGCAAGATCATGACGATGTCTCGGAAGCTTCACGATATAGCTTACGATTACTATTGGAGGTCAGGAGTTACAAAATACAATGTCAGAGAAATAACTATTTAGGTCTTATGATAAACATGATACTTTAAATTGGAATGATCGTTGTTCTGAATTAGATGTGAAGTGCTATAGACTTGTTGGTATTATATGGAGGAACTTTGTTGACTGTCCAAAATCTGTTTTAACAAATCTTTATAAATCTTTAGTACGCTCACGTTTGGATTATTGTTGTATAGCATAGGATCCATGTGGAAATTCACAAAAACAACTGGTTGAACGAACTATAAAACGCTATTTAAGAATGATGTGCAAAGACCGGAGCACTAGTTATGATACTTTATTACAAAAGTTAAGTATGAATACATTAGAGAATAGACAAAAGCACCTCCGACTTGTGTTTTATTATAAGCTTGTTAATGATTTAATAGATATAGGACATAAAGACAGGTGCACACCTGCGAACAGATTTGGAAGAAACGATCATAACTTAAAGATGCATGTACCTTAATTCAGGGACCGCGGAACCGGGGGGGGGGGGGGGGGGGCTGCAGCCCCCCACTTTTTTAAGTAAACACCTGCAAGCGTATATGGCAGTGCAAAAATGTGGTTATACACGCAGCCCCCCCCCCCCCCATTAAGCCCCTCCACTTTCCAAGACGTTCTGCGGCCCCTGCCCTTCGCTAGAACAGATTATTATATGAACTCATTTTATCCTAAAACCATGAATGATTGGAACAAACTTTGTTACGGGTCCTGCACTCCTGCTCACACCATCATCACCATCATCCAGCAGATGAACAAGGTACAAAAGAACGAGGCGAAGTCGTGGTCGTAGGTTTAGAAAAACTCTATTCTTCCTCTTCGACGTCCATTTTACAACTCGTCCAACATCAACTCGTTTCTCGTCACACTCCCCTCCATAAAAACATACTTATGAGTGTAACGAAAGAAGTATGTACACTGCAAAAACCAGGGTGTTAAATATTCAACACTACGTTGGTGTACAATTAAATGTATTCTTATGGTGTTATTATAACACCCAGAGAATAATTGTTATGGCTCCGTAATCAAATCTGTTGGAATAGTTCGGTTGATTACACCATCGGGTGTAATTTATTTAAAACACGCATGCGCAAAATAAATGAACAGAAATACCGCGGGATCGCTAGCTCCTGATTGGTCTAAGCATAGTGCAGCAGCGCATGCACCAAACTTTCTCGACGCGTGACCGGTATGTTGTTGTTGTTGTTTTAAAATAGGCAAACTAGTCAATTTTGACTATTGTTGCCTTACTAAATTGCTCTTTTCACTTATACTTTGTTTGTTGATCCGTGGGTCTAACTTTAGTTTTTGTTGTAGAAAGGTACAGATTCCAGGATACCATGCAGGACCACCACTCCTGCCCTGATTTTACAACGTTATCCTGACAAGCCCGCTCGAGGTACATTTCGAGGGCGTCTTAGGAATACAAGTATTCCCTATGTCTCTCAAACGTGAGCAGGGGGCGCTCTTTCTGATTCCTCATAGAACCTGATTAGAAAATCCGAATATATAAAAGCAAAATAATACGTACACAGATTTTCTTTCTGTTTTTTTTTAAAGTAGAGTATATACTGACATTAAAGGGCCTTTCAATTAAGTGAAATTACAAGAAAAGTGCACCTATACCTATAGTTAGTATATAACTAAGTGCTTCATCTTTGAGCAGCAAAAAAAAAAAAAAATACAGTATGATTGTACACATTAACATTCAATGGTCACAACATAAATCCTATCCGATTTACTTCGATTCCGTTCTCTTTATTTGGTTACACCTTACTAACACGGTTGCCCTCTTGGCAACCAATTACAAATCGACGAGTCCTTTTGAAATATCTGACGAGTGCACCTTGTGTCTTGACACTGAGATTCTCCACTTTGTGTTCCGCCTCAGAGACATTGCTCACATTTAATTCAGCAAGTAACAGGGCGCGTTGAATGATAAACCTAGGGCAAACATATAAAAAATGGTATACCGTTTCTCTCTCGTTACAAAAATCACACTTTCCAGTTGTGTGTCTTCCTGTCTTAAACAGGAAATCATTCAAACCCAAACCTGCCAAGCGTAATCTGTGAATCATTTTTTCACTACTTTTGTCGGTGCAGAGATACTGAAATGATGGTTTTTCTGAGACCACTTTTTGGTATTTTCTTAATTTTGAGTTTGACCTATCCCATCTCTTCTGCCATTCATTTTGTATGAAAATTCTTAAAATATGTTTGGTTTCTTGGATATTCAATCCATTATTAATCTCTATTCTTTGTTTTAGGGCTGTTTTCGCATAGAAATCAGCCGTTTCGTTCCCTTGGACCCCACAGTGAGATGGGATCCATTCTAAGCAGATTATTGTGCCTTTGTATTTTAGACATGTAGCGGTGATTATAATTTCTTTTACGAAATTGTCGTTATTGTTTTCCTTGATTGCTTGAATAGCACTCAGCGAATCTGTCAAAATTACCACTTTATTATAAACATTCAAATTTTCAAGCCACCTTAGTGCCAAGACAATTGCGGCCAATTCTGATCTGTAAGATGATGTAAAATTTTGCATTCTTTTACATTCAACTACCCGCATTGCAGGCACATAATAGCAAGCAGAGGGCTGCCGTTTGCAGGGTCCCTAGAACCATCAGTATAAATATGGAGATTATTTTTCCACATTTTATTAATATACTCCACAGTTGTATTGTATTGATAAAAAATGTTATCACTTTTTGACACAAGCTCATGTAGCGCCAATGACACTTCTGGTGGAGAGATATGCCAAGGCGGCATGGGGGTAAAAGACATGAGTGATTCGTTTGCATGATACATGTATATTTCATCTTCCATAACTCTCAAACCAAATGGTTTACGCACTTTCTTATTCTTTTCATATTCAAATTGCCAGCAGTTCTTCAAGGAGGATTGGAGTGGATGTGTGGGGTATTGCCTTATTTTTGCTTTGTATACCTTACTAAGCATGGATCTTCTTAGGTCGAGTGGTAATTCACCCGTGTCCACCTGTAAAGATTCTAAGGAAGTTCCCGGCAACGCCCCTGTACACAACTTCAGAGCTTGGTATTGAATAGTCAGCAAGAAGTTCTTCACATGATCATGAGCCGAATCATATGCCTCAGATGCATAATCCAAGAGTGGCCTAATGACCACCTTATAGAATTTCAGAAGGCTTTTATAGCTACTTCCCCAGGTAGTTCCCGCTAGTCTTTTCATGATATTTATTTTCTTTTTAGCTTTTGTTACAATCATATTTATATGCGGTCTCCATGTAAGCTTCCTGTCCAGCATTACACCTAAAAATAGATGTTCCTCCTTTGGTGGTAAAGGGACCCCATCTAAGTCAATCTGTACAATTTTGTTAGTATTGCTGAAAAATAAAGTAACAGACTTTTCTTTAGAAAGGGTAAAACCCCATTTGTTGAACCACTCATTTAGGTTGTTTACGTAGATTTGTACTTTTCTTTTCAGAAAATCTATGTTTTTCCCACTCTTCCATATTACACAGTCATCAGCGTATGTCGAAATATTGACAGATGCGTCCATCGGTATATCCGATAACATCAAATTAAAAAGGACAGGACTAAGTGAGCTGCCCTGGGGCAGCCCTTCCTCTATGTTGTGTGTTACTGAGTAGCACTGATTTGCCCGGACCTGGAAAGAGCGCCCACTTAAGTAGTTCCATAAGAACCTAACAGTGTTGCCTTGGAAACCAAGTTTGTTCAGTTTATAAATCAATCCTTTCTTCCACAGTCTGTCATAAGCCTTCTCCATATCAAAGAAAACGGCCAGGGTATGTTCTTTATTACCAATACTCTTTTGAATGTCATTTTCTAGTTGGGTTATATTGTCTTTTGTGCTTCTTGCTTTTCTAAAAGCACTATGACAATTTGGTAACAGACAATGTTTTTCCGTAAACCATGTCATTCGTTCCTTGATAATTTTCTCAACTATTTTGATGAAACAGGTAGTAAGAGATATAGGCCTATAGGAAGAAACATCTGTAGCTACCTTGTGTGGTTTCAATATTGGGACAATAACATAATGCTTGCATTGGGTGGGAACAATTCCTGTTACCCATATGTTATTCATGATATTTAACATTACTTCTCTCCCTTTGTATGAGAGATTTTGATATACTTCATACCCAATTCCATCTCTACCTGGAGAAGACTCTTTACAGGTTTTTAATATTATACTTAATTCATACATGGTAAAGGGTTCATCAAGGACACTACTACTCTGTGCATCACTAAAGGATGATATGATATCGTCACATTGGCTAGCAATTTCTTTTTGTTCAGGGGTATTAACCTTGCCCTGAAAACTTTCGTTAATGGTTTTAAAATGGCTGGCGAAAGTATCCGCGACTTCACTGTCAGTGATTGCGGAACAATCCTCTCTCATGAGAACAATGTTTTTCCTGGTTGAAATACCATCATTATTGATCCTTTTGATCATACTCCAGATATTCGATAGAGGGGTAAAACGATCAATGTTCTGACAGTATTTTTCCCAGTATAATCTTTTAGCTTGCCTTAAAGTTCTTTGAGCGATAGCTCTTTTCTTCTTGAAATCCTCCACTAAATCAGCAGAGGGTATTACATAACTTTTCAGTTTGCTCCTTGCCCTATTTCTCTCCTTTATTCTAGAGGAGCATTCTTTATTCCACCATGGCACAGGGTTTTTCTTTATTTTCTTTGTCGCCCGATGTGCTTTCACTTTTTCCAGGGAAAACCTAATTGTTTCCATGAAAGTTTGGTACTCTATAACCTTACCTTCATTCTGTAAGGTATCCCATTGTTCCTCAGTTAGATGCCTAAATTCATCCCAATTTACATTCTTTGTGGATAGCATTGAACAAATTTGTTGGGATTGATCAATCTTTGTATGTGTACTATTCTCATTCAATATGTTCAATTGGCATAACAGTGGGTAATGGTCACTTCCCAAACTATTGTTCAGGAATTGCCATGTTGTTTTGTTAGCTGTACAAGGAGGGGCTAAGGTTAGATCCAAACAAGAAAAATTACCCGTGTGGTAGTCTACTCTAGTAGCACTCCCATCATTCAAAATAACTAGGTTTCTCTCGTTTGCAAACTCTTCCACTACTTTACCATTTGTATCTGTTTTCTGGCTACCCCATAAAGTGTTGTGTGCATTAAAATCTCCTATTATGATTGTGTGCTTTTCCTTCACAACATTGTTAAATAATTCATTTAACGAACCAATGCTGAGTTTGTTACATGGGTTATAGAAATTGACTATATTCACAGAAACGTTATCATGCAATAAAACTTGTAATGATATGATTTCTAAATCATCGTGTTTGAAAACTCTATTGTAATTTAGTTTAGAATACACGTATATTGCACACCCACCCCGAGTTCCTCCTTGTCTATTTCTATATTCACATATATAATCTGGAATTTGCATAATACATCCATCGTCAAACCACGTTTCTTGAATACAGATAATTTCAAAGGGTCTTGTTTGCTGATTTAAAAAACTAATTAACTCATCCCCGTGGCATCCAAGACCCTGTGCATTCCACTGGAGAATGCTGAAAGCCACGAGTGTAACAAGGCTAGTGGAATAAGCCATGAATGGTCTGTAATTCATCTACGGTGGGATGTAAGCCCAGTGTATCTTTCAAGATATGTGTAATTTCATCAAATGGGTTACAATCTGGCTTTGTGACTATTCTGATTAATCTGATAAAGAAAGAGACAAGTGTGATGTCGGGGACACCTTTCAAGAAATTTCTATTGTTTTGGTCTGTATTTTCAGACTTATTGCTTGTCGTATCCGTTTTGGTAGAAAATTGCGAGCCGGAGACGATTTCCATATCGGTTTGATCGGAATCTACAATTGTTAAATTCTCTTTCCGAGTATTTATTTTGTCATTTTCTTTTATTACATTCTTAAGTTCTGAGTTTTTAAACTGTTTTTCCTGCTTATGTTCCTCATTTTGTTCTGAGTGTAGTTTCACTGCCTGTGCAAAAGAAATTCGATTTTGTATTTTAATTTGCTGCACTTCTTGTGCTTCTTTCGATGACTCGCATCCTTTATAAGCGGCCGAATGGTTACCATTGCAATTTACACATTTGAAATGTTGTCTCTCCAGCTCGCAACTTTCTACCGAATGCCCTAGGCCACACCTAGGGCACCTCTCCTTGGCTTTACATCCTATTGCTAAATGCCCGTATCTTTGGCATTTGTAGCACCTGGGTACTGGTGGAATGTATTCCTTGACTCTTATCTGCTGGAAGCAAAATTCAACATATTCAGGAACTTGAGGGGTAGAGAAAAACAGTATGATAGTTTTTAGGGGCTTCAAATCACCTTCAATTCTTTTTTTCATTCTCTCAACTTTCACTACCCTACTTCGTTCTAGCTCTTGCAGAATATCTTCCTCAGATGTCTCAAGAGAAATCCCAAATATGACCCCTTTCGAGGCGTAGGTTTTTTCCTCTGCTTTTACTGCAATTTTGCCGATCTCCGGTATCTGGGTTAAGGCTTTATATTGCCTGTCATTTCTGCATTTTACTAAGAGCCCCTTCCCACCTCGAACAAACTTAATGTAGTCTGGGGGAGACCTACAAGCCTTTTCTATATCTTTCTTGATAGTTAGCTGATTTACTGCGCTCAGGTTTTTATTTCTCTCTATGGGTACTAAGAGCACCTTAAGGTCTGTTTTTTGGGCGTTTTCACCTGTTTTGAGCGGAGTTGACGGCGGGGTGCCGAAGTCGGTATCCGCCGCCAACTCCTCCACATCACTTAAACTACCCTCTCTCATCCTTTTTTTGGCTAATTTTAGTTTTCTTATTACTTGAAAACCTCCATCATCTACTGAGGGCTTCAGATGAGTTTGATTCTCTGCCACTGGAGTGGCGCCCGCCATTTGTGGTTTTGGCGGGAAATTTAAACAAAAGCTATATGGTGCAGGTGCAGAGTGCGTGAACGGCCCAAAAATGTCAGCTTACCCTTCTGCAATCCGAATATCCCCCAAACTGAAAGCAAATCCAAAATGATCCGAAGTATATGTCCAAAATATATCCAAAATACAGAATCCAAAATCCAAAATCCCAAGGTAATCCCCTGTTTATGCTCCGTATGTGTGATAAACGACAACCAGACAGCTGATGCGTTACGACGACCACTTTTCAAAACACGTCCGTCCACGATCGAACGAGAATCGAAGTTAATTGACATTAACATGATTTTGATACACAGTTATGTAAAACTGACTGAACAAATCTTGCAAAGTAACGCTGTAAGATATTTCTTCATAAAGATTTTTACAATATTGCCCTTTTCGTTAAGTTTATTTAACATGCACAATGTAATTTGTCGTCATTAAGTAAAAATGTTTTGCAAACGGTTTTGTAAAAAATGCATTTTCGTATTTTTCCCTCAATATTGGGGGAAACACTTATATGAATATTCATGAATTTTCAGTAGCGTATGGTTTGGGGTGGCCCGATTTTAATAACTCTTACCATATGCATAAAAAATTATAATGGGTATATAAGAGCTTGCACTAGACTGTACCAACAGGATAGGATAGGACTAGGATAGGATAGGTTAAGATATACATGTAGGATAGGATAGGTTAGGATTAATAAGTTAAGACCCAGAAAGACATAACAAGCAGGTTTATTTTTTTTTTACCTGGGTTGGAGGAAAAAGGAAACAATTGGGCAACTGAATTTGCCCAACCACATAATACATGTGTAGAATTGTTTGTTAGGTAAAATTTACACATGAATTTTAAGTACCTATATTTAACATGACATTTTACATAATTATCGTCGAATATATTGTTAGCTAAAATTTACAAAAAAGTTATGGAGTTCCTATTTAACATAATTTTTTACATAATTTTTGTAAAACATTTCTGTGTGTGCACCAAGATGATATAGGACATGGCGTTAATCTGACACCAGCTATGGTGTAAATTATTGGTGTAAATTATTTTTAATACCATGGATGGTGTACAATATTGGTGTTTAAATAACACCAGTGGTGTTGATCATTGGTGTTGAATATTCAACACCATTCTGGGTGTTAATTTTGATTTAATCCGAAACTAGGTGTTCTTTTAATCTTTCGGTGTTGCAGGATATAGATACCGGGAAAGAATAACTTTTAACACCCATGGTGTTGAATTTAACACCCTGGTTTTTGCAGTGTACATAATTAAATCATCCCTATCGATATCGTACATGCAAAATAAATGCCTTTTTTCATAATACATATACAGTAATACTGTCATACTGCGAAAAACTAGTATCGAGTCACTTAGTCTCGATCGATTTGTACCTAGAAATAGCACAAGCTCATTATAAATGCGCGAATTGTGTTCTTGTAAAACATAGCATAAACACAATTTCTTGGCTTACAACTAATATAAAAACATATTCATTTGCAAGGCGACATAAACAAGCAATCAATTTGATATGCAACTGCAGTAAATTGCTCATAATTCTCTGTGATGCAAACAAACATCTTAAACATCTTCACATGTAAATACTATACACAAAGGAGTACATCAGTGTCTCACAAAAATGACAAAGGATGAATTTTGTCCAACAAAATATATCATCACAAAACATGAATTATTATATGCAATTGGCTATGCTGCGCTGCTTTTAGCTGCAATGTCACTTTTGTTTCTGACACTGTCAAAAATACACCAATCATCAAATGCTGATAAATATGAAAACTATCTGTACCCTCACATAAGGTTAGAATTCTGAGAAAACAATTTAACTCACGAAAATCTGGGTAGTACCAACATGCAGATGGTATCACAGCTTGTATACTGAACTCAAGTTTGTCTAGTGGTTATGGCATTCATATGTAAGATGAAAATAATAACTTTCATATGTTTCAACACAAAAATTCTTCCAATATCCTGCACCTTTACATTTATCACTTAATGTGTGCATTAATCAGAAGTTGTATTTATCCAATTTCTTATATTTAAAATTAATTAAGAAATTGTTTCTCAACAAACAACAAAACATGTTAAAATCAATGACATGTTATAATACATGAAATGAGTCATCTCTGTCATGTAATTACTTCTTGGCAAGTCAGCAAAAATAGCTTTCGCAAAGATGTAAATTTGTTTTCTTCCAATGAAATTAATAAACAACTTTCAGCAATAATATATATAATATATAATAAGATGAAACAACATATCTTCAAAATATAACGATGTGGTAAAATTTTTCACTGTTAATGCAAGGTTATGCATTTTCATAACAATGACATTTATCTTTCATCTTCAAGGGACCAAAATACAAGGGAATACCTTTTCTCTTTGGTTCCAATAATACAATTGTCAACAAACAACATTTTTTCAATGAAACATGAAAAAAATCAAATCTTATTTCCTGTTTTGAAAGTGACACACATGCATAACCAAAACGAGAACTAACTTTTCTCTTTTGTTTTTTGTTTCTTTTGTAAAATCGAAAAGGGAATTTAACACCAGAATGTTATCATGCATGTTAAACTCTTCACAACAGAAAATACTAATCATTTCACTTTCAGAAATACATAAAGATATGCAATATATCAAAAAACTCCGAAAAAAGCAAACACAAGAAGAAAATTGCTTCACTGAGTCCAATCAGTCTCTGATTATCAAGTTCAAATTTCTTTTTTTTTCTTCTCCACATTGAATTCCAGTTCATATCAATAAACTGCTCAAATGTTCACGAAGTATCTCACATAAGGTAAGCCCACTTTCCATGTAATTTCACAGAGATTAAGTTCAAGTTCACACACGAGATACAGCATCTGCAATAACATTGTTCTTTCCTGCAATGTGCTCAATGTTCAAGTTATACTCTTGCAGCAACAAGCTCCAACGTGTCAACGTGCCAGAGCCAACAACATGACCCAGGAAACTAACACTAGCACCTCCAAACTCACTCTTTGCCAGATTCACTGTCATTTTGGCAGCAGCCAACCTTCTGAACAACTCTCTGATTCTCTGCACATGAACATCCCAATCTTCACTATACACAACTAAGTCATCAATATAAGCTTCACAGCCTTCAAGACTTGAAACAAGACTATTCACGAGTCTTTGGAATGTAGCCGGCGCGTTTTTCATGCCGAAAGGCATCACGGTGTAATGAAATAGGCCTTGCGGTGTAGCAAATGCGGAAATCTCTTGCGCTCTCTTGGTCAAGGGGATCTGCCAATAACCTTTCAGCAGATCGAATTTGCTCACATACTTTGCTTTGCCTATATGGTCAATACAATCATCTACGCGCGGAATGGGGAATGAATCTGTTTTGGTACACGCATTGACTTTTCTGTAGTCGGTACAGAAACGATATGATCTATCTGGTTTTGGAACCAGGATACATGGAGAAGACCATGCACTACTACTTGGCTCAATAATGCCATTCTGTAGCATATACTCTATTTCTTTCTCAAGACTTTTCATCTTTGTTGGGTTGGCCCGATATGGTGCCTGTTTGATTGGGGTAGTATCTCCCACATCAACATCTGTTCGAGAGGGGACATTTGCGGATACTCACTCAACAACTCTTTCACATCCTTCCTCTCCTTCTCAGACAAGTGGGTTAGTTTGTCATCAATATGTGCTAGAACCTCTGAATTTTTCAATTTCACACATGGTTCCTCTCTTTCAATCTTGCACATTTCTTCTTCTTCACTCTTTGGATTAGATTCTACAGTACTCAACACTGGTTGTGCTTTCTCTTCATCACCTCTCCGAATGTACGGCTTCAGCATATTCACATGACATACACGCCTTTTCTTCTGCCTATCCGGAGTTTTTACGACATAGTTAACATCACCAATTATCTTAGCAATGACATACGGTCCAGAAAATCTAGCCTGCAGAGAATGACCAACCAAGGGCAACAACACCAAAACTTCATCACCTTCCTTGAAGTTCCTTTCCTTGGATTTTCTGTCATACCAGGACTTCATCCTCTCCTGAGAGTCAGACAGATTCTGTCTAGCAACCTCACAAGCGCGATTCAATCTTTCGCGGAAAGTAGAAACATAGTCCAACAAATTCATGTCCTCATCGTCCGACAACAACCTTTCTTTCAACAACTTGAGGGGTCCACGGACTTCATGTCCATACACTAACTCAAAAGGGCTGAAACCTAAAGACTCTTGAACAGACTCCCTCATAGCAAAGAGTAACAATGGGACTCCCTCATCCCAGTCCTTCTCTGTCTCAAGACAATAAGTCTTCAGCATGTTCTTGAGGGTTTGGTGAAACCTCTCCAATGCTCCCTGAGACTCTGGATGATATGCACTCGAAGTTACAGGCTCAATCCCTAACTGCTGTAACACCTGTTTGAACACCTAAGACATAAAGTTTGATCCTTGATCTCTTGAACAGTCTTTGGTAGTCCTACAGTAGTGAAGAATTTCACTAATGACTTGGTTACATGTTTTGCTGTAATGCGCCTAAGTGGTATCGCTTCGGTATATCTTGTCGCGGCGCACATGATTGTCAATAAGTATTCATTGCCTGCCTTTGTCCTTGGAAGAGGACCTACGCAATCCACTATAATCCTAGAAAACGGCTCATCGAAGGCCGGTATTGACTTCAGCGGTGCTGTCGGTAATTTCTGGTTTGGTTTGCCTACAACCTGACACACATGGCAGCTTCTGCAAAAAATCGCAACATCCTTTTGCAGACCAGGCCAGAAGAAATGAGAAAGAATTTTCTCCTTAGTTTTGTGAACTCCTAAGTGACCTGCGAGTGGAGCTTCATGAGCAAGGCGCATTATGTCCTGCCTGTATGTAAAAGGGACTACAATCTGGTGGACTTCTTTCCACACTTCATCTGCAGGAACATCTGGTGGCCTCCACTTTCTCATGAGCACACCTGCTTTCTTGTAATAACAAACAGGCACAGTCAATGCCTCCTCCTCAGAAACAGCTCTCTCACCCAAAGAAATCAACTGAGGATCTTTTTGTTGCTTCTCTTGCAACTTTCTCTTAGACAAAATTGGTTCAGACTTCTGATTACTTCCTTCACCATGCGTCTCTCGTGCACTCTCATCCTCATTTGATTTGGACTCACCCTCAACCAAACGACAAAAGAAAGAATCTCCCAAGTCAACATCTATCTCACTAGACTCCTTCTCAGACTCTACTCTCTTTACCATTGAACGAGTTACAGCACACGACGGGAACACAGAGGGAAATTCTGCAACCAACTGATCTGTCTCACTACAGTCACAAGGACGTGAACTCACTACTGGACATGACCCGACTCTCTCACCAGCAAGATCATTGCCTAATATGATGGACACATCCTCGATAGGAAGTGATGGTCTAACGGCCATCTTCACAACACCAGAAACAAGGCCTGAATTCAAGTCTACCTCATGAAGGGGGGCTTCCACAAAACCATCTCCAATGCCCTTGAGCAACACACTTGCACCAACAGAAGAACTCTCACTAAAGGGTAAAACACTTTATAAAATCATGGACTGAGAAAGACCAGTATCTCTCAACACTTTCACTCTCCTAGCCTCATCACTCTCAGAGAAGGACACAAATCCTACAGATACAAATGGCTCATACTGCTTTTTCAATTTCTCTAAGTCTACCGGTTCAATCCTACGCTGTGAATCTGGCAAATTTTTCACAAATGCATTCGGATGTGCGCTAGCTTCACTTGACTTCGCTCGAAGTGTAGGACACTTCGCCTTAAAGTGCCCAACCTTTTGACATGCAAAGCATTTCTTTTCACTAGCTTTTCCCTGTTCTTCCTTAGACAGTGATTTGACTTCATCGTTGACATGTGCTGAAGCATTTTTCTTGTTTTTGTTCCACTTTCCAGTTTTCTTTGTTTCACTAGAAACTTTGTTTGTGGTTCTGTGTGTCAGCACAAAATCATCAGCAACACGGGCTGCTTCACTAAGTGTTCCTATTCGCTGCGCTTCTAAATGCAATCGAACATCAATGTGAACACTTCTTTTGAACTCTTCAAGAAGTATGATTTCTCGAAGATCCGCAAAGTTCTTGACATGGAGCGAAGAACTCCATCTATCGAACAACTGTTCCTTGCGCCTAGCAAATTCTAGATGTGTCTGTGACTCATCTTTTCGCGATTTCCGAAATTGTTGTCGGTACGCTTCCGGTACTAGCTCATAAGCATGCAATACAGCATCTTTTAGTGTGTCATACTGACCCGCTTCTTCAACGGACAAAGCCGAATAAGCATCTCGAGCTTTACCCTTCAACTGAGATTGTAGCAGGTGTGACCATTTCTCCCGTGGCCAATTCAAACTAACAGCCACCTTCTCAAAGTGCAGAAAATATTTCTCTACTTCATCCTCCTCAAACGCCGGAACCATCCGTACATGCCGAGCTACATCGAAATCAGACTGAGCCTGCCTAATCTCTTCTCTCTCTTCAGCACTCGCTCTTTCTCTCCTTAGAACTACTTGCTCTCTCTCTCTAGTTCGACTTTTGCTATCTCTAGCTCTAGCTCTTTTAACCGCAATTTCTCTTCCGCGTTTTCCTTTCCCTGGGATGCACCAGGTACGCTATTCAAAGCATCAAGTGGGAGAACATCTGCCTCCTCCACCAACCACTGAATAATAGCTTTCAGTATCTCAACTTTACGCCAGTTGCTCTTTACCTCAGCAACCTGGTAATGATTGGCTACCTGCAATAGATCAGCCTTCTTCAAGACCTGCAATTCCTCTACCGTGGGAGATTCCACAAATTTTTCCAAAGAAAAATCCGCCATGGCCAATACAGACCCCTAATCCTCAACCCTGAAAAGATTAGAAACAGCTAAAGAAACTCTAAAAATTCTTAGCCAAACAAATTCAGATAACCTGACTCGGTTACCCCAGTTGAAACAATCAACCGTAAAATCCGACAACCCGATCCGGTCGATCCAGCCGATTTAACCTCGACCTACAAAGCTGGTAAGCTGACTCGATTACCCCAGTTGAATAAACCTTCAACCTAAATTCCAGTCAACCTAACTCTGGTCAACCCCGTTGGCAAACCGCAACCAACAAACACGGCAACCTGACACGGTTAACCCAGTTGAAATACCTTCAACCAACAAAATTCACTCAATCAAGCGATCTAAAATCGCATAGCGAGATGCCCTGGAATTCTGCCCCAATCACAGCCTGCACAGACGGCAACATACACTCTCGTATACACCGCACTGCACACAACACAACGTGCTATACCACACGTCAACTGAATGCCTATGAGACAACCCCACGTTGAGCTCATACCCCGTCTCAACGTTTATCACCAAAAAGCACCAGCAAAAGGCAAGAACACCAGCATGCACAGACTAAAAGCCCAACATAAAAAACAACGCAATGCATGCATGCATATGACTCGAAACACGAGCGCGCGCTATCACCTTAGCGTTTCATGGTGACCAAAAGTACCTATGTTTCACCTTTGTCTATTCACCTGAGGCCGTCACAGTGATTCCGGACATTCCCCCATTTTGTTACGGGTCCTGCTCACACCATCATCACTATCATCCAGCCGATGAACAAGGTACAAAAGAACGAGGCGAAGTCGTGGTCGTAGGTTTAGAAAAACTCTATTCTTCCTCTTCGACGTCCATTTTACAACTCGTCCAACATCAACTCGTCCCTCGTCACAACTTCCAAAGTTTGTAGTCAATATGAAAACTCTTAGCAGGTTTAAAAAAACGTTAAATAACCATCTTAATCCACATAGTTAATTTCACAGATGATATACATCAACTAAGTAATTTTGTACTCTGCAGTACTATAGTGATTTTACCTGCAATCATCATTGTTGTCTATCGTTTACATCTTTTAAATAATACTTTGTGCAATATGTTTATGATGTTGAATCTTCTTGTTGTTTATATCCGGGAAACAGACTTGTAGGGGTTGGTCAAACCTTTTTTGTTTTCCCGAGACATGGTTTTATAATGTCTGAATAAATTCAAATCAAATCAAATCAAATGTAATTGTTGGTAAAGACCCGTCTATTCAGTGGTTTTGCGACTTTGCGACAGTCGAATACAAGCTAGAAAAAGAAAGCAAATAACATTGAAAGAAATCAAGTTTACATGATTAATTTAGAAAAAAATATAATGAAATAAAAACCTCTGAAAGTTTGAACTATAACCTAATACATTTCCCCGTACAAAATTACAGACTTATAAACCTTTTGACTATAGCTAGGTTAATCAACCCTTTAAGAAAAGCATACCGGCATAGGAAAGGCTCAACGGAAAAAGCACGAAGGTGATGCGTGAAGCTTTTTCAGTGGCTTGAAACTACTCGATTTGCTACCCCTTAAAGCGTTAGAATTCATGGCTTAAATGAATTAAAAGTCATGTTTTTATGAGAAGAGATCCTAAAGAAACATGAGAGAAACTTTGGAAGCGTTTTCCTCGAAGAAATACTTTTCCACAGTCCTATATACTTTACTCCAGTTTCAAAAGCTATTAACTCAACTAATAATCACTCTCTAGAGTTCAACTATATATACCAAATTAAAGCTTATGAAACGAAGAATAATAATCAATAATAAAATGAAATTCCAAAAAATGCGACTTCTGTCTCATTTTGACGTGATGGGTCAAATACCATAGTCATTACTCTGCATAATAAATTTAAACTTAATTCGTTTAATTCGTTCATACGGGTAAATGAAGGTACTATGTTATTGATATGATGGAATAGTTTTTCTCTTTGTATTTTATATGATATGGATATTGCATAGTGAAGTGATATTCAGTTTCTACATCTACATGGCAGAAGGGACACAACCGTTTATTGACTTCTATTTTTTGTGGCGCCCCTGTTCAATGCATATAATCAAAATATAATTTCCATTTCATTTGCTGATCTCCACCTGATATAGTCTCTTTACCCACATAATTCTTTGAACTTTGATAAACAATTCAAAATTCATTCATGAACAGCGTGCCCGTGTCATGCAAGTATACTCATTTTTTAAAATATTCTTTTATTCTTTTCTTTCAGTGACATCAATATGTACATATTGATTTGCATGCATTTTTTGTTTGTTTTAAAATACATGCACAGCGTGCCCGTGTCATGCAATTAGGCCTACACCCCCCTATAATCTTACCGTAAATAGGCATCTTTGTGATCAGTGCCGGATCAGTGATTGTACCAGTGTGCTAAATTCATGACGTTTTCGGCAAGCTGATTTTGTGACCACTCGCAATGCATTTCGGAATAGGGGTAACCTCTCTCCCGCTGCGGGCGTACTGCTGAAATTAAATCAAAGAGATTCGATCATACCAGTATGCCCTCCGAAGGAGGGCTAGAGAGTCAACTAAAATCTGACCTTTGACATTCCATAGGCTTTGCATTGGATGCATTGTGGGAGCTTTGTCCAATTTGAACAGTGAGCTAGGAGGGTCAATATGAATAAATGTTTATTCATGAGGAATGACGTCAAAAACTCGTCAAATACTGTTCGATGATTGGTTAGTGGCTCATATTAACATAATGTTTTATGTATAAGATCATACATAGTTCATTTTTTCATTCCCACAATTCCCTACGGTTTTGACACGAAATAGGGGAAATGGCGGCCATGCGGATGGTGCTACTTTTGTGCAATTTCAACACAAATCTCAAAAAACTTTGTTTTTGAGAATTTTCTGTTTTAGAACGAGTTTGTCTTGTAAGTCTCACGAAAGCAGAAAATTCTCCGGTGGACATTTTCATCAAAGTAATGCCGTATGATGCAATGAAATGTAAGTAAATATGAATTTTGTTTAACGTTCCTCTTAATAATTGGGATATGTTCGTCGTGGCTGCTAGTGAGTTCACTGTACAAAACGTATTATCCCACATCCCACCCAGTCCCCCTCTCTTGCATGACAAAACAAAATTGTTATCTTTGATTGAACTCTAAAACGGACATTTTGAATAGTCTACTGGTAATATTTTTCAAAAAGAAATTTTCCGAAGATCTGTGTATTATGATAGTGCTCAAGCCTAACAAGCGCATGGCTTCATTACCAACAATCTGCGGTAGATGTTGACCTGTTCAAAATTGATCATGACACTGAATGCGCAAGATTTTCACTCTAGGAATCGAAGCTGGGCGGCCGCGCCGGGTAAGATCTTGCCCAGCGGTCTGTTAGTTTTGGGTGTGCCGATCTTGGCCGGCTAACTGCGCTTTGCCTCCGGCTACGATAGCAAAAGTAGCAGGTGCCCTGGATCTAGGCCTACCTTAGAGTTGGACCCTCGCTTTGAACTTTGTTTAAGTAGGGTCTAGACCAGATTAAAATGTTCTTTATTATACATGCTGCTACTGAGAGCTGTCTCAATTTCTTTTGTGTATACTGTAGTGACAACCATGACGAGTCACTGAGACGAGAGTAGCAAGCATATTAATATTATTAATCTCAACAGTAGATCTGTGGCATGCTTTTATTATTACATGTACTATGATCCTAACCTCTTGTTCTCTTTTGATTGCAGAGCTAATGGACCGAAGTAGAGAAACACAGGGGGGACCAGGACCAGATCATCAAATATCGTGATAGACCCTACCTGGGGATGGGATGTAGATTATTGTCATCCACTCACTGCAGGAAATCCAAGTTGAACTGGAAAGGTAGATTGTTTTTTGAAAATGTAGACCTCTAAGGCCACATAATTGGTGTAAATTTCAATTTGGCCATTGCTTAGTCTTAAACAGGTAGCTCTGTAAGATTACATCTTTATTGCTATTAGACTTAGATGTGTATCTGTTTTCTGTAGACCGTAAGTAGACGTAGTCTGTACAATCAAAAATCAAAATTCTAAAGTCCAGTAAATTATTTTGATTATACCCGCTTACCGATTTAGCCATTTTAAAGTTTACTAGATGCCTTGGTCTAGGATCAAATTTGGAATGGAAGATGAAAATATGTACTTCTGTTAAATGACTTAAACTTAGATTTACATTTCTATAATTATTGAAGGAAGAACAACAAATGCAGTGGTCTATTTGGGGGGGGGGGGGGGGGGGCAATCCCGGCCCGTGCCCCCTTTAGAACGGAAAACTTTTTTTTGTTTTTGTTTTTGTTCTTGTTTTGTTTTCTTCCTTGTCAGATATTTATGGAGGGAAACTGGACCCCATAACCCCCCACCCTACCCCACCCCCACCCCATACTGAGCGACATTTGGAGGGCTGGCAAGACAAAAAACTATACGGATCTCCCTCCTAGCAGTTTCCCAAAGTTGATAATCCAGCATTTGTGTGCCCCCCCCCCCCTTATACAACATCCTGGATCCGCCCCTGGATAGATAAGTACCCTATTTTTGTTCCCTTCTTTAATTCTTTAATTTTTTGTCCTTTCTTTTTGTTTTTATAATGCAGGTTGTCCAAGGAAGCTCATCAGTTACATGGCTTGTTAAGCTGTTAAGTGTCAAGTAACGGAGTCATCACGGATCGCACTATATTTTCTTTATTATCATTTAATGTTTAATTAATTATTTTTTTTCTAGAGAGATTTATTGCTAATTTACATAATGGCAAATACATGTATTCCAAATGTCAGGAATGCTATTTCTGAGCTGGAAATTGAATGTCAAAGTATGGGTTAAAAGAAAAGAGCTAACATACTATTCCAAGGTGAAACAAACAGATTTGTAACTTTTATTTATTTATTTTTATTTTTTTGTTTTATTCATTTATTCTTTTTGCAAATTTTGAGAGAAAGATAACGGCTTGTAGCGCCTTTTTAACCCTTTTTCTCCCACTTCTCCCACTTTTTCGCTCTCGCTTTTGTTTTTTTGTTTTTAGCCCCCCCCCCCCTGTCTACGCCAATGGTTGTGCTTTTTCAAAGCCTGCATTAGTTGTAGAAGTGAATGCAAGTAGTAAGTTTGTAGTTTAGACAGTGTAACATTCACAGTGCCCTGATTATAAACACGATTTCAAAGGCATCTTTTTCATAATATATATCACATCAAAATATAATTAAATCTTAGTTTTTGCAAGAGGCATCAAGCATTATGGGACAGTCACAAATCAGTTGCGATGCGTCGGCGATGGGTAAAACCCGGGAAATTTTAACAAAATCTTGAGACAGATCTCACGATTTTGCACCCGTCGGAGGCGCTCTCCGGACGCCTGCGGCTTGTCGCAGATTTTTTAGGCATCGCCACACCCGTCGCGGTCCCCAACTTTGAACTTAAAATTTTAAGACTGCTCGCAAGATTTTTCACCCATTTTGGGCATCCCAGACATAATCTCCGATGACCTACGATGCCCTCCGATTAATCGGAGGCGTCCTCCGAATAATCTGAGACTAGTCGCAAGATTCTGTGTGGGATTGGAAATTCAGGTTGAGATTCAATGTCTGCGAGTAGTCTCCGGCGCCCTCCGACTGAATCGGAGGCGCCCTGCGACGATTCGTACGCTTTCTGTGATCGTCTCCGACGAATCGTACGGTGGAATCGTAGTAAATCGCCGTGTATATAAGGGCGCCTCCGACCGGAACGCTAAAAGTGTACAGGGAGAAATACAGATGACCGAGGTCAAGAAACCCTCCTTTTCCCCCACATATACCCAGGGGGAAAAAATTTAAAAGAAAAGACGCTCGCAGATATCGTCTCCGATCCCCTCCGATGCAATCGGAGGCGATCGGAGGCTAATCCCACGATTTTTCGACAAAACCGGGTCAAAATCCTTGAAAAAATCTCAGACAATGTGACTGCTCCACTTTTATTAGGATTATTACTAGGATTGTTCAAGGATTCTTTATTTTCTACGACGACCCCCGGCCAAAACTAATCCCCGACAGATCGCCGACATTGTGACTGGGCCATTAGTGAGTCGTATTTTCAGACCAATCATTGCATCAACCATATGTCTAAAATGCACAAACTAAAAATTATCAAACGGTTGTCATAATAATGATTTTCTAGTTCTAGTTTCTGCAAATTCTCATAGGGGGGCCACAGGGGGGGGGGGGGGGGTTGACCGGCAAGGGAGCGAAGCGAAGGGATTAAGTCCCCCCCCCCCCCCCCCCCCCCCCGAGTGCCCAAACCTATCTCCGTCAGCGAGGGAGCAGAGCGACCGAGCGGGAAATGGGATGGGCTCTAAAGCTCTAACGTTTTTAGCACCTTTTTTAGGCAGAATGTTAGTTCGACGCCCTGGCTGATTTTCAGTTATTTTGGACGTAATACTGCACTGTAACAAGGATGGGTGCAGGGATTGGGAGTTTCCCCCTTCCCACGCGAAGCGCGAAAGCTTTGACGTTTTAGCAAATTTAAGAGAAAGAAAACGGCTTGTAGCAAACAATTTGTTTAGGCGGAAAGTTATAGTTCGACGCCGCGGGCCCGGCCGGATATGGATCGGATATACGTAAAAAATAATACGCAATCATACTGCAATACGTACTTTTGATTTGTCAAAAGTTTGTTGAGTATATGGATCGCCAACACAAATTAATTCTCTGGAACACAACTCACAGAGAATGAATTTCTCCGATTTTTCATAAATTTCATACAATTCTTCTTTTTTTTTTCCTATATACGGTATATATTTTTTTTATTTTAAAACCTGATAATTTTGTTTAAGTATACGCGCGTATACCCGAAAAATTCCAATTTCTTTTTTACGTATACGGCGTATACAAGCGTATACGCTCCACCACACCACTGATCTACCGTTCTTACAGTGTGCCCCTGTTTATGGTCATTGACGTGGGAATGAGGTATGCCCTCCCACGGTTGTGACTTTCAAATTTCCCTGAGTTAAAATCACCTTTCAGAGCATTTGAGTGCATGTGGTTTCATGGTAATTACTAACTTGCTTAATTTAACTGTTTTCTTTGAAATCTTCCTAATCATAATCTGAACTAAACTCATGACAAAAATTATGACCATGTTTTGTTTTTGTTCATGTATATGTATGTTTGTTATTGTGTTGTATTTTACCTAATAAAAAATATATAAATATAAAAAAAAAATTATGACCATGTTGATCGATCGTGATCCTATAAATAATAATCATCATCGTCATCCTCCTCCTCCTGATCATATTATTTGATCATGTCATTTATTGAAGGTGAATTATTGCGGGGGATGATACAGGCCAATCCTACAGGCCACCCCCCCCCCCTCCTGAATTATTTGGGGAATATATCACACATCCTCCCCATGGGATATTGATACCCATGCTTCCATGCACTTAAAATATAAATTCTACTACTAGAACTGTCGTTTATGAACTCCCCCTTGAAAAAAATGTGCAGGGTATACATGTATATATCGTATCCGGACAACTACCACCAGACAACTACCCCCTTAGGTCAACTACCCCCAGGACATCTCTTCCTGTTCATATTCGTTCACATTTTCACCCTTTTATCTTTTCTTCTGTCCTAAACTTAATATTGCTTTATATTTCTGCATTTCTTCCCCTAACTTTTCTTATGTTATTCAATAGGGGAGGGGGCAGAAGTACAGGATCCAACCGCGTAGCCAGGATTTCATTTTAGGGGCAGTTTGGGAGCACGAATTTGGTGATGAGCACGCTCTGAGTGCTCCCCAGGGGGTGGGTGCAGGGAGGGGGAGTTTTCCCCCTCCCGCGCGAAGCTCTGACGTTTTATAGCAAATTTGAGATAAAGATCAGGGATGTCGATCCGTGTTCATGATGGGGGGGGGGGGGGGGGGGGGGTGACCGGCCGGCGAGAGTAGTGAAGTCAGTGGCGTATCTAGGGATCGCGGTCACTTTTCATCTCTGTATATAATTTACTCGAATTAAGCCAAAATCTAAGTACTACTGTACTATGTAAAGCGAAGTAAAAAAACGTATAAGTGAAATAAACAAAACAAAAGCGTTCACCAGTCGCTATGGTACGAGGGGAACTGCCTTACTAAAGATGTGTAGTATAGGGCCTACATTGTACAGACGCATAAGACGGGGGGAGTTTTCCCCCTCCCGGGCGCGAACTTTTTTTCCCACGAACTTTTGTCACTATCGTCCTTGACGCATGCGCAAATTTGAAATAGCCCTACAATGCGATAAGCACTATACAGGCACCAATCCTGCAGCTGAGCTCATGAATATTCATATCGCTTCAAATTGCTCATAATACGGTTTATTCCGTCAAAACTAGTCGGCATGAATATTCATGAAAACGAATTTTAGCGATATAATAAAACGAGCAAGGGCATCGAGCAGCTGTTCTGTGTGGCGCAATCGGACAATCCAGTCCTCTCTTGGTGACAGGACCACGAGTTCGAACCTCGGCAGAGGTTACGAAATTTTCTTTTGCTGATTTAAAAATAAGGTGACTGAGTAAGAAAATAGAAGTCCGAAACTTGTAGTATAACTTTCAAAGTATTCAAAAAGGGGTTTCTGATATGAATATTCATGAGAGCTGCAGGATTGGTGCCTATATAGTGCTTACCCTACAATGCTTGGAGTTGGATGGGGTTTCAAAGTTTCATCCCACTTTGAGTAAAAATCAAAATACAAGACGTTATTTTTGTAATGTCTAAACTGAGAGTCGAACCCACATACCTCAGGTTAATGTCGGAGGGCTAACGCATCTCGCCACAGCAAGACGCTGGGAGCAACCGTCATTATATCGCTTACGGAATAAACCCTATATGATTGCGAAATTGATTTAGATCGGAAAGGATCAGGTGCGCATGCGCCAGGGAGGACAGGGACAAAAAGTTCGTGGGAAAAAAAATTTAGCCTCCCGCGCGAAGCTCTGACGTTTTATAGTAAATCTGAGATAAAGATCAGGGATGTCGATCCGCGTTCATGATGGGGGGGGGGGGGGGGGGGGGGGGTTAAGCGGCCGGCGAGGGAAGTGAAGTCAGTGGCGTATCTAGGGATTATGCATGGCAACCGGGGAAAACAATGAATTTACGCGCACTCCCCCCCCCCCCCCCGAGTGCCCGAACTTATCTATGTTATTGTAAAAGCGTGGGAGCAAAGCGACCGAGCGGAAAATTTTTCAATTTTTAAACCTAAAAAACGCATTTTGAAATTGACCACCGCAATTGAGCGGTAGAGAAGCTCATATTGTATACATTGATAAACGGTTTTCTATTCACTCACTTCTATAATCTGAATTATTTGGGGAATATATCACACATCCTCCCCTCCTGGGATATTGATACCCATGCTTCCATAGCACTTAAAATATAAATTCTACAAGTAGAACTGTCGTTTATGAACTCCCCCCTTGAAAAAAAGTGCATGGTATACATGTATATATCGTATCCGGACAACTACACCCAGACAACTACCCCCTTAGGTCAACTACCCCCAGGACATCTCTTCCTTATGTTCGTTCATATTTTCATCCTTTTATCTTTTCTTCTGTTCTAAATTTAATATTTCTGCATTTGTTATTCTTTGTTTTGGGCTTTCCTTCATCTTCTCTTTCTTTCCTTTCTTATGTTATTCTTTGTTTTGATCTTTCTTGATCTACTCTTGTCTTCTTTCATGCTCTCTTTTGTTTTGATCTTTCTTGGATCTTCTCTTTCTGTCTTTCCATATATTGTTCTTTGTTCCCTTTTTTTTATCTTCTCCTGCTGTATTTCCCTTAGGGTCACAGGTGGATATTCAAAATTAACATTTTACATTTATTTTTCTCAGTTATTCCAGGGAGCTTGTAATCATGTTAAACAATTTTATTACTGTTTTATTAAAGCTGTAGAACTGATAGTGATTGGCAGTTATAACATGTGTTTAGCATGCCTAATCGCTGATTATTAGCGTAGACATCTTTTCGGGTAGTGTTTTCTTTGTGACCGCTTGCCTGTCGCAACGTATGCAAATGACTTTGTTCCAAACGTGTTTAAGCTCTTACATACTGGGACTTACGGTCTCTATTGGTTAGGCGTTAAATGGAGAGTACTTTGTGTGTTTACGGGTTTAAAAGGGAAGTTGGGGTAAAAGTCATGAGCCACGCCCGAAGTGTTAGGTCGGGCAAGGCTACGAGTGTGCCGATACAGGGAAACCGGCATTACGTTTTCTGTTTTGATTGAGACATGTTAAGTTAATAGTGTCTGCCAGCAAGGAAAGCTGAGATGTTTCTGTTAGCCAGAGTTTGCTAAATTTTCAGTTGTCGAACATGACATACCTACACTTCAATAGCCATATATCTTAGTTGGGGAAAACTCACGTGCGGTGGTAAGCATTAATTTTAATATATTTATCATTTATTGCTTATCATTTATTGCTTATCATACAGTATTTAGAAATTTGAGTCATATATATATAAAAGAATGTTACTAGCATGATAGAAAGTATCGATAAAAGTTTACATAGTTTATTGAAGACTGTTATTATACTGTGAAAATGGATTAATTATGATACACGGAAGAGTTGTAATTAATTATTTTTCTACTAATAACATTGTCATTTTCAACCAGGAATAGAGATAGTGTGTATGCGTATGATCGTAGGTGTTTGTGCTTAGAAGGGACTTGGTAATCATAATGTTAAGACGAAATTTCTAGAAGAAAGATTGGATTCTTCTTTTAAACAGTTTTATTTCGGGGTTCAACAATTCGACGTCAAAGTCCAGTCGATGCATACAACCGGACAGTTAACAAGGTTCAGACGTCACAGGACGCTGTCGTCGGTCCACGCCAGAAAGTCATCGACGATGAGTCACCAGTAGACCGTGTCCGGACAATTACCCCCTGGAAAATCACCCCCCGGAAAACTACCCGCCAAGGACAATTACCCCCCGGTATATTACCCCCCGGAAAATTACCCCCAAGGACAACCACCCCCCGAGGACAATTACCCCCGGAAAATTACCCCCCGGAAAATTACCCCCCAAGGACAATCACCCCCCGAGGACAATTACCCCCCGGAAAATTATCCCAAGATTAACCGGGGTCATCCCTATAGCTAGAAGGTCCGATAGTTAGCGGGTCCGATAGACCGACACCCAATAGATAGACCGAATGTACGAGAGGGTCCAGTAGACAGAAGATTCTATAGACCGAATCGGCAGGAGGGTCCAATAGTCCGAAGGTTCTATAGATCGAATGACAAACGGGTCCGATAGTCAGAAGGTCCGATAGATAGAAGGTTCGATAGTCCGAATGTACATGAGGGTCCAATAGACAGAAGGTTCTATAGACCAAATCGGCAAAAGGGTCCGATACTCCGAAGGTTCAGCAGGGGTCCGATAGTTAGAAGGTCCGATAGTTAGAAGGTCCGATAGACAATAAATACGTAAAAAGGGTAAAATAGTGGATAAAATGATAAGTGGGTAAAAAAATAAGTGGTTAAAATAAGTGGGGCGTTACGTTTTCAGATGTTTTCAAATGTGGGGGCGGGAATACCCTCCCCCTCCCACTTTTCATGCCTGAAAAGGGGGTTCCAACCACAGAAAAAGCAAAAAAGGAAGAGGTTGAAAAGGAAAGAAGAAAAGAAAAGAAAGGAAAAGAAGAGAAAAAGAAAAGAAATCAGAAAGGAAAGGGAAGAAAACAGAAATTTAAAAAATTCGCTCACTGGCATTATTAGGGTTATTTACCAATGCCCATTATATTTCCATTATTGATATTAGTTATTAATATAATCGCTATATTCATGTATATAAACCAATGCCAATTATAGACCTATTAATAAGTCATATTCTTATGGAAGTTATTTGGTTTGCATCTTGAATCTCTAGCTAATGTTATGCTATTTTTCTACTCAAAGAATGTTAGCAACATAACTGAAAGGAATCGAGCGGCAAGTTGACCTAAACGGGCTAAAGAGATGAATTTTCAGAAATAATGGCCTGTGACCAATAGTCTCTTCCCAATATGAGGACGGAAAATGCCGATAACATGTTACACAGATTATGAGAACGGAATAACAATACCCTAGAACCTATTCTCAGGATACAAAATTCTTTTGTTTTTCTCTCTCTCTCGTTCGCTCTCTTTGCTCGCTCATACAATCAAGAAACTATGCCTAGATTGTTTTTTGCAGAAAGCACCTATTACGTCCTGCAGCAACAAGAAGCCCGAATATCATTATATTCGGGCAGTGAGGTATCCGACTATTCTCGAATTCCCCCACCCCCCCCCCCCCAAAAAAAAAAAAGTGGTATAATTTACCCGACAGAGTCCACAGACTAAAATTTGCTACAAGGTAGTAGTAGTATACAAGTATAAAAGCTGACATCATAGCTGGTAGGAAAATATCACCTGACAACCCTCCAAAAAAAATGGAAACGCCCCCCTCCCAAGAAGGTGGTAGGGCCTAATTGAAACAATTTCATATTTATCGGTCAGAATATTTTGTTGTCAGAATCTTTTGTTACTTTTTTGAAAATTCAACTATAAAGTGTGCACCCCATAATATTTCTTTGCTTAAAAAATAACACTTGTGTTAGAAGGGGACGCCCTTTTCTCAGCTTGCTCCACTAATAAAAAATACTTCGGCCATGATGGGCCTCGGGGCTTTAGTGTGCACCATTTAATTAGATTTCCATGTTTCAATAAATGATGCACCACGCGGTACCCCGGTGTAGCGTTGTACCCCGGGGTACCACGTTGTGTAGCGCCATCTCACGTCCACTCGAGTACAACCCCAGAGTTATGAATGCAGTGCGTGTACGTAGTCACAGTGCAGTGTTATTATGCATGGTGTGCATGCACCGGCATGCACTGTGTACCGCGCGCTAGCTGCTATCAGCGCAGCCCTCACAATTACAAGCGCAGTGGCTATAGGCGTTAGCTCCCGCGGCTTTAGAACTTGATTTTATTTCACTTCTTCCTAAAAAAACATCACTTCATCGTTACTGTATTTTAGCTGTCAAACTTTCAAACTTAGACAATGGTGGAAGGTAATGGTGGATACGGAAATTTACTGTAAGGGAAAGGACGTAAAAGACGGAAGATTCCAAGGACCGAGAAAGTTGAAAGAGCACGATATCGTGCAATACAGAAGTTGGGGGACGAGCAGGCCGCTGATCTGTGTACATGGTAGCGGTTTTTAGGAAGGCGAGTAACGGGGGAGACAAGGAGCAGGCTGATGGTGTTATTATGACACTGCTGGCCCAATCCCTCTCTCAAATCGAAGAAATAGAAATCAATAATAGAATAATTACTCACAACAACAATGAATTTGAGAAAAATACATGACTTATAGGATGTTTTACAAGAACATGGGACACAATTGAATGTTGAAAAAAATCACACCAAAATAATTTCCCACTTTTTGGCAACCCAGGGTACAGCCCTAAAAAAAATGGCCGATTTTTATTTGGTACCCCAGGGTACCATTTATGTCATCAAATGGCCAGCGTTCCCCATTGCCAATACAACGGTTTAGTGGCACAATTAACCGGGGGGGGGGGGGGGGGGCTGAGCTGCATGGGTGGACCACCCTCGCCCCACGGTGATGATAATGATGCTCTGATAAAAATACTTTTAACATGTTAAAAATGTATAAAACAAAACTTTAAAATAAGTTCATTTATTATTTTTTTTTTTTGGGGGGGGGGTGGGCCTACAGACCTAGTGCATCGGTTTACTACAATACACATAGAAGAAGATAAGGCAATTACCCTTTTCCTTTTATGAGATAAAGCTATTAAAAACTTATTGTATCCATTTGTTTACATTAATTTTTTACGTTATTGTCGGTCTATCGGACCTTCTAACTATCGGACCCCTACTGAACCTTCGGACTATCGGACCCTTTTGCCGATTCGGTCTATCGAACCTTCTATCTATCGGACCTTCTTACTATCGGACCCCGTTGGACATTCGATCTATAGAACCTTCGGACTCTCGGACCCTCCGCCGATTTGGTCTATATGAACCGTCTGTCTACTGGACCCTCTCGTACATTCGGTCTATCGAACCTTCTATCTATTGGGTGTCGGTCTATCGGACACGCGTAACCATCGGACCTTCTAGCTATAGGGCTATAACCAGATTAACCACCCCCGAGGACAATTACCCTCCGGAAAATTACCCCCCAAGGATAACCACCCCGAGGGCAATAACCCCACCCCGGATAATTCCCCCATAAAATTACTGGCCCCCTGACCTTATAGAAGTTTGACTTTTCATGAATTCTCGAAGCAAAGGACTGCTACTTTAACTGTTTTAAAAGGTTGATTTGTTGTGTTTACGCTTGACTAATGTCAATGTGGTGAAAATCTCTATTGTCACCTTACTTTTGATTAAAAAAGTAATGAAATTGAAAATGCTTGTTTCGAAGATAAATCTACGTATAACAAGGACATTAAACTATTTACATTTATTTATCTATCACACTCCATGTTAATTTAGTTGCCAATCACCAACAATTTTCCGCATTAAAAGTGGATAACTTTATCAGCATATTAAATAGTGTTCAGTTTTCAGTTTTATTTTCACTTATAACAGAACAATCAATATTTCAAAAATTATGACAAATAACCACAGAACTCAGTGACATTGCTTTAATGCATTTTGCAAATCATCATTTCAACTAAGGAGGAATGTATCGAATTATTTGCTGTAAACCTTAAAAATGGAAGGATCTACTGAGAAGCAGAGCCTGTGTAATAAATATATAATACATATAAGAAGGAAAATAAAAAAGGAAAAATAAAATATTAATATGAAAGTGCGTAATGACATAATCATAACACAACAAATAACATAACTGTAAATTCATCGAGGATTAAAGCAAGGATGTATGTTATCGATGTGGCTACCCCCCCCCCCCCCCATTCTAAAAAGTTGATTTAAACTTCTCATTAACCCTTGGGTGAATTTAACAAAGGCAGGAATCATCACAAAGTGTTCTAAAGATAATTTAAACCTCTGATTAAATTTCTATATAGGAAATTTAATAATAGGTTGCGCGCAGATCTATGAGCGAGTATACGCGCTATATCCTGTCGCCAAAAGAAAAGGGGACCCAACAAAGAAAATTGGGTGTAAGTTTTCATCATTTTTGCATCCTCTGTAATTTTGCTAATCAACTGATCATGTATTTGCCTTTGTATGATCTATTTCATGATCTATCTCATGATCCATTTCATATTGAAGTAAGATATTATGCTTTCTGGTTCAGTAATTATTTCAGAATGAAATTTACCTTCAAGACTTATTAGTATGCACGGTGCTTAAAAATAAAGTAAAATAATCTGCTTTCTGGTACATTAATTTCATTTGATTTTGTAGCTCTTGAGCAAGATTTTCAATCGGCGTGCAGGAAGATGATTTTAGTTAGATGAAACTTATTTTAAAAACGTTGATTTTGTGAAAAACAATTATCAAAAACGGTTAGAGCATGTAATTTCATGAAGAAATATCATTAAAAAAATATTAGTGACTTTCTTTCTGGGGGTAGTTGCGGGGGGGGGGGGGATTTTCCGGGGGGTAATTTTCCTTGGGGGGTAGTTGTCCCTCGGGGGTTATTTTCCGGGGGGTAATTTTCCGGGGGGTGATTGCCCAGGGGGTAATTGTCCTAGAACCCCAGTAGACACCAGCTGGTCGTCGCCCATGATGCCGGCATAGATTACAAAAGTGTTTTGAAGTCGAATAAACAGAAGTTTTCGCCTTTCGGCATGCCACGGGGCCCATCAATGAACTTTTCAGGTTTTTCCCCTTCTTTGAATAAGTGCGCTTTGAGTGTGTGAATGGGAGATTTACTTATTCAGAATTAATTAATACCGATCGGTTTTACTGGACCAAAAAGAATTTTGGTTTATGTAACTAATTAATTTCATTATTTATTTATTTATTAGATGTGTAACTTTATTCTTAAGGGATTTGTAATTATTCCATAACTCATCGTCTTTTGTAAGAATAGCAGCTCTGTGAACATGGTCACGTTGTTTCATTAAATGAACAATATCATCCGTTATCCATGGGCAAGCATTTTTACGAATTCGCTTGTGGCATAACGGAATATGCTTGTTCACGACCTTGAAAAACAGATGTTCCCAGGTTTTCCAGGCAACATCAACGTTTCTAATATCTTTGAAAACATGCCAAGGCATAGTTTTTAAATCATCAAGAAACCTTTCTTGATCAAAATTCTTGAATGAACGAAATTCAACAGAGGTGGGATTTTTTCTTTTACTAAAATTGAAGGACTTTACTGCATATACGAAAAAATGATCGCTAATACTAGTGTGACAAACCCTGCTTCACGGTAGAGCTCAGGATCGGAAACAAATATAAGATCAATTATAGTACTCGAGCTGTTAGTAACTCGAGTTGGGCTGTTGATCAGTTGACTAAAACCATATAGCTTTGAGTAGTAGTCTAGTTTATTGGTATTAGAGTCAGCTAGATTAGGCATATAATTGCAGTTAAAGTCGCCTAGTAAGATGCAACGTTTAGAAAATCATTATGTCCAAGAGCTGAATTATAATTTAATTAAATATACTTGAAATAAATTCAAAGTCTGAAAAGTCTGTTTTTTAGTCTCTGGTCCTAGGATCTCCTGTAATTTTCCACCGGCTCTTAACAGGGCCGTGATACCTTATAAATGTTATTCTTTGTTTTATCCTTCCATCATTTTGTCTTTTTGCTCTCCTTATGTTTTCCTTTATTTTTTCCTTTCATCTCTTTTATCTTTTGTTGTACCCATACCCCGTGTATTTCTTCATTATTCTCCTTTCATCTTCTCTTTTGATCTTTCGTCTTTCTCTTATTTGTTTCTTCCTTTTTGTAACCTTCTCTATTCTGACTTTCCTATTCTAGCATCATCTTCTCCTTCCTTCTTGTATGTTTTCAGTATTTTTCTTCCTTTATCATTTTGTATGATTTTGTTTCATATTTTTCTTCTAGTTTTCTCCAGAAGGGTGCGGTTTTTGCGAAGAATCCTGCCATAAACTGTGACGTCATTTAAACCTGAGATCTAGGATGCATTCATAAGCGCCGGTAGTTGGGGGGGGGGGGGGGGGGGAAGCGATCAGCCCCAACAAAAAGGTGGGGGGGGGGCAAATTGCGTTTTCGGCCTCCCCATAGGCGTAAATGCATAATTTTGGGAGGGGCTGAAGTTTTTTGCCCGAATTTCACGTTTCCATTTTCTTTGTATGAGCGAGCGAAGCGACAGCGGAAGAATTGTTGCACTACTTCCGGCCACCGGTGGGAAGACAGTAACAAAAGGAGTCAGAGACTTTGAAGATTTGAGAACACTTTGATTTTTTTTTTCCTTTACATTTTGAGCTAGTTGCTTAGTTTGGACCACTTTTTTTATCACCGATCCCGCCTCTTTTGTGTATTAAAAAAAAAAAAAAAAATATATATATATATATATATATTATATTAATGGATAATTCATACCCAGCTATTCAATATGGTTAAGTATCCATGCAGTAAATGTAATACATCAGTAAGGAATAACCAAAAGGCCCTTTTGTGTACCTCATGTGGAAAATGGGCTCATATAGTATGTGAAGGGATTCCTAAATACAAATACGATGACTTAAATGAATCTTTTGAATATTGGCAATGTACCTCATGTATTTTGAAGCAGTTTCCCTTTTGGGATCAAGAACATATTCCTTATACAGAAACTCCAATTGGTTGTTCTCATCTTCCGATCACCACACAAGATAGTAATTTAAATGAAGACCATAATTTCAATTTCAATATACTTTCTGATTTTCCAAGGGAAAGGGGTATTAAATTAGCTCACCTTAACATCAGAAGTTTGAGAAATAAAGTAACTGATGTTAAACAATTCCTTTTGAAAAACCCTTTCGACGTTTTAGGATTATCGGAAACGTGGTTAAATGATGATTTTTCAAACCAGGTCATCTCTGTCGATGGTTACAGTATTGAAAGAAAAGATAGAGATGCCACTGGTGGTGGTGTAGGATGTTATATTAATGAGAAATTCAACTACGTGAGAAGAACAGATCTAGAAATGAAAGAGCTTGAACTTATGTGGCTTGAAATTAAAAGAACAAATAGTAGTTCGATTTTTGTTGGTATTTTGTATAGGAGGCCTTCATGTCCAAGTACCTATTTTACCTCCCTTGAAAGGAATATTGAAAGAGTAATATCATTGTCTAATAACATCATTTTAATGGGTGATTTCAATTGTAATATGAGAAATGATAATGCGTTGTCTAAAGAAATTAAGGACATTTGTCGCACTTATCAGCTTAATCAATTAATCAATGAGCCTGCACGAGTTACACCTTATAGTAGTACACTCATCGATTTAATACTTGTATCTAATTCGATTGCTAATGTAAAGTCGGGTGTAATTTCGATTGGTTTTAGCGATCATTGTTTGATTTTTTTAGTAGTAAAAGGCAAAAACCCAATGTTCCATTCAAAAATTAGTAAATTGAGGTCTTTTCGAAACTTTAACGAAAAGAAATTTCGAGATGATTTGAAAAACCAAAGTTGGAATGATTTCAATAACGACAACGTTGACGTTGATCAATTGTGGTCTCAATTTAAATCTATATTTGATACTGTAAGTGATAAACATGCACCTTTTATTTCTGTCAGAAGAAAAAGAAATGGGGTACCTTGGATAACAGATGAATACATCACTCTGGCACGTGACCGTGATTTCTTCAAGAAGAAGTTCAAAAAGACAAAGTGTGATTGTTGTTGGGAAAAGTTTAAATTTTATCGAAACAAAGCGAATAATTTGAACAAATTCCTTAAAAAAGAATATTACCAGAATGAGTTTTCAGAATGCAGAAATGATTTGAACAAAAACTGGAAGGTTCTAAAAAAACTTTTACCTTCAAGTAAAAAGGAAACTGGCAACTCAATCTTAATTGATAATGAAATAATATCCGACAAAGTAAAGGTGGCAGGTTTATTGAATGAAGCCTTTAATAATGTAGGTTTAAATTTACATTTACATACAAGTGGAAATTCTAACAATGTAGACGATGATTTTAATTCTTTGCAAACGTTAAGTCGAACCGATTGTTCTTTCGAATTTCAAGAAATCAAACAAGAGTTTGTCAGAAATGAACTACGCAATATTGATTGTAAAAAGGCTGTTGGAATGGACGGTCTACATCCTAAGTTACTGAAATTATCCGCGGATATCATTGCAAAACCACTCACTATAGTATTTAATCAGTCGTTAAAAACCTCACAATTCCCATCTGATTTCAAGGTAGCAAAAATCACCCCAATTCATAAAGGAGGTACATTTAATATTGATAATTTCAGGCCCATTTCAATACTGCCCTCTTTGTCAAAAATCCTTGAGAAAGCCGTGCACAAACAATTATATTCGTACCTCAACCAAAACAGTTTGTTATCGGAACGTCAGTCTGGATTTAGACCACTCCATTCCACAACCACATGTCTTACAGAAATCACTGATTATCTTCTTGAAAATATGAATTGTGGTCAGATAACAGGAGCAATATTTTATGATCTTAGGAAAGCATTTGACGTTATTCCACATAATATAATACTTGACAAACTCATTTTCTATGGTTTAAATAATAAAGTACGCGAATGGTTTAAGTCTTACTTGTCAGGGCGACAACAATGCGTTAATATAGATAATCATTGCAGTGAATTTTTAACCGTTAAATCTGGGGTGCCCCAAGGGTCAATTTTGGGCCCCTTGATTTTCTGTTTATATATAAATGATATCAATAACTTAAACATTCATATAAATGCAAAAATATCACTTTATGCGGACGATACTGTTATTTTTAACAACTCTCATAACTTCTATGAAGTTCAACAGAATTTACAAAATGATTTCAACTTAATATGTAAATGGTTCGATATTAATAAGATGTATATACACCCAAAGAAAACCATGGTTATGTCATTTGGATCAAAAAGAAAGCTGGAAAACAACCATCTCTCTATCAAATTACATGGTAATAATTTGCAATGTGTAGAAACAATTAAATATCTTGGGGTTATACTTGACTCACAACTGACATGGTCTGAACATATAAAACATATAAGTACTAAAATATCTCGTACCATTGGATGTATTCGCCGCATTAAACATTTAATACCTCATAAAACTCTTGTAATTTTATATTTCGCATTAATTGTACCACATATCGACTATTGTTGCACTGCCTGGGGAAACTGCTCAAAGACAAATTTATCCAAACTACAAAAGTTACAAAATAGATACGCAAGATTAGTTTTAAATAAGGATTATGACACACCACAATGTACCCTTCTTACAACCTTAAATTGGCAATCGGTCGAACAAAGAATGAAATATCACTACTGTCTGTTGGTTTTCAAAATTATTAATATAATGGCCCCAAATTATCTAAAATCACTTATTACTCATCGTACCTTTAACTATTGTACTCGCTATTCACAAAATTCTCTTCTCGACATCCCATTCCCTAAAACTGAGTTCAAAAAAAGATCATTCTCATACAAAGCAAGCACCCTATTCAACAAACTTCCTTTTTCAATTCAAACCACAAAATCTATCAATTGTTTTAAGCGCGGATGCAAATTGGCCAAACATTTATTATAATATAATTTCCTCTGTCGTAATCATTCTTCGCATTTTAATTGTTATGTTTACTTTGTTATTTTGTATTTTATATGATGTCACATAATTATGTTAATGTTTATTTTTGCTTTGTTTTGTTTTGTTTTGTTGTATGTATGTATGTAATGGGGTTTTTACAGACGTGTATCAATCAGATAGGATTATTTACGTCTGGGACCGACCTTTAACCTCACCATCCGAAAGAGGTGACTCAGTCTCGGACCTGGGTCCGCTGAATCAGTTTATAACTTCCACTGGTAGCTGGATTACAGGCGCACGCCACATTATTGTATAATAATGTGTATATTAATGTCCTAGAGGGCGTGCTTGTAAAGCAGTTTTTTAACTGAATGCACCTACCCTCTATTTTAAATAAAACATGAATAAATAAATAAATAAATAAATAAGAATTTCGACATTTTTGTAGTGAAACTGTACAAAAATACATGTATTTCAGTATTAACCTAAATATGAAGATATTGGAGCACCTCGCTGCCCGTCATGAGGTGACAGTCGAGCCAATATTGCCCTTCTCAAAATCCTCAAGGATTTTTTTATTTTGGCTTTTTTAAGCTGCAAAAAGTCTTTCCTTATTCGATGTACTAAGGAAAATTCGCAAATAACCACTGCGATCTAGGCCAAGATCTAAATATATTGAACATTGATAAAAGTCCGTTTTTCTCACTTTCTCACTTCTTTCTCAAATGGGGGCACAACATTGACGGAACAAGTGAGAAATAATCAAGGAATTTAGGAGGGCCACCGAAAGTTGATTTCTTTCAAATGTACATAGAACATCTAAAAATGCGATTTTATATGCTTTAACATAATTGTACTGGGGCAAAATATTGAAAAACAAAACAAAAACAGGGGCGTAACTAGTACTAACTACGAGGCGTTATGGGTGCACGTGCCCCGCAAATCAGATGGGGAAAAAAAGAATGAAAGAGGAGAAAAGAGAAAAAGACGGAGGAAAAGGAAGAGAAAATAAGACAATAATTGTACCCCTTTTTTGTCTTGCTTTCTTTTTGTTTTGTTCAAGCGGACCTAGAATTCCTAGAAAATTAATCAAAATTAGACATAATGGTAAAACAATGATACATTCCGATCGATTTGAGTTTTAGAACTAGCTTTGAATTTATAATGTACATGATGTATACAATTAATTAATGTATAACTTTTCTTTAAACTTCAGCATCAACCTGACATTATTCCATCAGTGTCAACGGAATACTGTCAATCATACTGCTTGTATGTAAACAACCATAGAACCAACGGCTTTAAGTCCTCTCCGAGGGACTAGGGGTTAATGCCTTACCAAGGGGAGCGAGTGCATCCTGGTTTCGAACCCGGGTCCTTCAATTATAAAGCCAATGCTTGACCACTGAGCTATCTCGCCCATTCTGAGGTCGAATGGCGCATCGTGGACTGATTGGGTGGGACGGGGCACAGGGGCGTAGCCAGGATTTTTCAATAGGGGAGGGGGCAGAAGTACAGGATCCAACCGCGTAGCCAGGATTTCATTTTAGGGGCCGTTTGTGAGCAGGCAAAGCGTGCGAATTTGGTGACGAGCACGCTCTGAGTGCTCCCCAGGGGGTGGGTGTAGGGAGGGGGAGTTTTTCCCCTCCCGCGCGAAGCTCTGACGTTTTATAGCATATTTGAGATAAAGATCAGGGATGTCGATCCGTGTTCATGATGGGGGATAACCGGCCGGCGACTGAAGTGAAGTCAGTGGCGTATCTAGGGATTATGCAAAGCAACTGGGGAAAACAATGAATTTACGCGCACTCCCCCCCCCCCCCCCCCCCGAGTGCCCGAACCTATATGTTATTGTAAAAGCGTGGGAGCAAAGCGATCGAGCGGCAAATTTTTCAATTTTTAACCCTAAAAAACGCATTTTCTTTGTGCACTTTATCCAGGAAATTTTGAAATTGACCACCGCAATTGAGCGAAGCTCATATTGTATACATTGATAAAGGCTTTTGCTAAACAGTCGGGTAACGTCGCGTCGCGTTGGTAGAAATTTTCGAACATTTTTCAGGAATTTTATGTATGGTATCTTTTTTTTAGCAGCAAAAAAAGAAAAGAAAAGAAAAAGAAAAGGAGAGGGGGAAAAAAGGTGGCCTGATGGCAGCATGAATTAATTATTTGATTTCTTATGCCATGAATAAATCGATTGTTGGATTAATTAATTAATTATTCAATTAATCACTGTTTTATTGAACTTTGGATTGAAAACACAGAGATGTTTAATAATTTTAATAATTTTAGCTGTGTTTACGTTTTCCGGATTCGTGGAATGGCCTGAGCTGCGCATGGCCTAGCCTAGCCTAGCTTAGCCTAGTTTGCAGGCACAAACCCTGGTCAGTCGTAAAAGAGTGCCTGCACTGTAAGACTACTATAGGCCATGTACTATAGCTGCTCCTTCCGACCAGAAGGTAGCTGAATTAGGCTTCTGTCAAGACACAATGATTTTCTGATAAAGTGTCAAATTAGGGTCTGTGCTTGCAGACTAGGCCTAGCCTGCCTATACACGTACGGTACGTGTAGGCTAGTCATGCTCTGGTCTACGCTGCATATCTTTTCATGCGTAAAGTGCTTTGCACTGTGTCACGATCATCGTCATCATCATCATCAGACATCATCCGTGAAAGTACAGGCCACCGGGATGGTGTATCATCGTACGATGGCTTCAAGTTCTTAGCTCAGCCTCAGGGTCAGGGGAAGATGGTGACAGGTAAGCATTATATTAGTCTGTTAGTAGCTTCAATTAATTTAATCTAGTTTTGTTACCTTTACTTACGTCTACTGACTACCATCGATCGACATCTTCAAGACACGAGTCAAAGATGTCGGCATACATTAACCAAAAATATGAGAACAATTTGTATATAGTGTAGATGCGTTCGTTTTGGGAATTATTATTTTTTTTAAATAAGTTTTTGATCGGCTGATAGACAACCAACTGCTGTATCCACTTATTTTTACTTTCCAACTTTCCTTTTGCTGTATTCTTTGTTTCCTTTCATCATATTTTCTTCCATCCTTCCTACCTTTCTATTCTCTCTTTATAGTTCATGTTTTTCTTTGCATTATCCTTCTATTGTTTTCTTTATTCCCTTGCTTGTCGTTTTTAGCCTGAAAACGGGAAAAATCATACTGAGATGGACTCTTTTTCAATTTGTCCCCTTGAAGACACCTTCCTGAAAAATGTTCGAAAATTTCTACCAACGCGACGCGACGTTACCCGACTGTTTAGCAAAAGCCTTGATCAACGGTTTTCTATTCACTCACTTCTATAATCGGGAGCAACACTAACCATAGCCTACAGGCTTGAGAAAGAGTCGAGAAATTCAGCAAGGCTGCCTGAAATTGAGATTCCTTTCAAAAGTTGAACTTTACCAAATGCTGTTTTATACACTTTATCCTATATTGGGGGCGCAATATTTAGCAGGAGTAATATGAAACTTTCATGATATAGCAAGTATCTTTATTTTTTCAAATTTTGAACCCTTTAGGTTATTTCATTTCATTTCATTTCATTTATTTCCACTTCCAACAATATAAAATACATAGGTTTACATCGTACATAGCAAATCAATGAAACTTACAATTATTGTTTACAGCGTACAATATAGACATAGAAAAACCAAAACCAAACTAGGTTGGTAGCGGAGGGGACTGCTAAAAAGCTAGGCTTGTAGATTGCAGCCCCCGATAACTTATAATTGCAAAATAGTGTATCGTTGAAAAGGCTACATATTTGCACATAAACCGGATAAACAAAACATAACAGGAGTGAAAGCGACAGAAAAGGAAGGGAGAAAAGAACGAGAGAGGGTAGGACTCTTACCAAGGGACACACACAACACAACACAGACCGACCAGAATACGGATGACAGCATAAATTGAATAGGAACGTAATCGTGTACAATGTTGTTTGAAATAATTTGAAGAAGATTGAGGGATGATGAGTTTTAAAGAGCCGAGGTTTGAGAACAGTTACTCAGAAGAATTGTTTTCAATTTAAATTTAAAAGAGTTTAAACTAGGGGCATTCTTGATGCTATTATCAAGAATAGTCCAGAGCTTCGGGCCTGTGAAAGTAAAGATGGGTTTAGAGAGCATAGTTCTAGTTAAAATTGATTTAGTTATCCAAGGAAGTCTTGGGCTCTTTTTATAATTAGAGGATTTTTTTCACTAATGGAATATGCCTATCTAAATGGGACATGAAACTCGTCATAAAAGTATTGTAAGCTGTATTTGTATCGTGCGAACTATAAACATCAGCCCAATCAGCACCTTCAAGACTTGCTTTCAATTGCGCTATTTTATTAGGTGTTATTCTTCTAAATCTTTCCGACGGGATATCTTTTTTATTAAAACTACAAGGACTTCGTGAAAAAATTGGGTAGTGATCTGATATGTCAGATAAAACAATTCCTGATTCAGGTAAAGGAATAACATTACAAAAGATGTTATCTATGAGGGTTGCTGTTTGGTTGGTAACCCGAGTTGGTTTAGTAATTAAAGGTAAGAAGGATGCAGAAAACATGGTATCCAAAAATTCTTGTGAAGTATTAATAGAAGAATTAGATATATCTATGTTAAAGTCTCCTATAATATAACAATCTTTGTTTGTAAATAGAGGATTGTGCAATAAATCTTGCAGATATTCTAAGAAGTCATGAATATTTGAATTAGGAGGTCTGTAACATACTGTGATCAAAATGTTCTTGGAATTTGGTACTCTAATTTCAATGACAATTGATTCAGCAATTTCAGTCATACAGTTAAGATCACTATGAATAAAATAGTCAAAATGTTGATTAATATAGAGAGCTACCCCACCTCCCCTTCTATTAATTCTATTATTCTCTACGAAAGCATAACCGGGGAGTGAGTATGAGCTAGCAGATTCTTGAGTTAGCCATGTTTCGGTCAAAGCAATTATAGAAAATGAGTGACCAGGAGTATCCATTAGAAAGCGCAAGTTATCAAAGTTACAATTCAAACTTCTAATATTCAAGTGCATTAAGGAAAATGTAACAGGTGTTTTTTCAAGAGATTTAAACTGATTCATAGTAAAGCAGTTTGAGCTTATATAGTAGTTATCCGTATCTTCATTTAAGTCAGTAGCTAGAGTATTAATTCTTTGAGATGCAAGATTATCAAAATGAGAAGAATTACAATTATTATTTGGAGTACTAGTATTAGGTCTAAACAAGCCGTAAAGCTCATCATCGCTCAGTATATTGAAGGGAATGTTATCAGCCATAAAGTATCAAAGTAAAACACGGAATGGAGTAAGTCGTTCCTAGTACGGACAATGATCGTGTGCGTGTGGGCAAGGCAGTGACCTGTGAAGAGATAGAAGTCGAAAGAGAGAATAAATTAGAACAGTTACAATACAAGGAAGAGGCTACACATAGAGAAACATTGATACATAGATACAACTGGTAAACATTTGGGCACACACACAATTTCGTGTGCATAAATGAACTACCAAGCATACTTCAGTGAAGCATGCATGGACATGGATGAGCTCCCATGCATAATTATGAAACACGTTAGGAGGTCCACCCTGACAAGAGACAGGCTTCCAAAGAGCAACCAATCCCAAATCAGGGTGGGCCTCCCAAATGCAGGTGAAAATACGGAACGTGATAAACCAAACATCACATGCTACAGATATACACCAACTTGTAAAGGTAAAAATGTCATTGTAATGCTGTGAAAATAGACTGAAGAGCTGTTTAAACGGAATTGCATCACCTGGGTAGCATATTAAAGGAATTGCCAAATTACCTCTATATGCAAAACAAAAGGGATTCAGTCATTTAACATATTCCATGAACAAAATTATTGCTTATGTTGAGATTTATGAAGAAATCAACAATCACCTACGAATTGAAAGCTCGTATTAAGGATAAAGCAAAACAGCAGTGGCAATGTATTTCCCCAGTGCCATTAGAGAATTAAAAAAAAAACTATTTTAAACAGTCATTTTCAATGATTCTAGAAGAACTTTTAGCCTGTGTTCAATTTCATAGGAGACACAAAATAAACAACAACAAAAAAAAAAAAATCCAGGAAATCTGACTTTTTAGAACTTAATTTTATCAACAATGTATTACGTTCAAACCAGCCAATTAGTCAATAAATCAAATGTGTAGCGTTAGTCTGTACAAAGAACATTACATTTCGAAATTTGAAAGAACCTGTTGGTCGGAACACCACTTGAATTTTGCTTATTGTTTTTGGTTTTATGAGTAAGTTCTTTTCAAACAAAGAGGGATCTAATTGATAACAAAACACTGTCCAATAATTTCTTTTGTTTTAGGAAAATGAATCTCCTTTCTTCTTAAATTTCAAACAAGCTTTTTTTTTTTTTTTTTTTTTTACACTTTCTAGTAGTATAACCACTGTATAACTTTGTTTACTTTAGATATGATAGATAAATAATTTGGAGATAAATAATTTGGAGATAAATAATGTATACGTGCAGATTTTTCAATGAATAAACAATCAAAATACCGAACATTGGTAGAATCTGCAGTTTGTCACATTAGAAGCATTACTACACAGTTCAATCAGATATTGGCAGTACAAGAACAAACATATCATCTGAGAGTAGAACTACAGCTACTTTATAAAGAGGAAATAATCTACAACTCATTACATCTCAGAGTACTTTAGAGCTTAAAAAGTACTGATAAAAAGACTTTGTGTGTCTTGACATCAACTCTTTAGATTGTTAAGTTTTGTATAAAATAGAAAATCCCCATCAAAGCTTTCTTCGGTTCAAACAATACTAATGATGTTGCGAGGGGGGAAGGGGGAGGTGTGACAACCTCATTCAAAATTCTCTGTCAGAAATATTGAATTTGTAGAGTCTTGTTAAAAAATTGCAAAAAATTATGACAGTTATTGGATTGTTGAAAACAGTTATTGGATTGTTAAAAACAGTCCTGCCTATTTTTTTTTTTTTTTTTTTTTTTTGCCAGATCCTACCGACTAGTACATTTTGATAAAAATGAAATTTCAGTCATTTTGTGTCTTGGAGCAAATGGGGAAGTTGTCCGCCAATTCATCACAGTGGCATTATCTGTTCGGCCAATTTGAAATTCCCATATGCATAGTGATTACAAATTTCCAAAATTCATAACTTTCTCAATGCTACAGAAAAACAGAAACAAGAATCATAATGACTACCACTACTCAATTTCAGACAACAAAGAGATGAATTATGAAAACGAGTGCTATAAAAATTCCAAATTGGAAAATAATAGCAAGAATTACAATATTATTTTGTACCTCTATACATTGTTTATCATCTCATTTGCAAAACAACACAATAATATAATACTGTTAAGGATATATAACGAAATTTGGAAAATGATATGACAGTATTTTGCCCTTGAGACCCTATTGGCACACTTGTCTGGCACACATTTCAGACAAAGATAATTCAAGTAGAGTCATATTATCTGTTATATGAGGGTAACAGCATGTGCTTCATATATGATGCATTAAGAACCACATATACTTCACCGCAAAAACATGCAATTCAACACATGCTTTGCAAGAATAATGTTATTTTTTCGAAAATACCTAAAAAAGACTTTTGAACCTTCCTCAGTTTCAAGATTTTTTTTTTTTTTTTTTTATTCCAATTTTCCTATTGGAATGGTGTTTGCTTGCAAATGGCCACAACTATTTATGATACAAATTTATAAACAAGCATAAACTATATAACCTGTCAGAAAAGATTGAAAAAATGCATGGTTATGCAGCACATGCTATATTACAAAATACAAATGCATCTAATATAAATGTTATCTTAATTCTTATTGGAAAGATGATAATGCTATACTTCTCAAAGACCCTAGACTTGAAAAGCTACCTGTTTGCAAATAAGAATACAAAGTACCAGTGTACTTAAGCAGCATTTCGATGTTTTAGTCATTCTGTAATAGATATGTTTATATTTTGTATCTAAATAAATGATAGAATGCACATTGATCATGATGACTGAAAAGATCCAGAATTCACCTCACTCTGTTAATACTACAAAACTGAAAATAAAAATATGTAGTATGCCAGAAAAGGGTCCTCTTGTGATATTCCACAAAAATACAACTGAGATATTTGTCACAGTCCATTTGCCATCAAAAGCAGACATTTGATGATACTCAAATTCTTATCAAATATTTCTTTAGCAGAGATATATGTAAAGAAGCAGCATGTAACTTTCACTAACGCATTGTAATAACATGTGATAACCAAGACCAATAATATACATATAAACTGTTCAAAATAATAAAGCAGCTGTATTGTGGATACTTGAAATAGAATTAAACACAAAAATCTATCTCCATTGGTCCTTTGTGTAGTTTTACTGAATTTTGTAAAAACATGAGCAGAGGCTATTAGCTACATTTCATCTAAATGTCAAATGTCAAATGAATATTGATAATACAGTGTTTTTGACAAAATTAATGATGAAGGCAAGATAAAGCTGACACTTAGCCAGTCAAGCTTTGGGCTCAAAATGACACAAATGCCTAAAGAAATCAGAATGTGTTAATATTAATTGGATGAAAAATTTCAAATGTACTGGAAATCAAGAAGTTGTGACACTCCTCACACCCAAATCCTTATTAAACTAGAATAGAAATAAAACAAGTTACGTTATTCTATTAATTTGACAAATCAAATGATAAAGAATTTTAATGTCAATTAAGAAATGCACATCATTCATAAAAAAATCCTGTATTTTAAAGCAATAACAAACACTTCAGCTGAACTAAACACTCAGACGTGTAGTACACAAGCATAAGGCTGTGTTATGTCCATGGCACCTACTATAATGTTTCCTCACCATGCACGAAGAAAGAAATTAATTGCCAACAATTAGCTTGATTCGTGTTGCAAGGAGATCACACAAAATCAAGATTTCATGTAATAATAAGATGAATATTTAAAAGTGATCATAACAGAAGACTTCAGATGAGAACATCACGGGAGAATGGTCGAGTTCTATGCAGATCAAGCTGTAAACTGTAAACTTTAACGGTGCAGAACGCTCTTATGATGAAACACACCAGTAAAATAAATATTGAGGGTCTCATGGATTACTTTTGTGGGTAACCTCATTACCCTTCTCCGTTAGCGGGGTCGGACCATGAGGACCAATTTTCTGGGGCAGCCCCAGCTCCATTTCGTGTGATTTTGCGCGTCTGCAGAATTACCTTCGATCCCACAATTCTTATTCTTGTTGCTAGGTGATCTTTTTTCCGTAACGAGTAGGCGATCGAAGCCAATCTCCCCCTCTCTCTCTTCAATTTCGGGGGCAGATCAGTGCGGATAGTGACTTTACTGAAGGGGGACGAATCCGGGGGTGGTGGGAGCGGCTGAGCACTACCAGCGCTGGTCAATGGGTGAGAACTTTGCTGACGTGGGCGTCGTTCGAATCCATACAGCAAGCGATCACGGTCAGTCATCCTAACGAACCTGACGATGATTGCGGGGGGCTGGGGACGAGATCCTGATGATCCAGCAGCTCCATGAGCGGGAGGGGGCAGCCTGTGGGCATTTGCAAGCGGTATCCGAAAGGTTTCTTCCTTAGAAACGCCCAAGAAGTGAATAAACACTTCTTGAAGTACCTTCTTGAAGTTTTGTTTTCTGTCATGAATCTCACTCAATGTTATTTTTTCATCAAGTTCTTCGATTTTTTTGTCTATTAAGGAACGTAGCTGAGGTAGATCTTTCTTTTCGATGTTAGAGACCTTATCGGAAGTGTAAGTTAGACCTGCTTCTAGATCTGATACATTTTTTTAAGTATTTCCAAGCTCTATTTTCATATTAGCCATATCATCCATAATTTTGTCAAGCTTACCATTTAGTTGAGTGAACGAGGCTCTTGACTCCAGCATAAAAGAAACAAGTTCCTGGGGTATCATGGCCGCTCCCGGTGCGCTGCTAATGCTATCCTCGTGCAATGACGATGACGTGTCACTAGTAATGGCGACTCTCGTATTGGGTTGCTCACTTACGTCGGTTGATTTATCACTGTTTTTGCGCTTATTTGGAGCATTCGGCTGTGGTTTCCCCTTCTGCTGCATCCTTAGATTGTAGTCTCGTATTCCTTTTAGCATTTTCAATGATAGGAGTTCATTTAACGGATGTTTTCACCAATTTTGAGTTGGTATGTCGGGAGCTCTCACAAAACGCGTGCGTTTACCAGGAAGCCATTACGTAATTTAACTATATACTGGGGGCGCGAAATTACGAGATCATGAAAGAAAATAATTGTGCGAGGGAGCAAAGCGACCGAGCTTTGGAAATTTTTCACATTTCAAACCTTCAAAAGCTAGATTTGGGGCGCATAATCCGTAAGGATTAAGATATTTATTCATTTCCCCCTTAAGTTTTAAAGTTAATGCATCATAATTATTTATTTCATCCAAAATATTGGGGGGATGATAACACAGGCCAATCCCCCCACCTCAATTTTTTTTTATATATCTCCCATCCCCCCCCCCCCCCCCGCGGGATCGACACCCATGATAAACAATATACATAATCCTATATGCTTTATCCTATACACAATATAGGATAAAGCGTATAAAACAGCATTTGCAAAGGTTCTCAACTTTAGGTAGCCTTGCTGAAGTTCTCGACTCTTAAGCCTATTTAGGGTTTTCGTTAGTTTTGTTCCCGATTTGCAGAAGTGAGTGAATAGAAAACCGTTTTAGCAATGTATAAAATTCGAGCTTCTCTACCCCTTTTCTTTGGGTAAAATGCACAAGAAATTGCGTTTTTTAGGGTTAAAACTTTGCCGCTCGGTCGCTTTGCTCCATCGCTAACGTATATAAGTTTGGGCACACTGGGGGGGGGGGGGGGGGGGGGGCGTAACTTCATGTTTTGCCCCGGGCGCCATAATCCCAACTTGCTTCGATCCCTCGCAGTTCATCCCCCCACCCCCCCCCCCCAATCGTGAACACGGATTGACACCCCTGACTGTAGGTAATGGGGGTGGGTGCAAGGAGGGAGGAGGGTGCCCCCCTTCCTGCGAAAAGCGCGTAAGCTCTGACGTTTTGTAGAAATTTTGAGAGAACAATAAAGGCTATTAGCAAACAATTTTTTTAGGCGGAAAGTTATCGGCATAGTTCGACGCCCAGACTGGTTTACAAGTTTCCCCCTTCCGTGCGAAGCGCAAAACCTCTGACTATTTATAGCAAATTCGAGAATACGATAGCGGCTCGTACATGTAGCACCTTCTTTAATAGGCTTCTTTCTCTCACTTCCTCCGCTTTTTTGCTCTCGCAAATTTTTAAGGGGCAGAATAGTTGGGGGGCATGGCCCCCCTTTGCCCGCCTGCCTAAGCCGGGGGTGTATTTGTTTCATCGCCCCTCCCCACATTGCTTCGACAAAGGAGTTATGACAGAACTGTGATAATTTACTGCAATAAATCATATATACCTACCTATTATGCTAGTAGTCTTGACTACGCGACCCCTTCGAGAACTTAACACAAATGAGTCACAATATTGTGCGCACCCCCTGTAATCATATTGTTCCCCATTGCCACACACGCGCGGCAACACGCAACGGCCATCTTCCTCTTTCTTGCTCGCCCCCGACGAGTTAGGATTTCGAGTTACGGCGCTCCTGAAATCAGGTCTTTTTGTATCTTTTCAGCGCGCCTTTTCGCATCGTAAAAGCACTTTTCGGTACTTATATTCGTCTAGTTTATAGTACTCTTGTGTTTTGTTAGTCACTTTTGCCGATTGAAAGGGATTTTGATTCCTTTTTCTTGGCAATTATTTTTCACTTTTACGGTTAGCCCCACGTAGTTATATCTGTGTGTTTGCGGGTGTTTCCGTTTGGCACCGAGCCTTTGGGTTCGGTGTTTGTTGTCACGGTTTTGCTGTGAAATTTGTTGTGCGTATCTCCAAATTTATTATTATTATTACCTGCACTCAGTTAAAGTATTTCATATTTTGGTATATTTGTCTGTTTTATTGCAGTGTTATGAGTTCGGAAGAAGAAGCAGCTAGGTCGCGGAGACCTGCTTCTTCCGAAGAGTCGTCTAGCAAGACGACTCGGCCCTCCAGAATTCTCCCGAGTACTTCGGTACATGGGGGAGGGAGGAGGGCTGCAGGTAAGTTGCCTAGTGGTGTTTCCCTGCAGAGTTTGCCAGTCTCGGAGCTTGCGGCTTAGGGGCGGGTGGCGGTAACTGAACTTGGGACGTCAACTCCGATGCCCGTGGCTTCGGGGTGGGTGGCGTCAGGTTCTAGTGGTTTGGATATCTCGAATCCAATCCCCCGGTCGTTAAGACCAGAAGGGGAGATGTGTTTCCCGCACGGTAGCGTTCACTCGCTTAAATCCGTTAGGGGAGACGCGTCCCACTACTGCAGGGCAGCTCACGGGCTCAGCCCATGAGTACTTCCCGGCTGTCTACATTGCCAGCTAATGGGAATGCTCGAGCTAACAATAATGGGCGCTCTTCGGAGCAACAGTGCGCGACTACTAGTGCTCTCCTATTGCCGCTCTCTAGTGGTTCAATAGCGAGTTCACATACCTTTAGTAGTCGATGGTCATCTCGGTCCGCCCTCGCACTGAGTGCGCGACTACTAGTGCTCTCCTATTGCCGCTCTCTAGTGGTTCAATAGCAAGTTCACATGCCTTTAGTAGTCGGTGGGCAAATACCGGGTCATCTCGGTCCGCCCTCGCACTGGGTGCCTTGAGCACCCGGCCCATGGCTGTTGCATCTTCTTGCTCAGCCAGTATGGGTAATTTGTGCGCGTCTTTGGGTTCATACCCTCAGCGCACTTCTCCCATAGAGGGAGGTGAGCGTCCCTCAGCGGAGGGTTCGGTTCGTGTTTCCGAAGCGGCTTCGGGGATCCGAACGAAACCGAATAAACGCTCTAAAAGGCGGTTTTCGGCTTAGGCTCTTGTTGAGCCAGTCAAAAAGAAGCCTAAGAAAGGGGCTAAAAGAGGCAAGGCTTTGTCTGCCTCTTGCCCGTCGGGTTTGGCTAACCCACCGGCCTCTCAAGCTGAGATGTTCGGCATGATGCGGGCTTTTGCCCAGACTCAGGGTTGGTCCCTTGTACCGGGCACCACATCCCCTGCTTTCGTCCATTTTGTAGGGTCGGACATTGAGATTAATCAGCCTTTCATGGTTGATTCTTCTGTGTCTGTGACGGGTTCACATGCGCCTCCTATTCTCGCAGCCCTCGGGGCTCCGCCGGGTGAGGAGACTTATGGTGGTCCATGGGAGGATCCGACTGTTTCGGCCTTTGTTCGTGATCCTTTGTCACGATCAATTCAGGCGGAACCAGATTTAGAGGCGGCCTCTCAAGCTTCGGTTTCCGAATCGCTGGGGCAGGCAGAGCCTCAGTCGCTCTCCCTTTGTGGGGTAGAAGCGATTGCTTTGTTGTCCTAATTTCTCCCTGACTTTCAGTCAGCCCGCGCGCAGGGTTCGACTTCGCGTTGGTTCAGGCAGCAGGATTCCTCCGAGGGTATTTCTCTTGCGGAGGATTTCAAGCTGGAGTATGACCGCATTGAAGCGGCGCTTCTTGGCGGTCAATTTGCTACGGTTTTTCAAAGAGAAATCGATGCGCGAAAACAGGTCTCTGTCTTGATTACGCAGTTTCGCGCTCACCCTAAGTCGACGCGGGCCTTTGTCCGCGACTTGGTAGGTGGCTGTCTTCGTTCCTTTCTCCCCGCTTGGGAGGCCATCTCCGGGGACGCTTTTGTTCTCTTTGATGGGCGAGACGGATTCTTCATAGATCTGTCCGCCCCGCTCCCCGGAGGGGCTATAGGAACTCGGTCACCTCACATGTCTACCCTCGCTCGTTCTCATGCCTCATCGGAGATCGAATCTCTGTTGAAAAAGAGGGCTATAGAAAGGGTAAGAAACTGGCTGTCTTTTTCCCTTTCTCCGACTTTTGTTATTCCCAAGCGCTCGGGAAAACTTCGTTTGATACTGAACTTGAAAAGAATAAACAAATTCATTCCTTCAGTACATTTTCGGATGGAGACTCTCGCCTCCATTCTCCCGATGATCAAGAGGAAGGACTACGCGGTCTCTGGGGTTATTCCTTCCTCTCAGAGACTTTTCGCTTTCGCGCTCTTCCCTTCGGGCTGCGCCCAGCCCCTCGGGTTTTTACTCAGGTTGTAGCCGTGCTGGCAGCCTCACTGAGGCGATGCGGCTTTCGGCTATTTTGCTACCTGGACTATTGGCTTCTCCTAGCGGAGTCGCGCGATCGTTTGTTAGACGAGACTCGTTTGCTCGTCAATCTTACTCAAGACTGGGATTTTTTCCTAATAAATTGGGAAAAGTCAGAGTTAGTTCCTACTCGCAGCCCAGTTTTTTGTGGGGGCTGTGTTAGACATTCGGAATCAGTTGGCTCGGCCCAGTCGAGACAGGATTCTCACCATTGTCTCGGCGGCTCGCAAGCTCATGCTGGCCAGAAAGGTCAAGGCCTGACAGTGGCCTCAGTTCTTGGGAAATCTAGCCAGTCTAGTCGATGTTCTGGAGGATTGCCGGCTCTTTATGAGACCGTTTCAGAGACATCTCCTCAAGTTTTACAAGCCGGGCAAGGATTCTCTGTTGGTCTGGATTCCAGTACCAATAGGAATCAAGTCTCTTCTCTCTCGTTGGACGAACGAGAAGTTTCTTGCGCGAGGCAAGTCCTTCCGTACCCCCCTTCCGTCGATCTCGGTTTCGACGGACGCCTCTCGGTTGGGGTGGGGAGGACATTGCGATGGCAGCACGGTCGCGGGGGATTGGTCTCATCTTGGGACTCTTCCCCATATCAATGTCCTGGAGTTTGTGGCAGTTCTTTTAACCCTGCTTCATTTCAGAAGTCGACTTCTTCCCCACTACTGCAGGGCAGCTCACGGGCTCAGCCCATGTTGGTCTGGGTTCTCAAACCCTAGAACCCGGCCGATGCCAAGTGGGGGAACGAGTACTTCCCGGCTGTCTACATTGCCAGCTAATGGGAATGCTCGAGCTAACAATAATGGGCGCTCTTCGGAGCAACAGTGCGCGACTACTAGTGCTCTCCTATTGCCGCTCTCTAGTGGTTCAATAGCGAGTTCACATACCTTTAGTAGTCGATGGTCATCTCGGTCCGCCCTCGCACTGAGTGTGCGACTACTAGTGCTCTCCTATTGCCGCTCTCTAGTGGTTCAATAGCAAGTTCACATGCCTTTAGTAGTCGATGGTCATCTCGGTCCGCCCTCGCACTGAGTGCGCGACTACTAGTGCTCTCCTATTGCCGCTCTCTAGTGGTTCAATAGCAAGTTCACATGCCTTTAGTAGTCGGTGGGCAAATACCGGGTCATCTCGGTCCGCCCTCGCACTGGGTGCCTTGAGCACCCGGCCCATGGCTGTTGCATCTTCTTGCTCAGCCAGTATGGGTAATTTGTGCGCGTCTTTGGGTTCATACCCTCAGCGCACTTCTCCCATAGAGGGAGGTGAGCGTCCCTCAGCGGAGGGTTCGGTTCGTGTTTCCGAAGCGGCTTCGGGGATCCGAACGAAACCGAATAAACGCTCTAAAAGGCGGTTTTCGGCTTAGGCTCTTGTTGAGCCAGTCAAAAAGAAGCCTAAGAAAGGGGCTAAAAGAGAGGCAAGGCTTTGTCTGCCTCTTGCCCGTCGGGTTTGGCTAACCCACCGGCCTCTCAAGCTGAGATGTTCGGCATGATGCGGGCTTTTGCCCAGACTCAGGGTTGGTCCCTTGTACCGGGCACCACATCCCCTGCTTTCGTCCATTTTGTAGGGTCGGACATTGAGATTAATCAGCCTTTCATGGTTGATTCTTCTGTGTCTGTGACGGGTTCACATGCGCCTCCTATTCTCGCAGCCCTCGGGGCTCCGCCGGGTGAGGAGACTTATGGTGGTCCATGGGAGGATCCGACTGTTTCGGCCTTTGTTCGTGATCCTTTGTCACGATCAATTCAGGCGGAACCAGATTTAGAGGCGGCCTCTCAAGCTTCGGTTTCCGAATCGCTGGGGCAGGCAGAGCCTCAGTCGCTCTCCCTTTGTGGGGTAGAAGCGATTGCTTTGTTGTCCTAATTTCTCCCTGACTTTCAGTCAGCCCGCGCGCAGGGTTCGACTTCGCGTTGGTTCAGGCAGCAGGATTCCTCCGAGGGTATTTCTCTTGCGGAGGATTTCAAGCTGGAGTATGACCGCATTGAAGCGGCGCTTCTTATTAGGCGGTCAATTTGCTACGGTTTTTCAAAGAGAAATCGATGCGCGAAAACAGGTCTCTGTCTTGATTACGCAGTTTCGCGCTCACCCTAAGTCGACGCGGGCCTTTGTCCGCGACTTGGTAGGTGGCTGTCTTTGTTCCTTTCTCCCCGCTTGGGAGGCCATCTCCGGGGACGCTTTTGTTCTCTTTGATGGGCGAGACGGATTCTTCATAGATCTGTCCGCCCCGCTCCCCGGAGGGGCTATAGGAACTCGGTCACCTCACATGTCTGCCCTCGCTCGTTCTCATGCCTCATCGGAGATCGAATCTCTGTTGAAAAAGAGGGCTATAGAAAGGGTAAGAAACTGGCTGTCTTTTTCCCTTTCTCCGACTTTTGTTATTCCCAAGCGCTCGGGAAAACTTCGTTTGATACTGAACTTGAAAAGAATAAACAAATTCATTCCTTCAGTACATTTTCGGATGGAGACTCTCGCCTCCATTCTCCCGATGATCAAGAGGAAGGACTACGCGGTCTCTGGGGTTATTCCTTCCTCTCAGAGACTTTTCGCTTTCGCGCTCTTCCCTTCGGGCTGCGCCCAGCCCCTCGGGTTTTTACTCAGGTTGTAGCCGTGCTGGCAGCCTCACTGAGGCGATGCGGCTTTCGGCTATTTTGCTACCTGGACTATTGGCTTCTCCTAGCGGAGTCGCGCGATCGTTTGTTAGACGAGACTCGTTTGCTCGTCAATCTTACTCAAGACTGGGATTTTTTCCTAATAAATTGGGAAAAGTCAGAGTTAGTTCCTACTCGCAGCCCAGTTTTTTGTGGGGGCTGTGTTAGACATTCGGAATCAGTTGGCTCGGCCCAGTCGAGACAGGATTCTCACCATTGTCTCGGCGGCTCGCAAGCTCATGCTGGCCAGAAAGGTCAAGGCCTGACAGTGGCCTCAGTTCTTGGGAAATCTAGCCAGTCTAGTCGATGTTCTGGAGGATTGCCGGCTCTTTATGAGACCGTTTCAGAGACATCTCCTCAAGTTTTACAAGCCGGGCAAGGATTCTCTGTTGGTCTGGATTCCAGTACCAATAGGAATCAAGTCTCTTCTCTCTCGTTGGACGAACGAGAAGTTTCTTGCGCGAGGCAAGTCCTTCCGTACCCCCCTTCCGTCGATCTCGGTTTCGACGGACGCCTCTCGGTTGGGGTGGGGAGGACATTGCGATGGCAGCACGGTCGCGGGGGATTGGTCTCATCTTGGGACTCTTCCCCATATCAATGTCCTGGAGTTTATGGCAGTTCTATTAACCCTGCTTCATTTCAGAAGTCGACTTCTCAGTCGTTCAGTTCTGATCCTCACGGACAATGTCACTGTGGCGGCTTATATCAATCGGCAGGGAGGCACTCGTTCTGCTACCCTGAATGCCCTAGCAGCACAGATGTGGAGGTGGTGTCGTCGCATGGCGATCACACCCGTGGCCTTTTTCATCCCCGGTCAGGAAAACCTCATTGCGGATTTTCTGTCTCGGAGCAGGTGTCTTCCATCAGAATGGATGCTCCACCCAGAGGTCTTTTGCCGCATTCGCAGTTGCCTGGGTCCACTGGAAGTGGATCTTTTTGCGTCGGTTCTAAACCACCAACTTCCGAAATATTGCTCCCGTGCGCGCGATCGGGGAGCTTGGGCTCTCGATGCTTTCTCTCTCAGTTGGGAGAATCTTCGAGGATTTGCCTTTCCTCCCTTCCAGCTGATTCCGCGAGTCTTGCGGAAGATCAGGGAAGATCGGGCTCGGGTGCTTGTGATAGCTCCCTTTTGGCCCAGGAGGAGTTGGTTTCCGGAGCTAATGAGCCTTCTGGCGGCTCAACCGTTCCTTCTTCCGTTAGGAGCGGATCTGGTGTTGCAGCCCCTCTCAGGGATTCTTCACCACAATCCAGAGTCCCTTCATTTGACTGCTTGGCCCCTGTCGGGGAATCTGCAAGACAGTCGGGTCTCTCTGATAGAGCCGCGGACTTTTTAATGTCCAGTCGTAGAGTTTAATGTCCAGTCGTAGAGTTTCTACTAGGGAAATTTATAATTCCCGTCTTTCGGTCTTTTTCCTTTGGTGTAAAGAGCGAAATCAAACCCCGTCTAAGGCTCCTATTGGTTCAATTGCGGATTTTCTAATCTCGCTATTTGACAAAGGGAGATCCATCTCTACTATCCGAGGCTACCGATCGGCGATCGGGGCCATTCACTCGGGCTTCTCAGATGGTTCGGGGATTTCTAATTCCCTGCTGTTGAGTGGTTTGATTCGGTCGTTCTTTCTGAAACGCCCTCCGCGTTCTAAGTTAGTCCCGTCTTGGAGCCTGCCTAAGGTCTTAGAAGCCCTGGCGAAGCCTCCTTTTACGGTTAAGACGCTCTTTTTGGTAGCCATTGCCTCTGGGCAGAGGCGTAGTACTCTTCATGCCCTCTGTCTTACTCCTGGTCATGTTCGCTGGGAGAGAAAAGGTGTTAGATTGATTCCTAAGGCTTCTTTCATTGCCAAGAATCAAACGGCTTCCTCTGGCCCTGTTGAGATTTTTCTTTGTCCGCTTCTGGATTTTCGTCAGTGCGCGAGGACAAAGTTTGGTGTCCTGTTAGAGCTCTCAAATGGTATATTGATAGGACTAAGTCTTATCGTAAGGATGATCAGTTGTTCCTGATCACTCGAGAGCCTTTTTTTCCCCTGCTTCTCTTGATTCCATTTCTAGATGGATCGTCGAGGCTTTTAGGGCTGCTGGCACAGAGGCTCTTGTATCTGACAGTAAGCCTCATGCTCATGACACTCGTAGTGTCAGCACTTCCTGGGCTCTGTTTCAAGGTGTGGCGCTTGATGATATTTTGAAGGCTGCTTATTGGCGTTCGGCCAATTCCTGCATTTCTTGCTACCTTAGGGATGTCCCTGCAGGTGAGGCTATTTTTGCGTCAGCCACCTTGAAGGCCGCTGTGTCTTCTTTGTAATCCTATTCCCCTCTGCTTGGTATATATGATTTATTGCAGTAAATTTGTAAAATCAGCACTGATTTTCTTATTTACTATATAAATCTATATACCTACCTATGACCCTCCCTCCTTCCCCGCACCTTGCAAGCAACATGTTTCTACTTTGGGTTGCTCGCAAAAGAGGAAGATGGCCGTTGCGTGTTGCCGCGCGTGTGTGGCAATGGGGAACAATAGGATTACGGGGGGTGCGCACAATATTGTGACTCATTTGTGTTAAGTTCTCGAAGGGGTCGCGTAGTCAAGACTACTAGCATAATAGGTAGGTATATAGATTTATATAGTAAATAAGAAAATCAGTGCTGATTTTACAAACTCCTTGCTTCGACACAGCCGTGGGGGTGTCTCACATCCAATATTATCATTTTGTTTGCTAATTTAATTCTTTTAGTGTTTCATTGAACAATGAAAATCATATTCCAATATTTTACAAATAATTATGAATAGCGACCCTCTTCTCTGATTATGAATAGCGACCCTCTTCTCTGATTATGAATAGCGACCCTCTTCTCTGATTATGAATAGCGACCCTCTTTGATTATGAATAGCGACCCTCTTCTTTGATTATGAATAGCGACCCTTTCTTCGATTATGAGTAGCGACCCTTATGATTAGAGACCCCGATTTGGTACTATGAATAGCGACCCTCATGACTTATTATGAATAGCGGTCCTTATGAGTATTGACCCTTTTCTTCGATTATGAATAGCAACCATCTTCTATTATGAATAGCAATCCTTATGAATAATGGTCATGAGTTTATGAATAGTGACCCTACGGTAATAGGAAATTACACGTTATGAATAGCGGTCCTTATGAGCCACTGGTCCTTATGACTAGCGAGGTTCCCCTATTCAGAGTATCCTTTTTCTTACCTAAAATGTCATTGTTTGCCATAATGCTTTATTATCTTTATTTTTTTTTCAATTTATTCGATAAAATATAATTTGCGAGCTAAAGGAATTACTGATGTTAATCTATTACGGTATTTTTTATATTAATTTTGATTTTCAATTGTAGGTGATTTTAGTGGTATTTTGTATAAACGATTTCGGGTATATATCGATTTCATTATACCCTGAGTAATCCATGTTTGTTCATTTTTCTTTTTACTTGAATTCTTGATAGGGGTACATTTTTATCATAACAAAAAAGTTTGTTTACAAAATTTTCATATGATTTATTCACATCTCTCTCGACATAAATATCATCCCAACCTTCTTGACTCAAGTCTATCGTTAGTGATTCTACAGGGTTGGAAAAAAGTTTGGAATATTTTTTTGGCGATGAGTATGTCTGATTTTAAATGCTAGTTTCTACTATATTGTGATGAATAATTCATCCAAATCGGATTAACTGTGTTGAATGAAGTCTACTGTTCCATCTTGTACCAAAGATTACGTAATATTGTTAAAAATGTTACAATGGCTGACCAATGAACCACATGTTGTCAGATTTGCTCTATTTGTGTTTGAACATCTTGTTATACATTTCTGTACTTCACGTGGAATTTTGAAAAAGCTACGTGCAGTTTGCAGTCATTTTGAGGACTTCGGTATAGCAATTAAACTGTATCTGATTATTTAACTTTTTCGTTAGACATTTGCAAAAACAGCAAATATACGCTTCCGAATTCCAAGTGGACCTCTGCACTGTGTGATAAGCCTGATTTTTAATGTTGTGCTTTTAAAGTTAAAAAGGGACACATATCTTTTATTTGAACCTCAAAGAAGAACTTAAAATGACGAGGGATATGTTTAAGACAAGAAATAATTCTTGGAATAAAAATATTCCAAACTTTTTTCAAACCATGTATATTACGTTTGGTTTCTTTCCGTCGTATTATGTTCTTTATTAGGGGGTTTATGTAAGTGTTTGTCATTTGGACATATCGTGAATATTGGTAAATGATCTGAAATGTCATATTATTCCATTATGTTTCACATCTAATACGTTGCTGTCAAAATTATCGATTATGGTATGTGTTAGGTTTGTAATCCTAGTTGGTTTAATGATAAGAGGTTTAATAGAAAATGAAGACAATAAGTTGATAAATTGTTGGCTAGCTAGTAAAGTGTAAGGTATGGAAATATCTATATTGAAGTCTCCCGTGATATATATATCTTTTTTTCTGGAGATACCAACTCGAGACATGATTCAAATTTTTATAAAAAATGTATTGGCGACATTATTAGGTGGTCTATACATAACTCCAACAATTTTATTTTCATGTTTATCATCCATAATTTCTAAGAATAGAGTTTCTATTCCTTCAAGTTGAATATCATGTCTTATCTTATAATGCAGATCATTGCGAATGAATGTAAAGAGCGACACCTCCTCCCTTTCCATTTTTACGGTTTATATGACTAAATTGATAATTATCGATATTAAATACGGGAGGGGAGTTCGGGTGTAACCAGGTCTCTGTAACTGCTATCAGAGAAAATGGAAACTGGTTTAATGACGATAAAAATTCATCAAAAGTATAAAATTCTTTTATAGTAAGCTTCGAATATTTACGTGTAATAAACTAAAGCAATGAAGTTTATTGTTTGGGCCTGTTGAGTTAAAAGTTGAATTAAATTCACTAGCAGAATCATATTTATTCTGTGGTGTAAAGACTGCGTCATTAATATATCATCTATATCCTTCAAAACGTAATGTCTGGTATGTCGACCAGTATATATTTATTTGGTGTGCACAATGTGTGCAAATGCGTGAGGGAGTGCATTAATTTTGTACTTAATTTTGTTTGTCTTTGCAGACACCCAAATTGTCTTTAAATAGAGGGTTTTTTTAAAGACTTTATAACCTAGATTACACACATATATACATACCAATCGCTAATATAATTATTCAAGCATTTTTTGTACTGCGTACCTATCTTGATCGAGACTCATGTATTAACTGTAAAGAACATAATAAGAAACGTGCAGACAGGTGTGTCTGTCTCGAGAAGCGAATTGGAGCAGGGGATTAAAAAATAGCTGAGATTAGCTGTTTATTATAGTAACAATTAACAGAAAGCAATGAATGAATAACATAATAACCGTTAAGTAAACTATTTATCCCACCCCCTCAACTTCCTTTTGGGTGATCAAGCTAACTTCAGTTCCATCCTTCCTGCCTTTATTCATATACACCGGAGGTCAGCAATTTAATGAATAAAGAATAATATTTTCAGTAATGATGTTCTATTCTTATTTCCTTGCTTAAGTTTACAATTAACATTTGATCGAAATTTGAATAATATAGAAACAGTTTCAAAATCTTGTTTCTAGACATTACTACAATAATTTAAGTTGAGGAAATATTTTGCGAGGCCGTACACTTTGGTCTCACACTAGGTCAACGGCTTAGATAACCACATTTTTGTAACCATCCAAAGAGATTCTACCATGCATATGGCCTCGGAAGACCCGAACCGAAGAACCCACATCGTTGTCATGGTAACAATACCATGAGTTCCCAGGCCAAGGGCTCCCGAAAACAGGTCGAATATATTAATAATTGGCAATGTTTATATACAAATATATAAAAACAAAATCGGTTGACCGTTGCCTACTGCATGTTCCTTGGTATATCGTCAGCAATTTTTGAGACACTTCACTATCATGCCCAAAAAGCATGTAACGTAATTGTTGCATATATTATAGCAAAATAACAAAGTACCTCCAGACATGAATAATGTTATGTCCAGTACTGCCATACAGAAAAGAATTTTAGAACATATGTAATTTAAATAGTTATGAAACATAATGCTTGATTATGGTAACACTATAATTTATTCACTCATTAAATGTTAGATGCACAAACATGATGGCCAAAGTGACGTTGTTTTTAACGGTACGGAGGCAAAACATTAAGCTTGTATATGAATGGCTCAGTACATCACTGTGATAGTTAATTATATTTTTTATGTGCAAACATATCACCTTGAAGCTGGGGGAACTCAGCCATGCAGGAGAATTTGAATCATTCTATGAGTAACGATCCTCATTTGCATGGGTATTCCCGACAACATATCCCTACAACTACATTACATATTCATCCACAACAATAGGCTTGGGCACAAAGTGTATTCGTGGGCAAGATCAAATTTAAAACATTTGCAAGATTTATATTTAAAAATTTGTGCCCAAGAAAAAGCATAAAACAAAACAGGCAAGCAGGCCCAGAAAGGTAAACAGACCAATGCATGTTCGTACAGTAAACGCTCTATGAGGTGGTTATAGTTTAGGAGACGAATGGCGGGGGGGGGGGGGGGGGGGAGGTAATCTACTGAGCTTGACGTAAAATAATTATAAGCATGGTGAATGCGTAAAAAATAAAAAGATTGGAACTAAAAATTGAATATGATAATGATTTCTTTTTTAAAAACCGATATCTCTAATTTTCCTTTTAATTGAAGATAAAAAGTTTCACCCTCTTTGGGGGTAACAGTAATTTAAAATGACATAAATAGTGTTCTTTTCGACAAACACCATGAACTAGAACTTGCACTAAAAAAAATTAAACATGTCAACATTTTTTCCCCCGTTTGGACAGAAAGACAAAAAGTTTTATTTCGACCTCATCCTAAATGTCTGACACTGAAGAGTAACTGTCACTTTGAATGATATAATAATCTTTTCCCCTTCTCCTCTCTTTCCTTTCACCTCTTTCCTAAATTACGATGAACTTGATTTAAAGGAAAAATAATTACGATGAAATTCTCATAAACTCTCATGAGCTCCTGGAAACACCTGGTCGATTAAACTAATAGCTATCAATGTTATACAAATTATATAAAAATATAATTGGTTGACCATTGCCTACTGCCGTAAATGTTCATTTGTATATCGTCAGCTATTTTGGAGACATTTCACTACCAGGCCAACAAAGCATATTATATTGTTGCAATAGTTATCAAACAAAGTACCTCCAGACATGAGTAATGTTATGTCCAGTATGCATGCCATAACAAGAGGAGATATAAGAGTAACAATTAGGGAACATAAAGTAATTTAAACAGTTATGTAACCATGCTTTGATATGGTAACACTATATTTACTCAGTACATGTCAGAGGAAAAAAAATCAAAAATGCGAAAGGATACTTTGACATAAATACAAAAATATACACAATTTTAATATTCAGATATCGAACATGGCCCAACATGCCCAAGTATGATTTGAAAATACATTGGGTATCGTATTATTTTGTTGGTCAACGTTAGCATTGAAAAAAACACTTTAGAAATTTGTCAAAAGTTAAAACATGCTAGTTTTTAACAAACATGTGCATAAAAAGTGTAAAAGACTCACTTTTGAAATCATAAATCAAACGTGGATATGTGAAGACACTTCCTGACCAAATATTAGCTCTAAAAATCTGGGCCATTTTTGTTATTTATACTTTGTTGAATTTACCTTAAAATTGCATCTTTTTCAAATTTCTCAAAAATCAAAAAAAATTGAACTTTCCAAGTAAAAATATCACCATTTAGTCTAATCATTCATTATTAATTTTTATATTAGGAGCACCAAGGTTAGTTAGTGGCTAAAATTTCAAAGAGCTCGGGTCATTTTACCTAGGTGAAACATCTACGTTAATTTGGGTGTTTTTCGTAAATTGAAAGTGTAAAAATAGGCTACAGAGGGCGCATTTTTAGGGTGGGTGGTAAAATCGCAGATATGAATGGTGGAGCGGTTTCATAGATATTTTTGAAAATGCTTCAAAAGACTTGATCAAACTTTAAAAAATGAGTCCAATTTGCCGACCCCAATCTTCCGACACCTGCCTGATTCTCTCAGACAGTAATTCTTAAGAATTACATCATCAAAACAATAAACCTCTTCCCTTTGAAATTCCTTTAAACATAAACATTCCTTATACTGCAACCAAACAAAGAAATTCTTACTTCAAAACATTTATATACTCATTTCTAATGTTCCCTTTAAATACAAGCATGCATCTGTAACCCCTTTAGAGCTGCATTAACTTACATTAACACATACACATATTCCTGTCATATTCTTTGACTCCCATAATAAACTACTTATACTCAAACGACTCCCAGTTTGTTTTGCCTTTATTGACTCCCTGTTTGTTTTGCCTTTAACATAAACCTCAACCCCAACATGCCTTTGCACAAATTAAAGCAACTATATGAGACTATGCAAGCTCCTTTAGATTTCATAAATCCTTGTTATGGATGCATAAAGGCATATTACCTCATCTTTCACCATAACTAACTGCTAATTTTACTCTTTGACTTTGAGCTTTTTTAGATAAATTTCCATGAATAAGGAAACATCATGAAATATCACTTTCTTTGCTAAGAGTATAAAACACTTTGTTTCTCTGCACTGTACCTGATGGAATTACACTTTGCACTACTTCTGTGCGCAAACTACTTTTGACATCACTCATTTAAAACCTTTAATAATGGCCACTTATATAGCGCTCATACCGTCACACAGTGACGCTCACCGGGCGCTTAGACATTATTACCCTGGTTATAGCCGAGCCAAAGTAACTAGCGCTCAAGCATATCAGGTACCCATTTACTCCTGGGTGGAGAGTGGCAAATGTAGATTAGAGTCTTGCCAAAGGACGTTAATGCCATGGTGGGATTTGAACCCCGTACCTTGTGATCTACAGTCCGGTGACTTATCCACTAGACCAGGATCATATTCAATCCAGAAGTAATAATATTTCTAGTAATTGATGGGAAAAGTTAGATTCTTTTTTAACCAACACACTATGTATAATTTTTAAAAACTCATACTCTTTGCATAACTAGGATGTGCATTGGTGTCACTTTCTTGTTACAATGAAACAAAATCCCTTTATGCATTTCCAAAAGAGAAAGAACAGTAGTATCTTCCACTGAGGAAAACTAGTTTGTAAGTTTCGTGTCGAACTCACATGTGTCCCGTGACCACATGGACGGCCAGTGAACAAGTGTCTCCTTGCATTGTCCCCAGTGTCAAGCATGGGTGAAAGGAAATGTGTAAATTAAATATTCTAGAGCTGTTTCCATGGTAATTAAGTTGGTATTTTATACAAAGTTGATGATATTCTTGATCATCAAAGATGATATAACAGATTGCCAATACAGGTTATGAGACCTAATCTGTCTGATAACCTCTCACATAACCTCACTGTAACAACCCCAAAGATATATGTACTGTATATTCAAGCTACATGATATGCACGATCAGTGGTAATAAACAAGTGATATAAATGTAACATGAAATAAAGGCCTGAGTGAGCTTCGTTTCTGTACGTGAACCCTATTAATGGCCTACGTGGGTCGGGCTGAAAAAAGAGGTGGAAAAGAGACATATCATGCCTGTTGCTGCAAGAATACTGGATCGATATTTAAACATTCATTACCAATGAAAGTAATGTGAAAATGGTAAATATATTTGATTTGAAAGCTGTAACCCAAACAAGCTGTAGTAAATTTGAAAGATTTGTTAAGTATGCGTTTATTTTACATCAGGAGTGTGTAAAATCACATGTATCATTATGCTGGTTTTTGCTAGTTTGATTTATAATTTTGTAAATCAAAACTTAGAAAGAAAAATTACACCTATAAGTATCAAAACATATGTAGATTATTTTTTTCTAAATATCTAAACCTATAAAATTGCTTTTGAGAGACTATATCTTAATCAAAAAATAAAAATGTTCCTGATTTTTCACCAAAAAAATATTTACTTTGTAGTAGAGGACAGTACAGATATATTACTATAAATGAAACAGTGTTCAATTTTATTAGAAAATCATATCTTGGACAAAAATTGAAAATAATTATATAATTATATATTATCAATTATCAGAATAAACAAAATTAATTGGTGCGTTCTGAGGGAATGACGTCTCAAACTCATGACCGTATTGCCAATTACTTTGTCTGATTAATTTTAATAGTTTTCTCTAGTTGTTCATGTCATTGAAAATTCATAAGTTTCTTATTAGTATTTGCATTTTCCTCAAACATTGTTTCCGATCTGTTTGTCTGATTTTGGGGCTGGACTGGGCTTATCAATTAAAGTGTTCATGCTGTAACAACTGTACTTTAAGAACAGGTTATTGCGGCATCCTCACTGTGTCCACAATTGTGAACCCCAAGACCTCCATGAGGACAAAACAGGATGTCGGTTTCTGCCCCAGTGCATGCTAAATTATCAAGAACAATTGTTCCTGAACCTTGGCCAGCTCCAGCACAGCAAGTAAACGTTCCAGAAGAGTATCCCAGCATACGACAGAAGACATCTGCATCAAGATTATCAAATCCATCATCACAAACCGTCCCCCATGCTCCTTGGTAGTAAATTTCAACGCGTCCCGAACTAGATCCGGTGGCAATTCTCACTTGAGTAGCTGATTGTAGGAAACGAATGACATGTCAGTAGATTAACATATGGCAATTATAGAAATATTTACAATGACCATCTATCTCAAGGCGTGCTTAAAGGGCAATCCAACCTTGGTAATAAGATTATTTGTGTAAAAGTAGAAAATAAGACAAACAGGATGGTGAAAGTTTGAAAGAAATCGGACAAGCAATACAAAAGTTATGGATATTTGAAAAATGAGATCACTAAAATTATGCAACTCTCCCATTTGTCGCGCACAAAATACCATTAATTTGCGGTTTCCTCCGAAGCAACTTTTCACTCTGGGCAGTACTCAAAATATATTGTTACATAGCATATTGTTAAAGGTCCACATAAAAGAAAAAGATCCTATTGAGAAATAATTTTTCGGAAAAAATGATAATTTAGTCAAATTTTACCCTCATTACATCTCAGTGACATTACCAATTCCGCCAATTTAAAATTCCCATATGTATAGTGATTATTTCAAATATTCATAACTTTCTTATTGCCTGTCCAATTTCAATTACATTTTCACCAATCCGCTTCTATGATTTTTCCTCTTTCTGTCAGAACAATTTCCTATTAAGGTTGGATTTCCCTTAAAGCCGTCTAACAAGACAAATAAGTTTAAACACAGATGAAAACTACAAAAATCAATAAAAAGTAATGAATGTTTAGAATTATCAAATCAATTGCAATTAACTGTGGAATTTGGGTAAGAGATATTAGGAACTGTTTGAATAATGCTCACACGCGGGAGCATGTCACGGAAGTATCATCAAATCAGACCCATAAGATCTGACCTTTTCTAGTAACTTCAACCGTCTCAGTTATGCCCCAAAACGTTGTCAATTTAATCATATTCTTACTGGGCCTTTTGAAAGCTTATCTGTACTGAATAGGTGGGGGCATCATTTTGATTTAAAAAAAAATCTAGTTCTAATGCACTTTACCTTGCAGATTAGGGGCGCATATAACCATAATAACCCTTAGGGATCGAGATCCCCCTTCTCTTTCTATCTTTTGTGTTTTTGCGTCCCCTTCAAAGGCACGTGCCAACTGTGCTCACCCCCTACGCTAGTGGCATTTCTTTTAAAAGCCTAAACTTAAAAAAGAAAATAACAGTTGCTTTTGAAAGGGAGAATCAAATTACCACTAGGTTTTACCAAACTTACTGTGATTCTATAAAGCTTACCCTGACAAGTCACCCCGACGTCTTCACCATGACCGCAATTGTGGGTAAGGTATCCACCATGCCCGCACTGCGCGATGTTAGTCTCTGTTCCAATACATGCTAGATCATCAAGGATGATTTGGCCAGTTCCTCCACCCACTGTAGTAAATGACTGGTATCCTAATAACCCCAGCTGACGACACACAACACTGCCATCATTAGTATCAAACCCATCATCACAAACCGTGCCCCACGCTCCATCAAACAGAACTTCAAGACGTCCGCTTAGTCCTCCACCAGTCAGACGAATAGAAAGCGATGATGCTATAATTTTTAAAACATATTAAAAAAGTGGAATTTGTCTATTAAAAATGGATAATATAAAAGAAAACATTAAATGGTAACTTCATTTAGAGGGCTACTGATTAGGTTCTTAAAAAGAAAACAAACCTCACAATTTGCCGGCACATGTTAGTAGTTAAGCTATTACATCAACCGGCAATTATGTTATTATTTTTTTATTCGGCAAATTAAAAGTACATACATATATAATAACAAAGAAGAACAAACCACAATACAGGAAGGTTGAAATTAATGTAATCGATCCCCCAATTGTACTGGCAAGTTGCCAGGAATGGGGCAGGCAAAGTTAATCACCGAAACCCCCATTCCGACTTGCAGTACTCCTGGGGGATCAATAAATACAAATAAAACAGTATCAAATAGAATAACATGTAGAAAAGAAGGAGTAACATTATAGAATGGCATAAAATATCATCAACGAAAACTGTAACAAATATATATATTTTTAATGGAAACGAAATAAGGAAGATCAATCAATCTTCATATTGGATAAGGATCAAACCGATAAAAACTTCAAGAGGAAGGGCAAGAGGTAAGCTGAGTTATGAAGTAAAACTTTAGCGCTACTGAAAGAGATTATTGGCAGTATATTGATAAATTAACTAAGTACATGTGTAACTAAATTGGAGGTAAACATAGCCTTGCACAAAGTATGAGACAGGGTAAGTAAATTGAAAATAATATTGAAGCGAAATTCTTGTTAAGCAATGCCAACCCTTAAGAAACACGATAAGCTCAGTCAATTTATATAAAATAATTAACATGATCATGACTATGAGGCATCCAGTAAGAATATTACCATTTCTGAAGAAATTTAATAGATGGGTACAAAAGAAAAATAATGGGCGGAATAATCATATTAAATTAAACCATCCTTATAATAAAATTATTTTAGTAAAGTGAAAAACAGTATAATTCAGAGTATCTTATGAGTCATAAGACAAAATCCACAGTCAAAGTTCATAATGCATCAACGAAGATAGAACACTCACAATACAATACCTAGTGAAAATAATATTGTCAATAGACTTATTTAGTAATATTGTGTGCAGGTTATACACTTTAGCTTGAGTTGCCAAATGTGATTTACAAATGAATGACACCAATAAGTATTTTCTACGTGATTCAAGTGTGTACAAATTTAGAAAACTTAGACGCTCGTTTTATGACATCTGTTGTTGGTATGGCTTCAAAAATCAAACGCGTTGCTCTTCGTTGGATACTTTCCAATCTATCACATAAGTTACGATTGAAGGGGAACCAAGCTGGTATACCGTATTCTACAAGAGGAAGAACAAGTGATTTATACAGGGACAGAAGGGCTGGTGGTGCAAGACCCCCAGAGACAGAAGTGAGGAGACCTAACATTCGATTCGCCCGTGAAACAGTATAATCGACGTGTGAATCACCCTTCAGATTACTGCTAATTACTATCCCAAGATATTTGGTTTTCTGAACAACTGAGATTGGTTCGCCATTTAAACTGTAAACAGGTAAGAGAGCACTTTTGCGCGCTGCAGATACTCTGATCACATTTGTTTTACAGACATTTAGACACATACGATTGGATAAGCACCAGCCAGAAACCTTAGGTCATTTTGCAAGATATCTGAATCGGCACTAGATCTTATCGGTCTGACAGTATCGTCAGCAAACAATGCACAAGGAGAGGCAACAGTTGATGGTAAGTCGTTTATAAACAAGTTAAACAAGAGCGGTCCGATTACACTTCCTTGTGGAACGCCGGATGGAACATGTGCCCAATCAGAGAGAGAGCGCCGTTGTAGATCACTCGTTGGCGGCGTCCGCAAATTGGTGACCTAATCCAGTGCCAAAGATTACCACTGATGTTGAATTGAACAGCTAACTTGTGCAGGACATCATGAGGCAGTATCGAAAGCACGTGAAAAATCAAGATATATGACGTCGACAGGGCAGGATTTGGGACCTTCTGAGACGTATCAATTGAATGACACATGATGTTCCTTTCCTAAATCCGTGTTGGAAACTAGTGATTGCACAAGAGGACTCGAGATGAGTTTCAATTTGAGCTTCCATGACTTTTGCATCCAACGGAAGTAAGCGCTACTGGGCGATAGTTGAACGTGGAGGATTTTTTTGTCGCCGGACTTAAACACAGGGGTAACATTGGCCGACTTCCAAGAGGTAGGAACTTTCCCAAGAGCAAGTGATAAAGAATAGATACGCTGAAGGATGGGGGCTGACACAATGGCAGTACGTTTCAACAAATTCGGAGAGAGGCCCTTCGGGACCAGGAGCTTTCATTTCCTGGAGGGAAATTAAACGGCGATAGACATCGCTTATAGAGATGTCAAAATTCTGTAGCGAATTGATTAGAAAATCACATCTCACCGGTTGACAAGGAACTCCATGAGGCTCCGTAAATGTTTGAAAAGCCGCGAGGAATTCGGAGGCAATATCCTGTGGTTTGAGTATCCGACTACCACTGGTAAATGTAGGAGGAGGTAAATGGCGCTTATGCTGCCAAAAATCTCTTTCTGCTGTCACGGCGAAGAAACAGCTCATTAACATATTTCCAATAAGCAGTCCTGATTTCATATTTTACATGGTTCCGAGCTTCCTTTTAAAGGCACTAATTAGTGACTAAGCTAGATCGTTTAACTTTGTCAAACGGTTTACGTTTCTTGGAAATCATCTGCTTTATCTCCATGGCTGATACATTTCCTAGACCTCAACCCAGATCGCGGGACGGCATCTTTGGAAGCGGCCTCAAAAAAATCCAAAAATCCCTCCCACATGGAATTGATGTCTCCGGGATCGATGAAGAGGTTCCACCGCACAAGCTGCAATAGTCGGTTCAAATGCTCAAAATCCGCTTTTGGGATGTTAAGGAATTCGCGAAGGACAGCTTTGGAGGCAAAGGATTTGGGAGACATAATCCTGAACAGAATACCATGATGGTCACTTGGAACTGGGTTGGGACAGACAGATGCTTCGACGAAAAGGTCAGGACGGTTTGTGAACACATCGATCGATCGATCGATCAGATTACCAGATGAAGGGTCATCCTGGAAGGACGAGTAACAGAACTAACGAGCTGAGTAAGGTCTATTGTTTGTGCTGGAAATAGAAAGAAGCCGTGATGAATCGTTGGATGAAGGATCTAAAAGGTCGACGTTCAGATCCCCGACTAGGACAACACCATCATAATTTTCTGAGGTGCTTTGGACATTATCAATGTGGTCTTGAAGCAAGTTCTAATATTAGGCGTTGGCGTTTGGAGGGCGGTATACAGATAACAAGAGCCATCTTCTTTGCCGGAGAAGGAGCTCAATACTTAATAACTCTAAGTCAGGGTGTTCCAAATTCGCTAAACGTCTCGGGCAAAGACTAGCATCGATTGTAGTCTCAATCTATCCTTGCGGAATAGAACATAATTCGATGGAAAACCAAGTTCAACATCCTCGCATGCAGAATTCAACCAGCTTTCGAGGATACATATGATTTCAGCATGAAAGGTGTCCAAATGGGCAAGCAAATCGGGCATTTTATGTCTGATAGATCGCGCATTGAATACAAGTCCCGTCACGTGACCTTTTGGTTGATCAGGCGAACGTTCAACATGCATAACAGTAGACTTTAGAAGGGCGGAGGGTCCAGGATTTAGTGCTACATTCCCGGACTGAAGAAGTAACTGAAATTTTGCAACTGAATTTGCATAGTAGTACACAGATAAGCCACCATATTTGCTTTTACAGGAATATACCCGTCCGGGGAATATAACTCATGGCAACTAATTCTAGACAGCGGAGGTCAAGCTTCCTTTTGTGCTACAATTGTAAGAACGAGAGTTATTAGTCCGAAGAACTCCATTGTTTGGCTGAGTAAACTTGAACATATATGTTATGATGTAGTAAACATGGCTACATTACATGTCCAGTATATGTGTTAGCATGGTAACTAGTTAGTTTCCCATGAAATAAAGCACAGATCATGCCACGATTGGTCCAGTGGTGTCCATGTAACATTAGTAACAGGCTGGCATCCAAAATATAGCGGAGGGTGACTCAAGACTCAAATAAATCAAACAAAAAGGAGGAGCAAAATAGATATGTGACTCGCAGGTGACTACATTAATGGTAACTTTGTCGACAAAATCCTATTCCTACAACAGAAAATGCCAGGGGCCTAGGGGCCTGGGAGCCGGCGCGGCGCGGTGGTGCGGGGGTGCTGCAGCACCCCCTGCATTTTTTGAGGGGATGTACAGCTTGTCAGAGATTTTTGGACTAAAAAAGAGACACTAAAATGCTGAGGACCTTTTTCTTTTTTGCTCACAGCACCCCCAGTAACAAAATCGTTCCCAGGTGCCTGGAAAATGCTTTCAAAAATGGAGGAAATTGGAAATGAACAACGGACACGTAAGCGCTCTCGAAAGATTTTACAAGATGACTATACTCAGTTTAGTACAGTAATCGTACAAGAGGTCTTATCTAAGATTTGCGAAAATAAGGCACAATTTGAAATTGGAACAAATTGGGTATCATAATGTGCTGAAGTCTTCCTCATGTGAACGATGCAGCCCAGTCCTAGCAGATAGCCCAAAAGTATTTTTTTTTTAAACGACGAAGAAGGCATATCTTATCTGTATTAAAGGTCTGCAACCCAAATGCAAGTTGATTTCTGTTGATGTGCAAGGATGCATACAACTCATATTTTGTTATTCAAACATCTAAATAATGTTTCATAGATTTTTAAATATGTTTTGAAATCATTTTCTCAAAGATGCTAAGCTCCACCCTAAAAAATTCTCCAGATCTCATTCCTCTAGTGACATCATCTGTCAATAATTAGTGAGCTAACGAGAGACAGTGGTATGTAGCTTTGCCAGAGATGACCATCTGTTCTAGTAGACCATACAATGCCTACATAGTAGGGTGCACTGTCGCTTGGTCTACCATCACTTGGTCTAATTATCAGTTCGTCGAACTCCTCGTGGTCTAACTTCATTTTGTCTACAACCAGTTTGTCTACTTACCATTTCATCTAAATTTCCACTTAGCCTAATAACCAATTCGTCTAATACCCAGTTTGGCTAACCCCATTTAGTCTAAAACCCATTTGGGCCAATTTTCATTTCGGCTAATTTTCACTTCGTCTATTTCCAAATAGTCATTTTGTCTACAAGCCACATAGTCTAATATCCATTTGGGCTACACCTACTTTGGCTAATACCATATGGTCTACCTATCATTTGGTCCAATTCCATTTCGTCTAATAAACAGTTGGGCTACTTAACATTTAGTCTAACTGTCATATGGTCTATGACCATTTGGTTTAATATCCAATTCGTCTGATACCAGAAAGGCTACTTCACGACGAAAATGCGGCAAAAACATTTAATTTCAAGCACAATTTCTCAAAAGAGATAGATAGGACTTTATGTTACTGCCATGAGTTACAATAAGTGAGCGCGAGCGATCGAGCGTAGCGAGGAAGCTTTTGGCGGGGGATATCTTAATTGCTGCAATATTATTAAACTTTTGGGCACTGTCTGTGTCCCCAGCTCTCGCTAAGTTCCTGCTCAAAGGTGTCACACTGTTGTCATATCAAGAACTGAATATTCTGCCATTAAGCTTCTGTTTCTTTTGAGCTATGCAAACTGATATTTTTCAGGGGCGGCGCTACAGGGGGGGCCAGGGTCGGTTTCCCCTATGATTTTTCAAGTGACCAAAAGAGAGAGAGAGAGAAGAAAAACGAAAAAAGAACGAGAAGAAAGATTATTATGCAACTATCATTAATATTATTATTATCATTATTATTTGTTCATCTGAAACGTAAATTAACTCGATCGTTGGCAGGGGGCACAATGCCCCCCTCCTCACCTTTCCAAGCACCCAAAAAGTGTCTCCTACTACCTACAGAAATGCGGCTTTTTATATAATGGGAGCCCTATGTCTGCGCACCTAAGGTTTTGACCTGAAAATGAACAAGAATTTCTTTAAAGTAGATATTCAAAGAAAATCACAAATATGGCAATTAATGTATCACTAGAAACTGGGAAGCTTACAGATGGCAATCGTATAAGTTTTATGTCAACTGCGTATCTGGTGATTATAAAAACAACACAAATAAAAGCTCTTCTCAGCATCTGGAATATCCGAGGATTCGCCAGAAATATAGCGATGTTTTGATGTCGTCACACTCGGGATCGATCCTGCTTAAGCAGACGACGTCCTATAATGAATGAACGTAATTGCAATGCAATTATTTATCAAATTATAAAGAGTTTGGTGTATTTAAACATGACCTTATTTCACACCATTATAAAGGGAAAGTGAAACTGATTCTGATAGCTAAAACCGTTTGATTGTAAATACATAGGAGAAGGGTCAATGATCAATGAAATAAACCCCACTTTCAAATTGAAAAGCCCTCCGAATAATAGCAGGATGGTATTCGTTCCCTCTTGAAACGCCGAACATGCCCCGGTGCAAGCAGCTGAAAATACAATGGCGTCTTATTTTGTTTACAAGTGACTGATTCCTTTATTTTTTTAACGCTGCATTTTTCATCAAAATAATACCATACACGAAGTTAAGAGTGAGGCAACAGACTAACATTAAGACTGACGCTAGTGAAGGAAGAGAAATAAGTGAAGAGGAGATGACAAAATAGGCTCTGAAAAATGTGTAAGATGTTATGGGACATCGTCTGCTTAGACAGGACTGGTCCAGGGTGTGTCGTCACATATCTCAGCAGCGTTCGAGGAGCTCTTCAGCTGCTATATCGGGGGCTGTATTTTACCGTTTTATAATTGATAATAATCATTACTTCAAATGTTTCCAAGCGTTGAATTTGGATAACCTTGTTTAATTTATGCCATCTATGCAATAATAAGTATTAAGCCAATATTTAAAATCATTAACGTTCTACTTTAAATATATCTCTAAAGCTTTATTTTATATTATTCCTGATATTCTAAAGAGTAGGTTTGACAAAAGTCTCATCAAAATTAGAGCAAGAAGAACATCATTTTCACAAGAAACGATGGCCGTGTCATTTCAACAATGAAAAAAACAATGGTGCCTATGTCTGCGCACTCATTCATTTTACACGCTGGTTATTAGACCAAGTGCAAATGAGACCAAATGAAGAGTGGACCAAAAGGGTTTAGCCGAATGAAGGTAGCCCATCTGGAAATTAGACCAAGTGGTTTTAGCCCAAGCGTGCATAAACCAATAGTATTTGCTATGTCAGACATGCTGTAGCATCACCAGGAAAAAATGGTAATGAGGTATTGTTCAGGTTCGGTGTAAAAATGCCAGAGGTAAAAATGTCAGTGGTAAAAATGCCAGTGGTAAAAATGCCAGTGGTAAAAATGCCAGAGGAATAAATGCCAGAGGAAAAAATGCCAGAGGAAAAAATGCCAGAGGAAAAAATGCCAGAGGAAAAAATGCCAGAGGAAAAAATGCCAGAGGAAAAAATGCCAGAGGAAAAAATGCCAGAGGAAAATATGCCAGAGGTAAAAATGCCAGAGGTAAAAATGCCAGAGGTAAAAAATGCTAGTACCCCCCCCCCCCCCCCCCCCCCCTCCCCCGGCCCGGATATAGCATGCATGTATTGTTTGCCACTCGCTTTCAGTTGACGACCCTTTTTTGTTAAACACTTCAATATTATATTTTTTTCACTTTTAATTCAGTTTGAATATATCTGCATCTTGTTTATAACTTAATGTGCATGAGCCCCCCCCCCCGTATTAATGTTGACGAGGCTGTAATGCTCGATGTTTGTGTGACGACCTGTACATTTGTTGAAGAAGGGAGAACTGAAAAAGAAAAAAAAGTGCAAGTACAAGTACAGATAGGGAAAAGCAAACTAGTTAAGATCATTTGGTACAAGTCATTTTACTACAAGTACAGGTGTTGTGTCCTTAAGTTATACACTTAGTATCATGATGCGGGGGGCATCTCGTTTTTCCGAAGGTTCCTATTTCCGAAACACTAATTTCCCATACCTGGGGTTTCTAAATTCCGAACATTTGTTGCATTATTCCGAAGGTTCGTTATTCCGAAGGTTAGTTTATCCAAAGGTTCATAATTTCGAAAAGGTTCATATTTACCCACAAAAGGACTGTCCCACATTAGGGTGATGTCATTTGTGCATACCTCCTTTCCCTTCTCTAAACCTAAAATTCAGTTGCAGACTTCCTTCTCGTTCCAAATTCCATTCGGGATAATGAAATCGTACGTCGATTTAAAAAAAGCCGGGTCTACGATCTGTAGTCCAGAGTCCAACAGTTCGACAAGAAAAACGCGGTCAAACCAAATAGTCTAAAAAGTAAAATACAAGCAGATGTCAGGTCTGCTTCTTGACCTTCTTTATATTTCACCTCTTGATTTTTCACCTATATTCTCCTAGTATGCAGCTGGCATGTTTTGCCTCTTTACTTTTTGTTCCTGACATCGCCCATCGCGTGTTTATCTCTGTCATTTTACCTCTGGCATTTTTATCTCCGGCATTTTTTGCTCTGACATTTTTTTGCTCTGACATTTTTTTCCTCTGGCATCTTTACCTCTGGCATTTTTTTTCCTCTGGCACCTCTGGCATTTTTTCCTCTGGCATTTTTACCTCTGCCAATTTTTCCTCTGGCATTTTTACCTCTGGCATTCTTACCTCTGGCATTTTTTCCTCTGTCATTTTTTTCCTCTGGCATTTTTTCCTCTGTCATTTTTTTCCTCTGTCATTTTTACCTCTGGCATTTTTTCCTCTGGCATTTTTACCTCTGGCATTTATTCCTCTGGCATTTTTACCTGGCACCGTTTGGGTGCATGCAATTCTATTGTGAGCATGTGCTGAGCTGGGGGAAGTTACATTCCAATGTCTATTGTAGAATGTGAGCGTAGCTGACTGATGATTGACAGATGTCATTGCAGGAATGAGATCTGGAGTTTTTTTAGGGTGGAGCTTAGGAGGTTGGAAAGAATATTTCAAAAAAACATTTTATGAAACAAATTATGAAACATATCTAGATGCTTGAATAACTGAATATTAGTTGTATGCATCCCTGCAAATCAACAGCAAAAAACTTGCATATGGGTTGCGTTTGGTTGCAGGGACCCTTTAATAAGAACGTTCACTTTCTGATGTAATTAATGAAATAAACAGACTATGCTTCTGGTGTATTACTTGATGAAAAGGCATTTTAGAAGGAAGAAAATTAAGTCGGCTTGACATTTCATTAACCTAGAAAAGTTGCGTACACTGAAGATTTTTGTTGATTTGTGATCTTATGTGGTCCTAGAGCAATTTCAGCCTTGTTGCCCAAAGGGTAACCTTGAGCAATTTTCATAATTTGCATAAATCCAAAATGGCGCCTGGTAGCCATATCGAAACCCAACTTTTGAACTACATGTCACATGCCTTGATGACGTTATATTTTCAATAAGTCGAGTTCACGAACCATGAAGGCCAGGTCAAAGTTCAATCTTACCCCTGGGTCACAAAGGTCAAATTCAAATATCTGTCATTTTTAGTTCATTGTCAGGACTCAGAGAATAGTATCGGGAATAGTATGTATTCAGAATTGTGCCAAGTTAGATCATCTCAATTTTTTTTTTTACTGTTTGGTATACTGCAAACCATTGAATGTTGAATTACTAAAAATATATTAGGTCGTATAACTCGAGGTGCTACAGTTCAGGATGTTCATATAGCACCTACGCATAGGACTCAACATCTATGGCAGTCTTGCTGGGCTGTTGATGATGTAGTAATACATGTAGACTTGGACTACTGGAGTATCATTTGGCTTGTTGGACCAAGGGCGATCATTATTGAGATTCTGAACCCAGGGGCAGCGGAGTGTCTTTCAAAGTGGGGGGGCACTAACAAAAAGGGGCACTTTGGGAGAAAAAGGGGGCACCTAAAGGGTGAAAATAAGGCGGAAAATGCCACTTTGAGACATTAGTATACCGCTACATAATCGAGGATCATTTCGACACATTACTGTTTATGTCTTAACATGGTTCTAGATTGAAATAAAACTACTTTGCAGTTGAGTGTAATGGTCTGATTATTCTTTTGGGAGCAAGCGAAGTGAGCGAGCAAAATATTGAAAATATATTGAATAGCAGCAATTTTCCTATCATGATAAAAAGACAATGGTAAATGCGAGCGAGCGAGCTTTGGAATTTTTTTAGAAACAATTGTCCTCCTTCCTGTTATGATTTAAGGACACTGCTTATTCTTGAATAAGTTAAGGGAATTGTGCCCCTCCTGCCCCCTGCTCCACTGCCTCTCGATGTGCTGATATCAGTAGGGGAATATTCACGATTATGAAGCCTCTCTGATTATTTGGAGCGAGGTAGGCATATGTGGCTCTTTTGATGACTTTAGGGCACAGTTTGTAAGCGACATCGGAGTATAAATGTACAATATATTATAATTATGAGCCAAAACTCGGGACGTAGCTGAATACCACGGATTTATTGGTGTCAAGCTTTCGGCTAACGCCTTTTTCAAGAGCTATACAAAACTGGAACGAAACGAAACTGGAACAAAATGATATTACATGTACTACTACATGCATAACAGATTATTCATATTGGATAGTAGCTATTGCCAGAAGTATTGCTCATTACTTTTCTTTTATGCATGTAGTAGTACATGTATTAGAAAGAAAAAAGGACACTATACGAAGAAAAGGGGGTACTTATCAGCTATGAAAAGCGGCACTTTTCATAGATAAAAAGGGGCACTTTTGAGGTACTTGAAACAGTGGGGGTACTGTCCCCCCCCCCCCCCAGCGCCTAGATCGCTGTGGTCATTTCCAAAATTTCCTTGGTACATCCAATAATAAATTATGTTTTTGCAGCTTAAAAATCGCTTTGCTCCCTCGCTTGTACAATAACGTAGACAACTTGAAGGGGGATATAGGCTTAAAGGTTGACTAAATTAGAGAAAAAATGGGTGCTCTTTCCATGTAGTTTTGCCTTCTAATCACGAATCTGCCACTCGATTGTCCAAATTATGTCTCGTTTTGGCGAAAAGGGGGGAAAAGTAGAGGTTTTGGGACCGTTCCTTAAAACTCGTGAGCTGATTGGCTAACCCCCAAGTGACGTATGAAAAGTAAGAGGCACAAGATCTGCAGGCTGCAGCATATATAATATTGTACGCAGAATGCGGTATTTGACCCCTCTGTTCAACGGACAATTTATGAAAATAGGAAATTAATCAATATAATCTTAGGAGTGAATAATCATGAGCAATATATTGTCTACAAGATCAGAAAACGCTTTTGCCCAAATATACAGCTCTTGTTTTGTTTTTTAGCTTTTCTTTTGAACAATGTTCTCATCCATCTGAGCTTGCCGAACGAAAGTTTTGCATTGGTCATAAACGCGTGCACAGCCGTTTTATGCGTCTGTACGATTGTACAATGTCCTACACATCTTTAGTACGGCAGTGACTATGTTCCCTTCGTACATAGCGACTAGTGAACGCTTTTGTTTTGTTTATTTCACTTACGGTTTTTTTTTTTACTTCGCTTTACATAGTACATTAGTACTGACTTAGATTTTGGCTGAATTCGAGTAACTTATATATAGAGAGAGGAAAAGTGCCCGCGATTCCGAGTTGGAGGACTTTTCTGAGCCATGTAGATACGAACTCTGATTTACTGGCAGATGATTTATCAGACCCCGAAGGCAAAGAAGCTCGAGTGGCAAAGGGAAATTCGACCATATTATATGTTTGAACCCCTCGCAGAATACGGTGAAGGGCCGTAACGTGGGTGAAGTAGCTCCCTGGAGTTACGGGTGAAGTAGACCGAAACTATACACCGATTAGGCATTATTGATGAAACTGTGTCCCAAAATGAAAGTTATTGTGAGGAATTAAACCGCGAAAATACGCAATGCAAATGGTCGATGCGGTGAATATCATGCTCGGCACCGGGCTGGACCTGCCGGGGGCCTCCGGGCGCGCACGGTATAGGTTAGTGGAATATTTTCCCTTACTTTTCATGCGTCACAGATCACGTGATCACGATGTCGCTTCGATGGGTTTTTTTTAGGGGCGGGGCTTATGACTGTGTAAATCAGCAAAAATATACTTTTCAAATGATTATAAAATATGACTGAATGCATAAAAAATTGTGTGATGGATATTTTTTGGCTCCTGATGACACGTTCCTACGAAAAATGGGCAATTATTTTTTTATTTTAGTGACCCTTTAAGAAGGGCTGCAGCCCCTTGAGGATTTTGAGAAGGCCAATATTGGCTCGACTAACACCTCATTACAAGCCTCGAGGTGCTCCAATATCCTCATATTTCGATAGTTTAATACTGGAATACATGTAATTTTTGTACATTTTCGATATTTTTCCTCTCTCGCTTCGCTCGCTCATACATAGAAAAGGGAAACTTAAAATTCGGGCAAAAAATTTCAGCCACTCCCAAAATGATACATATACGCCTATGGGGGGGGGGGGCGGGGGGGGGGAGGTTGGGGCTTTGGGGGTCGAAAATGTCCACACCTTTTTGTTGGGGGCGATCGCCCCCCCCCCCCCCACTTCCGGCACCTATGAACGCATCTTAGATCTCAGTTACGTTTAAATGACGTCACAGTTTTCTTCTCAAAAACCGCGCCCTTCAGGAGAAAACTAGAAAAGAGAAATATAAAACAAAGTCATACAAAATGATAAAGGAAGAAATAAGAGAAAAATACTGGAAACATAAAAGAAGGAAAGAGAAGAAGATTCTAGAATAAGAAAGACAGAATAGAGAAGATGATAAACGGAAGAAACAAAGAATAAGGAAAGACGAAAGATCAAATTAAAATTAAAGAGAAGATGAAAGGAGAATAATGAAGAAATACACGGGGTAGGGTAGAACAAAAGATGAAAGAGATGAAAGAAGGAAAAAATAAAGGAAAACATAAGGAGGGAAAAAGGACAAAATAATGGAAGGATAAAACAAAGAATAACATTTATAAGGGAAAGACAACAAGGGAAGATAAAAAAAAGGGAACAAAGAACAATGTATGGAAAGACAGAAAGAGAAGATCCAAGAAAGATCAAAATACAGAAAGAGAAGAACAAAGAAAGATCAAAACAAAGAATAACATAAGAAAGGACAGAAAGAGAAGATGAAAGACAGCCCAAAACAAAGAATAACATAAGCAAAGAAGGAAAGAAAAGAGAAAGAAGAAAATAAAGAAAGACGAAGGGAAGGATAGAAGTAAAGATGAAGGGGAAAAATAAAGGAAAGATAAAGATAAAATGCTACTAAAACAAAGAAAAACATAAGAAAAGTTAGGGAAAACAAATTCAGAAAGATAAACCAATATTAAGTTTAGGACAGAAGAAAAGATAAAAGGATGAAAATATGAACGAACATAAGGAAGAGATGTCCTGGGGGAAGTTGCCCGGGGGTAGTCGTCCGGATACGATATATACATGTATACCCTGCATTTTTATTCTACTAGAATTTATATTTTAAATGCTATGGAAGCATTGGTATCAATATCCCAGGAGGGGGAAATTCTTGTCAAAATGATATGTGTATTATGAAGTATATTCATACTACTTAATCTTTTGAATAAAGAACTTCGTTCAGTTCAGTCTTGGATAAGAGCTAACAAGTTATCACTTAATGTTAAGAAAACCAATTTTATGATATTTAGCAATTCTCTTAAAAGTTTACCTGGTCAAGTAGTTATGGATAATGCCAATTTATTACAGGTTGAATCTACCAAATTTCTTGGACTCTACATCGATCATGATTTGTCTTGGAAGTGTCACATCAATTACTTATGCAAATTGATTTCTAGAAATATCGGTATTGTAAACAAGCTAAAAAATTTTTTTCCTGATTATATTCTGTTGAACTTATATATGACTCTCATTTCATCACGATTAAATTATGGTATATTGGCTTGGGGCAATACAAACAAGACCCTATTAGACAAGTTATTTAAATTGCAAAAGCGGGCTATTAGGTTGATTAACCAATCTGACTTTTATGCTCACACAAATCCATTATTTCTAAAAAATAAAATCCTAAAAATCCATGATTTATACGAATTTCACTTGGGTATATTTATGTTTCAACTCTCAAAAGACGATCTACCGGAAATTTTTTCATCTTTATTTGAAAGAAACAACCTCATCCATTCTTATCCTACCCGCCAAAGGGACTCATTCCACCTTCCACGTACTCGTACATTATTTGCTCAAAGAACAATTGCATTCGAAGGACCCAGGTTTTGGAATCATCTTCCTAACGAAATAATCAACTGTTTATCCTTAAATACGTTTAAATATAAATTAAAATGCTCTCTTTTGTCCAGTTATGGACCCAGTTAAGACGCACTGGCTGAACAAATATGAATTATTTGCCATGTTTTCTACCCTTGTATCTTTTTTTAAAGTACGTTACTGCGTTAGTATTGAATTTTCTCTCTCTCTTTTCTTACCTCCCCCCTCTCTCTTTTCTTACCTCCCCCCTCTCTCTCTTATTCTTATAGCTTCTCCGTTTTTCTTCTCATTCTTTACCCCACAATTTCTTTTCACTTACCTTTGGCTCTTCCAATGTAGTCTGGGTTTTTTTGCGTTCCTTCTCCTTGATTGCTGATTTCATAATATTTTAAAGGAACCTGCAGACTTTACAAGCTCTGCTTTTTATGCAGGTTCCTTCATATTTCGAACTCATTTATTGTCATTGTTACAATCTACTGCCATTTTTGCTATACTGAAATTACTTTGCTACACTGTATTGTTATAATCAAATGTATTGTCTTATATTATGTTGATAATTTACTTATTTTGTGATATGAGAAATATGAGAATAAATTCAAATCAATCAAATCAAATCAAATATTCAATTCAAGATTTCAGATATGTACGCATGTAAATATTAATTAACAAACTCTGTCACAAACCCTCTCACAACCCCTCTCACAAACCCTTCAAAGATCATCTAAGTTTTAATGTATTTACAATACTGAGGAAATGTGTATCCTTCATACACATAGAAATCAAGCTCACGAGTACTACTTTCAACTGAGCGAAGGTGTCGGCATCTCCTTTGAAGCATTTCTCAATGTAATTTTATATGGATTTCATAATTATGAACAGCGTTCATATTTATGTGGAGATGTAATAAGAAATTTTCAGACCTCGCCTATTTGTCATATCCATAACGTGGCAAAATGAAGAACTTCTAGAGGCACTTGAAATGTACTCAATGTACTGAAATGTTCATCACTCACCTGTTTCACAATGCGTTCCTTCATAACCCGACCCACACGCACAGGAATAGCTATTGACTGCATCATTGCACACTGCACTATTCAAACAGGGGTTGCTTCCACATTCATTCGTATCTGGAAATGAAAATGAAACACTTTTCAAGAAGCTTCTCAATATATCAGGCAGAATGCGGGCATACAATAGAATATAAATGATTAAAACACAAGCATTGATACACCATTATAGTCTTCTCTTAAAAAAGCAACACACACTAGCGTAGACAGGGGGCACCGGGGGCCATGCCCCCCCCCCCCCCCCCCCCCCATTCAGCGACTAAAACAAACAAAAAGAGCGAGAGCGAAAAGGCGGGGGAAATGCACAAGAAAATGCGTTTTTTAGTGCTAAAAATTGAAAAATTTGCCGCTCTGTCGCTTTGCTTTCCGCCTACAAAAATTGTTTCCTACTATTAAAAAGAATTTACCATGTAGAATCAGCCTTGTCCTCTGCCGTGAAACCTACATGGCCGTCACGTGGGGAACAAAAAGGCTTCAGTGAAAAAAAAAAAAAAAAAAGCTTCAGTGGCAGATACGGCCTATTTTTTATTCGAAGGTCTGAATTGGTGAGTGTGTGGCTCTGGCGCTTCCTTCGCGGGTGTTTACAGCGCCATTATTTAAGAAAGGGAAATTTGCCCTAATAAGTGGCGCTGATGGCTATCAAGGTATCGCACATTTGCTGATACGGATGACTGAACTAAACGGTTCACTATATAAAGAAGTAATAATGGACTTACATGTGTATTTGAAGTTCATATATTGAATATAGTATAGCAACACTGATTTCCTTACACACAGAGCAAATTATTTTTGGTTCATTTGTACCCTTAAACTTTCTTTATAAATCATTCACAGTAAACATTTTACTTTTGCTCCTTGTTCCTTGTCATTGTTTGAGTAAAGTTATCCAAGCATTAAGTCCATTTGCAAATGCTAGGTCAGGAGAGCTGAATGGCTTCTTATCCAACTATCCACTCATTTGGGCAAAAATCAATCAAGTTTTCATTTTACAGTCAAACCTGTCTATAGCGGCCACCGAAGGGAAACGGAAAAAGTGGCCGCTATAGACAGGTGGCCGCTATAGACAGGTCGGCAGCCATTTTTATTTTTTTGCACATACACTGTTACACGCAACAAAGTTAGTGTACATGCATCCATATATATCACTTAGGAAAACAAGCTATAGATCAACAGATTTGACGTATAACATGTCATATGATATATAAATGCTAAAATAATATGCTTTGTTGTCAATAAATGAGAAAAACAATAGATATACGAGCAATCTGTGTAAAATGAATTTTCCCTCAAATTACCACGTACGTACCACCCGCGGTAGACTGCTTTTCTTGATTTTTATAGTCTAAAAACGATGTCTAATCATGCTTTTGCTTCCTGTCAAAAAATTACAATAATAAGTTTATCTTTTGAATAAAATCGTGCAATCAATTTTCATTCAATAAATATTTGCCTTTTGAATGGTTTAAAAGAAGTTTTAACTGTTTTTGAGAACAGGCAATAGAAGGTGCTCGCTTGCATTCGTCGAAAGTGCGAACGTCGACAATGGCCTGGATCGCCGGTGGACGATCCGAGTCGAGTTTTCACGCCATTTTTCAGCAGGACAATCTCTCGTACATGAAATCGTTATTATTGATCTTAAAAAAAAATAATACTTGGGTCGTATTTTATTATTTTCACTTTCTAAAAAAAATTACTCCTTTATTATTTTTTTCAAAAGTTTTAACGCTTTAAATTTTTTTTTTTATAAATCTTTTAAATATAAAAATTATATTGAAGTGTACGAGCCTGCGCTATTGCGCAATGGCGATCAGTATCAATGCAATGCCGCCCGCTATAGCTTAGGAGAACAATACAACTAAAGTGCAGGGGATTGCAGCTGGATGGTGCGAAGATTACGTAAACGAACAATACTAGTGCTTAATTCTTACTAAATAGACTTTTAATCTCTAATTAGTCGGCAGTGTGGTGAAACTATTAGATCTTCATGGCCATTGTAGAATCTATTCACGACGTTTGTGTGAGAGTGTGACTGAGCTAGGACTCGGTAAACACATCGCGCCTATGGCAAAAACTACTTTTTTGTGCATGAAGCTACGGCTCGACTCGATAATAGTGGCCGCTATACGCGGTCAGATATTGTCCGAGGGATACATAATGGGTGGCCGCTGGCCGCGTTAGGCAGGTGACCGCTATATGCAGGGTCTACAACACAGTAATTTCCTGCGGGGGATTTTTTGGTGGCCGCTATAAGCAGGTGGCCGCTATAGACAGGTGGCCGCTAAGACAGGTTTGACTGTCAAACCTGTCTATAGCGGCCACCGAAGGGAAACGGAAAAAGTGGCCGCTATAGACAGGTGGCCGCTATAGACAGGTCGGCGGCCATTTTTATTTTTTTGCACATACACCGTTACATGCAACAAAGTTAGTGTACATGCATCCATAATCCATATATATCAGTATCACTTAGGAAAACAAGCTATAGATCAACAGATTTGACGTATAACATGTCATATGATATATAAATGCTAAAATAATATGCTTTGTTGTCAATAAATGAGAAAAACAATAGATAGAGCAATCTGTGTAAAATGAATTTCCCCTCAAATTACCACGTACGTACCACCCGCGGTAGACTGCTTTTCTTGATTTTTATAGTCTAAAAACGATGTCTAATCATGCTTTTGCTTCCTGTCAAAAAATTACAATAATAAGTTTATCTTTTGAATAAAATCGTGCAATCAATTTTCATTCAATAAATATTTGCCTTTTGAATGGTTTAAAAGAAGTTTTAACTGTTTTTGAGAACAGGCGATAGAAGGTGCTCGCTTGCATTCGTCGAAAGTGCGAACGTCGACAATGGCCTGGATCGCCGGTGGACGATCCGAGTCGAGTTTTCACGCCGTTTTTCAGCAGGACAATCTCTCGTACATGAAATCTTTATTACTGATCTTTAAAAAAAAAAATACTTGGGTAGTATTTTATTATTTTCACTTTCTAAAAAAAATCAGTCTTTTATTATTTTTTTCAAAAGTTTTAACGCTTTAAAGAATTTTTTTATAAATCTTTTAAAAATAAAAAATTATATTGAAGTGTACGAGCCTGCGCTATTGCGCAATGGCGATCAATATCAATGCAATGCCGACCGCTATAGCTTAGGAGAACAATACAACTAAAGTGCAGGGGATTGCAGCTGGATGGTGCGAAGATTACGTAAACGAACAATACTAGTGCTTAATTCTTACTAAAAAGACTTTTAATCTCTAATTAGTCGGCAATGTGCTGAAACTATTAGATCTTCATGGCCATTGTAGAATCTATTCACGACGTTTGTGGGAGAGTGTGACTGAGCTAGGACTCGGTGAACACATCGCGCCTATGGCAAAAACTACTTTTTTGTGCATGAAGCTACGGCTCGACTCGATAATAGTGGCCGCTATACGCGGTCAGATATTGTCCGAGGGATACATAATGGGTGGCCGCTGGCCGCGTTAGGCAGGTGACCGCTATATGCAGGGTCTACAACACAGTAATTTCCTGCGGGGGATTTTTTGGTGGCCGCTATAAGCAGGTGGCCGCTATAGACAGGTGGCCGCTAAGACAGGTTTGACTGTATATGAGTGTTTAAATTGACATACACGTACTTATTTTGCAACTGACTCCTTCGTAACCCTCTAGGCAGGAACATGTGTAGACATTGGGTAGAATATAGATAATTTAATTGATATATTGGTTTGGTAATCAACTTCTTCATAGCCCACTAAGCAGGAACATTTGCAGAGAATGGTTTAAATGCGAATATTTAAAGTAACATACTTGTTTCGCAATTGACTCCTTCGTAACCCGCTGAGCAGGAACATGTGTAGAGATTGGTTCCATCAACGCAAGCCCCTCCGTTCTGACAAGGTTGACTCTCACATTCGTTAATATCTAGGGGAAAGCATTTACATTATAATGGAGGAAATCGGATAGCACTGCTCGATAGCCAAAACATCATGACATTCCCATCAACGTAACAAAGATTTAGATAAAATAATAACAATCGAAAAATCCAATGAAATTGGTATTTCCTCACATGATATGAGTGCCAATCGAAACAAGCAACATGTAACGATTTGATTTTTTTTTTCATTACGGACATTGACAATGAACAAGTATATTTAATTGAAATTAAAACTAAAGACAAAGTTGAGTCATGAGATTACATTGTGAATGAAACTATCTGGAAGCAATTTGGAAAGGATGAATATGTGCCATGAGGTTCTAGAATTGCCGAGATGAGAACAATTGACTGAATTTTCTTGAAAGTCACATGCACTGTACACAGAAATGCGAAGACTATACACATGCATGTGACATGAAACTTTGGTCCAAATAATTCTCGTCATACTTCGAATATTAGGGAATATGAATAGCAATCATGGGACATTTTTTTCGATAATATTCTTCTAAACTGAAATAAAAAGAACGAGAAAGCTCCAAAAGTATATTGTATCTTTACCGGAACTCAACCTTCTCTTTAAGAATATATTGTCCATTGAAAATTTGTTTTATACTAATATAAATTTACGAATATAGTGAATTTGAAAACAAAAATGTACATGTTAAAATCATGTATTAATGTTATAAACATTGACTGATGTCAGATGATCTTTGAAGGTAGTGGTTTGCATGGTGGTACTGATAACGTTGAGAAGGCTTACGGTTCACCACGTGGTTAGTCCAGAAAGGGACTGTTGAGTAAGAAGAAGTGGAGAAAACTGAGAGGAGAAGAAATGGAAAGGCGAGATAGAAAGTAAAATAATGTAGAAGTGATTTTTCTTTAAAGTGTGACTTCCTGAAAAGGACTGTAAACCAGAATGACGAGAAAGCTGAGATTGGAAAAGACTCGACGTTTCGGACAGGTTGACTGTCCGTCATCAGGAGTGAGTAGGTGCTGTTGTTGTTGGTTGGTTGGTTTGATGGCAATTTCCATCGGTGATTGAATGATTTTCGGCAGGCAGTATGAGAGGGCGTTGTTTTCCTCTCCTCGATGTCACAGATCGCGCATGGTATCGTTGAGACCACCGTATTTTGCCCTGTGGGATCGACAATGGTCTTAGGTGCCGATCGCACCGGCCCACCTACTACACCCACGTCCGCATTAACTCCTGAACATAGACGTCGGAAGCGAGGGTGGGGGAGGGGGCAGATGGAGAGCAAATGCCAGCCTCCCCCATATTTGAAGTGGGGAAATCGATTTTGCCACCCCAGCTCTCTCGCAACCAATTGCCAATAAATTTTGCCTGAACCTTAAATAGATCCTCCAATAATTGCGGGGTTTAGTGGAGAAAATAATATGTGCCGTTTGACTTGTTAGAAGGAAATTAATGGGGTGTTGCAAGAAAGTTGCAATCGATTGCAAATTGTAAAGCAAATTAGAACAAGCATTCTGAATGGTTCAAGGTCTGCCCATTCAAGAAGACGCGCTTGCAACAATGATTTTGATTGGTCAGTACCGATCAGTTGCAACTTGCAATCAATCGCAACTTTCTTGCAACACCCCATAAGATTTATTATTACTATTATTGTCAATATTTATGTTCTTCGTCTCTCGTCTGTGGTGCCCTTTCATTTCTTTGTTCTATTCAGGTTGATTACAGGGTATTTCGTCAAATGCAGATGCTCTGTTCAAATGTAGGCTTAAGAACAACATTTTTCGTGTTTATTTTGATTTATTTTCGTTTATCATTACATATTTTTGTATATTTCTGTATATCTTTGTATATAATATGTATTTTATATCGAAATGTTTAATTTCCATATCTGGAAAGGAATAAATTCGAATTCATATTACTATAGGGGTCCTTGGAAAAGTACGACGATCTTAGTCACATTCCGTTCTTCAGTTTTCAGTCTTCGTTTGCCAAATACCTCTGCATTCAGTTTTTATTCCATCATAATACACATTAATATAACTGACCTCCATCACAGTTGGTTCCTCCGTAGCCCGGCATACATGTACAAGTGTACTCGTTATTCCCATCTGTGCACGTGCCAGCATTCTGACAAGGTGAACTTGAACATTCGTCGATATCTGAAATGAGACGATCACCAATTATTGTGAAATAATTATTGTACCATATTGATCAATAAAAATGAAGTAGCACCGAGGTGAAATAAATGAGTTAAGTACAAACGGTTACATGTCGTTTTCCCGAAGGTACGCACTTCCGAACGTTCGTTTTTTCGAAGGTTCATAATTCCGAAGGTTGATCATTCCGAAAAAGAAATAGGGTTAAATTTCGTAGTTTTGTAATTCTGAAAATGAAAGGGTCATCATTCCGAAGGTATTTATTTCCGAAAATGAAGAAGGGTTGATAATTCCAAAAATGAAATAGGGTTCGTAATTCTGAAAATGAAAGATGGTTCGTATTTCCGAAAATGAGTAAGGGTACCTAAGAGGGGAGGAGGGGCCGAAACGACTTGGCCCTCTCATGGAACTCCTGGATTCGATGATGGATTAATTTAACAAACCAATACAAGATTTTTAGGGGGTATCCACTTTTCCTCTTTTTCTTCCTGTTCTTTCTTTTCTTCCCCCTTTCTCCCCCCCCCCCCCCCCCCCATCCATCCTTCCCCAGCTAGGCGCCTGAATTGCTATAACTTTGGGAGGGAAAGGGTGGGGTCAAATAGGCCTAATTCTTAGGTCCATACAATGTAGCTCTACGTTGTCGCTACACTTACTCCCTGCCCACTCCCTGGAAACCCCCGTCAAATAGGTACGGTTTTCATTTTCCTTTTCTCAATGAATTTTCAAAAACAATATGTACTATTTAGAGCTTTTGCAGAAATAGTTGTGAAAAAATATTACGATATTCTGGTATCTTTTTAAACATCAAGCATTGTATCGAATAATCAATTACATGTATTAGGCCAGGGAAGTCATTTTGTTGTCTCTGCGGATAGGATAACATGACAGGGTTAAAGGATAGAGACCTATAGTACTGGTACTATAAGGGGGTCAGGGTCGTTGTTGGAGAGGCGTTTGGGGTGTCCCCACCCCCCTCTAGCGACGCCCCCTGACCCCCTTTCCATCTACCCCCCCCCCCCCCCAACTCAAAATCTTTGTCGATAAAATGCGCCACCTCTGTCGGCAAAAAAGGAGGAGGAAAAGAGGGGGTGGGAAGAGGAAAGAGAAAGGAGGAAAGATAAAAAAAGGAGAAAAGAGAAAGAAGAAGAACAAAGAAAAGAAAAAAGAAAAGGGAAAGTAAAGGGGGAAAAGAAAAAAAAAGGAAAAGAAAATGGAAGAAAAGAAAAAGAAGGAAAAAGTGGCCATTTTTTTTTTTTGGCTTGCTCTCTCGCAAGAACATTGAATGTTAATATTCGGTCAAAAGTCGTCCCACCCCCCCCCCCCCCCCCCCCCCCCCCCCCCCCCCCTCCCCGGGTTTGGCAATGGGCTGCAGCCCAGCAACCCCACCCCCGCAGATTTTCAAAGTACAAAAGTTCAATTTAGAAATTTAGAAATTGAAAAGTAAAGTTGATATTCGGGCAAAAGGCGTCCCCTAATGGCAATGGCATGCTCGCTCGCAAACATTTGGAAAATGAAAAGTTGATATTCGGACAAAAGCCGTCAGCCCCTTCCTTGCGAAAATGGGCCCCGTATGATCAAGATCTCTACATCTGCGATTTTATTTTATTATCATTTCTGGGGGAGGGGAGATTAATGTGCATCATTTTTGTCGGAAGATTTACGGTTCACACCCCCCCCCCCCCCATTCAAAATGTTCTAGCGACGCCCCGGAGTAGGGAAATTTTGCATTTTAGATTACTGAACATAGCCTTATCATAAATGTATATCCATGGCCATATATTAAGTAAATCACAGTATGTTTCAAATCTGAGCCTAAGTAAAAAGAGTACCGAGTCTCTGCAGTTTGTATAATGTTAAAATATATCTTAAATTAGGCTTATTAGTATTTATTACTTTTCCCCTTTTATTTTTAAAGATTTTCTTCACCTATTTTCATCTCCTGTATCTTTTCCCTTCTTTCTTCCTCTTTTGCTTGTTCATGGGGAATGCCCCTTTTGGACCCCTGGATCCCCCTATAAACTGTTTTGTCAAGCGAGTGATCCTTCGTTTCGATAATATCCTATCGGGACCCTATTTGATTTCACCCCTGAATCCGCCTTCCTTTTTCTTTTTATCGGAATTATCAACCCTTTTCCATTTTAGGCATTATGAACCTTCGGATAAACGAGTGCCCTCGTACAAACATATGCGCTATTGCTGCTCCACAAATACGTATAAAGTCAACCCCTTAAGGGGCCTCCACACAATTGCAGAGACAAACGAATGGCAAAAAGCCGATTACGCAATAAATTACATTTGATTCCTTCTACCTGAAGGAACGAACTAAGAACGATCTAAAACAAATTCAAAACGACTTTAAAACGAATTCATAACTGAACCAGAGCAAATGCTTAACGAATAGCAACGATCTCTTAACGTACGACTAAACCGCTATGCGTACGCTCTCTTTAAATATGAATATTTACATTGACATACATGTACTTCTTTCTTTTTTTTTTTTTCTTTTTTTTTGGGGGGGGGGGGGGGATTCGACTCATTCGTAACCCGCTAAGCACGAACATGTGTATAGATTGCTTTAAATACCAATACTTAAATTGACATACTTGTTTGGCAATTGATTCCTTCGTAACCCGCTAAGCAGGAACATGTGTAGAGATTGGTTCCATCAACGCAAGCCCCTCCGTTTTGGCAAGGCTGACTGTCACATTCGTTGATAGCTGGCAAAAGACGGTGTTTAGATGATTTGAAGTAAATCAGTTACCACTATTAATTACTAGATATATGAAACAAAGATTTAGATAAACAAGGCAAAATGTCAAGCGTTGTCTAGCCTGCATCTCGCTTTGCGAATGAGAATGTCAACTTTGGTCTGGCAGCAATGATGTTACATATACATTATCCCTGGAAAAAGAGACAATGCTGTTTGTACAGGCTGCTTTAGTTCTTACTACTTACTACTTTAGTTCTTAAACTTTACACGTGAGGTGATTTCACTGAAAGTTCATTTACCTCTTGACCTTTGTCGTTCATCAGATTTAACTCATTTTCAAATTTGACCTGCGCCTTTAAAGGGAGCCGCCGCTCGATATCCATGTACGTTCAATTTCATTTGCCCCTATTGCAAGGGCGTGCAAAAGAATAATCTTGGAGCATCGAAAAAAAATACCGTCGAGGGTGGGGTAGTTTGTCAGTTAGGTTATTCAGTTCGTCTCTCATCGGTTGAATGCGTATCACTGCAATTAAGTGCCATAGAAATTGTTCCCGTCCTCACTTAATCAACAAATCAATGGAAATGGGAGAATTCCCGAATCCTTGGAAAGCGGCTAAAATTGTTCCTATACATAAGACTGGTGATAAATCTTCTGAAGATTTATCACCATTCTTATGTTAGGAACAATCACCAGATAATTTCAGGCCAATTTCGTTATTGCCTTGTGTGTCAAAGATTTTAGAACGTGTTGTACAACGCCAATCACTAGGCTACTTACACAAAAATGATATTTTATGTAGATTATGTCTGGATTCAGACCTAAATATTCGACCACATCTATCCTCATAAAGGTCACAGATATATTGCCTACAAGCCATGGACGATTCTAAATACACAGGCGCCGTATTTTTCGATCTGCGAAAAGCATTCGACACTGTTGACCATCAAATTCTTATAAAGAAAATGAATAACATCGGCATTAAAAATTTGACTAGTGACTGGTTCTATAGCTATGTAAGTGGAAGAACATGCAAAACACTCGTAAATCATTCTCTTTCATCATCCAAATTTATATAGTGCGGGGTCTCTTTTAGGGCCTCTCTTATTTAATATATATGTCAACGATCTTGCACAAAAATGTTAAGTCAGGCAGTTTTAAATTATATGCAGATGACACAGTCGATATATGCTGTCAAAACAAAAGAACTTAAATGTCAGCCTTTGCAAGACCCAAATTCAAGAAGTGAATAATGTCAAATACTTGGGCGTCATTTGTGACGAGCAAATTAAATGGAATATTCACACTAGTCTAATAAGATGGTGAAAAAAATAGGACAAATGGTAAGCTTTCTTGGTAGATTAAGAAGCACCTTTAATGAATCTATATTAAAACTATATAATGTAGATATTGTTTACAAAACTCCAAAACCATGAAGAACGTGAATTATCGTTGTTCCACTTAGTTAATCATCCTAACCTTGATAACTTGATATATTCCAGACTCGGGATTCTGTATGTTCTGTATTGGGGGGGGGGGGGGTGTTTGTAGTTATGTTTAACTACCATTGTGCGTGATTTTGTCGAATATTCAGCTGTAATTTTGTCTTGTATATTCGTATATTCTTTGAATTATTAACAATATGTCATGTCTGATATTTATACAATTTTGTCTTGTATCATCGTATGTTCTTTGAATTATTAATTATATGTCATGTCTGATATTTATACAATTAATTCATTTTTATACTTCCTGGACCCCATAGAAGACCGCAAGTGTCGTGCCTGGCACAGCTGAATATGGGTTATCCAGCCTTTTCAATCAAATGTAAACACTTATATGTACATGTACGGTATGTGGGTTTTTTTTTAACTCAACGGAAAATAAATACTTCTACTACTACTACCACCGAAGATGGATGTACGGAGGTTTCTGAATATTACCCGAGCCGGTCCCTTTAAGAGATGTACCTGTGGTGTGAATTTGGTGATTCTACCTCAAATCCATGGCAAGCTATTGTGATTACAGTGCATTTTGTAGAAAGTTCATTGATCCTTTGACCTTTGACCTTGGTCACATTCGACTTATTTCCAAACTTGACCTGCGCCTTGAAAGAGATGTACCTGTGGTATGAATTTGGTGATTCTACCTCAAATCCCTAGAAAGCTATGGTGCCGCATTAGTGCTTTTTCAAATAGTTCATTGAACTTTTGACCTTTGACCTTGGCAAAGTCGACTCCTTTTCGAACTTGACCTGTGCCTTTAAGAGATGTACCTGTGGTATGAATTTGGTGATTCTACCTCAAATTTTAGCCATAGAAATTTATTGTGATTACAGCACGATTGTTGACGCCAAAGGAAATAGTGACGCCTATAGTCTCGCTGCGCTATCCAGACTAAACAAAAATTGAATAGTTATTAACATTAAAATGGACATTTACATATAGTGGTAAATTCAGTTGTGGATGTTATACATAAATGGATTTGAACAGTAAGGAACTTTCATGTAAACCCGAATTAATAGCCTCCACTTGCTCTTTGACTACTATTCTATCACTTGTATGTATATTAGTGGTTAATCTCAAACACATTTGTATTCTTTTCTTAAGCCTTCTTTAGAACGTGGCAAGATGAATCTCATTCAAGTTACAAAAAAGAAGTTGAAAGTATAGGCTACATCTCTATGGTACAATTATTCTATAAGCTAGTGCATGTTTTGTTTATAGCTGAAAGTTGTAATACATTTATGAATCTATTTCCTGACATGGCTGTCTTATTTTTTATAGAACTGAAAGGTGCATTTCATCTTACTATATAGAACAAAAATCCCTTTGCACCTCTTGTGATATATATTCATTTTGCTAATGGGACCATAAGTAAAAATTATTTCATTTTAAATTGATGAATGTATTTTTTTATAAATCACCGTTTATGAAGCAAATAAAGGGAATACAATAGGCACAGGTTACCTGTTCTTATGGAACGCGGTACAGGGCAACATAAAATGGATGCAGTTGACAAATAAGACATAAATAACAGTAGAAACATGCACGTATTAAACGAATAATTTCAAATCAAGAAATGGAATGAGAATTAAAACATACTGAATCGTGTCTGAGGTTATTTTATTTATAAGCAATAAAATTTCCATCATGTTTTTCGCTAATATTTGGATAGGTGTCTAAGGTCAGACATGCCTCACTACTGTAAAAAAAAACCAACAACAATAGACCTTTCATTTCGTATTTCTATTTCACCTGGGGGTGAAACTTTGGAAAACGACGGTCCTGGTCATATTTTCCAAATACCACTGCATTCAGTTATTATTTCTTCATAATACACCTTAATATAACTGACCTCCATCACAGTTGGCTCCTCCGTAGCCCGGCATACATGTACAAGTGTACTCGTTATTCCCATCTGTGCACGTGCCAGCATTCTGACAAGGTGAACTTGAACATTCGTCGATATCTGAAATGAGACGATCATCAGGCATTCATCAAGCATTAATTAGTACATGTAGTTTTATACATGATTCATACATATATGTATAAATTACAAAATTTGATCTTGATATTGTAATCAATATTTTGTTTGATATAAATTTCATTTCTCGTCTCTGAATGATGTAACAGGGTATAACCGAATCAAGGAGAAGACCTGGGTCATTGTCAAGTCCATATTTAGATAAATTTAGTTAATTTTCTACACCCCCAGCAAAATTTTAACTTGATATCTTTCTGACATGTCAGTGTACGGCTTGTCTCGAATGGGTGGGTTGCGGGAGCGGGATGGGAGCGGGAACGGGCACACCATTTCGAGACAAGCCCCCCCCCCCCCCCCCGGTTATCTCGAATGGACGCGTTCCCAGCGAGAAGTTCAATGAACGCGCCACTTCGAGACAACCGGGGGGGCTTTCCTCGAATGGGTGTGTTGAGTAGACTTTTGTAACAGACGTTTTAGAAATTTTTGAAAAATGTACTCTTGCTGTGTTTTTTTTTCGTTTTTCTTTTGTCTAAGATGTAGAAAATATAATAAAACAGTATCTAAAAAAAGCTTTTGACAAGGAAATCATTATTTGTGCAAAAAAAATAGGAGAATTGAATAATTATGCATTAAAACACACGGGGACGAAAGGGCAAGTGGCGTAGCTAGGATTTTTGTATTTATTTATTTATTATTATTTTTGTTTGGCGTGACCTGGGCCCCGTTACATAAAGAGTGTTTAGCTGATATCGCTGAAAGCATGACTGGAAAGTACCTCCGTTTTATTCATATTATATGACGATGTCAATATTTTTTAATAAATCATAACAATAATTATGTAAAATTCTAATTTAAGTAGCATTCTATGACAATGAATTGTGCATATATAAAGATGAAAGCTGATATTTTACCGGAATTAAGACGCCTTTTTATCCTATCGCGCAACCCTGTTTCAGTGGCAAGAAGCACACGCTGACGGAACAACCAAGGGTCCTTCGGCCGTGATCTCCGGCAGACCTCGCGTTGCTTGCCCGGTGGGTTGTGTACAGCAGAATTTTTTTCTGACTTGGACGATGCAAATTTCATTGTGCTTGTAAAACTAATTTGTTATGATGGTATTATTATGACCCATGTCTCCTACTATTTCTTAACACACTTGGGCAAACCCACAAAATAGGGGCCGGATTTTTTCCAAGCTATTATAAGGCCAACCAATAACAACATGCAACAGGCAGGCCCACTATGTTTAACAACAGTAATAATATTAATAACAACATGCAACAGGCAGGCCAAACATTTGGGCCTGCCTGTTGCAAGCATGTTGTTATTGGTTGGCCTTATAATAGCTTGGAAAAAAATCCGGCCCCTATTTTGTGGGTTTGCCCAAGTGTGTTAAGAAATAAGAGACATGGGTCATAATAATACCATCATAACAAATACACAATTAGTTTTACAAGCACAATGAAATTTGCATCGTCCAAGTCAGAAAAAATTCTGCCGTACACAACCCACCGGGCAAGCACTCTTAATGTTACGGGGCCCAGGTCACGCCAAACAAAAATAATAATAAATAAATAAATACAAAAATCCTAGCTATGCCACTTGCCCTTTCGTCCCCGTGTATTTTAATGCATAATTATTCAATTCTCCTATTTATTTTGCACAAATAATGATTTCTTTGTCAAAAGCTTTTTTTAGATACTGTTTTATTATATCTTCTACATCTTAGACAAAAGAAAAACGAAAAAAAAAAACAGCAAGAGTACATTTTTTAAAAATTTCTAAAACGTCTGTTACAAAAGTCTACTCAACACACCCATTCGAGGAAAGCCCCCCCCCCCCCCGGTTGTCTCGAAGTGGCGCGTTCATTGAACTTCTCGCTGGGAACGCGTCCATTCGAGATAACCGGGGGGGGGGGGGCTTGTCTCGAAAGGGTGAGCCCGTTCCCGCTCCCATCCCGCTCCCATCCCGCTCCCGCAACCCACCCATTCGAGACAGGCTCAGTGTACTGATTTCTTTTGAAAATTGAGCTGTTCCAGGATTTCTAAAGTTCAGTGCAACCCAGGGGCGGCGGAGCGTCTTTCAAAGTGGGGGACCAACCAAAAAAGGGCACTTTTTTGGAAAAGGGGGCACCTCCAAGGGGTGAACATAAAGCGGAAAGGGGGACCATTTGTGCGACATTGGTATTACCCTACAGTCCAGTTAACACGATTAATACATTGTCAAACATCATCTTCTTCCTTTTATTGTGGTTCTGGACACTGCTCCAGCTTCCCAAATTGATGGTCTAATGATTCATGTACGAGCGAGCGATGCGAGCTAGCAAAAATTTTCAGATTTTTTTTTCTAATGCTGAATTCCTTTGGTTAAGAAATATTTATAGCGATATAATAAAAATGACAACAGCAAATTAATTAGGGGAATGTCGACTTATCTTTTAATTCATACATTATCCCTGTCGTTTTTCTTTAGGATTACATCAATATACTTTATGCGATCTACTTGATTTCATTATATACTATACATGCTATAAGAGCTAGCGAGTGTAGCGAGCGAGTTTTGGGGAGATTTTCATAAAATATTGCCCTTAATTGGTGTAAATTATGGGCACATTCGAACGAGCGGAATAAGAAATCCTTCGCTTGGGGGGGGGGGGGTAGACATTATGCCCCTCTTGCCTCCAGCTCCACTGCCATACATTGTAGTAATATGTGCACCTGTTGCTACATAAAGCCGCATCGATTCTTTAAAGTTAGATATGGCTCAATGGGAAATATAGGTAAAAGGGGGCATTTATCCGAAGAGGAAAGTACGCTTATCAGAGGTGGAATGGGGCACTTATAAGAAGTGAAAAAGGGCACTCATGATGAGAAGAGGAAAAGGGCACATAATAGATAGGAAAAGGGGAACTTATCAGATTTGAAAAGGCGCACTTATCAGAAGGGGAAAGTTGGGACTTATCAGAAAGGGAAAGGGGCAGTTTTAGTAGTAAAAATGGCACTTCTCAGAAAGAAAGGGGGCATTTTTCAGATATAAAAGGGGCACTTTTAGGGTACTTGAAAAAGTAGGAGGCACTGTGCCCCCCCCCCCCCCCCGGACGCACCGCCCCTGGTGCAACCTAATACGTTAAGCCTAGAGATTTATTTAATTTTTTTTTTCAGTTATTCCTACATTTGGTAGATCATGTTCAACTCTTATTTCTATGACCTATGGGATGGCCACTTCATCTTTTTTTTACACTATAAATGCAGCAGAACTGGTCTACTTATAACCTGTTTGTCAGAAAATATGAGGACATCTAGCTTTTTGAAAGATTATAAAGAGAAATAGGTTACAGAGTGTCTAGGAACCGAAGAACTTGCCAAAAGCGTGCAACGGACAAAGTGTCAAGAAGTTCTAGCATAAACCTGCTCAAAACAAATGAAATCTAGGGTATCTATGTCTTTAATTACCAGGATCAATTTAACCAGAAGACAATCTTTCAAAACTGATAGAGGGACAACAGGCATTAAAAAGAGGCACCCAGAGTTTTAAAAATGATGGGAGGGGTCACCCTTAAAAGACCAAGATCAAGAACTCGAACGTGATCAAAATGAATTTGGGACTTACCAAATCAACAAATTGCTAACAGAGAATAGTTTTATAATGAACTTCTCTCTCTCTCCCTCCCTCTCTCATTAGGTGCCATATCTATTGACTTTATCGATAATGTTGTTCCACAACCCACTATTTCTAGCCTTCTCTATTAGCACCACTCCCTGGTCTTTCCCTCCTCTCTCTTCTATTTATGCATCCAGAGTATTCTTCTCCTTACGCTACTCCTCTTCCCCTCAATCTTTCCTGTCAGAGCAAGGTTCTCCAAGCCAGCTTTACGTACAAAGTTTCCCATAACCTTCATCTGTCTACAAATTAGCTCGCATATCAGTTTCCTTTTTTGGTCCAGCTCTTCTCAGGTCTTCATCATTATTCAATTTGTGAGTCCAGTGGATCCTCATCATTCTTCTCAAGAACCATATTTCACAACTTTCCAATCGCCTTTTAGAGTCTGAGGTTAATGACCAGGTTTCACTCCCATAATGACCAGGTTTCACTCCCATAAGGTAGCAGTGGATAGATGTAACAAGTCAGTACCCGTGTTATGGTCCTCATATATGTTATCTAGTTTTGAGAATGCCGACTTTGCAAGGGCCTTCTTTTGATATCCTTCTCACATCGGGCATCTTCAGTTATCATACTAACAAGATAGTTGAAGGAAGATAATTATCTGTTTTTTCGCTTTGAAGTTGGACTGCTCTTCTTTAAGACGACAAAACATTCTGTATTTTTATAGTTTATATCTAGCCCCATTCCCTCACTTTCCGTTACTACCACATCCTGGAGTCTCTGAATAGCCTCTTCTGACTCTGCTAGTAGCATCATCTGCATATCTGATGTCTGTGATTTCCATCCACTCCTATTTCATTTTCATTCTCCAGTTCTCTGAGAATGATTTCACTATAGAGATTAAACAAGTCTGGTGACATAACGCATCCCTGTCTGTCTCCTCTTTTTATGTCCGTATAAATTAAATTAAATTATTCACTACACTCGCCTTCCACCCTTATGCATGCAGATCGCATGAATGTTTGTAGCTTCATGATTCCAGTAAAGGCTTTCTAGCAATCTAAGCTCTTTACCATATATGCAAGCTTAACCAGTTCTTCAAATAACTTATCGTGTCTTACTTTATCGAAAGCCTTTGAATAGTCGATAAAACACATGTACACATTTACGCATTGATATAGCTCTCTCCGTTATATTTCTCAGCACAAATATTGCATTCCTACAGTGCCAGCATCTTCTACAAAGCCAAACTATTTCCTTCCGATCTCTGGAGTTATTCTACTTCTTGCTCTTGAAAGCAGTATGGCATATAAGGCTAATCGTTCTATATGCTCGCAATCCACAGCCCCGGGTTTCTAAAAGAGTGCAATTGATCTGCCCAATTCATCTGGAAATTCCCTTCATCTTAAATTGTGTTAATGACTTTTCTTATTTTTTCAATACCATAATCTTCTAATGCAACTATCATACCTGTGACTACTCCATCTGGTACGGCTGCTTTGTGTTTTTCATCTTTGAAATTTCCTTCTGATTTAAGAATTTTGAACTTCAGAAATAACTTCGGAAATGATAAAAACTCACAGTTGATTATCTGTCTTGCGATTTTGAAACAACCCACAGAAAAGTGGTATTTGGATATTAATTTTAAGGGTGTACTCACTGTCTGTTCAAGGAATTATCTCTGATATTTCTTGGTCTGTTAGACATTGGGATTATTTGCATTGAAACCTTGTACAGGTATTACTTTTTTAGTTCCTGTACTGGCTGAAAGGATAAATTCCATGAATTTCCTATAATTTTCCAATGGTAGGCAATAGATAATTATAATTTATTTTTGGGGTTTTCAGAAATTTGAGACGTTTGAGAAATAGGTTTATTGCAATTCATGAAAGTTCGGGAAAGGGGGTACAGATAAAAATTCTACACTCTAAAATGTTTAGTAATTTTTTTTAAACGAGATCGTCTGGTCACATTTTTAAAATTAGATTCCAGTCATGTTGACTATAGGATTCTGTTCATTTTGACTAGGATTCTGTTCATGTAGACTGGGATTCTGTTCACTTCACACTCGAAGCTTGATGAGAAATAATCTAAATAAATCGTCTTTGAAGTGTGATTCGTCCAGCTGCGCTAATCGGGAACGAGTATGCGCGAAAGATATAGAAAATGCGAGACTTTCCAGATTCGTCAACTGTCAACAGGGGGCAGAGAGCTTGTGAAAGAAATGGGAGAGTCGTCTGCTAACTCGTCAGCCAAGAAAGCTGGTTGTGGGAATAGCTCTTCTCGTTGAAAAGAAAGGAAGAAAGGATCTACCAGTAGTAAGTGATATTGACCTCACATGATTTTATTATTGTGGTGTGTCTGTGTATGTCTGTGTATGTCTATGTGTGTGTCTGGGGGCGGGGGTGGTGAACCTATTGTGCTGAATAGGCCATCTTCGTAACGCATTCAAATTTACCTCTTTGTTAAAGTAATGGTAATGTCGAACTATTGCATCCACCTGTTAATACAAGTCATTTTATTGCAATAGTCAGAATGCAGATTGCATACATTAATTGTTGCTAGACTATCAAAAGAGAATAGCTTTTTACAGGTGTATGCAATAGTTTGTCAATATAAGGAAACTTGTATGAATACTCCCCCTCCCTGCACCCACCCCTGTTACATACAGTGCAGTATTGTGTCCAAGTAATTGAAAAGCAGCCGAGGCGCCGAACTATTTAAGTTCAAGTTCATTTTATTTACACTCATCATAAAAATGCAATACAATAACAACATATTGACAAATACATAAACACATCATAAAGAATGACATACATACATAATACAAGGTTAACAACGACGAGAAAAAAAACCTATTGTATATGAGAGTGATGGAGTGAACTAAAAAGGAAATAAAACCTTATGCTAGAGTTCATCCCTGAAAAGTGTTATTAATAATATTAAAATTTAAATGTCGTACTGTTTGGAGTAGGAAAAAACAAACAATATATATAGAAAAATGGGGGGGGGGGTAAAGAGCCTCGAAAGTTGCACATAAGATTCAATTAGGTGCATTTTATATTTTCTTTTAAAAACTTGTAGAGTTTTACTATTTTTTATGACTGTTGGTATAGAATTCCATATTTTTGGACCTTCAAAAGAAAGTGATTTTTTCATTAGGGTTGTTTTGATGAGATGGTAATTAAATGCATTTCTAGTTTCATACTCATGAATTGACGCATTTAAATTGAAATACTTTAAAAGTGCACATTTATTAAAACATTTCTACACTTGTACATGAATATAGCCATATGATATTTACAAATGTCAAATACATTGAGACATTTCAAATGATAAAATATTGGTTTAGTGTGAGCTCTGTAGTGAGAATTAGAAACTATAACTTATAGCCTAAAAAAAAATTTAGCTTCAAGCCGTTATCTTTCTCTCAAATTTGCTAAAACGTCAGAGAAACGTCAGGGAAAGGGGGAAACTCCCCCTCCATGCACCCATCCCTGTTACATAAAGTGCAGTATTGCGTCCAATATAAAAAAAAAGCAGCCAGGGCGTCGAACTAACATTCCGCCTCAAAAAAGGGTACTGAAACGTCAGAGCTTTCGCGCTTCGAGCGGGAAGGGGGAAACTTCGCCTCCCTGTTACATACAGTGCAGTAATACGTCCAAATAACTGAAAAGCAGTCAGGTCTTCGAACTATAACTTTCCGCCTAAAAAAATTGTTTTCTACGAGCCGTTTATCTTTCAAATTTGCTAAAACGTCAGAGCTCCCCCCTCCCTGCACCCATCCCTGTTATAGTGTAGTATTACGTCCAAATAACTGATGAGCAGTCCGGAGTCGAAATAACTTTCCGCCTAAAAAAAGGTGCTACGAGCCGTTATCTTTCCCTCAAATTTGCTATGAAACGTCAGAGGGGGGAAACTTCTCCCTCCCTGCACCAACCCCCTGGGGAGCACGTTTTGCGTGCTCATCACCAATTTCGCGCTCTTCGCGTGCTCACAACCGCCCCCTAAGATGAAATCCTGGCTATGCAGTTGGATCATGGGTGTCGGTCCGGGGGGGGGGGGGGTGGCCTGTATCATGAGAATTATGATACATCAAATTATAATTAAATATATATATATATATATAAACACTAATAATTATCCAAACTCATTATGTTCGATCTTGAAATACAATCACATTCTTTAATGATGAGGAGTAAGGGAATAAGAAATCAAATGCCATAATTTCAATGCGAAAATATCGAAGAAAATTCGTTCGCTCGCATTGTTATTTCTCAATTGAGGGGTTCCGTCAATTGGTGTAGATCCGTGCATTCCTTCTTTTCATTCAAAACACATTTTGGGATGCTCTAAAATACAATTTTTTTAGACAGATTTTTGAAAAAGTCCCTGGCGTGGGAGGGGGGATTCTCCCCTTCTCCCACACCCTCCCCCGCTCGGTCGCTTTGGTCAGTGGCGTATCTAGGGGTAGGGGGCACGTGCCCTGGGCGGCACTTTGAGGGGGCGTAAAAACGCAAAGGAGAGAAAGAAAAAGGGGGGAAATGAAGAATCCGCAGGGTAAATGCACTAGAAATCTAAATTTTGAAGATTTGAAATGCGAAAATTTTCCAAAGCTCGGTCGCTTTGCTCCCTCGTATAATTATTTTCTTTCAAGATGTTTCGCGCCCCCAGTAGGCCTATATAGTTCTTAAATAGCCTTAAAGGGTTCAAATTTTGAAGAAAAAAATAAGGATGTAGTTGCTTTGTTCGCTATATCATGTTTCATATGACTCCTGCTAAATATTGCGCCCTAAATATAGGATAAAGTGTATCAAATAGCATTTGCAAAGGCTCAACTGTTGAAAGAAATCTCACCTTTAGGTAGCCTTGTAGTTTTGCTCCCGATTGTAGATGTGAGTGAATAGAAAACCGTTTATCAATGTATAAAATTCCGGGTCCGCTCGCTATTTATAAGGACCGCTATTCATTTAACACGCGTTATGAATAGCGGTCCTTATGAATAGTTATGAATAGTGGTCCTTATGAATGGAGGTCCTTATGAATAGTGAGGTAATTTGTCTATGGTTTGCTTGCTATTTAGAAGGACCGCTATTCATACAAAACCGCTATTCATTTAGTCACGCGTTATGGATAGCGGTTCTTATGAATAAGTGGTCCTTATGAATAGCGGCTTATGACTTGCGAAGTTACCCCTAATATTCAAGCTTCTCTACCGCTCAATTGCGGTGGTCAAATGCAAACTTTCCTGGATAAAATGCACATGAAATTCAGTTTTTTAGGGTTAAAAATTGACAAATTGGCCGCTCGGTCGCCTTGTTCCCTCGCTAACGTAGATAAGTTTGGGCACTTGGGGGGGGGGGGGTAACTTCAGGCGCTATAAGCCCTAAATACGCCACTGGCTTAGTTCCCTCGCCGGTCACCCCCCCCCCCCCCCCAATCGTGAACACGGATCGACACACCTCGGTTGGTTCCTTCACGTCTAACCCCCCCCCCCCCCCCTATTGAAAAATCCTGTGCCTAAAAGTGTACCAGTATGGTCATTTTAAAGACACCTCTCAGATTAGAAAAAATACGTGCGGCCATTCAAGAAATTGTCATCGCAAATCTGGTATTTTTGGCACTAAATATGTTCGCTTGAATTTTGTTATATCATTCATGTGCACTTCGAAGTTACATTTGGGTATGTGAAAACTGATTATCATTATAACACAATATCCTCCATTGTACTTAACCATGGTTATGCAGTAAAACAGAATTTGATTTGTTTCCTCGTTTGGAAGAATGTTGGAGAGCGCATATTTGTCATGTTTGTTGTGGCGGCATCAAAGCTCGCTTCAAAGGGAAGCTGTCTGTTATGATTCCATCTGTTTAAACCCCTTTGTAAGAGTTATACATTGAGTTATCGGGGCATAAATGCATGGAATATAATTGCTTTTTATAGTGTACATTGAATACGTTGTAGTGCTTGATATTTTACATGTTTTTCAATCAAAGACAGTATAATTAATCATTTGAGACCAAATCGAACATGGATACGCATTGCAGTAGATTAGGGTATAGCGTTCGCGTGTTTAAAGACAGTGGTTTATATCTATGTGTTTGTTTCTTTGTTGTTGGTTTTTAGTTTTGTTTGAATTGTTTTTTTTTTTTTTGTTGTTGTTTTGTGGGGTTGTTTTTTTTTTTGGGGGGGGGGGTTGTGGGTTTTTTTGGGGGGTATATTTTCAAAACTGCGATTTAAAAAAAACACTACGCTGACAGCAAGGTTATATTTTCTTTAAATATCTAAACGGCACCTTCCACTGTCATTAACCATAATCATTTGATAAGTATGGTATAAATGACACATGAGGCAGAAAAGAAATCAGAATAAAACCCCTTTCACCCACAGGATGAAACTTTTTTTTAAACAAGAGGGGCACTTTTTATCACTCGAGGGGTATTATTATGTTCTTAATTTTTTTTTTTTTTAAGCGATATTTTTTTAAAGCGATAATCAACCGATTAGGCAATAATTAAATCTGTTGAGCCTTAAATGAAAGAAATTGCTTCAGTTAACTATTCTATACTTTGGAAAAGGTGTATTAGTCAAATCTCATGCAGTATGAATAAAGAGAATAACAACCAGTTGGAGGTTCATTTCTGATACTAATATACAGGTATGTACTTACTTGTTTCACAGTGTGTGTCTTCAAAGCCGGGCGCACAGGAACATGAATAACCGTTGATTTCATCTTGACAAACACCACTGTTCTGACAAGGAATGCTCTCACATTCATTCACATCTACGAAAGATAATTTTTTATTACACGAACATTCCATTACATATACTCAGATATACTATAGATACAGGGGGGTGTCACACCCCTGTAGAGCCCACAAATGTAAAACTCTACCCAAAATGTAAGAACATTGCACCCGCAAATGAAAAATAACCACAAATGTCATAACATGACAACCACATGTGTAAAAATAACCACAAATGCAAACAAATTCACCAACAAATTCAAAAATCTGTTTAAACACAACTGTACAAAGTCATTGCTTGCATAATGTACTTCATATAATATAAGTTATTAAAAGATGTATGTGTGTGTTTGAGTATGGAAACAGAGAAAAACTTCAGAAAGAAAAACGAGAAATTGTGGAATGAAATGATAAAAATGAATTATAGAAAGAGAAAATGATAGAACTTTATAAAAACAAAGAAAAACATAAGGAAATGTAGAAAGAAGAGATGACAGCATGATAAAAAGAAAGAAAATATAAAGAAAAAATAAGAAGAGAAAATGATAGAACAATAAGCATAATTATGATAAGGAAAAGGTAACAAGAGAACACGAAAGAATGATGAAAACAAGGAAAAGCGTAAGGAAATGTAAAAGAAAAAGATAAGATCCCTTTCCTCAATTTATTATGATCTGATATGTAATAATAAGTATTAGATGTAATATGTACTGTCTTGTCAACTTCTCTAATATTATTCTTGTCCCGCTATACAGAGATAATTTTCCCCATTATATAATGCTGGGAATTCTATAGTGAAATTTTTTGTATCACATGTCTGCATGTGTAACGTTTGTTTATAAGTCACACTGCCACTGCGATAACCTCGAACTGGAATTGGGTCATTGGTTTATGCATGTTTTCCTACGTTAATTTCAGGAATGTGTTGTCCATTCGATTTTCACACGCTCAGTTTTTGTTTTGACTGCCTGATGGCTGGAATGGGCGGGATCGGGGTGCTGTGGGGCGATCTGTCCGTCATGTGTTTTGGAGATTGATTGTGCAGTTTGCGAAGGGAGGTGGGGAGGGGCGGTTGTGTGTTTGAGTGTTAGGGTGAGGGTATGGAATTGTGGGTAGGGGGTGTGTGTGTGTGTATTTGCGTGTGTGTGTTGGGGGAGTATGGCAGATCGTCTCATTTCTCGTTTCTGCTCCTTCCAGTCTTTTTGGTGGCCTGAGCTTCCATTTGTATTGTGGACGGCAATACATGTATTTAGTTTTACGTTGGGTCCAACGTAATTGTCAGATTTTGATGCAATCCGATCTTGGGGTTCTGGCTCATGTACATATATGAAAATCTTATAATTTTTAATATCTCTATACATGTACTCTGCTATTTTTATTTTTATTATATTTTATTTTTTCTGTTTTTTTTTTAATCTTAATTATTTGTAAATATCTTGATTTGTCATTAATTTTTATATATAACAATGTTTGTATCTGCTTGAAAGTTTTTGTATGTTTGTGAACTCTCAATAAATACACAATTAAAAAAAACAAAGAAAAAGATAAGAAGATAAAAAAAATGATGAAAACTAAGAAAAACATAGAAGGATGAAAATAAAAAATAAGATAAGGGAAGGCAGAATGAGAAAATGACAAAGTGTTAAAAACAAAGAATAACACAAGGAAAGATGAAAAGGGAAGATATACAATGACAAAAATCGAGCTGAGAATAGTGGAAAGAAACATTAATGGGAGAAAAACAAAAACAAATATTACAAGGAAAGATAGAAAAATAAATGCATCATAAAGAAAAAGATATATGTTTATAGATGAGTATATGTAGGTAAAACCATTCGGAAATAGAAAAAGAAACTGGGAAGGAAGAATCGAGAAAGTGGAAAGTATACTCAGTTTATGGAAAATGATAATATTTACCTAAGATTTGATTCTAATTGCGTCACAATTTGTTTCCGTTGCATCGACAACTCCAGTACCAGAATATATTATCAAAACATTAAATAAAAGACTATATTCATTCTTGTGGAACTCAAAAAGAGACAAAATTAAGAGAAATGTATGTATTGAAGAAATTGATGGGGGATTAGGTATGGTAGATATGAAAGCAAAATTTTTCTCACTGTGTCTATCTTGGATTTATAACTATATGAATGGAATAAATGGGGCATGGAAAGCTTTTTTCGCGTACTGGATAAATAGGATTGGAGGATTTCCAATATGCTTGCGTTTTAATTGCGATAGTAAAGATTTTTTATCTTTAGGAAAAAATAACATAGACTAAAATCTTTTTATATCCCTCTTTTGTATGTTTGGACAAGATTAAGATATGTAAATTTCCCTAAAATAATAGATGTCGAAACACAAATGTTACGGAATAATAGTAATATCTAATATCAACATAAAACATTCAATTTTAGGAAATGGAAGACATTAGACATAATGACTGTTAAACAAGTTGTAGATGAAGGAAGATGAAAAGATCCAAATAAAATTTTCAATGATTTTGAATCAAAACGATCATTATATACTTTTGAGCTACATACAAACAATGTAAAGAGGGGGCTATAAAGCCTAATCTATTTGAGATTTCAAATTGTGATTCAATTGATGTAAATATTATGAAAGCTAAATATTATTAGAATTATTACATAGAGATGAACCAAGAAGATGCATCCGTTTTTATGTATTGGCAAAATCATTTGGAACTTTCTATTGATTTTGAATGGGACAAGGTCATGTACTTTTTAAGATAATAAAATTAAGGAATTTACTTTTAAACTTTTGCATATGATAATTCCATCACATTCAATTTTATTCAAATGGAATATAACAAAAGATGACGAATGTAACTTATGTCAATTTAAAGGAACAGTGATGCATATGTTACTAAACTGTGAAAACATAAACCCCCTGTGGAGAAAAGTAGAAGATATAATTGTATTGGTTTTTAAAACAAAGATTTATATTAATGACTCTGATAATAGGATGGAATATTAAAGACCCAAAGTACTGGTTAATCCATCTGATTCTGATTTTTACCCAGTATATTTTATGTGAATTATATTGCATCGGGTTTACAAAAAGGGTACTACATTGTTAATGTGAATGCAATATGGATAAGTTTAAAAATAAAACTGAGATATTATTTCTGCTCGAAATATGTTTGCAAACGAAGGAATACAAAAGAAATCGAAAGATTTCTAGATTTTATATATTGATCTGTTGAATTTCATTTTTATATATAAACACACAAAAAAAAGTTCCCCCTAAGAATGGCGTAACTTTTTAACCAAATTGTTTTGAGCAAAATGTGTTTCTACACTTATTGACTAACTTCTGCCTAATTTACATTTGCCCCGGGCGAATCCGTAAAGAGGCTGCTCGGAGATTGTACGGAAATCGTGCAATTTCTGTGCAGTTGCAATGCAGTTGCCGTGCATTCTCCGCACAGAAATCGTACGGAGCCTATCTGAAAAATGTTTGGCCCGTCTCAAGGTGGCTGCACGGTCATGGTGCGGGAGCTGTATAGGGTTGCCGCGGGATGACTGCTCAATATTACGGGTACTGCACGGGTAGCTAGCGGCAACCTTGCGATAGCTGTGCGATGGCGGTGCGAATGTCCCATGAGTGTACACTTTCTGTACGATTGTTTTTTGCCCTCATGTTAAACAAAAAAAAGTGCGTCTGCTGCACGATCAGCTCGAGGTCTACGCGCGATGCCCTTTCGGGGACTGTGCAATGCCACCTACGACATGTCTACGGGCTACAGGCTTAACGATTTTTTTTTAAATTTGTATAACTTCCAGCCTCCACACGGAGGCCGCACAGAAAAAGGAATACGGGCAGGATACGTGCACTGTAGACCAATCGCCGGCCAAATGTACACTAGGCATTCTGCGTGAAAATAAGATCCATAAAGTCATGCATGAGTGAGCACACATTTAAGGCAAAATTGTCACTTTTCAAAAGTCAGGAGTCATTTTTTAATGCCATATTAACAGTGAATTTTAGGATTTTTTGCTTCGTTTTAAAGTGTGCTCACTCAACCATGACACGACAATTATCTCTTGCGTTTACACAAGAATTGACAACACATTTTGGAAGCAGTAGCTGATGTTAATTTTTTTCAATAATCCGAATGGATTTTACAATTTCAAATTTTGGAGGGTTGAACATTGCAGTTTTCCACTAAAATTGTCTCACCAAACCATACAAACACACGAAAAGTGTCAGGATAGGTGCGAAGGGGTCTAGCAATGGATGATAAACAACTACAGCACTTGAACATACACCAGAAACAGAATTCGCCAAAATGATCCCCCAAAAAAGGACTCTTATGACTTTTGAAAAGTGACAATTTTGCCTTAATCACATGACTCGACGGATCAATCTTATTTTCACACAAACTTAGTAAATAAGTGCAGGAACACTCCGACCAAGTTATTTTGCTCAAAACCTTTTTGTTAAAAAGTTACGCTATTTTGATTTAAGGGGAACGTACTTTTTTGTGTTTATATATTTATATTGCAATATATGATTTATAAATGATGTAAATAAAGTTCCTAGAAAGAGGTTTTAAAAGAAAAAAATTAAGAAAAAAATTAACATAAAGATAGGCAGAAATACCAGATGGGGGAGATAGAAAATAGAACAAGCAAAAATAGAAAGAGAAGGATAAAGGAAACAATAATTTTGTCAAGATTGAAAACAAAAGCATAGATTGACGATCAGGCTGGCAGATATACGGTTGGATCCCTCGCGATAAAAAAAAAATATGCGTGGAGTGTGAAGACAATCAAACCGTTCTTCAATAATCGTTCCTGTAGACCGCTAAGACCGCTCTTATTGGGAATGTGAATGGGGTCTTTGTCTTAACCCTTCTCCACTCATGCAGATTTTTCAAAAGTATAGTGAGGCTTTACATTTTATCTTTTGAATGAGTGCAACGATTATCATCTTACAAAATGTAAAAGCTCAAGATCTCCCCCATCTGGGCTTTCACACTGGACCCCGACCATTAGAAATGTTATAATGGACATCGTTCATGTGTCAATAAAAGTCACATAATGAATGTCACAGAAAAAAAAAATTATCAAAATTAATGGCACCCCTCCCAAAGAAAAAGTAGCAATGAACGGGCCCACGTTCTGTATCACATCAAAACTTGATACGAGGTTCATTCTCTTTTGGTTTAGATGAACAGAATCATAATGGAAGTTGGAAAATAATTTGTTTTGAGCTCTAAGATTGGATTTGCTTTCTCCTCAATTCCTCTGTCGGATAGTAGACCATCGGGTGTTAATTGTGGCTATCATCTCAATACAAATATACCGCTCATGATTGGTGTGATGCAAAATTAGATGTTCAAAAATTTTCCCCAAATATCACATTATATCAAAGTTTTTTATACTATTGATATTTCTTTTCTTCTTCTTCTCCTCCTTTTCCTTCTTCTTCTTTTTCTTCTGCTTCTTCTTCTTATTATCATTATTATCATTAACATTATCATTTTCATTATTACTACTAGCTTATTACTATCATTATCAATATAACTATAATTCAATATCAGTACAGTGTCAGTTTGCTACCGTGTGTTTGCCGTTATCAATACAGTATCGTAATCAGATGGTGCATGTGCAAATAAACATTAATCGTAATTATTGCACGATATGACGCCCATATTAAGAGCTGACTACCCGTATGCTTTCGCTAGATTGTGCATTACTTCACGCTTTGAAAGAATGGCTGATATATTTCTAAATTACTTACTTTCCTGGCACTGTTCTCCTATGAAGCCTGGTTGACACGTACATGTGTACAGGTTGACAGTATCTGCACAGGTCCCTCCATTTTGACAAGGATTGCTTGCACATTCGTTCATTTCTAGTTGCACAAAATAGGGACATTGCATTTTTTTAAAATCAGGTAAAGAACTACCGTACGACTTAACAAATCGTTTAGTTCTAATTTCATATTATAGAGACACGTCATTCCAAACATAAGAAGAGCAGATAAAGGATTATCATGAAACTAAAGCCCAGCTCATATGAGGCGGCGTCATATGCTGACATTAGGATCTCGTCAGTGACTTGTCTGGTCTTTTTACGCTTCATGAAAGAGTGAAATCGTTTTAAAAGTGCTTGCGAAGTGAACAGTGCCACTAATACGTTTAGTAATTGGCATATGGGACAATTGCCTTCACAGGCTCGATTTAGCGCAGAAAATGACGCAATCGAAATGACGCCTCATATCATGTGAGCCGAGGCGACATTTGCCGATGTAAGGACCGCGTTCATCATTCCAACTACCATGTACAATTTAACAGGATTCATTCCGGTGCGAACATGATTAAAAGGCCGCACGCTCGCGTTACGTTAGACCGCGTTGGAAGTGGTTCCCTTTTGGTGAGCCACTTTTTCCTGACACCCCTGACACACCTGACACTTTTTCTAACACACTTTTTGCCATTTACTTTGTACACGTGGCTTTTTTCCATTTTTTTAAATGAGACAGTTTCTGTGATTGGCTTTCTTGCTAGTGAATATTCATTAGCTATCTAATTGATTTTTCATTAGGAGATCGAGAGGCTTGGTCTGATTCTGTTTCTGTCATCGACTTGTATGCTATTGAATATTCATTAGCTAAGCAAGTTAGTGGTCATCTTTTGATCGCGCGATAAATAAGATCAACTTTAAAAAAGTTTCCTGAAAATGACTCTTTTAACGAGAAAATTTTTAAATGAGTCAACTTTCCAATCTTTGAGGTGTGTATTTTGACTTGGTAATGTTATGAAACTGACGTATATTTGTTCTCGGGACCATGTTTCGGGGGGCTGACAGCATATGAATTTTATTTTCAGCGAAGGTGATCGCAGCTAATGTTCATGACTGCTAGCCATGACTGCTAGCCACAGCTGCCCGGGGACCTGCCGGGGCCTAATGCAAGGGTGAAATGCTGAATGTTTCGATCAGCAGCGTACATTTTCAGACATAAAATTGACATGACTGTCATTAAAAAAATGAGAAATTAAGAGAACAGAGATATTTAACAGAGGTATTACAGAAATCCTGGGTTTTAGTAAACATCTCGAAATTACGTACATTGGGGACTTTCCTTCCCAGGTAATTCGTCACTTGTCTGAAGGGAAATGAAAACAAGAACGGTCAAGGGCTATTAATCCTTGTCGACGTAAGCTATTTTCTGTAACATAGTATCGCAAGGGGGTGGGGGTGGTTGCCCCCTTCGAGAATTTTTTATGAGGGGTACAATGCTAATGTATAATGATTTGGTACCAATGCATAGCTACAGGTTTCCTCTATATCTAACGATACCAAAATAAGTACCAATAGTCTTAAGTCAATGTAACACAATTGTCAATACATTTTCTGCATGTGAATGGATTGACATTTTACCGAGTCAGTTTCATAACATGTCAATATTACCAAATCAAAATACACAGCTTAGAGATCACAAAGTTGACTCATTTTAAAATTTTCTCGCTAAAAGATTCATTTTCAGGAACTTTTCAAAAAATTGATCGTATTTATCGCGCGACGAAAAGATGACCACAAACTTGTTTTGAAAAATCAATTAAATAGCTAATAAATATTCAATAGCAAAAAACCCAATCACTGAACCGCAGTCGGACCAAGCCTCTCATATTAGATAGCTAATGACTATTCACTAGAGGGAAAGCGTGTCAGGGGTGTCAGAAAAAAGTGGGCCACCAAATGAAAACACCCAAGCTGGTCCTGCGCTATGGAATAATCTACCTATAGTTATTACAAATTGCAATTTTCCAGATCCATTCAAAAGAAGTCTAAAAACTCGGGACCGCTCGCTATTCATAAGGACCGCTTTTCATTTAACACGCGTTATGAATAGCGGTCGTTATGTATGGGGCGCCAAGTGTTCGCTTGTAAAGTCCGTCCATGTTTACACCATTTTCGTACAAATCCACTTTGTTTTTTACAAAATGCAATTCCGTTCACAAAATTTGTTTTGACCTAAACGAAATGGATTTCGTAGTGACGAAATACACTTTCGAAATGGATTCCGTTGCGACGAAATCCATTTCTTGGTCCCGAAATCAATTCTGTACACGTAATTGTGTATTAATTTGCTCTGGAGCGCCTTGAGCATCTAATCAGGATGGAAAGTGCGCTATACAAGTCACATGTATTATTATTATTATTAATACATTTCGTACCATACGAAATGGCTTTCGTTGAACGAAATCCATTTTGTGTGGTACCTAACGCAATTCCGTACACGAAATACATTTCGTACCATACGAAATGGCTTTCGTTGAACGAAATCCATTTTGTGTGGTACCTAACGCAATTTTGTACACGAAATACATTTCGTACAATACGAAATGGCTTTCGTTGAACGAAATCCATTTTGTGTGGTACCTAACGCAATTCCGTACACGAAATACATTTCGTACCATACGAGATGGCTTTCGTTGAACGAAATCCATTTTGTGTGATACCTAACGCAATTCCGTACACGAAATACATTTCGTTGCAACGAAATTTATTTCGTGCGCTACTTAGCGCAATTCTGTACACGAAATGTATTTCGTGGTACACCCGAATCCATTTTGTCTGTGTCGGTCAAGTAAGGGATATAAGAAGGTCGCCGATTGGCTGCCGTGTTGATCGTGCTTTGCTATGACCACGTGCCACTGATCTGTACGGAAAGATTTCTCTCCGTATATCGTGCCACGTGTATCTTGGACTGGGATGCTACATCAAACTCGGATGCAAGTCGACTTGCCACCGAGTTGTCTCGGCATCCCGTAACTTCGGCATCCCTTAAAATTGATTTCGTGACCACGAAATGGATTTCGTCGCAACGGAATCCATCTCGTATGGTACGAAATTCATTTCATACCACAGAAAGTGTATTTCGTCACTACGAAATCCATTTCGTTTAGGTCGAAACAAATTTCGTGAACGGAATAGCATTTTGTACAAAACAAAGTGGATTTCGTACGAAAATGGTGTAAACAAGGACGGACTTTACAAGCGAACAATCGGCGCCCCATAGTTATGAGTCGTTATGAATAGTGGTCCTTATGAATAGCGAGGTAGTTTGTCTATGGTTTGCTCGCTATTTAGAAGGACCGCTATTCATACAAAACCGATATTCATTTAGTCACTCGTTATGGATAGCGGTCCTTATGACTAGCGAGGTTACCCCTAAAAACTTACTTTGATGCTTTCCCATTGATTATTACATTATTCTCTTGTATTTCTACTCTCTTATTCCCTTACTTCTTTATCCTACACTGCGCTTAGAGCATTCTACATAGTGGATTTGGCGCATTATAAATCATATCTATTATTATTATTAAACCTCAGTAATCAGGATCGTGCAATAGAATGAATACACAATGGCCTAACAACGATGAACATCATGGCCCAAATTTAAGGGCAGAGAAAAAGTTTGTATGATATAAACAATACAAAGTAAATTGATGATCATTTCATGATGCCAACATTCTCAAAACATTTTCTGAATAGAAACCGATTCTTCAGTAATTTATTTTCTTTGAGATTCGTTTGATATATGTATTTTTCCGTTAATATATGACATAAGTTACCAGTCAGACGAAAGAGCATGATAAGCTCTTTTGTTTGATACCAAATTTATTACGGTAGCACAAATATTTCTGAAGATATATTAATAATAATTATAGAGTTTTATTTACCAAGGGTAGCCACTTCAATTATTAAACTGCTCTTCCGGCGGGCCCTGCATAACATAATTTGTTATTATTACCTTTCTCCATTCTAATATGCCGAGCGCCTGGCTAGAAAGCAGAAGGTCCAATTTTGAAGTCTTTGGTATGACTCGGCCGGGGTTTGAACCCACGACCTCCCGTTCATGAGGCGGGCGCTCTAATCAACTGAGCCAACATGCCCGGTAATTATAGTAGATTCTATGATTTTTGGCAAGTGAACATTTTCTGTGGAATTGCCCAGGTGCATGTAAACTTTTACATGTAAACTGTAATATTCTATTAGTAAAATATTGAAATTTATAATAGTGTTCATCTATGATCACGATATTACAGCACAGTAAAGGTTAATAAGGAGAAAATGATATATAAAATGTGTAAATTATACATACATAAACACAGAGAACAAACATTGAATATATAACATAATAGAAAGATTTTTTTTCCTTCAATACAACACTATATGAATTTGGAATAATATTAGACCAGCATACTCAGTGCTACTTGTAAACATTCAAGGGTACTATATACATTCATTTGAAATGACGCGATATCATATCTTTCTACCAAACGAGAAAAATTGAAAAAGTATCATGATATACAATGTTTCTCCCCCGCCGTATTTAGCATTTACAATACTGGAAAAAAATCCTATATTATGATTCGAACAAAAATTCAGTTCAAATAATCTGATCGTTATTCTGCTAATGATAATTTTATGGTGAATTTGTTTGGTCTGTTTCATTTACCAAGGCGGTAAAGAGGATATGCCTAAATCTTTTATTTCCACTTTTGTTAGCACAGCTTACAAACATAATCAATCTCTTTCACAGCTAGCACTTTCCCCAAAGGAGCACACTCAGCAATAATCAAACCACTTTTAAAGATCACATTGCAAGAAAATTCCATCAAAATAAATATTGGCTTAATACTTATTATTGCATAGATGGCATAAATTGTACAAGGTTATCCAAATTCAACGCTTGGAAACATTTGAATTAATGATTATTATCAATTATAAAACGGTAAAAGACAGCCCCCGATATAGCAGCTGAAGAGCTCCTTGAACGTTGCTGAGATGTGTGACGACACACGAAGGACCAGTCCTGTCTAAGCAGACGATGTCCCATAACATCTTACACATTTTTCAGTGCCTGTTTTGTCATCTCCTCTTCACTTATTTCTCTTACTTGACTAGCGTCAGTCTTAATGTTAGTCTGTTGCCTCACTCTTAACTTCGTGTATGGTATTATTTTGATGAAAAATGCAGCGTTAAAAAATTAAAGGAATCAGTCACTTGTAAACAAAATAAGACGCCATTGTATTTTCAGCTGCTTGCACCGGGGCATGTTCGGCGTTTCAAGAGGGAACGAATACAATCTGTGATATTATTCGGAGGGCTTTTCAATTTGAAAATGGGGTTTATTTCATCGATCATTGACCCTTCTCCTGTGTATTTACAATCAAACGGTTTTAGTTATCAGAATCAGTTTCACTTTCCCTTTTAGAATGGTGTGAAATAAGGTCATGTTAAATATACCAAACTCTTTATAATTTGATGAATAATTGCATTGCAATTACGTTCATTCATTATAGGACGTCGTCTGCTTAAGCAGGATCGATCCCTAGTGTGACGACATCAAAACATCGCTATATTTCTGGCGAATCCTCGGATATTCCAGATGCTTAGAAGAGCTTTTATTTATGTTGTTTTTATAATCATCAGATACGCAGTTGACATAAAACTTATACGATTGCCATCTGTAAGCTTCCCAGTTTCTAGTGAGACATTAATTGCCATATTTGTGATTTTCTTGCAATGTGATCTTTAAAGAAACCAAGCTTGGATCAAAATGACCTTAGAAATTATAGACCAGTGTCAAACATAAAAGTTTTAGGTAAACTAATTGAAAAAGCAGCTTGTACACAATTAGTTCAACAAACTGAATATAATAATCTTTTTGATTCTTTTCAATCTGCTTATAGGTCAAAGCACAGTACTGAGTCAGCTCTGGTTAAAGTAAAACATGATATTATTTTTGCTCTTAAATTGACCGCTTCTGTAATGTATACAAATTTATGCACATATATTCTTTGAGCACCTAGTGACGAGCTATTCCATTAACCTGCTGTTTATAAATGAGCCTCAATGCTTGGAATCCAGTTTACATACATTATCTGTTGCTATGTCCGGCAAGCTGGAATGCATGTATAAAATTTGCAACATTACCGAAGCGGTCTATTCGAACCAGCTTTTTCTTATGGCAATGTTATATCTATCAGCCGCATTCGATACGATTGATCATCAAAATACTTATATCTCGTTTATCTACAAGAATAGGTGTTAGGTCAACGGTTTTGTCCTGGTTTCAGTCATACCTCTCCGGATAGTCTTCCCAAGTTGAAATTGCCAGCAAATTGTCAAATTCCACAATCTTAGACTTCCTCAGGTATTACAGGTTGTATATTAGGCAATGGATGGTAGTAAACAAGTTGAAATCAAATGATTCAAAGACAGAATTTTTGTTGCAGCATCAGCCCACAATCTGCGCAATTTTCCAAATGTTCAATTGAATGTTGGTGGCACACTCATTAACCCTTCAGAAACGATAAGGAACCTTGACGTTATCTTTGATTGTCGCATGTCAATGTCTCACCATATTTTTTCACTTTTCACTCGTCGCTCAAAAGTGCCCGGTCGGTCGCCGCCCAGGCACCGACCTAATCGAGCAGTCGCCGTCGAGCGATTTAGGCATCGGTGGGTCATCAGTCGGCCACTGCCCGGACGCCGCGCTGAGAAGCTCCCCCGATTTCGCCCAGTTTTGACCTATAATCGATGCGGCCGACGGGGTGTCGGCGGTCGCCGTCGAGCGATTTGCCGAGCGGTCGCCACCCGGTCGCCGCCGATCACCGGGAGGCCGCCGGGCGATATCTAAAAAAATTGGCCCGTGGCCGGTGGAAGACCGCCCGGGAATCACTGGGTTTTTAAGTTGGTCACTGCCTGGACGCCGCGCGGAGGAACTCCCCCGATTTTCCCAGTTTTGACCTAAAATCGACCGGTGACCGACGGGAAACTGACAGGGCACCGTCCAGGCATCGTCCAATTGGACGAACGAGCAGCTCAGCCAAGCATTGGTGCGACCGTTATCTTTATTCTCGTCTCAAGTCTCTCCAATTTTTATCGAGCTTTGCGAGTGCGAGCGCGCGAGCACACCACGTCCACGTCTTCTTTCATATCTCTTTCTTCCTATCTTTTCTTATGTTATTCTTTGTTTTTCTTCTTGTTATGCATTGTTTTCTCCTTTTATTTATCTTTCTACCTTTTCTTATGTTATTCTTTGTTTTTCTACTTTCATTTCTCTTTCTTCCTATCTTTTCTTATGTTATTCTTTGTTTTTCTTCTTTCGTTCATCTTTCTACCTTTTCTTATGTTATTCTTTTTTTTTCTTCTTAGAATCAAAACACATGTGACTTATAAGATTGACAATATTATTGATTAATTCTCAAGTATATTTTCTGGCCCTACTTGTTATTGTTACCTCATTTACATTGATTTTTTTTGTTTTTGTTCTTGTTGATTTACTTTAGGTATGCTCTGTGTTACATGTAATTGTGTAGTGGAATTTAAAAATCTTCCTTGCCACATATGTTGTACTCAATCTGACAGATGTCACGAAAAATCAAAAGATCTTGAAGTATGTACCTACGAAGAAAGGGAGCTTTGAATTGTCTTTTCCATCCTATTTTCATAACATATTTGCCTTTAGTAATATTGATGATATTGCATTTGAACATCTATTTAAAAGAAATGGTGATACTCACCCATACCAGCTTTTAAATAATTTCCAAAATATTGAAGATTTATACTTTGATGACATGGATCATAATCTTGATTTTCTGGATTGCAAATACGGATGATTTTTAATTAAAGACTCTGGAATTCAAAGAAAATTTTAGTATTATTCATTTTAATTCTCGAAGCTTGTCAAAAAACTTTGATGCAATATCTGAGTTTATATTTTCTCTTAATTTTAATTTCTCCATCTATGGATTCTCAGAAACTTGGATTCATGAAAATACACCACTTACTTTTAACCTACCTGGATATTCATTTATACAGAATGATCGCAAACACATCAAAGGAGGTGGTGTGGGTTTGTTGATATCTGATTCTTTGGATTATAGTATTAGACATGATATTTTACAATTTTCTTACTACTATGAGACTTTATTTATACAAATTACTATTCCTAGAGGGAAGAAATATAATTGTAGGGATAATTTTCAGAAAACGTCAAACTCAGGGATTTTAATATACATTTCCAGTCGTGTTTAGAAAAATTGAATACAGAACATAAACAAGTATACACAATGGCAGATTTTAATATTCATCTATTGAATTTTGGTAATGCTTCTGTGAATGATTTTTTAGTGCAATACATTTGAATAGCTTTGTGCCCTTAATTGATAAGCCAACGCGTGTTACAGAGTCATCCTCATCCTTAATTGATAATATTTTCACTAATAACTATGTATCAAATGTACTTTCTGGCCTATTTTACAGTGATATCACAGATCATTTTCCCGTTTTTCAAATAACTCATTTTAAATTTCCTGCGCAATGTACTTCCACTCGTAAATTTCGTGTTTACAGTTATGTTATGTAAAGTTTATGATGATGTATTTGTAATAGGAGACACTAACAGTAAAAGAAAAAAATTGAAAAAAAAAATTGAAAAATAAATTATATAAGAAGTATCGAAAAAAATGTACTGATGATAATATGAGAAAATATGTCAAGGTCAGGAATATTGTAACTAAAATTTTAGGTTGTGCCCGCACAAACTATTATAAACTTAAATTCAAGTATTTAAAGGAAATATGAAAAGAACATCGAACATGATAAACGAATTACTTGGAAAATGTAAAAAAAAAATTGTCATCATATGTTACTGTAAATGGGACTGATGTACATGATGAAAACGATATTGCTACTAGTAATAGCTTTAATACATATTTTGTAAACATATAGGAGCTTCTATGGCAAATTCTATACAAAATGACAATTTTGTTTATTTTTTTATCTGGAAGATGTAATAACTCTATACTCTTTAAACCTATAAAAGAAAACGAAATATTGGAAGTTGTTAAAAATATGAACTCATCTAGTAGCAGTGGTATTGATGACATTAGTCCTAAAAATTATACATGGTATTGTGAAGCCTTTATGCTTTATTTTTAACTTATCATTCACATCTGGAATAGTACCCATGAAATTAAAAATAGCAAAAGTTACACCTGTCTACAAAAAGAGAGATATCCATGACATTTCAAATTACAGACCAATCGCTGATCTTCCCGTTTTCTCTAAAATACTGGAAAGACTGGCTTATAGTAGGATGTCTGAATCCTTATATAAAAATACTATATTAAATGAATATCAATACGGCTTTTTGAAAAATGTTGCTACTGAAATGGCATATATTGACTTAGTAATACATGATTTCATTGTTATTTCTTTTAAAAATAAATTACATACCGTGGGTGTATTTGTTGAATTAAGTAAAGCATTCGATTCCATTGATTACTCGATATTGTTACATAAATTAAAGGTTGACTAAATTAGAGAGAAAATGGGTGCTCTTTCCATGTAGTTTTGCCTTCTAATCACGAATCTGCCAATCGATTGTCCAAATTATGTCTCGTTTTGGCGAGAAAGGGGGAAAAGTAGAGGTTTTGGGAAAGTTCCTTAAAACTCGTGAGCTGATTGGCTAACCCCCAAGTGACGTATGAAAAGTAAGAGGCACAAGATCTGCAGGCTGCAGCATATAGTATTGTACACAGAATGCGGTATTTGACCCCTCTGTTCAACGGACAATTTATGAAAATAGGAAATTAATCAATATAATCTTAGGAGTGAATAATCATAAGCAATATATTTTCTACAAGATCAGAAAATGCTTTTGCTCAAATATACAGCACTTGTTTTGTTTTTTAGCTTTTCTTTTGAACAATGTACTCATCCATCTGAGCTTGCAGAACGAAAGTTTTGCATTTGGTCATAAACGCGTGCACAGCCGTTTTATGCGTCTGTATGTACAATGTCCTAGACATCACTTAGGGCTTTTTTTTTTTTACTTCGCTTTACATAGTACTGACTTAGATTTTGGCTGAATGCGAGTAACTTATATAGAGAGAGGAAAAGTGCCCGCGATTCCGAGTTGGAGGACTTTTCTGAGCCATGGAGATACGAACTCTGATTTATCAGATGATTTATCAAACCCCGAAGGCAAAGAAGGCAAAGAAGCTCGAGTGGCAAGGGGAAATTCGACCATATTATATGTTTGAACCCCTCGCAGAATACGGTGAAGGGCCGTGGGTGAAGTAGACCGAAAATGCTGTCTCTCGTTCGGTCGTCTTAGCCAACGAACGAGAGACAGAATTTTCGGTCTACGGGTGAAGCTGCTGCAGCTGCTGTCGTTGAAAAACAGATTGGAAGACTTGACTCCAAGTGTGATGGTCGGAATAGCTGGATTTAGCCAGCTTATCCTTCTCTTCATGCCAAATTCGGAATACAGGCCAGGATCCTCAAAATCATCTACGGCAAAGTGATCGCTGCAGATTGTACTCCACTCACTTGGCCGGCCCTTGCCACTCTGCCCGCGTGAGCTTTTGCGACCCACAATTTCCGTAGATTTTCATCTTTAGGAAAATGATGTAGGCTTACACCATCTTTAGTGGTCTTGCTACAGCCCGCAAGTATACACCGATTAGGCATTATTGATGAATTGACTTATGACTGTGTAAATCAGCAAAAATGTACTTTTCAAATGATTATAAAATATGATTGAATGCATTAAAAATTGTGTGATGGATAAGTTTTGGCTCCTGATGACACCTTCCTACGAAAAATGGGCAATTATTTTTTTATTTTAGTGACCCTTTAAGTTGTTACGGCATTAGAGGACTACCTTATTCTTGGTTTAAAAGTTATTTACAAAATCGAACCCAAGTTGTCTCATACAACGATGTCATTTCAGACTCCCTTAATTTTTCATTTGGTGTTCCTCAAGGATCGATCCTAGGTCCTTTATTATTTATTTTGTTTATTAGAGATCTCCCAAATTGTTCTAAAAATTTGAAATTTATATTATTTGCTGATGACACCAATATCTAGTATTCGACAGATGATCAGTTATCATTGTCAACTATAATGAACTACAAAAGGTCTCTAAATGGTTTAATGCCAATAAAATTACATTAAATATAGATAAACCAAATTATATATTATTCCATACTGCGAAACAGAAACAAAACAAACAAAATAGTTAATTGCAAAACTTAATAGTGAAAATCAATAATACGTCAATTAAACGTGTATATTGTACTAAATTTCTGGGTGTATACATTGATCATGATTTATCATGGAATACTCACATCTCTTATGTCAGAAAACAGTTATCACAGAAAATTGGTGTCATCAGCAAGTTACGCCATATCCTATAATACTAGAAAAAGAATGAAATATTATTTATCTGTTATTATCAAACAATATGAATTACACTCTTTCAGACATAAAGCTCCTTCTGTATGGAATTCTCTCCCATCAGACATAACTTCTGTTCAAAGTTTGAATTTATTTAAAAGAAAGCTTAAATTATATCTTATTTCCAATGATCTCGCGATGTAAACAAAACCAATATTATTCCACGATGCAATTTTGATTAGGGTTGTGCGGTTACGTTTTTTATGTTTTTGTTGTTTCATCATAAATTATTTTGTATGATTCCATTCGTAATTTTAATGTGTATGTGAATTTCTTTCCTGTCATGGTAGCTGTCAAGGCAAACCCACTAGGGTTTTTACACAGCAACCGAATTCCTATTTTTATTGTCAATCTTTTAATATTTTAATAATTGCATGGAAACTGTAATAATTATGTCTTAGTATACAATTATTATATTACATATTTCATGTTGATATTAATGTTCTTTCATGGAATTGAATAGGCTGAACTGAACTGAATTTATTTCTCTACTTTTTTTATGTTATTCTTTGTTTTTCTTCTTTCATTTCTCTTTTTCTTATCGTTTCTTATGTTATACATTGATTTCTCCTGTCATTTTTCGTTCTATCATTTCTTTTAGTTATTCTTTGTTTTTCTTCTTTTATTTCTCAATCTTATGCTATTCTTTGTTTTTCTTCTTTCATTAACTTTCTTTCTATCTTTCATTATTCTGTGTGTATATTGTGTCTGTGAGTTTTTCGATTTTGCAATCTGACAAATTCGGAACGGCTAGAAAAATTCTAGGTAGACGTACTATTTTGAATTGAAATGCCTATTTTTTTTTTATCTTGTGCATTCTCCACACCGTCGATCATTTTCTAAAGAGGTGAGCTGAGTTTATGACTATTAATCTTTAATATAAGGAGTTAACAGGATAAACGACCGTGTGGAAAAATTGCTATGGGTTTTTAAACGCAGGCATGTCGGAGCGGTCAAGCCAATCTCCATAAACTTTCCACGGGAAAGCAAAATGCGGGGAAGTGTGCCAGATTCTGAAAAAACCTTCCCACTTCCAATCTTCCTACTTTCGTCAAATTTGACGAAATCGGATTTCGTCCCTATAGGGGAATTCTAGGACTGGTTATTAGCACATTTGTATCATAGCAACGGTAACTAATAAACATATTTAAACGATATGATCAGACTGAATCGTCTGGCATCACACTATCTATTAAAATATGCATCTGCATGACAATAGCATGTACTACCGAAGTATTCCACTTCACATTTTCCAATTTTACCATTGTTTAGGCAGGCCCCTGGGAACGATTTTGTTACTGGGGGTGCTGTAAGCCCAATGAAAAAAAAGGTCCTCACCGGTTTAAGGTTTCTTTTTAACTCCAAAAATGTCTGCAACCCCAGCCCCTCGGCTCCCAGGGCTCTGTTGTAAGGGAGAAGGCAGTCCTTAAGGGGCCGTCACATATCCAAAATGGAGCCCCCCCCCCCCCGACCTCTCTGCGAGCTAACAATGGCATTTTCGCCCGGAATACGGCCGGAATGCGGCCGTATTCCGGGCGAATATTGCGGGCCCCGCCGCGATATTTAGGGGTCGGCCGACGTTTGCAGGACACCGAAACAATTTAGCGATTTTCCAATGACGAATTTTGAGGCCGCAGAGCTCAAAAACAGGTCGCCGGATCAGAAAACATTCGATCGATATTCGGGCAGGCAATTTTAGACCATTTTTTTCAAATTCGGACGGAGGTCTGCAGAGCTGCGCGGCCGCCACAAGGGTTACCTACGATACTCGAACGACCTCCTTCCGTATCCCGCCCGACTTCTACAAAATCGGGCGTGCTTCCAGCACGTCAATTCGTCGTCGGGCGGCTTCTAAGGGCCCCGGCCGGGTTCCTCCTGTCAACTCAGGAATTTTTCCCCATGGGTATACTCATATACTTTGACATAGAATTAATGCCCTTCAGGCTCCAAACAGACGATATATTCGAGGCGCAGAGGCGTCGGAGGACGCTAGACAGGACGTCGGATGAAACCCACCCGGGCATCGCCCGGATGTCGAGCGGGCACCGACAGAACTAGTGATCATCGACCGAAACTCGGACGGCGTCCGCCCTTATGTTGAACGGGCTTCGCCGGACTCCCGTTTGTTACTGACAGGCCCCAGGTAACTTCTGATCACTAGGGTTCAAAGGGCTCCTCCCGAGTCCCGTCCAGTATGTGACAGGGTAGATTTCAAGCGAAAAAAATGCGCTCGCCTCCCGGGCGGATTTGAAATTCGGCGACTTTCTGGCGATCCACAAATAAGCCACTTCGGGGATGCAATCTGAGCATGAGCAGATAAAGGTCATCTGTACCAAATTCTAAAACCCACTGACACTAATATTCGATATGTGCTCATGAATGTCATGTAATCATTATTCAATTATGCACTAATGGTGCATTCCATGATATCCATGTGGAAGTATTCTTTTTAAAGGGGGAAACAAAAGCTATTCATGAGGCACCTCTATCACTCCCAGAGTTATTTTTCTGAAGTGCACCCTCCATGTCTAAAATATCTGTGGATATTTGGGGTCATTTGTACAATCTCAGTACCATGCGCTAACCCCGAACTGGCTTATTCGGCCGGAGACTGTTGGATATGTGATGCAGGCTACACTAACCAAGTTTGTTACTCATTCTCTGTTTTAGCTAATATCAAAGCCTCAACTATAGAGCGCTTCAACATTTTTGTTTGATAAGCAATGGACTTGTAATTTCTATATGATATTAACCATAAATATGGTCAGTTCTCTATAAAGTTTTAAGTAATAAGTGAAACAACTTTTGAAATACGGATATATACGTATTTTTAAGAAATTCATATTTTGGGACAAAAATATAACAAATTTGATTTTTGGCCCAGAATGGTATTGCTAATCATTATCAAACCAATGCAATGTCGTATAATTTCGTAGAAAATTTAATGTCCTTTTAATTAGTAAAATGATAAATGCTTCGTAAAATAAGGTTCTATTCGAAATATATCTTCGAATTTGTTAATTACGAGTTACACATAGCAGCTATTTTGAAAATCCAAAATGGCCGCTCTGGCGGCGATTTGTGCAAATGCCACCATCAGTTTTTGAATTTTCCATCTTCTAACGATCCTAAAACTGTTTTTGAATGAAAGCTTATTTTCTTACATGAACCAGACTAGAACCAGGCTAAAACCAGACTCATAGTAAAACCTGTTTATTTATAAATGCATGTAATATAGCCATGTTATTCCAAATATAAGAACAGCACATGAAGGAATAACACTGAAACTTGCAAACTCGTTTATGTCTATCAAACTGAAAGAAATATGAAGATGTCATTCCAAGTAAAAGAATAGCGGATGAGGGGATTAGGGTGATTAAACTACGTCTAGAATACTTGATTTTACAGAATTAATGAATAATAATATATTGAAAATATATATTTGGAAGATGGGCTTCGCTACACATCACTAAGCATATAATGAGTAGTAGGAAAAAATAAGGCAATTAAAGTGACGTGTTGCAGACAATGAACATTCTTTATGACATCGTTCAATATTAATTGGAATCGTATGAATTACACCAGAAAAAATAATAATTGTACTTACCAGTCTCACATAGTAATCCCTCATATCCAGGCATGCATGAACATGAATAGCGATTGACATCGTCAACGCAAGAACCGCCATTCTGACACGGCATGCTGCTACACTCATCAATACCTGATACAGAAATGTAATGAGAAAGGCCTCAATGGTGCATCCATAATAAATATGTGAAAAGTGAGAACAAGGGGGCTACACCGTTTTTCTTTTTAAATTTACATTCTATGCATTCAAATGTTTCACATTCAGAGAAATCCTGTTATATCGAATTATCATGAATCCCCATAGCAGTTTTAAAGCTCAAGCTATTCGAAAATGTATGAAATAGAAGAGAGTGCAAATCAACAGAAATTATACAAATATCCATTTGCATGAAAATATTGTATTGCGCATGACATAAGAATTCATAGATTGGAGAAGACTCAAGGTTTGTTATGTTCAAATCTATAGTTATAAGTAAGAGGGCACCGTAATTGATAGCTTATCGAAAGAAGACCCTGGTTTTGTTTATTTTTTTAAATTTATATTATGACCCAACATTTTAACAGTTATTTACCTTTTTAAGACAAAGCTTGTGTCAAAAGTATGCTTCAAAACAGACAAATGGATGGAAAATCAATTATACGGATTTCGTAATTCGAATGGGCTTGTAAAACACAGATCGTATCTCTTTTCTGCCGCTTCTTATAGTACACCAACATGTTGAGAAATTATATCAATCTAATGTAGCCTACTTGTTGGTGTCAAAACGTTATAAGCACATGTGTGCTTATATAAGATTTTTTTGAATAAAGCCTGAAAAAATCGTAGCGCCCCGACCGGGAATCGAATCCTGGCCACTGGCTTAACGTACCAATGCTCTACCACTGAGCTACCGAGACACGGCCGGACGGTCAAGAATGAATGGTGAATGCCTTCCCTGTATAGTTTGGTAAAAACAAGTGACTATAAGCCTGAAATGATTGTACCGTCCGGCCGTGTCTCTGTAGCTCAGTGGTAGAGCATTGGTATGTTAAGCCAGTGGCCCGGGTTCGATTCCCGGTGGGGGCCCTACGATTTTTTCAGGCTTTATTCAAAAAAATATTATAATTATTAATAATCTCCTCTTTATAATTACAATTATATAAGATTTGTATGGTAGCATTAATAAGAAACTGAATAAGAGCCCTTTCACACTCACTTCGTTAGAGCGCTCTAACTAAGAACGGTTCTTCTGAAGCGGTTCCCAGGTGAGTGTGAATGTTCAAGTGGTCCAGGAAGCGTTCTTCTGGAGCGCTCCAGAAGACCACCTCGCGAGGTGGTCTTGAGGGAACGGTTCTTAGTTAGACCGCTCCAACGTGGCAGTGTGAAAGCAAAGCGATCCTAATTAAAACGTACTTCAACCGGAAGTGAGTGTGTGTGTTGCGCGGGAAATCTCGTGTGATTTTCCTTGATTGTCCTATAAGTGCAGGCCATCGGTAGAAAGAAAACACCAGGAAAGGTGGAAGAGGAAATGATAGAATGATGAAAAGAAAGAACAAATAGAAAGGAAAAATGATAGAATGAATAAAATCAAAGAAAAACATAAGAAATTTAAAGAAAGAGAAGAAACATAAGGAAAGACAGAAAGGGAAAATGATAGAATAAATAGAAATAAAGACATAGAAAGAGGAAATGATAGAATGATGAAAAGAAAGAACAGATAGAAAGGGAAACTGATAGAATAACTGAAAATAAAGAAAGACAAAAGAAAACAAAGAAAGATAGAAAGAGAAAATGATAGAATGATAAAAAAGGAAAGATAGAAAGATGAAATGACAGAATAATAAAAACAAAGAAAAACGAAGGAAAACAGGGAAAGATTGATGAGAAAATGATAGAATGATAAAAACAAAGAAAAACATAAGAAATCTAAAGAAAGAAAATACGATAGGATGATGAAAACAAAGAAAAACAAAAGAAAACAAGAGAAGATAGAAAAGAGAAAACGATAGAAGGATGAAAAGAAAGAACAGATAGAGAGGTAAAATGATAGAATGACTAAAAATAAAGACAAAAGAATACAAGGATAGATAGAAAGATAGAATGATAGAATGATAAAAAAGGAAAGATAGAAAGATGAAATGACAGAATAATAAAAACAAAGAAAAACGTGAGAAATCTAAAGAAACTAAAGAAAGAAAAGACGATAGGATGATGAAAACAAAGAAAGAAAAAAAAAGAAGCCTTGGAAAGATATAGAGATAAATACACCAGGCAGGCAGTATACGGTTTGATTTCCGCACGAAAAAACATTGGCCCGCTTACCTGAGCTGCCATAGCAACACGACCACTTTGACTCGTTGATCGATTTAAGACATAAAAAATGCGCGGAGTGTGAAAGCGTTCTTCAAGAACCGTCCCTCTAGAGCGGTCTAACTTGGAGCTGTCCAGCAGGGAGTGTGAAAGGCCTCTTAAAGTCAACTATATAGGGGATCACGAAACAGATTTTCTGAAATTCTACAGTTTTCATTTTTGCCGCTGCCCACTAGGTAAAAGCTGACTTGTGATGGCGTTCGGAACGGATATAACGGTTGGTCATCTCCACAGAGTGTAATTTTGAGTTGAAGTTGAAATATGCACATGCAAAGGATTGCTGTGGTACGCTAAACAGCGTCACTAAAGGGGATGTGGGGGTGTCACGCCGTACCCCCAATCAAAATTGGTATCGGGAAAACAGGAGGGGAAAGGGAGAGGGAAGAGAAAAAAGAATAGGAAAAGGAGAAAAGAGAACGGAGAATTAAAAAAAAGCAAAGGGAAAGGAAAGGAAAACAGAAAGAAAAGAAGGGAAGGAAAAGGGAAGGAAAGAAAAAGAAGGAAAAACTGGCCAAAAACACTGGAGAGTTAATTTTTCGGGCAAAAGGCGTCAGCCCCCTTCACGAAAACGTGCCCGTACGCCTATAATTAAAGGGAATACAGTCACGCAGGAGAAGAATATGAGAGATATAAAGATAACAGATGGTGAGGAAAGAATTAGAAAAACAATAACAATAAAAAATAAATAGACGATTTCATCCGGAGCATGAAAGTAACCTGTTTGTTCGTTTCATGTTTTTGCGCAATATGTGGATTCATCCTAATTTTTGGACGGAATAAGAATATCAAAAAGTTTTAAAGGTCGCTTGGCAAATAGCATCCTACCACGCATATAGAAAAAAAAACAATGAAAAAATAAAGATAAGAATTATTTATGACATGAAACTGGAGAGATAGGCTATCTTAATCTCCTCAGATGGGCCATTCGGGTATGTATGCAAAGGCGTATGAGGCAATATGGGCTACCCCCCCCCCCCCCCCACCCCCAGAGAATTTTCAAAGTTCCGATATTCGGGCAACCACCACTTCATATTCATTGGCAGCGAGGTACCAGAATATCCACATACATGGGCATCGAGATTCCCAAACGATTATGTAACTTCTGTGTTTAACTTTTATACATTTTCACTACCAGAAGTTTAAAAGAAATTAAAAGTATAGAAATTTAGATAATCTGCGATTTTCTTTTACTATTTTCATGAGTGGGGGATATTAGGGTGCAGCGTTTCTGTCGGCAAATTTGAGTGTCACACCTTAAAAAATTGTCGGCGAATTTGGGTGTCACATCCCCTTCCCCCCCCCCTTCAAAATGTTCTATGTATATATATATATATATATATATATATATATATATGTATGTGTGTGTGTGTGTGTGTGTGTGTGTGTGTGTGTGTGTATGGGCCTGTTTAGCAGTATGTCCCAGGACATTTTCGGACAGAGAACAAAAAAAAAGTCATGAGAACAATGGTCCTCGGAAGCCGGACAATAGTCCTCGAACGTCGAACAATGAATTTGTGCTTTATTCCGTCGACTGTCCGAGGACGAGGAACAATAGAGGAACAATACTTGTCCTCGGAAGTAAAGCCATGTAAAGCGGTGTGTGTGTGTGTGTTCACTGGCTCTCTATTAGGTAATGGTGACTTCCTTTATTGTAGGTAGAACTGATTTTAAGTTTTCAGCTGGTTAAAACTATAAAGTTACTGGTTTAGATATAAATAGCAATGAAAATGAATCCACCTATACTAAAGACTAAATTGCCAAAGAAGAGACATTGCTGAAGGATTCACTAAATGTATTTAAGTGCAAAGAGAAAAGAAATTAGAATTCAAACATTGAACTGCGAAAAAAGATGTACCTTTAGATTTAATGAGAGTACATGTCAGGCAGCAATTGCATGTGGTTTGGTAGCTATCAAGTTTGATTTTAACTATCATTTATCCTTATAGCCCTTCACCAAATTACTAGTATACTCATCCCTCCCCAAACAACATTGAAGGTTGTGTCTTTCCGGTACACATACCCACATTGCCTGCATCAATATGTATGATAGCTGGAGCATACTGATGCATGGCAGTAAGAAGAAATATAATACATGTACATGCTTGACAGGAGAATGAGATTTAAAAGTTATATTGGCCCTTTTGTATTTTTACATAGTTCAATATTGTTTTGAAGAAAGGTTATGTCCAAAGAAAAAAATTATGTTGTTATAATTGTTCTAGAATATCCTTTTTTCTGACGACATGATGCGTGTATCTGACTCACCTGTGCTACATACTTCTCCTGTATAACCATCTGAACAATCACAGGAGTATTCATTCACTCCATCCATACACGTTCCTCCATTCAAGCAAGGTAAACTCGCACATTCATTTATATCTATAAAAAAAAAAGAGTATGAACAAAATTTTACTGAAAATATTATGGTTTCTTTGTTGAAGGTAGTGATATTGATTGTTTAAACCATTGGCTTAATTAATTGCGTATGAAAAGTTTATATTGATACCAATGAAACCCAATCTGAGGTAACCTTGGATTCGAATCTTGCAACGGAATGAAAAAGAGGATTATTTAAGCCCGACTCACACGAGACGTTATTTCACTAGCGTCGATCACACCAATTATTGTTCTGTTCAATAGAGTTCATGTCACAGTAAGCAGTATTTAAAACAATAGGCCCGTACAAAGCGTTCATATTATAGTGCCAATAAGCTAACATACAATCTGTGCACAAGCAGATAAAAGTTACTTGTACCCATGGGTGTCCATCCCGGAGGGATGGGGGGTATATATCCCCCCCCCCCAATTTGAGGTGGGGGATGGCCTGCATTATCACCCCCCCCCCCCCAATATTTTTGGATAAAATAAATGAGAATTATGATACATTAACTTAAAACTAATAATTATCCAAACTCATGATGTTTGATCTTGAAATACCATCACATTGTTTAAGGATTAGAAGTAAGGAAATTAGAAATGCACTAGAAATCTAGTTTTTGAAGGTTTGAAATGCGAAAATTTTCAAAAGTTCCGTCTCTTTGCTCCCTCGCATAATTATTTTCTTTCACGATCTCGTAATTTCGCCCCCAGTACATATAGTTCTTAAATAGCTTAAAGGGTTCAAAAAGTTTGAAAAAATAAAGATGTAATTGCTTTGTTCGCTATATCATTATTATGACTCCTGCTAAATATTGCGCTCCCATTAAAGGATAAAGTGTATAAAACAGCATTTGAAAAGGTTCAACTTTTGAAAGAAATCTCAACTTCAGGTCGCCTTGTTGAATATCTAGACTCTTTCTCAAGCCTATAGGGTTTTCATTAGTTTTGCTCCCGACTGTAGAAGTGAGTGAATAGAAAACCGTTTATCAATGTATAAAATTCGAGCTTCTCTACCGCTTAACTGCGTTGGTCAATTGCAAAATTTCCTGGGTACAATGCACAAGAAAATGCGGGGGGTTTTTTAGGGATAAAAATTGAAAATATTGCCGCTCGGTCGCTTTGCTTCTTCGCTTGTACAATAACGGAGATAAGTTTGGGCAAATTGGGGGGCGTAACTTCATTGTTTGCCCCGGGCGCCATAATCCTTAGCTAGATACGCCACTGGCTTCGCTCCCTCACCGTTCATCCCCCCCTCCCCCCCCCCCCCTAATCATGAACATGGATCGACACCCCTGCTTGTACTCAATTGTAAAACCCATTGAGTCAAAGTAAGAGATATGATATCATGAAGGTTATGCAATCATTATTCACTTCATGCATAAAATCAAAGTGCATCATGCATAACGAGAAGCATGTTTTTCAAGGGGAAAACAAATTTTATTCATGAAGTGTTGAAATACCTCTCCAGGACTTTGTGTGAATATTTTGGGTAATTTGTAGCACGTACATACTCCGAACTGACTTATTCCTGCTTTTTTACCATCTCTTTTCTAGCATGGTATACGTAAGATACTGATTAGTTTATTCAAAAGAAACTGTAGAATGGACTTACCCGTTTCACAGTATGTTCCCCCATAGCCCGTAATGCAAGAACATGTGTATTGATTGACGTCATCAGAACATGTTCCATGATGTTGACAAGGAGTACTATTACATTCATCAATATCTAAATGAATATTGACAAGAGAAAAACAGATACATCATACATGCCATGGATGTGATATGGTGTTTGCCTAGCTAGAATAGGTAAATTGCCATTTGGTCCAATGCCATTTTGTCCAATTGTCAACTGGTCTAACATCATTTGGTCTAATATCATTTCGTCCATTAACATTTCGTCCAATGATCATTTAGTGCAATAATCATTTCACCCAATAATCTTTTCGTACAATGACCAGTTCGTCTATAACCATTTCGTCTAAAGACAATTTGGTCTAATAACTATTTGGTCTAAACACATTTAGTGAAAATACCACTTGGTCTCATTATCAGTTCGTCCAATATTCATTTCGTCCAATACCCATTTCGGCTAATCCCATTTGGTCTAATCATCAATTCGTCCAATTACCATTTCGTCTAATCATCATTTCGTCCATCAACCAACTGGTCTAATGATCATTTCGTCCATCAACCAACTGGTCTAATGATCATTTCGTTTAATTACCAGTTGGGTCTAATAATCATTTGGTGCGAGTCTCAGTTCGTCTAATGACCATTTTGTCTATTACTCATTTGGTCCAATTGCAATTTGGTCTAATACTACAAACAAATATTTTCTTAATAGGCATACATGTAACTGTGCGCCTACTTTTTTGGTTTCATTTGAAGTGAAATATGCCTTATTCGCTGAAACAATAGGCCTATTAAATATCCTAATGATAATAGGAATAATAATTGTTGAATTATTGAAATGATACATAGGCTAAATTTAATAACAATTTTTTAAAATGATAGTACGTCATGTAATATAAGTATTATCATTATAATAACTATTATTAGCATTAGAATATTCAAATATCATTGTTTTCCAAGTTTAGTGTAAAAACACCTCCGTGACATGAATATTTATCTAGATTCTATAGCTCTAGATAAATTAAAGGAGAATTAACCTCAAACAATAAAGACGATAGTGTTCAAAGGTGTTATTTATTCCTACTTGTTAGACTATATGGCTTCGCGTCAAAATATACGAGATCGATACGAATCAAAATTTTCTGAGCAAAATTTATCATCTGCTAGCAATATGTATCGTCTGCTAGCAATACATGGGGGCTGCCATTTTTTTATGTGTACAAGAAGATTTTCTTAATCCAAATGCCCAATTGCCTTTTTCAAAATTGAAAACCCATTTGAGATTAAAAATATAGAATAGATATGTCAATTTATTTTTAAACTGAAGATTTCCTTATATATTTCTGTTGAAAATCGATATTCGCTTAATATAAATCTATTTTCTAGATACTGTGACGCAATGGACGGAGCAAATTAATTCAAATTTTATGGATGCTTCTTCCCTGAGCATCTATAGCGGCAAACTATGCATTCACCTGCTTTCGGATAATGGGACTTCAAAAGTCAGAATGCATGCTGCATATATTATGTTCTGCTCTGTTTGACAAACCCAAGAAAATAGATTTTTGTTAAGCAAAACCAGACAATTTAAAAGTATCATTATAAAGATTTAATTTTTATAAATCATGTAAACACCCACTTTATATTTTTCGTCACATATGGGATTTTAGGTAATGAAGAAAATCAATTTAGGTCTTGGATTCAAAATATCTTCCTGACTGGAACATTTCTCAATGGTTCATGTACAAATCCAAATCAGCAAGAAAATGGCAGCCCCCATGTAAATGAGTAGGAGACGATACCGGGTGTTGGAATATCTTTATTTATACCCTTTTCTAATATCTTATTAGAAAATGATTTAAGCCTATAAGTAGGAATATATTACACCTTTCAATATAAGTAAATTTGTACTCAGGGGTTAATTCTCCTTTAACTGCAGAAATTATAAACAGAATCTGGATCTAAAATTGAAAACAATGCAGCACATTTGGACGTCCTGGGGTCGGCTAGCTTCGGCCGCGTGCTTATTAGACCAATTGGTTATTACACCAAATTAATGATAATTAGACCAACCGTTTAACCAAATGGTAAACGTTTATTAGACCAAATGGTAATTGGACCGAGTGCTAATTGGACCAAAGGTTAATTAGACCAAGTGGTTATTAAACGATATGGGATTAGACGAACTAACATAAGGCCAATTGAAGTTAGACCAACTGTAATATGGGCCAAATGATTTATGGCCAAATGTGTATTGGTAGTTTGGTTTAGACCATTTGATGATTGGACTAAATGGTTAACCCAATTGATAATTGGCCATATGGTAATTGGAGCAATTGGCAAAAAAAAACATGTTAGACCAAATGGCTATTACACCAAATGGTTATAGACGAAATGGATATTGACCCTACTGGTTATTGAACGAAACGTTGATTGGACGATATGTTCATTAGACCAAATGTATATTGGACCAACTGATATTGGACTGAATAATTTTAGACCATATGACGAAGGACCAATGGCAACAATAAACCATAGAATACTACTTAGGTTTCGATCGACGTATGTCGTGTATTTCGGTTGGTTAACTCAGGGTTCTGTTATAACTCAATTGTGAAGCCAGAATCAATGTTTTTAAACATGGTTATTAAACAATTTTGAAATTCTGTTTCACGGTACTTTTTGTATAGTGCTTTCTCCAGGCGAATTCCGTTTCTGACGCTGTATTTGCACACCGCACCGAGTGGGTTTTAAAACTATGTTTTGAAACAGTGTTTCTGGGAGAGAAAAAAGTCCTGGCACAAGAGTACCGTGTTTTGAACTAAACGCGTATCAAATTCTGGCCTGAAAAAGGAGCTCTGAATGCACGCTTACATACATAGGTTGGTCACCAGCTAGTCGCGAAAAAAAAATTATTTTCATCCTAAAATCCTCAATGTCTCACTCTTCATATTTTGTTTAGGTACGAATGAATTTTTTAGGACTTTTTAATTCCGAAAGTAGCATGAGCCAATTAACCTTAATTACTACTGTAACCATACATGTTTACCAATAAAATGTGTAATTACACGTTTTATCGGTAAACATGTAGAAGCAAAATCAGTTAGGAATTCAGTGCCTTATAATAAGATATGTTTGAGCTAAGCCAATGTCTAGCACCTCCTACGAATCCTATATGAGGATAAGACATTTCTTACCCGTCTCGCAATAAGTCCCTTCAAAACCGCTAAGGCAAGAACACGTAAAGCGGTTGATTTCTTCATTACACGTGCCACCATTTATACACGGAGCACTCGCACATTCCAGAGTTTCTGCAGAGCAAAAAGCATATAATTGTGTATAATAAACAAAAACAGTACTATGAAAATCTTCATCAGTTAATTTTGTGGCATATGGAAGAAAGAAATGATTTCAACAACTTCAACAAATTATTATTTTCCAGGGGGTTGTATGCATGCAGGTCTGATCCATTTCTTAAGAGAATAACAACCCAGTAGACCGAAAGTAAAAGGCTCCACGAGACTGACATCCTACGTGACCACCAGTTCACGAGACCCCCCAAAACAAAAAGTTCACAGAAAAGGAAGATGAAAGAAATACTTCAGGAAATATAGGAAAATAATATAAAACAAGGAAGAACAAATACATACCTACTAGTATCATTATAAGAAAAGAAATAAAGTAACAATGGTGGTCTCCAGACATTTTTTCAACTATCATGAACCCTTTCGAAAGAGGTTTAAAAGGCTGAAATGAATACGTGATTGAAAGAAACAAAATCAGTTATTAAACACCAGATGAAAATGCAATGTATTTATGCGGGGCTGCAAATTCCCCCCCCCCCCCCCCCCCCCCCCCTCACTGAGAACTTCAAAATGACCAGGCAGCCAGCCATCAACTCATAAATGTTCCGGTAGCGAGCGACTTAATCTATTTCTATTTCCACGTTACCTAATCATGTATTTTGTATTTTCATATTAAACTGCAGGGCGCCTTAGGAAAGCAGTTGTGCATAACTGAACAGGCCAACCATGCAGTATAAAATAAAGAAGACAAAATATATGAATAAATATTTCGATGACGAAATTACAATTAAAAACTCTTTGCTCGCTCGTTTCATTCGCGTTGGTAACAGTCATGAGTCCCCTGGTGCTAGGCCAGGAGCTTGACCCGAAATAATCACCCAAATTTACATATCAAATTTGAGCACTTAAGGTACTTAGACCATCCATGTCATTCACAAAAAGCTTGTCAGCCCCAACGAAGCCGCGGGGTTTGCCCCATCCCCAGAGCCCCCCCCCCCCCCAAAAAAAAAGGGGGGCCCCAAGTCGGGGTCGATTTAAACCCATCTAACATATGCGCCAAACTCAGTCGGAAGGAAGTTGTATGATTATACATAACCAAAACACAAAAAACATGATTATACATAACCAAAACACAAAAAAATCCGTCGGGATGGGTTGTCAGTCGGCCACTATTAAAAAATTGGGGCAAAGTTTTCCCCTTAAGGACCATGGACCGAATCATGTCAGAATGAAGAGGTATGAGTGTACATTACGAAAATATAAAAAATGACCAAAAATTCCATCGGAAATGGGGTCTAACAATCCCCTGAAAAACACCAAAGTGCCCCTAAACCAAACTTTAATTTGCTACCCAAAATGCTCTGGATGTACAGAAAAAACATTTGTTGACAGTACAACCTTAATAATTCTAGAGTGTCTCATTCAACTCAGGTCAAAATTGACAGAGTTTCGAGTATTGTAACTTTCTTGGAGTGCAATTTGATGTCCAATAATCATTTCAATAATAAGTTATTAACTTGTGAAAATTGTATTGCTTTCTCAAAAGTAGTCAAATGATAAGGTCAGGATTATGTAAATACACCCATTGTCCATCTGCACCTGTTTGACAAGATATAATAGTTTGCTAGGTATCTGGACTATGTGGCTGCCATGCTGAAATCTGCCATTCATGTGTTGATTACACAAATACCTTGGAAAATATTAGGACTTTTCTTTCGCTCGGTCGCTACGAATGTTTTTAAATCATTTTTAACGACTTAAAATCTACGGCACAGCACCATACGTACTGTGGAATAAGCTACCCATGATTCTCCGCAACCAGCAATCTCCCAATACCTTCTAAATACATCTCAAAATCCACTTATTCTGTTAACATATAATTGTAAAGTGCATTTGAACATTTATATGGAAAATGCGCTACACAAATACATTATAGTTATTATAATTATCATTATTATTATTTATCAAGTTAAATTCATATTTAAGATTTACAAGAATGTGCAAGGAAATAGCTGGAATAGTTCTTTGATTTATTATACAAGTCTTGATGGAATAAATATATCTTTCACGTACCTGTTTCACAATGAATCCCTTCATATCCTGGCATGCATACGCATATATACCCATCTACACCATCTTGACAAAATGCTTCATTTTCACACGGATGACTGTAGCACTCGTCAATGTCTGCAGTGAAAAATAAGATACAAAATCGTCTTCCACAATGATTAATACGATCAAATACAGGAAAATGATTTGTTCCTTTTTTAACCTTTAATTTGCCATGAGTGCCGATTGGCACAATTAGATGCTTTCCAAAGAGTGCCGGTCAATAAAACCAATAGAAACACAAGAATTACCCTGTACATTACAAAGCTTTGCATTTATAACCGAACTTATTAAGCTGGTTAAATGGCAACTTGAGTTTGTTTTATTTCCGAAAATCATATTAAAGAAACAGTATCACAATATAACGAAATCAGAGACTTGCAACAATAATAGCATGATTAAACAGATGGATAGCCTATTTCAGAGCTATTAACCTAATGGCTCTGTTCTTCCATGGGGTCCATTATAATAATAATAATAATATACATAAATAATAATGTTACACAATATTGAGGCTAATTGACTACACTAAAATAAACTAAATTAAACTAAACCAAACGAAAAAAAGTAATTAAAATCTATTCAGATAACCCCTCCCATCCCTACACTACAGCCGAACAAATGCGACCCCACCATATCCACCCGCCCAACTCACAAATAACCTACTAAAGTTTAAATTATGCTATTTTATTTAGTCTGTTATTACATTTATTATGTTTTCAGCAGGAGCAAACTGAAAAGCGGAATTCAAATATCAAAAAATTTAAAGTATTTTTGAACATGTTTATTGAACAAACTTAGTGTGCCTAACTGATGGAGTTTAAGAGGTAGTTCATTGTACGGATCCACGATATAAGAATTTACGATTACACCGAGTGGTTCTTGGTTTTGGAAGCATTTGTTGTCATTAGATCTCAGCCCATAACACTTTTCTTCCTTAAAAACAACATTATCAGTCATATATTCAGGTGTGAGCTCATGAAATGCTTTAAGCCTAAAAGGGCCGGGAATGGAATCCACCCCCCCCCCCCACACGTTTCTCGCGATATATCCGCAACGCGCAAAGCAGTGGCTGTGGCGTTTCATGACTTTTTTCTTTCGAATCTCACGCATTTTTTAGACCAAATTCGCGATGTCCGGGCGTGCGGTTCCGAAGTTACGCAACATTTCGTACTTGCACGTCAGACCGAAAATTGCTCAAAAACGCGATTTCATGTATAATTTCAATACAAAATGTGTTTTCAGCCAAAATTTAGAAATCTATGAATATTTTTACATTTGCTGATTGAAATTAATTTATTTTAGTCTGTTTATGTTCGCGAAAGTGTCCCCGACAAATTTCATCCAAAACACAATGAAAAACAAAAGGTAAAAGAAAATACATAAGAAATTTTAAATACAATAAAATACATAAGAAATCAATTTTGATACCGAATTTTTTTCAAGTATATTTGCTAAGAATACTGGAAAGAGTGTCTAGACCAGAAATTAGCATATTTTGAGGTTTATTTAATGATTTAATTAGGGTTGAACAATAAAGAGTACATATTTAATTTTTAATAAGATTAATTAAGATTTAATTTATCCCATTTCAAGGTATCATGAATTTGATGAATAGATTTATGCTCATAAGGTTTAACCTGAAGAATAATTCTTCTTAATTCTTAATACATCTGCTTCTGAAACTAAAGACAATTTAAATTTTGTTTCAGAAGATAATGGGTCGTCTATATCATTACCTAAAACATTAGCAACATTGGAAAACTGATCATTATAATAATTTGCAGTTTCAAAAGTATCATGTGACACAGGGATAGGTGATTGATAGATTTTGTTGGGTAGGAGAGATTTGAAAGTTGGCCATGTTTGATTTCTATTTATAGTTTCAGTTAATTATTATTTCCTTTTTAAGTTTTCTACTTTCAAAAGTAACCTTATTTTTTAACCGTGTGTATTCCTTGCAATATGCATCATTGTTACTATTTTTTGCCTTCTGTTTCATTCTATCACGTTTCTTTATTAGTTCAGAAATCCATTCATTTAACCAGGGTGAATGTTTTTCTTACTCTTTTAGTCTTCAGGGGCATGTACTCTTGCCACCTATCCCCATCGTCGTCAATACTATTCATTTCTTTAACATTAGACCAATCAACTTCTTTAATTTCTCTTCTAAAGTAATATAAATCTACACATTTTTATATCATACTTTGGATTAGAACACTTATCATTTATTTCATGGGTGCCCCAGATTCAAAAGCTTATGGAGTTACATTGTCAGGATTTACATTGTCAGTACAATTTGTAATAATTATGATCGACAAGTGTCGAAGATTCCTTAGTAAGTCTTGTATAGTCAGTCTTATATTTAATTGTTGTAAACCATAAATAGCATTTAATTGGTTATATATTTTACATACACTTGTTTGTGGTTGTTTTAAAATATCAAAATTTATATCTCCCTTAAAACTGATGTTAATAAAGAAATGTTAACAAAGTTTCATAATAATTAAGAATGTCACATTTCAAGCATGGAGACCGATACCATGTACCGAATATGAATGGCTTATCTCTTTTCATATTAATCAGTAATGATAAAGCTTTTAATTATTGTGCGGAATCAAACGTCAATTGCTGATAAATCAGACTATTATATACATACAGCCATGGAAAAGATTTATTAGACCAAGAAGCATGGAGACCGATACCATGTACCGAATATGAATGGCTTATCTCTTTTCATATTAATCAGTAATGATAAAGCTTTTAATTATTGTGCGGAATCAAACGTCAATTGCTGATAATTCAGACTATCATATACATACAGCCATGGAAAAGAATTATTAGACCAAGAATGGTTACTTATTTTTGTGGTAAGAAGGAAATAAAATATCATAAAAGCAAGGTATAATTGCTGGAATTTGGTATTCATTCAATGAAATACAAAGTAAAATCATTTTTTATAATTTTGTATGCATATTATAGTATCCTTATTATAGAAGCTTGGTCTAATAATTTGTTCCAGGGCTGTATACAACTACTCCTTCACCTTTTCTATCACGGTCTTTTCGAATAACATCCTCCCCCACCCCCAGTCGCTTTGCTCAGTGGCGTACCTAGGGGGCAGGGGGCACGTGCCCCCGGTACTTGGAGATGGCGCAAAAAACGCAAATGAGAGAAAGATAGAAATTGGGAAATTAAGAAAAATCATAATCCTTACACTATGCGCCCCCAAATCCGCAAGGGTAAATACACTGGAAATATAATTTCGCTTTGCTCCCTCGCATAATTAATTTCTTTCACGATCTCGTTATTTCGCACCCCAAGTATATAGTTCTTAAATAGCTTAAAGGGTTCACAATTTGAAAAAAAAAAATAAAGATGTAATTGCTTTGCTCACTATATCATGTAAGTTTCATATGACTCCTGCTAAATATTGCGCCCCCAATATAGAATAAAGTGTATAAAACAGCATTTGCAAAGGTACAACTTTTCAAAGATATCTCGACTTTAGGTATAGCCTTGCTGAATTTCTCGACTCTTTCTCAAGCCTATAGGGTTTTCGCTAGTTTTGCTCCCGATTGTAAAAGTGAGTGAATAGAAAACCGTTTATCAATGACTTCAATGTATAAAATTCTACCGCTCAATTGTAAAGGTCAACTGCAAAATTTCCGAGGTAAAAGGCACAAGAAATTGTGTTTTTTAGAGTTAAAAATTGAAAAATATGCCGCTCGATCGCTTTGCTCCTTCGCTCATACAATAACGTATATCAGTTTGGGCACTCGGGGAGGGGGGGGGGGGTTGCGTAACTTCATTGTTTGCCCCGGGCGCCATAATCCCTAGATACGCCACTGGCTTCGCTCCCTCGCCAGTCATCCCCAATCATGAACACGGATCGACACCCCTGTTAAGAAGGCAATCCTTAATGCCTGCAAAAGCATTCTGACGATACATGTGTTATGCACAATTATGTTGAGAACTTACACGAAATCAAAACAGGTGATGCCGCTAAATTATCAACAATTAAATAATAACATATTCATATATTTTTTGTGTGAATTCAAAAAAAGCGATCCAATTGTATTAAGACGTTAGGAAGAACAATTTAACCTTCCTATCGATTTTGACTGGGAAAAGATATTACTATTTAAGTTTATTACTATTTAAGTTTAAAACGATGAAACACAATAAAGTGAAACAATCCAATTTTAAAGCACTTCATCATATTATAACTTTCAAATATAATGTATGTAAATGGACAATTCTGCGTGAAAATTTGTATGTGTTTTCACAACTGGTTTTGTTTTCATGTTTTGTTAGAATGCTGCACGGCAATAATATTCTGGAGATGTATTGTTGCATTTATGCGTTATTATTTAAATCAAACACTGATATTAAATTTGTTTTAAATTATTGTTGGTGTAGATTCTAATTGTTCAAATGCTTAAGATTTAATAATCACAACATACACACAATACGCAATATATAAAATTTATATGTTAAACTACTTTCAAGGAAAAACTTGCAATAGTATCCGCGCATTATTGCATGATTTTAGAAAATGATTTACGTTTGGACATTTCAGATGTTATATCATATGCTCTTCAACACTTTAATCCGTGATTTTTCTCAGATTTTTATGATTTTAGAGATTTAGGGTGTAAAGTGAACGTTAATTTCTAGGTATTTTCATAAATTATTGTTGAATGTATTTTAAATTGAGTAAATAACATGAAGTGCAAATATGTATTTTTAGAGATGGCCAAATATACCAAAAAGACACCATTCGTTATTACTATTTTGTCAATTCATCCCCTTTAGACAGCAAACTTAATATCTATGAAATAAATTGCTATTTTCTAACAATTCATCTGATCTTTCTTAAACTTTTGTTATTTGTTCTGTTATTTTGTTTTGTTCGGCCTTCAGTTGTTGTTATCTCACTTTAATTTTTATTCTTCATTTTGTTTTATTTTGTTTTAGGTTTCATGGTTTTTGTTTTTGTGGTTTGCTCTGTTTTTGTTTTTTGCAAACACTTGAACTTCGTCGAGGTTGGGTTTTCATTAAAATTGCAACAAGAAAAAAATATCACTGAAGGTGATTGATATCCCCGCCCCAATGTGTGTGCCGAATTTCATGAGTATTGCTTGAAAAATGAGGAAGTAGTTTGATCTGTAATATTTCTCCCTAATTTATTGCCATAATATCCTGTTACCATGGCAATGTTTGTGCCAGATTTCCAGAGCATTGCTCGAAAAATGAGGACGTAGTTCGATCCGCCAAGATTTCACACTGATTCATTGCCATAATATGCCGTTGCCATGCCGCTACCATGGCAACGCAGTTTCCGCAGTTCCGACACATTAAAAAAATGTGTCTTGCGCATCTTCATCCCAAGACCAATGTGTGTGGTGAATTTCACGAGCATTGCTCGAAAAATGAGGAAGTAGTTCGATGCGCAAAATTTGCAGCGGACCGACCGACCGACCGACCGACCGCCCGCCCGCCCGAACGTACGCGGATTCCAATATATACCCAGGCCCCTGGGAGCCGGGGGTGCTGGGGTGCAGCTCCCCAGAATTTTTTTAAGGGGTGCGCAGCACCCCCTAGAAGGCGGAGGATGCTGGGAGTGCTGTAGCTAAAAAGTAGTTAAAAACTGACCCTAATACGCTAAGGACCTTTTTTTCTTTTTTTTCTTTTTTTTTTGGGGGGGGGGGGGCTGTCAGAGATTTTTTGGACTTAAAAAGAGACCTTACAATGCTGAGGACCTTTTTTCTTTTACTCCCAGTAACCAAATCGTTCCCAGGTGCCTGTATATACCTCCTTCAAACTTTGTTTGGCGGGTCAAATTACAACAAAAAGGAAAAAGAAGGCTCACTTCATTACAAAAATATAACTTAGGGATGATAGGCCTAACTTTGTTTCAGTAAATAAAAGTAAAAATTAAGATTGCCAGTATACCTTCTTCGCACAGTAAACCAGAAAATCCATTGTCACAGGTGCATGAAAAACCTTCCACTGTCTCGACGCAGGTGGCACTATTCCAACAGGGTGTTCCAAGACATGCTGCATAAAATATTTTATACACTGATTGTCGTTACGAAATAAAATTTTACAATAAAAACTAGATTACGAATTTTTGCAGGCAGGGCTAATTCACATTTCTGGTTGACCTATGCATAGGCCTTATGGTTTTTTAAAGGGCGTGAATCGTTAGAAATCTGCAAGTTAATGCCCCCATAGATACTTCTCTGTGGGACAGCTGGTGTAGTTTTGAAGGGAGAGGCTTTCAGGGATGATAAATTCCCAATGTGTGGGCGAATTTTATAAAGGGGTGGTTGTCATAATGATTCATCCAAATAAATTTTGGCATCCTTGAATATTACACTGTGTGTATATTAGTCTGATATGGGCATCAACTTTGTAGTTGTTGCCGGTAAAATGTGTGCTTTGTGTTAATATTGTACACACTTTGAAAAAGGGTATGCATACAAAAAAACAATGGAGAAGAAATAGACAGCTAGGGTTTCTATTCCACACAACGCCAAATAATCGTCTTACCCGGTTTTGCACAGTAGAACTTCTTCACATCATCACAAATATCTCCTTGTAGACGTTGTATTTCGTGACCTCCAGGAACATTTTTTGGTACCAGTTGTATGTGTTTTCTAGTCGATGGGTCGTATTGTACTGGGCACATAATCTTCGAGATACCTGGACATACGTCACGAACCTCATGGCTAAATACTACAATAACAAACATGAATAAAGTTATTCATATCCCGCAATTTACATTCTTAATATAGGTTTTCCCGTCATGTTTCATCAATATATAGCACCCAAATAGTTCATGATAGCACGCAATTTAGAACGAATTCAATGATGGTCAGGACAGGCGCGTAGCCAGTGGGGCAGTGGGGGCGGTCGTCCCCCCCCCCACCCAGCCCGCGAGCATGCTTACAACCGCCGCCCCCCCCCCCCCCCCCCAAAAAAAAAAAAAAAAAAAAAAAAAAAAATCAAATCCTGCCTACGTGGTTTGCATCAGGATCATCTTTCAATCAAAAAATTATTTCGTTCAATTTGATTTTTTCGTCGTGCAAACCGAAATGAAAGAACACCACTTAACTTAGAAAATCAGAAAAAGAGCATTCAATTTCGTCTACAAAGGTCAACTGTAGGCGTTCAAACATTCAATTTCGTATTCAGGCGAGCATCTATGGAATGTGCGCAATCTTATTCCTCTCTTTATTTGTATGATGTATTAATTTGTGTACTAAAGATTAAACAAGTCTAAAAATATACAAATGAAGAAAAATATGAACCAATAAAAGACATGGATTAAGAAATGACCTGAAAATACCCTGATGTATATATTGTGAGAAATGTTCCTCGAATACAACGCTGGTGGTCACTCATAGTTGTGTTAGTGGAAGGTATAGTGAAAGAAATAATCAATTTGAGACGGTCGTAGCTTTTATCACCCTCCTTTATTTATCAAGCTTTCGATCTGTGATCTTCATTAACACACAATTTCTATTAACTGGAAAAATCTGCAAAATACGATCACAGGGAGCGGAGATAACGGAATGACGGGGTCCGGCCTTCACTCAACCCCCCCCCCCCCCCCCCGCCATTTTTGCAATACATATTTTAACTGTAATGGTTTGTTTATTAAACAGAAGATATTGCCGAAGCAGAAAAAAATTCATAAAGATCACTCTATGACATCCCTGTGTTATGAAAAGTGCTCATGAATCAAGCTTAGCTTTCTAATTATAAATGCAAAATTTTCTTGCTCAGTTACTATTATCACCTTGCAAAATGATATACGGCATATAATTTGTCTGCCGCGAATACAAAGATAGAATACAAAGTTTTTATACTGCAAAATGGTTATTATTCTTATTTTCGAAGGAATGGGATGGACCTTCACAAATTTTCCCGCTCAGCCTCTACGCTTCCTTAAAGGGAAATCCGACCTTCATAGCAAGTTGCTTTGAAAGAAAGAGGAAAGATCAGAGAAGCAGACTGGTGAAAGTTTGAACGAAATCGGACAAGCAATAAGAAAGTTATGAATTTTTGAAAGTTGTAATTAAATCACTATACATATGGGAATTTCAAATTGGCCAAATAGGTAATGTCACTGTGATGTAGCTGTGGACAACTCCCCCATTCGCTCCAACACACAAAATTACTAAAATGTCACTTTTATCAAAATGTATTACTCAGTAGGATCTTTTTCTTTCATGAGGACCTATAACAATAGGCTATCTGGGTCTGTTCACAAAGTTGGGGCACCAAAACGTGACATTTTATCGTAAAAACATTGTAGTTTTAACACTATGACTTACACCATTAAGTTGTTTTATAGGAATGTACTTGGTGCCTCCAGGAAGCTTTTGAAGAACACAAGACAAATTGTTTTGAGAGGCATTTTCAAAATATTGACAAAAACATACTGGTGTCCCATGTTACATCCACAACCACATTTTTTTTTTTAGATTACCAGCATATCTACATGCATGATACCTTACATAGCTAAATCCTAATGGGTACAATGTGTTATGGTGCTGACTTAATGAAGCAAAACTTTTAACAAAAGAATAACTATCTTTCCTGAGTTTATCATGAATGTTGTGGGTGTAACGGTTTCCAATCAAATGTCACAAATTGTTGATGAACGGGACACCAAAGAATATCTGCAACTTTCATCAATAACTCTTGAAGTCGGTATACTCTCATTGCAGTTGTTGTTGCATTGAATTAAATAGAGAGCCTAAAGTAACCAGGCAAATACTTATCATCAAGAGCATTATGGATGTGCCGTTATGTCTCAAAATGAGACTTTGCGGATGTAACACGGACACAATGTCCGGTTACATCCACACGCTGGTTTTTCATAATTATTTCCAAAATACATTGTGGGACAACATGTTTATGATTCTCAGATGCTTTTTATTTTCACCAGAGATAGAATGGCCAAGTAAGAAAATTCTAACTAGATTTTTTCATCGAATTACAGGAGATTAAAGAAAAAATGCCTCAAAAGGTGCCCAACTTTGTGAACAGACCCATCTACAATATATTTTGAGTATACTGTCCCGAGGGTGAAAGCGCCGCGAAGAAAACCGCAAATTAATCATATTTTTGTGCACAACAAATGGGAGAGTTGTCCACATAAATGTCACAATCGATTCACCAAATTGCCAATTTGAGATTGGCATAGATGTAGTGATCTCATTTTTCAAACATCCATAACTTTCCTAGTCCTTGTCCGATTTCTTTCAAACTTTCACCATCCTGTTTTTCTTATTTTTCTCCTTTCACATAAATCATCTTATTACCAAGGTTGGATTGCCCTTTAAACCCCCCCCCCCCCTGACCCCAATACAGGCGGGGTTTAGAAAAAATAGAAGTACATTAGATCAACTACTTAGATTGGAATCAGATGTTCAAAAGGATTAGCTAATAAAGAGTATACCTTATTTGTTTTCATTGATCTAGAAAAGGCGTATGACCTTCTATGGAGAAAGGGGATAGTTTATAAATGTCAGCAAGTTGGTATAAAAGGCAGAGTCCTGCAATGGATTAATACATTTTTACAAGATCGATTATGTAAAGTGAAACTTAGCGGTAAAGTAGTCTCGCAGAAATATAGACTTTTTGCAAAAGAAAATGCAAAAAGCCATAATAGAAATTGAACAGTGGTGCACAACCTGGAATATGATAATTTCTCCTCAAAAGTATCTTGCAATGGTTTGTAGTAACAGACAGCAGAAACAAGTAAAAATCACGATTAAAGAGAAGTTAATACCGCAATACACTGAATATAAATTTCTCGGCATCTGGTTTGATGTCAGACTAACATGGAAAAACACATTGATACGTTGAAAATGAAGTGTTCTAAGAGAATTAATTTATTACGTTGCATTGCAGGAACAGGATGGGGAAATAATAGGTCAATCCTTTACCTAGTTTACAAAGGACTTATTAGATCTATATTGGACTACGGCTGTGAATTATATGACTCTGCTAGCCTTTCAACAAAACAAGAATTAGATTCAGTCCAATATCAGACATTGAAAATAATTACAGGTGAAGTTTATAACTCCTCTCTTGAAGCACTTCAGGTAGAATGTGGTGAACGTCCTTTACAACTAAGAAGAAATTTATTTGTTGACAAATGTGACCCTCCACCGCGAAACGACCAATAAGTCGCAATGGGAGTTTTAGAGTAAACAGCTTGAAAAGGTTGTTTGGGGTGGAAATATTTAATTCAAGTTTTTGGTATTTTCTGAAAGTAAAGATATTAATCTACCATCTGACAAAATTTCGGAGTAAAATACCATATTGAAATATGTTTTTACTCTCATTCAAAATGACCATTTTTGCATGGGCATTCAAACTTTGTGAGTCAGCTTGCTGGGATAGTACTTCACATTGCTTTTCTGGTATAACTCAAAAACTTTGCAGTGTCTGATATTCAAAATCTACAGAAGGAAAGAAATATATCTATTCTAAAGGTATTGAAAGTTTCAACCCAATCCAATGAGTACTTCGCAGTGTAGGATTTGGAGTTTTGACTCAACCTTTTGTGCGACAGGACACAGATTAGGCGCTCTTAAATGGTCACTCTTCTTTTATAGAGCCCGTTTTCTCTATTGTTTTGGTCATTAGCCTGTCTGACACTCGGACATTCTCATTGCAGTTTATAAGGGTTTGTTGAGTCTATACAGGACAAATTGTATATTATTTTAAATCTAAGAATCTAAGCTTTCAAACTGTGCTGAAATTCAAAAAACAAAATTTCCGACTTTTCCGTCGTTTTGTGGTGGAGGGTCACAAATATATGTTCTATCTTTTGTCAAATAGAGATACCCATCATCCTACTTTGGAAATAATCGAAACGTCCTGGTATCTTGATCAATATACTTGGAAACCAGGTCAAGGACCCTTTGTTAAAAGAGCATGTAATGCCGAATTTAAAGTTGAGCAGTTGAGCCAAAGAATATTACGAGAACCTTTTCGGACTTATAAAATGCCCAACATATCTTATCATATTCACCAAATCATAAACAAGAAAAGTAATTCAGTTCATGATATGAACAGCTGTGTTTTAGAAAGGATACACACAAGATGGAAATGAAAAGAGGAATTAACAAACTATATGTCATCAGTTTACAAAGAAACTTGGCAAGTTCAATGGGAATCCTCATCAAATGGTAGACATTTATTTCATATACAGCCTGACATGACTTCTACTGACATAGTTATGATTTTCCTCAACTGTTCAATATTCTGAAGAAAAAAATATATTTACATGTTTAACTTTGTTAGAAATTCTGATATACTTGACTCCCGTTAATCATCCCAATCTTCCCTCATATTACATATAGGTGCACACACAGGGTGTATTATATTTTTTTTCTCTCTCTCTTTACTTTGTTTATACCGTTACGTTACGTTTATTTATTTGTAGTAAATTATGATGATCTATGCACAAAATAACAATTACAATACTTCTGAGATATATTATAACTATACTATCCTCTGCTATAATATTGCTTCATACCTTATTATAAATGTATATATAATAATGACTTCAACACTTCCCCCAAACTGTACTTGATGAATAATCCCCTAGAAGATGTTGATCCAGACTTGCATGTATATAATTCTCCCCAGTCTTCATACTATCTACCTTCAGAGTTTAATGTAAAGTTCTCATATAATTCATCTCTAAGTCTTATCCATTTTAGTGCCCGAAGTTTACAGAAAAAACTTTGAAAATATTTCTGAATTCTTGTCAATGATAAATCATTCTTTCTCTTTTATAGCAATTTCTGAAACTTGGATATGTGATACAACCTCAGTTAATTTCAATCTAGATGATTATAATTTTTTGAATGTTAACAGGATATATGGACGAGGGGGTGGTGTTGCGCTATTTGTGAAAAAAGATATACTATATACTGTAAGAACAGATATCGTTTATAATCAAGAGTCCATTTTAACATGTGAATATTTGTTTATTGATTTCTTAGATGTAAACCACAAGAGGTCTACTCTTGGTGTCATGTATAGAAAACCAGGATCAAATCATGAAATATTTTTTGAATTTTACAACAATGCTGTTAATACATTAAAGGGAAATTAACCTCAGCGTATGAATTAGCTTATTTTGAATGGTGTAGTATATGCCTCTTATTTGATACATGCAATTTCATGTAAAAACACAGGATATAGATATAAATCACTATTTTCCAGCCAAGTTATCGTCTGCTAGCAATAATAAGGGGGCTGCCATTACTTTATGTGTACACGAACATATTTTTCATCCCAAGTAAAATTTCCTTCATCGTTAACTTGTAATTGATTTTTAGAGGACAAATATATATTAGATAAAGTCACATATTCTGAAATGTAAGTTTAGTTTTATATATTTTTTAAAAGGTCTTAATTTGTTCATAAAAAATATACTTCATAAAAAATATACGTCAAGGACGGAGAATTGACGTCAAGGACGGAGACAATCGTAACAATACCAAAACAAAGCGAGGAATCTGCTTTACAGGATGGCTATTAGAACTCATGGGTCGTCAATTATCTAGGCCCATGGCCAATAACAATCGTAATACAATCAGAACAAAGCGACGTATCTGTTGTAAAGGTAGGCTATTATCAATGCATATGGTACCTAATGATCCGTGTCATGCACAAAATGGCAGCCTCCATGGAAAGACGTAGCAGACAATAGGTGCATCTAGAATATCACGTGGGGTTACTTGTCCTTTAAGTAATAGGAATATTTATATCACTGGAGATTTTAATAGTGATTTGTTGAAAGATGACGATATTGCTAATGAGTTTCTTAGGCTTAATTCTGTACTTGGTATATTCCCGATTATACAAACCCCAACTCGTATTACATCAAGCACTGCTACCCTTATCGATATGTATTCACTAATGTACTTGATACAGAATTCGACTCAGGTAGCCTCTGTTCTGATGTTAGTGATCATTTACCCATTTTTCTAGTCTATAAAAGTTCTAATAATAATACTTATCAACCAAGTTCAATTCGTTTTTTTCGTAAATACTCAGATAACAATATACGCAATTTTCAATATGATCTTTATCATGAAGAGTGGACCAATCTTTATAATATTACACATGCTAATGATGCTTATTCCTTTTTTATTAACCGTTTTACTCAGTTGTTTGACAAACCATTTTCCTTTGTTAAGAAGTAAACACACTAAAAGAGGCATCAAAAACCATGGATAACAACGTATTTATTGAGATGCATAAAGAAAAAGAATCGTTGTTATAAACAATTTCTCCAAAACAATACCTTGGATAATGAAAGAAAATACAAAAAATATAGAAATAAATTAAATAATCTGTTAAAGCATGCAAAAAAATCACATTTTTCTAACAGAATAAAGTCCTTTAAATGTAATACAAAACAGACGTGGTCAGTTATCAATTCAATACTAAATAAACCTAAAACATCTTTACCTGAATATTTTATTAATGAGACTGGAAACGTTTGCGATCCACAACATATACTAACTGAATTTAATCAACATTTCATAAACTGTTGTAGACAGATAACTAATTCAGTGACCAGTTCTCCTAATAATACTTCTTTTAAAGACTATCTGACTGGTTTTATCAACAATTCTATTTACTTTAATCCCATAACAGAACATGAAGTTATTAACATTAGTAATTCATTACACAACAGTAACTCTGCTGGATTTGATAATCTTAGTACTAACTTAATGAGAAAAATCATAATTTATATTGTACATCCATTGATTTTTATATTCAACCTCTCTCTTTCTACAGGCATAGTCCCGGATAAACTAAAAATTGCTAAGATAACCCCTGTATTTAAAAAGAATGACCCTCATAAATTCGCTAATTATAGGCCCATTTCTATTCTGCCATCTATATCAAAATTGTTAGAAAAATGCATTTATAATCGATTATATTCATTTTGTTTAAATAATAATATTCTTACTGACTCACAATATGGGTTTAGGAAAAATCATTCAACTACACATGCTTTGATAGATTTACAAGATAAAGTTTTGTCGGCAATTCATAGTAATAAATTTTGTATTGGCATTTTCATGGACCTCTCCAAAGCTTTTGATGTAGTTGATCATTGAATACTCTTGTCAAAATTGGAATACTATGGGATTAGGGGCTTACCACTAAGTTGGTTCGAAAGTTATCTTTGTAACAGATCTCAATATGTAGTTTATAATAATAATTCTTCCAATTTCTCTTCTCTTACACATGGGGTACCACAAGGTTCAATCTTAGGTCCATTATTGTTTTTGATTTATATAAATGATCTTACACATTCATCTGACAAATTTGATTACATAATGTACGCTGATGATACCACTTTAATTTACACCCAACCTAACAGGCATAATTTACAAAACAATATTAATACTGAAATAGATAAAGTAACAAAATTGTTCAAATTAAATAGATTGTTGATAAATCCTAGTAAAACTACATTACGTTCTTTCATAGGCAGTCTAATTTAACTGATTCATTTGATAGTTTACTTCTTAAAATCAACAATGATATATTAAATAAGGTTAATAGTGTTAATTTCCTTGGGGTATACATTGATTATAATATGCATTGGGATACTCATGTCAATAAGGTCACTCAAAAGGTATCTAAATGTATTGGTATTTTGTATAGATTAAAAGACTCGCTTCCGCCTTCTGCTTTAATACTATTATATAATTCATTTATGCTCTCATACCTAATTTACTGTGTTGCTGTTTGGGGCAATTGTAGTCGAACTAAATTAGATAAATTATTTAAATTACAGAAAAAGGCCCTTCGCATATGCATGGGATGTCCTTATCGTTCCCCTTCTGCCCCATTGTTCAAAAAATTGAAATCTCTTAATATTTTTGATTTGTACTATTACTCCCTTGCTCTCCTTGGTTTCTTTTACTTTCAAAATAAATTACCCTCAAACATTTCTCAAATGTTCACTTTTAATTACCAGATACATAATCATAATACCCGTTTTAAGAATTCTTTTCACTTATGGCCACTAAAAACAAATAGTGCCATGAAATCAGTACGACATAATTTCCCTGTAATATGGAACTCAATCCCCAAATATATTTCTAATTGCAATACAATCACTTCTTTCAAAAAAAAGTTGAAGCATTTTCTTACCCTTAAATATGTATAGTTATTTTTATTTTTCTCTGTTATCTATATTTGTGCCATATTTGTGTTATATTTTATATTTGTATTTATATTTATTTATATGTATATTTTTAGTATTTATATTTTTAGTTTTTGTTTTTTATTTCTATTTGTTGTCTATATAAATTTCGCAATATTTGTAGGGAACTATGCTTGTACAAGGCCCAAGGGCTTTATTTATGTAGTTCCCCATTTCATTTTCTAATTTCGATTATGACATATTTTGTATTTGTTTTGAATGTACTTTTTAATTGAAAATGAAATAAATGAGAATTGAGACTGTAAATTTCCAAATTCTTAACAGAAATGAGGAGGTAATAATCCATCAATGAAGACTAGGAAAATGCAAATTAAATTACTATTTATACATATGTAACCAACATGAAAATGGTTTATGTACATATTGTAATGTCTCAGAAACAATAGAACATTTCTTACTTCAATGTAAGAAATACGAAAGAGAAAGAAGAATAATGCAAAGAAGACTTAAATTAGTTACGTTAGATTTAGTGAAATTATTGGGAAGAGATGCAAATTTTAGAGTCATCTTGAATTATATTAAAACAACAAAAAGATTTGAATAGTTATTTTACTGCTCCACACTAGCATATTCTTACATTTCCAATATTGAATAAAGTCATGAGAGTATGTTATCCTCAATGTAAGTTTGTAGTTTGAACGCCCAAAAGAGAGTAAAAGGGGTGTAATTTGTTTTGGGTTTTTTTCTCAATATTGTGAGATGAAGTGTAATAACTGATATATATTATTTAAAGACAAAAAATACATTGAACCGCAAAACTACTTTCGCCACATATAATCTTACAGTAAATCGGATACTGGGGCCAGTAAAACATTCTTATTGGTCAACGGTTGGAGAAGGTCTCCTTCGCGGCTTGCGAGTAGCTGTGGGAGGACAACGGCCCACGCACCCCTTGTGGGTTGCACATAAGAGGCCAAAAGACAGAGGTCTACGCACCCCTTCTAGTTCAAAGGTTACTCAGTTATTCCAGGAGCTGAGACTACTAGTGGCCACACAAATAAACTGCCCCCTTTTTGTATCATATATATGTGTATATATATGTATAGTCCATGGCCATGCGTATACCAATATATAAATATATAAATATGAGAAACGGGAATTCGACTCGTCATTATCCTCATTATTTGGTACGAAAGTTTGATTACAACAACGCACAATTAACGGTGATGGGAAACTAATTTTGCACTTCGCAGAGGCAGGCGAGCCAGTTTAAACCCGAAGACATTGGCCGGGAAAAGCAAACCCACCTCAACAAAGTGGACATCACAACGATGAGGCCTAATATGGAACGTCTGTGGCGCAGATAATCTATTAAGATTGAAGAGCGCCATCAACTCCAACAACAAGTAAATAACATGATGATCGCGGCATATCATATTTTGTTCAGTATAATAATTATTCGGTGGCCAAAATAAAGACTAAATAATCAATACTAAAGCCATGATGAAAGCCATCTTTATGGCGTGCTTGTAAGCACGCATACGAAGGGTTGCTATATTTTATTGACCAGCTCTTTTTCAGTTATTAGTGAGGGGGGGGGGGGGGGGGGGGTCGGTCAACATGAGTTTGGTGTATATGTAATTGTCACTTAAATTATTATTACTGCATGTTTGATGTTCTTTGATTAAAGGCTAGTACTCGCTCACAACAGTATTATGAAGTTGCTTACAAGTTTACGACTTACCTCCTATTGTATTCACTGCAAACACAAGGAGTGGAAAACCAGTTTGAGCCTTTTGTGAAATGAAACAAGAAAACAAAAGGATACATATATATATATATATATATATATCACTAGATTCCGCATTTGGGAGACACGGCTTTGTCATTTTAATTGTTCCGCGTGTCTCCCAAATGCGGTTTCGTGTCTCCCTAATGCGGTGGTTTCTATTATGACGGAATAAACCGCATTGTCGTGTGTCTCCCAAATGCGGAATCCAGTGGAATATATGCAGCATTGGAAATACCCACATGAGAGTCTACCCGGGGTAGGGAAGAATTTAAACCCCAAAATATGGGGAGTGACTTGCAAAGAACGAGAAAGAGAGAAGAGAGAAAAAGAAAGACGGGGAGGGGCTGGTAGCCTATACGCTATGATAATACACCTTGTTTACAAGTTTATTAACACAAAAGATTAGAGTGCTAGGTCATGGACCATAATAATTGAATGAACAAATAGATGAAGGAAGGAGTCTCAGTTGCAGTATTTACATAACAACATGGATCTGACAGCTGTTTTAAATGCATTTAATGACTTCAGATTTCTGATTTCAGGAGGAAATGAGTTCCAAATATCTGGACCATTAAGTCTGATAGATTTCAAGGCTAATGCAGTTTTAGGGTTCTCTTAGATGGAAATGTTCAGTTTGTCTTGTGGGATAAGAGTGGATGTCTCTATTTAGACTAAACAGTGGAGGGAAATATGGGGGTAGCTGCCCGTTTGTTAGCTGGAACATGAAAACCCCAGTTATATATATGTGTATATATATGTATGTATATATATATGTATTTGTAAAGAACCGATCAAAATCATTGGAACACCTGCTATAACTTAACGAATTTAAAGTTCACCAATATATAATACTTTATTACCACAACATCTGTTTGATGAATTAAGATATTGGGTAATGCCAGACTGTGCACAACTCCAGGCTATTGTGATGTCCAGTACACCTGGTATAAGCGAGATTTCGGTCAAATTTTCTTCAATACCCCTCCCCCACCACATTACAGCTTGACATTTCCCAAACATTGTGTTAATGTCTTTCCATCTCATTTTTGTCAAAGCTCAAACGCTGATTTCTGAAGTTCATCATAGAATGATTCTCTGTGAGGTATTTTTTTAGTCAATTGTTGATTCGGTAAGTGCCAAATTTTGTTGATCAGGTTCAAATTCTTCATCCGCGCCCTTTAGGGTTGATCTCTCTGGGTGCCTCTATTTTAATGAAAGTTGCTACTCTATCAATTTTGAAGGATTATATTCCTGTTAAATTGATCCTGCCCTTTAAAGGCAAAGATCTGATAGAAGTTCGTGCCTTGTGAGCAGGTTTGTGGTACAACTTCTTAACCCTTTGTGCACTGCTCGTGGCAAGTTCTTCGGTCACAAACTTCCAACACTATAAAGCGGTTACCAAAACATTATAAATCCATGCTTGACTTGGCGGATATGGTATGACAGTGGACTAACAGATTTATCAAAATGCTTCTCACCCATTAATCTGTCCTGAAATAGAATAGTTCGCATTTCAATCAGTTACTCCAAAGTACTCCATACCTTTCTTTTCCAGAGTAGACTTTGGGGTTTTGTTGTTGCTTTGTTTTGGTTTGGTTTATTTTTAGGGTATCCTACTTTTCTGTTTTCCACTTTTACCTCTCTGTAACCAATTTCTATCTACTACTCAATCAAACAGCTTTTAGATATCTTCATATTTTCTAACTTTCTAACAAACAGATGTAGTAGAACTGTTCTACTTCATTCATAGTGTTAAAAATTATGAGATGGCCATCCAACAGGACACATAGCTATGAGTTCAAGCTTCAGAATTTTACAATACTTGATAACTTAGGGGACATCAAATGACAAAATACTTTGGACTTGCCCATATACATCTAAAGTTATGTTAAAGTTCGTTAACATTATTTTCTTTCTCAAGGGGTTCGCTCCCCTCCCCCCCCCCCCCCCCTCCGAAAATAAATGCCAATAAATTAACAAATTGACGACTGAAGGTATTGACATTTTTTTTTTTTTTTTTCATTTTATTCATTTACCACGTGAGGGACGGGAACACCCTCATCATCAAAAAGGCTAATTTACGTAAGGGTTATTCACAGATTTTGAAAAAAATAGAAGAACAAAAACAATAAAAACATATTATAGATAAACATAATGAATATAGAACTCAAAGAAAATGATATAGCATGAGAAACAAACACAAAATACAGATAATACATGTCGAAAAAATAACAATAGTAATACATAGATCAACCTAAGGGTATACCAAGTGCAAATGAAAATGTGTATCGACGGGGAAGGGGAGGGGGTTGCGAGGGCAAAGGGGGGGGGGGGGAATACAGGGGTTAATAGTGCGGAAGATGTTGATCATCGTGGTAGTACAATAAGAGTATAAGTTGATCTGTTGTCACACGTTTGCTCCTTCGTGTGACAACAGATTAACTTATACTCTTATAATAAGGGGGTTATTAATAAATCATAAATTATTAGCCAGATAACGGAACATAATTTCTTTGAGATATATTTTTGGAAGATGTTAATGTGACACAATGTGGTATTTTCTTTTTAAAAGTATTCCACTATTATGAGCCCCTCAATAAACAAAACATCTTTTACCGTAATTTGTTTTGGGTTGGGTTAAAATCCAGTGGGTGTTTCCAGAACTGGTATCATTTTTAGTTTTACGAACAGAAAAAACCGATATATTCATGGCCAAGCTTGTAAATTGCACGCAACATGGTAATGGCTAGTTTAACAGAATGAAAGGGCCGTGCTGTGATCAATATAACGTCTTATCCATTTAAGAAAAAAAAAATTGATGACTTTCTTTTGTAAATGCTGCATAGGATAATTCCAAAGTATATTTTCGTCATTATAAATTCCCCAATATTTGCATACTTGTTTTAACCCTTTTAATTTCACATCAATGAATTTAATGGGGGCCAGGGGCAGTCCCCCCCCCCCCCTTCCGTTGACTAATTTACAAGAAAAAAATGTTGTGAATTTTCAATTAGGTGGACAATCATTGCACGTTGAAGAAATCATCAAAGTGGTAATTTTCTCCACAAAATAATCTGCTCGGCTGCAATATGGCTTCATAAAACGCTAATGTTAAGTTTTGTATTGGAAGAAGCCAAATTTCGAAAATCACAAAGGGAAACGGGCTTATGTTTCTCTTCAGAGGTATCGCTGGTCTTCTGTAATTAAAGGAGAATTACGCTCAAAAATAAAGACGATAGTGTTCAAAGGCGTTATTTATTCCTACTTGTTAGACTATATGGCTTCGCGTCAAAATATACGAGATCGATACGAATCAATTTTTTCTGAGCAAAATTTACCATCTGCTAGCAATATGTATCGTCTGCTAGCAGCACATGGGGGCTGCCATTTTGTTTATGTGTACAAGAAGATTTTCTTAATCCAAATGCTCAATTGCCTTTTTTCAAAATTAAAAACCCATTTGAGATAGAAAAATATAGAATACATATGTCAATTTATTTTTAAACTGAAGATTTCCTTATATATTTCTGTTGAAAATCGATATTCGCTTAATAGAAATCTATTTTCTCGATACTGGACGTATGGGACGGAGCAAATTAATTCAAATTTTATGGATGCTTCTTCCCTGAGCATCTATAGCGGCAAACTATGCATTCACCTGCTTTCGGATAATGGACTTGAAAAGTCAGAATGCATGCTGCATATATTATGTTCTGCTCTGTTTGGCAAACCCAAGAAAATAGATTTTTGTTAAGCAAAACCAGACATTTAAAAGTATCATTATAAAGATTTAATTTTTATAATACATGTAAACACCCACTTTATATTTTCCGTCACATATGGGATATTAGGTAATGAAGAAAATCAATTTAGGATTTGGATTCAAAATATCTTCCTGACTGGAACATTTCTCAATGGTTCATGTACAACTCCAAATCAGCAAGAAAATGGCAGCCCCCATGTAAATGAGTAGGAGACGATACCGGGTGTTGGAATATCTCTATTTATACCCTTTTCTGATATCTTATTAGAAAATGATTTAGGCCAATAAGTAGGAATATATTACACCTTCCAATATAAGTAAATTTGTAATCAGGGCTTAATTCTTCTGTAATTAATTGAAATAAATCTCGATATCTTCAAACACACATATCGATATAGATTTGACAAATACATCAATCGAATGGTGACAACAGCTAACACTGCGGATTATCATTTCGATCAAAGTAATGAAATGATGGTTAAATAGTGACAAAGATATAATAAATGTCGTGTATATTGGCCATGCATAGCAATGGGACTTCGTGTTATTTGCATGGTAGAGTTCCAAACAAAGACATCAATTTTATCGGTGACAAAATAATATAATGTCACCCATAAAAATATTTTGTAAATGATAAGCAAAGAAAAACAATCTTTCACATGTTATTAATGTTATCACTGCCATGAGTATCATTCCTACAAACAACTATACTTACCAACATCATGACGAACTGGAGTAGAGCTAGAGGAGAAGATAAATCTGATATCCATCAGTCATAATGAATTGATAAAGTGTGCTACGAGAGCTTTATAGGCGCACGCACGCGCGCACGCACGCGCACACGCACACTCTCTCTATCAAACAACCCCAACGAACAGCCCCAATAGCTCATAGCGTATACTCCCATAAATCCTTAGTTTGGCCACCGAATAATTATTATCCTGAACAAAATATGATATACTGCGATCATCATGTTATTTACTTTAGGGTAAAAACCCTATGGCCTTTTAAATCGCCTGTCGTTTTACTGAGGCTTTTCGGAAAGTATTTGTGACCGCCAGGAGCGGAAATTTCTTAGACACTTTAGTTTATTGTCAGTCCAGAGTTGTCTTTGTTACCATTATGTCAACCCAGGGTAAATAACCATTCATACTGTCTATATCACAGGCATCCACAAATACGAGACTGGGTTGACAACAAATTATAACATCTGAGACAGGTGTGATATAAACAGTTGGAATTGTTATCTACCCTGGGTTGACTAAATAGCCACAAAAACTAGTCTGTGTTGAAACACTAAAACGTCTAGCATCCCTGCAGTAGGAATTGTTCTCTAACCTGGATGGACTAAATGGCCACAAATAATACTATGTTGAAGGAGAATTAGAAGAAGAAAATTTTCTTGTTTTCCTACTGAATGAGCCGTGGGAGGTAGTGATTGCTCACGCCTAACTCTGGTAAAGATCCTGCCACCATCCCCTCCCCCCCCCCCCCCCCCCCACCATTTGTGGATGATATTAAAATTAACACTAGAATATACATGTACTTATGTTCAAAGGTGTAATATATTCTTAATCATTGGCCTGTATCACTTTAGAAATAAAATATAAGAAAAGGGTTTAAATCAAGACATTCTAGCTCACGGTATCATCTGCTAACACTTCACATGGGGGCTGCCATTCTCTTGATGATATGGAGTTGTACTTGAACCACTGGAAACCGTTCCGGTCAGGAAGATATTTTTAATCCTCGAGCTAAATTGCTTCTCTTCATTATAAAAAAAATCCCCATATATGATGGAAAATACATAACAGGTGAATACATATATTCTAAAATTTGAAATCTATAGATTTCTTCTTAAATTCTCTGGTTTTGCTAAATAGAAATCGATTTCTTTGGCTTGCCTGGCAGAGCAGAACATAATTTATACAACGCGCATTCTGACTTTTGAAGTCCATTATCTCAAAGCAGGTGAATGCATACTTTGTCACTACTGACGCTCGGGAAAGTTATCATTCATAAATTGGAATTAATTCGCTCCGTCGCGTACGTCATAGTATAAAGAAAATAGATTTATATTTAGTAAAATCGTAATTTTCAAAGAAATATAAAACACATTTTCGTTTTTAGAATATATGTATATATCTGTTAAATATTTTAAATCTCAAATGGGATTTTGTATCAGGAAGAAAGACAATTTTGCATTCGGATTAAAAATATCTTTATGTACACATCAAGAAAATGGCAGCCCCCGGGTATTGCTAGCAGACGATAAATTTTGCTGAGAAAATCTTGATTTATGCCCATCTCGTATATGTTAATGCAAAACTACGTAGGACAACAATAAGGAATAGATTACATCTTTGAATATAAGCACATTTATATTCCCCTTTAATATAAACACCAGACGGATACATACCAAACCCAAATCTTCCAAGCTTTCAGATTCAGATTCATAATACATTTATTTCCTTCTCATAATCAATGCAAAATGTACATTCACAAAGAAAGAACATGGTAGAAGGAGGCTAGAGTCCCAGGAAGCACATGGCTTGTGGTGGGGTCGCATTTACAATATATATTACATATATAATATTATACTAGGTGTTACAAAAAACATTTCCCACTTTTGATCCTTAATAGTTCAAAAACTATATATCAGATAACACTGTTAATGATATGAGTAATAGCTGAATATTGTACAGTTTAGTTGGAGGTGATTTGAATATGAAAGCATAAATAAGTTTCATTAAATCCATGATTAATTTTAAAGTTATAGGTTCCAGAATTTGGTCAAATTTTAACCCTCTGTACAAAACTTGAACTTGAACACGGGACCAATGATGTGTATGTGAGTGTGTGCTTACAATGACCCTGAACAATGGACATGAATACCACCTTTTCAGAGCTCTGCTGACCAGGCTTCTGGTCTCTTGCTCCAAGGCACACGAATGCTTTATTAATAATTCATGATGGATTGCCCTGGGCACTGCTAGTCTGAATTCATGGTAACGGGTAAAATGCATGCACATGAAAAAAGTAAGCACATGTTTCCATGTGCTTGCAACATCATCATCATCACTATCATCATCACCATCCATGGGCGCCAATCCTCACAGGAATTCTATTCAAGTGGGGGGACACCCCATTGTTGCATCCAGGTGTGTTCCCCCCACTTGAATAGAATTCCTGTGAGGATTGGCGCCCATGTCACCATCAATATCATCATCGTCGTCGTTATCATAATTATCATCATCATCATGACTGTCACTACCATGATCATCATTATTAGCAGCAGCAGCATTACCATCACCATCATAATCATCATCATCATCACCATTATCATTGCTATCATTATCATAATCATGACTATCATTGTCATCATTATCATCATCATCATCAAGACAACATCAATATTCCTATCCTTTGAATGACTTAAATCAATTGCATTTCTTTGATTGCTTCAAAATCCATTAAAATGACATCTCAGTGAAATGACTTTACACAGTTAATGCCAGAGGATGAATAAAGACTAGCTGTGATAGCGGAATTCCTCATGAATAAATAATAAAGCATTCAAACCCTGGCAATTGTCCAGGACCATTGTCTGGGTGTTAACCACACACTCCCATACACACCAATTGACCCCAGTGCAAAGTTAAGGTTTTGTACAGAGGGTTGAAAATAGAGCAAAATCTGAACCCTAACTTAAAATTAATCTTGAATTTAATGAAACTGATTTATCCTTTAATTTAAAATTACCTCCAACAAAATTGTACACTATTCAGGTATTGCTCATATCAATGTCAGTGTTATCTGATATATAGTTTTTTGAACTATTAAGGATCAAAAGTGGGAAATGTTTTTGTAACACCTAGTATAATATTATATATGTAATATATATTGCAAAGGCGACCCCGCCACAAGCCATGTGCTTCCTGGGACTCTAGCCTCCTTCTACCATGTTCTTTTTTTGTGAATGTACATTTTGCATTGATTTTGAGAAGGAAATAAATTTATTATGAATCTGAATCTGAAAGCTTGGAAGATTTGGGTTTGGTATGTTTCTGTCTGGTGTTTATATTAAAGGGAAATATAAATGTGCTTATATTCAAAGATGTAATCTATTCCTTATTGTTGTCACCTACTACAACATTTATAACATACAATAATATCTAAAAGATTAAAAAAAGAAAAGAAAAGGAAAAAAGAAATCTGCAATATGTGCTACTGATTATACAATACGAGTAAATGTACGGAGTGAAGAGCATGTTTTAATAGAGCCATTTAAGTTGTTCCAGAATTTGGGACCAAAAAAATGAATATTTTGTTGAAACGCAATTGTTCTATATCTAGGAATATAGATGTCTCTCACAGATCTTGTTGGATAACAATTATGAAAATTACAATTAAAATCAAACAGATTACAAAATTGTTCGGGGAGGCAATTGAAAATGCACTCATACATAAAACGTATACTGTTGGTAGCTGACAATATCTTCAAATTTTAAACCTGGCGTCCACTAGGGCGCAGACAAGACGCGGAATGCAAAATTAGTAAATCCGCATTCATTCAGCATCATATCCACATATTCTTGAAAGATTCCCTTGATTGTCTTTATCATTCCTAAACACTTCCCAGCGTTTCCGCACTTAAGTTTCAGGAGAGGGCAAAATTTCCGCGTCCAAAGTTTGGTCTCGACCAAAATTTGGACGCGGAAATGAACTTCATGACACCTTCGGCAACTTGTCTGCATTGTCGTGCGGACATCGTCAGGACATCCCGCCTTTCTTTAACACTTCCGCCTCCTCCGCAAACGCCCCTGGAATCCTCCGCGGTGCCAGGCAGCTTCACGAATGCAAGCGGAAGCCACGCAGAAGGCTTCAGGAATGTGCGGAACGAATGCGTATCTATAACAAGCGAGTGCGCGAAGTCGCTGCGGTCATTTGTGGCCAAAACACGGAAGAGGCAACAGGGATAGCTGAGTATCTATCTCAGCTTGGATTTGAAGCAATACAGCAAGATGAATTGCAGCTGGTGTGATTTCATAAGCGCCGAATTTATAACCTTGCACTATTTCCTGATATTGTCCGCGTATCTAAATCATCCTGATTGTCCTAGTCCGTGATTTTACCACTCCTGGTGTGATCCTAGATGTGTACGCGCTGTCCTGCCGCATTTCACGACCTTCCCGATTGATTCCTGGGACACTCCCAGGTATGACTGCAGAGATTCGTTGTAATGACCCAAGAAACGATGATTCACACACCTTTTCCGCGTCTGGCGCGGAATGAATGCCAAAATTACATAATTTGCTTCCGCAACCCTTTCTAATCTTGTCGGCGCTCTAGTGGACGCCAGGTTTAAGAGTATCAAGTCATGAAAAAGGGGTTGGTGTGAGTTCCAGATAGTATATCGCAGCTCATGATTTTAATCCTAAAAATACAAATTCCTATTCATTTACCAAGGATAAACGTTTTTCTATTCAATCACTTCAAAATTGGAAGCAAAATTAACGAAAACCCTTGAGAATTAGTAGAGGAATTCAGCAAGGCGACCTTAAGTTGAGATTTCTTTTAAAAGTTGAACCTCTGCAAATGCTCTTTTATGCACTTTATACTATTAAGAGGGCGCAATATTTAGCAAGAGGCAGATGAAAGTTAAGATGGGTATCACGGGGCGCGCGAAGGATGCAAATGTCCAAAAATGACATTTGCATCTAAGTCCAGCATTCGTGTTTTAGGCTCCAAAAGTTCGCCAAACATGCGCGGGGGTTCGGAAGCGTCGTCAATTGTTCGAGGGAGTCGTTTTTATTCGGAGGGAATTTTTAAAAAGTATGAAATTTCTTGCGAAAGTTTCCAGCATCCCAGGTCGTGATTTGCTCTCGAAAATGTCTGGAAAGCTTCGTCATATGTGCACGACCTACTCACGACGTGCGTGATGTTCGCAAAATCTTCGGGAAACCCCAAACAGATTCCGACATTTGGAGAATGTCTCCCGCATGTCTCGCGCATGTCTGGCGAAAACAGCAAAGTTCGTCAAATCATTTCTCGAACTATTCACGAACTGTTCGCGTAATTCTTGCCAAAGAAGCAAACGCGAACCGTCAACGTCGAAGCCCTCTATCAATTCGCCTACCGTTCGCGACGATTAATTTGCGAATATCAAGAAGTATTCCCGAACTATTCGCAAGCTACACACCAACCAAAACCGACACTTTCACGAACGTTTTGCGAAGGATTTGCTCACTCGACATTCTCATGGAGTTCGTGCATAGTTCTCACTAGCGTTTGGCGCTTCATTCTGCGAGTAGACAGCGAGCTATTCACGAAGAGACCGATCAACTCAATACAGCTGTCAACCCAGGTTCGCATTTTAGTCTCATGTTCTTCATGTATGTGGACTGGCCATAGTTCTGCAACGCTACACACGACAATCGCACATACCTTGTGAGAACTACAAACGAATCGTTCGCGTGCCCCTCGAAAACCCTCATATAACAGAAGCAGAAAAATTAAAGAAAAAGAAGTTGTAATCAATCAAACAGAAATTGGTAACTCCGTGACGTATCTTGCGAACTCCTCTCCCATTTGCCTGTACTAAATAAAAATCATCAATTTCTATTTATTCTATAGAAACTATTCAATTATACATGCACCGTTGATATAATCATTGCACATATGCTTTCCACAAAACATGTAAGAAAAAAATCTTGTCCACCATCGACAACTACGAAAAAATGAAAAGTTATGGGAGAGGAGCTGCCATTTGTATTTGATTGATTACAACTTCAAAAATTCATAACTTTCATTAATCCGTTTCTCTCATTTTCTCTTTTTATTGAAATAAACTAAATTCCAGGGTAGACTTCCCCTTCAATATGGAGAGATGAACTGAAAGATCTCGGGATTAGATAAAAAGTCAAAGGTCACAAAGGTTAATCAGTGTTAATTATGAGTTTGTAGTGTTGTGCATGAATCACAGATTTAAAAAACCTATTGCTGGATCGCCTGAATGTACCCTCACTAACCATAATTATTGCAACATACACATAGATAGAAAATACAGAGTGGACCACTTTTAGGCTTGTATTGCAAAGAGGTTTTAATAAATCTCTGTTCCCCTATTCTCCATTTAATAGTCAGTTTCTTCTATTCTTTTGATGAAGATACTGGAATTGAATTTCATAACCCTACTTTTCAAGCATTTTCTAATATTTTGTTGGATAACCATGACCTCTGACAATGGCGCGCATCCTCCTTGGAAATGTCCTGGCATGTATGGTCATATTCATGCGGCCATTTCTCGGTAGCTTATGGGCATTGCCTCTTTGCTTAGATTGTATGCAAACCATGTAAACATTTGGAGGAAAATATCAAACTGTATCATGAATTGGGTCACCGACACACCCAGCTCTCAAGATGGCGATTTGCTGTCTTTGCTCGTTTTTGTCAGTTCTATTGTCTTAGGCCATGACTGTGTCAGAACAGAAAAGGTACAAGCCCTAACTTCCCTTTAAACACGATAATTTGCCATTATTCAATGGTTATGCACAAAAATCTACATTATATAGACATGTACATTAGTCTCAGATGGATCAATATTTTTGGCTGTTCCTGATACATACGGCCAGTGAGGGTAAATCAACTTAGTATGCAGCATCGGGACAGCTCATATAAAAATGATTGTGAAAGTACCAACAGTGAAAATCATACAATATACATGTATAGTAGAAGACGGTAATAATGGAGTAAATGAATGTAGGCAGAGGCATATTGTCCCCATGATTCGCCATTATAGTGATGTGATCATCGATGCAAATATCACAATGACGGAGTCCATTAGTGATAAATTGTTTATTAGAAGTGCCTTTAATATTTCGTGATATTGCACTTTCAAGCGTGATGAAATTGTTCACAATTATGTTCAGCCTTATTCACACATGCCGTGTTAAACTGTCTTAAAAAGGGGGAAATACATTTTACGTGTAAATGTATGGCAAGATAGTATGGGAGCCTGTCCCGAAATAGTCACCCCATTTTACATAATATTAGATTTGGCCCCTTAAAGTTCCTTAGACCATCCATGTCATTCACACGGAGCCTCCGGGTTTGGCCCCTAGAGAGCCCCAAAAGAGCCCCCAAGTTGGGTCCAAATCACCCCATCTACAAAAATTATGCACCAATATTTGTCAGAAGGAAATTGTATGACTATACATTACCAAAACACACAAACTGCACAAAATTCCGTCGGGATGGGGGTGTAACACTCCCATGAAAAAAAAACACCAAAGTGCCCTTTGACTGAGCTTTGCTGCCCAAAATGCTCAGCCCCAATGGCAGCCTTGTGGAAGCCTATTTATATGTTAATCTTTCCTCATTCTTGCAATTAAAAGCATTTCTTCTGTCTTCTTTTTGAATCAAATATTTGTAGGCCATATTTGATAATGACGTAAATGAACAAAAGAAATATTGTTTTTAATAATAATAATAATAATATTCCGCTTTTATATAGCGCCTTTAAAGGATGGCATTATGAAGAATCCGCCCGGACCTCCCGGTTCCCCTACCTGTATGTGCTAAATGTTTTGACATTATTACTATGGCAATAAGTTGTCAAGTTTACCACTTGGCGTTTATATGTTAATATTAAAAGACATTTATAATATCCGATTCAGCTGCCTAGATATTGTATCCCACCCTTACTTCAGATTCAGTGTTCACACTCATTATCATCCAAAAATTAAACACTGCTTTTATTTATCAGGTGCCGTCCTGAGGCCGGAGTGGGCCGCTATGCACCTTCATCTCCTTTGATCATAAGATCTTGTTCGGACCTTGTCATAGCAAAGTCCAGTCACATGCTTGATGTTGTCAAACCAATTGACTAATTATCTATCTCTTTCGCGTTTCCATAGCTTTATATTGATGTTAATTGCTGCCGTAATTTAAAGTATCATCTAAATATCTTTCTACCGTTGACTGAAAAAAGACAGAGCTAGCCGTGCATCATTTAAACTTTCACGAACGTCTGCCGCTAGCTTGGTAATAATTGCCCTCTTTCTGAACAAGTTCATTGGACCTATACGGTTTGCAAAATTATATAATTACTAACCTTCCATGCGTGCCATTCTAATCATCAGGCGATGTAATTTATATTATTAAGCTCCATATCCTTTCAATGGTCTGTCCTTGCTATTCATCTCGCCACACGTAAATGATTCATGGTGTCAGCCTATAAGTGGCACGGGGGTGGGGCGAGGCAACCCTCGATACCTCCTTTGCAATCTACCGAGGGTATTTATGATTGAAATTCAGCATCATTTTTAGTTTTTAAGATTAGAAAGATGAATTGGACTAATATTGTTTTCTATAACTGGTTATATAAATAGGCACACACCTCCTTACAGTGGCGGATCCAGGATTTTTTGAGGGAGGGGGCTCAATATTCACAAAATTTTGTGACAAACAAACAACAACAAAAAAGGGGTCATCAGCGTTTTCGGCTACCTTTTTAACTGAAAAAATTCTGACTAGCAAAAAAAAAGAAGAGAAAAAAAAAGATCAGCGTTCTTGACTCTTTTTAACTAAAAAGTGATCTGACAAGCCATCTGACAGTTATCTGACAAGCCAATTTGACAAGAAAAAAAGGGTCATCAGCATTTCTGGGGTCCATTTTTGGTCCCCCCCCCCCCCCCCCCCCCCCACCCGGATCCGCCACTGCCTCCTTATGCTTTGTAGCGCAAGGAAAAAAATATGAAACAAATTGCTCGTCCCCCAGCACTGGTGTTTGGACTGTTTTGTCAAGCTGACAATTTTCGGTGCTAGAATCGAGCGAGAGAGAGAGAGAGAGTGGGAGTGGGGAAAAAACTAGCAAAGGAAGAGGATGAGATCAAGAAGGGAAGAGGGAGAGAGAGAGAGAGAGAGTGGGAGTGGGGGAAAAAACTAGCAAAGGAAGAGGATGAGATCAAGGAAAAGGATGAGATCAAGAAGGGAAGAGGGAGAGAGAGAGAGAGAGGAGAGAGAGAGTGGAAGTGGGGAAAAACTAGCAAAAGGAAGAGGATGAGATCAAGAAGGGAAGAGGGAGAGAGAGAGAGAGAGTGGGAGTGGGGGAAAAACTAGCAAAGGAAGAGAATGAGATCAAGAAGGGAAGAGGGAGAGAGAAAGAGAGAGAGTGGGGTGGGGAAAAAACTAGCAAAGGAAGAGGATGAGATCAAGAAGGGAAGAGGGAGCGAGAGAGAGAGAGAGAGAGTGGGAGTGGGGAAAAACTAGCAAAGGAAGAGGATGAGATCAAGAAGGGAAGAGGGAGAGAGAGAGAGAGAGTGGGAGTGGGGAAAAACTAGCAAAGGAAGAGGATGAGATCAAGAAGGGAAGAGGGAGAGAGAAAGAGAGAGAGTGGGGTGGGGAAAAAACTAGCAAAGGAAGAGGATGAGATCAAGAAGGGAAGAGGGAGAGAGAGAGAGAGAGAGTGGGAGTGGGGAAAAACTAGCAAAGGAAGAGGATGAGATCAAGAAGGGAAGAGGGAGAGAGAGAGAGAGAGTGGGAGTGGGGAAAAACTAGCAAAGGAAGAGGATGAGATCAAGAAGGGAAGAGGAGAGAGAAAGAGAGAGAGTGGGGTGGGGAAAAAACTAGCAAAGGAAGAGGATGAGATCAAGAAGGGAAGAGGGAGAGAGAGAGAGAGAGTGGGAGTGGGGAAAACTAGCAAAGGAAGAGGATGAGATCAAGAAGGGAAGAGGGAGAGAGAGAGAGAGAGAGTGGGAGTGGGGAAAAACTAGCAAAGGAAGAGGATGAGATCAAGAAGGGAAGAGGGAGAGAGAGAGAGAGAGTGGGAGTGGGGAAAAACTAGCAAAGGAAGAGGATGAGATCAAGAAGGGAAGAGAGAGAGAGAGAGAGAGAGAGGGAGTGGGGAAAACTAGCAAAGGAAGAGGATGAGATCAAGAAGGGAAGAGGGAGAGAGAGAGAGAGAGAGTGGGGTGGGGAAAAAAACTAGCAAAGGAAGAGGATGAGATCAAGAAGGGAAGAGGGAGAGAGAGAGAGAGAGTGGGAGTGGGGGAAAACTAGCAAAGGAAGAGGATGAGATCAAGAAGGGAAGAGAGAGAGAGAGAGAGAGAGTGGAAGCGGGGAAAAACTAGCAAAGGAAGAGGATGAGATCAAGAAGGGAAGAGGGAGAGAGAGAGAGAGAGTGGGGTGGGGAAAAACTAGCAAAGGAAGAGGATGAGATCAAGAAGGGAAGAGGGAGAGAGAAGAGAGAGAGAGTGGGAGTGGGGAAAAAACTAGCAAAGGAAGAGGATGAGATCAAGAAGGGAAGAGGGAGAGAGAAAGAGAGAGAGTGGGGTGGGGAAAAAACTAGCAAAGGAAGAGGATGAGATCAAGAAGGGAAGAGGGAGAGAGAGAGAGAGAGTGGGAGTGGGGAAAAAAACTAGCAAAGGAAGAGGATGAGATCAAGAAGGGAAGAGGGAGAGAGAGAGAGAGAGAGTGGGAGTGGGGAAAAACTAGCAAAGGAAGAGGATGAGATCAAGAAGGGAAGAGGGAGAGAGAGAGAGAGAGAGTGGGAGTGGGGAAAAAACTAGCAAAGGAAGAGGATGAGATCAAGAAGGGAAGAGGGAGAGAGAGAGAGAGAGAGTGGGAGTGGGGAAAAACTAGCAAAGGAAGAGGATGAGATCAAGAAGGGAAGAGGGAGAGAGAGAGAGAGAGTGGGAGTGGGGAAAAAAACTAGCAAAGGAAGAGGATGAGATCAAGAAGGGAAGAGGGAGAGAGAGAGAGAGTGGGAGTGGGGAAAAACTAGCAAAGGAAGAGGATGAGATCAAGAAGGGAAGAGGGAGAGAGAGAGAGAGAGAGTGGGAGTGGGAAAAAAACTAGCAAAGGAAGAGGATGAGATCAAGAAGGGAAGAGGGAGAGAGAGAGAGAGAGTGGGAGTGGGGAAAAAAACTAGCAAAGGAAGAGGATGAGATCAAGAAGGGAAGAGGGAGAGAGAGAGAGAGTGGGAGTGGGGAAAAACTAGCAAAGGAAGAGGATGAGATCAAGAAGGGAAGAGGGAGAGAGAAAGAGAGAGAGTGGGAGTGGGGGAAAAAACTAGCAAAGGAAGAGGATGAGATCAAGAAGGGAAGAGGGAGAGAGAAAGAGAGAGAGTGGGAGTGGGGAAAAACTAGCAAAGGAAGAGGATGAGATCAAGAAGGGAAGAGGGAGAGAGAGAGAGAGAGAGTGGGAGTGGGAAAAAAACTAGCAAAGGAAGAGGATGAGATCAAGAAGGGAAGAGGGAGAGAGAGAGAGAGAGAGTGGGAGTGGGGAAAAACTAGCAAAGGAAGAGGATGAGATCAAGAAGGGAAGAGGGAGAGAGAGAGAGAGAGAGTGGGAGTGGGGAAAAAACTAGCAAAGGAAGAGGATGAGATCAAGAAGGGAAGAGGGAGAGAGAGAGAGAGAGAGTGGGAGTGGGGAAAAAACTAGCAAAGGAAGAGGATGAGATCAAGAAGGGAAGAGGGAGAGAGAGAGAGAGAGTGGGAGTGGGGAAAAACTAGCAAAGGAAGAGGATGAGATCAAGAAGGAAGAGGGAGAGAGAGAGAGAGAGAGTGGGAGTGGGGAAAACTAGCAAAGGAAGAGGATGAGATCAAGAAGGGAAGAGGGAGAGAGAGAGAGAGAGAGTGGGAGTGGGGAAAAAAACTAGCAAAGGAAGAGGATGAGATCAAGAAGGGAAGAGGGAGAGAGAGAGAGAGAGTGGGAGTGGGGAAAAAAACTAGCAAAGGAAGAGGATGAGATCAAGAAGGGAAGAGGGAGAGAGAGAGAGAGTGGGAGTGGGGAAAAACTAGCAAAGGAAGAGGATGAGATCAAGAAGGGAAGAGGGAGAGAGAAAGAGAGAGAGTGGGAGTGGGAAAAAAACTAGCAAAGGAAGAGGATGAGATCAAGAAGGGAAGAGGAGAGAGAAAGAGAGAGAGTGGGAGTGGGGAAAAACTAGCAAAGGAAGAGGATGAGATCAAGAAGGGAAGAGGGAGAGAGAGAGAGAGAGAGTGGGAGTGGGGAAAAAAACTAGCAAAGGAAGAGGATGAGATCAAGAAGGGAAGAGGGAGAGAGAGAGAGAGAGAGTGGGAGTGGGGAAAAACTAGCAAAGGAAGAGGATGAGATCAAGAAGGGAAGAGGGAGAGAGAGAGAGAGAGAGTGGGAGTGGGGAAAAAACTAGCAAAGGAAGAGGATGAGATCAAGAAGGGAAGAGGAGAGAGAGAGAGAGAGAGTGGGAGTGGGGAAAAAAACTAGCAAAGGAAGAGGATGAGATCAAGAAGGGAAGAGGGAGAGAGAGAGAGAGTGGGAGTGGGGAAAAACTAGCAAAGGAAGAGGATGAGATCAAGAAGGGAAGAGGGAGAGAGAAAGAGAGAGAGTGGGGTGGGGGAAAAAACTAGCAAAGGAAGAGGATGAGATCAAGAAGGGAAGAGGGAGCGATAGAGAGAGAGAGAGCGAGAGAGAGAGAGAGAGAGTGGGAGGGATAGAGAGAAAGTAATTCAGGTATTGTTTGGATGTAAGACAATTTATGTGAGGGAAAACAGCCCGGTTATTGAAATCATTCAACTGTTAAATTAAATTCATTGGGCCATTCAAATTCGTAATATAATTATCACTTTGATAATATCCAAAGCATTACAAGATTAATTTAGCTTTATCCTGGTAGAGTCAGTTTGATTGCTTTCGTCCATCTCGCCCAAAGATGAATTGCTTATTTTTTTTATTTTTTTTTTTTTTGTAAAGGTTGTCCCCACAATCGGTAATTCAACGCAGTTTTAGAATAAACCATTTCTCAATTGGGATCGTGCATGTAGACCACGTCCTTGAAGGTACTGTCATTTGGTTCCACATGATGTTTGTATTAGAAAAGAGGCCTATAACAATATACACGTATCTAAAAATAAGTAGTACATATTGCATGCTTCGAAGTTAAATTCGATAAAATCCATATAGATCTATGAATAATGATATTCATATACGATTCTTATCAATAGCTTATCACCACGGGAGTTTCTATGCGCTAAAATGAAATTAGAGAGGCAGAGGGAAAGGGATAAGGATAGATGCATCAGAAGTTTAGGTAAAGAGAAATTTGTCACTATTGGATGAACACTATTATGTTGATAACACAGACTTGAAATTCTAAACTAACAAATTCAGAGTTTGCCGAGTGGCGTTGTACTTTACCAAGGCCGCAGAACGATGATAAAATACAAAATTAAAAACAAATCAAACGACATGTGTTGCTCCATGCAACTCGTCGCATAGGTGTTACTTTGATAAAAGGTCCATGCTAAGTTTGGCAACATTCAGAACTTGAATGTGTGGGGTATACTCCGGGGGGATAATATAATTCACTGAAACTGACTAGGTATATACATAATGTAACTATAAAAAATGTAATAGTGCCCGTTTTTTTTAGTAGAGGCCTCACATTATAATATGATACACAGTAAAATGAGTACTTCATATCTACTTGACAGAATCACCTTTATATGCATACATGTATAACCAGTGTAAAAAATTATGATGATACATTCACTATTCCACATGCATAGTTTCAAGGAATTTGGACAGACAGCGTTGAAACGAACAAATAAAAATCAAACATTTTACCCCATTTCTTTAAAAGGTCATTCTGACTCAATTGACCTAAGATGAACTTTACCATTTACATTTACCGACAATAATCTTTGATACTCAAAGTATAATTGTCTTCAGGCTAACACTTTGTAAATGGAAGAAATTTCAAATAAAAAAGTTAATTCAAGGTAATTTGTGTTTTAGCATAGCTGATCTCAGTTTACCTTTGACCTAGACATTGGGCCTTAAATTTGTTCCACACCATCTTGCATACTCTATCACACTTGTGTACACGTTTCATATAATTTGAACAAACAATTATGAAATTAAAAAACACATGAATGATCTAAGGTTGCATTTTTGGAACACAATTGAACACAAATGACCGCAATCGACTTTGAATATATTTCACATTGATTTAATATTAAATAATTCTTGTGTACAGGCTTCATGGAATTTGAAATGAGTAAAAATCAAAAACTTAAACTTAAGTTAGGTTTTTGGAATATAAAATTGAAGGTGGCTGACCTCTACTAACCTACGACATAGACCCTTGTCCAGAAATGTGTTTCACATTATTTACCATACTATAGGTCGACATGCCTTGTATAAGAATTTGTTTCACATTATTTCCCATACTATAGGCCGACATGCCTTGTATAAGAATTTGTTTCACATTATTTCCCATACTATAGGCCTACATGCCTTGTATAAGGATTTGTTTTACATTATTTCCCATACTATAGGCCGAAATGCCTTGTATAAGAATTTGTTTCACATTATTTCCCATACTATAGGCCGACATGCCTTGTATAAGAATTTGTTTCTATATTATGTCCTATACTATAGGCCTACATGCCTACTATAAGAATTTGTTTCACATTATTTCCCATACTATAGGCCGACATGCCTTGTATAAGAATTTCATGGAAATTGAACATAAATTGAAAAGAAAGCATTTCCTCAAATGTTGACGGCGCCGACGGAAAAGCAGCGCCTATGAATGTGTCAGTTCTGTTACAAAGGCAAGAAAGTAATGACTTAACGACAATTCAAGTAGTTCAGCAAGTATAAAAGTTTCTAAAGCCCGGCTCATCATTACCTGCGCTAATCGAGCCTGTAAAGGGAATCACTCCATAAACTAGTTATTTACAGCAATAAATCAATGTATCTACCTATTTGCTAGTTTCCCAAACTATGCCGTCATTCGAGAAAAGCTAAGTCAAAACGTGCACGCTCTGCCCGCGTGTGTTCCCCGTCCACCAATCATGATCGCGCAGCCGCCATGCTCTTCCTCTTCCTTTCTCGCCCGTCAGAGAAGTGACATCTATGAGCTAAGTCTTAGCCTAAATTGCGAGATTTTTACTTCCAAAAGCGTTTTTGGTTGCTATTCGCAATAAAAATTCCGTTCACCAAGCTTTTACACACTTTTTGGTGTATCGGACTTTTCCTAAGTCAACCTCCTTCACGGTACTTTAATCAAATTATTTTGCCGTTTTTCTTCCCCTTCTGGGCATATAAATATGATTGTAACAAGAGCTAAAAAGAAAATAAATATCATGAAAAGACTAGCGGGAACTACGTGGGGAAGTAGCTATAAAAGCCTTCTGAACTTCTATAAGGTGGTCATTAGGCCACTCTTGGATTATGCATCTGAGGCATATGATTCGGCTCATGATCATGTGAAGAACTTCTTGCAGACTATTCAATACCAAGCTCTGAAGTTGTGTAACAGGGGCGTTGCCGGGAACTTCCTTAGAATCTTTAAAGGTGGACACGGGTGAATTACCACTCGACCTAAGAAGATCCATGCTTAGTAAGGTATACAAAGTAAAAATAAGGCAAAACCCCACACATCCACTCCAATCCTACTTGAAGAACTGCTGGCAATTTGAATATGAAAAGAATAAGAAAGTGCGTAAACCCTTTCGTTTGAGAGTTATGGGAGATGAAATATATCATGCAAACGAATCACTCATGTCTTTTACCCCCATGCCGCCTTGGCATCTCTCTCCACCAGAAGTGTCATTGGCGCTACATGAGCTTGTGTCAAAAAGTGATAACATGTTTTATCAATACAATACAACTCTGGAGTATATTAATAAAAAGTGGAAAAATAATCTCCATATTTATACTGATGGTTCTAGAGACCCTGCAAACGGCAGCGCCTCTGCTTGCTATTATGTGCCTGCAGTGCGGGTAGTTGAATGTAAAAGAATGCAAAACTTCACAGTCATCATCTTACACATCAGAACTGGCCGCAATTGTCTTGGCACTACGGTGGCTTGAAAATTTGAATGTTTATAATAAAGTGGTAATTTTGACAGATTCTCTGAGTGCTATTCAAGCAATCAAGGAAAAAAATAACGACAATTTCGTAAAAGAAATTATAATCACCGCTACATGTCTAAAATACAAAGGCACAATAATCTGCTTAGAATGGGTCCCATCTCACTGTGGGGTCCAAGGGAACGAAACGACTGATTTCTATGCGAAAACAGCCCTAAAACAAAGAATAGAGATTAATAATGGATTGAATATCCAAGAAACCAAACATATTTTAAGAATTCTCATACAAAATGATGGGCAGAAGAGATGGGACAGGTCAAACTCAAAATTAAGAAAATACCAAAAAGTGGTCTCAGAAAAACCATCATTTCAGTATCTCTGCACCGACAAAAGTGGTGAAAAAATGATTCACAGATTACGCTTGGCAGGTTTGGGTTTGAATGACTTCCTGTTCAAGACAGGAAGACACACAACTGGAAAGTGTGATTTTTGTAACGAGAGAGAAACTATATACCATTTTTTATATGTTTGCCCTAGGTTTATCATCCAACGCGCCCTGTTACTTGTGGAATTAAATGTTAGCAATGTCTCTGAGGCGGAACGCAAAGTGGAGAATCTCAATGTCAAGACACAAGGTGCACTCGTCAGATATTTCAAAAGGACTCGTCGATTTGTAATTGGTTGCCAAGAGGTCAACCGTGATAGTAAGGTGTAACCAAATAAAGAGAACGGAATCGAAGTAAATCGGATATGATTTATGTTGCGACCAGGGGGGGGGGGCACAGACCTTTTTTTTTTTTTTTTTTTTTTGCTTGTCAGGGAATTATGGAGGGAAACTGGACGCCATAACCCCTTACCGAGCGATTTTTGAAGATTTTTGAAGGTTTGGCGAATTTTTTTTTTGTCCCTACCCCCCCCCCCCCCCCCCCACCCCCCCCCCCCCCCCCCCCTCCCCACTGAGCGACTTTTCGAGAAGCTGGCGAGACCAAAAAAATATGGGTCTACCTTTTCACAAACTTTCATTTTTGTGCCCCCTCTTTTACTCAATCCTGGATCCGCGCCTGGTTGCGACCATTGAATGTTAAGGTGTACAATCATACTGTATAATTTGTTTTGTATACGCTGCTCAAAGATGAAGCACTTAGTTATATACTAACTATAGGTATAGGTGCACTTTTCTTGTCAATTCACTTAATTGAAAGGCCCTTTAATGTCAGTATATACTCTACTCAAAACAAAAACAAAACAAAAAAATCTGTGTACGTATTTATTTTGCTTTTATATATTCGGATTTTCTAATGAGGTTCTATGATGAATCAGAAAGAGCGCCCCCTGCTCACGTTTGAGAGACATAGGGAATACTTGTATTCCTTAGACGCCCTCGAAATGCACCTCGAGCGGGCTTGTCAGGATAACGTTGAAAAATCAGGGCAGGAGTGGCGGTCCTGCATGGTATCCTGGAATCTGTACCTTTCTAACTAAAAGTTAGACCCACGGATCAACAAATAAAGTATAAGTGAAAAGAGCAATTTAGCAAGGCAACAATAGTCAAAATTGACTAGTTTGCCTATTTTAAAACAACAACATTACACACAGACGGTGTCTAGTACGCCACGTCGGGCTCTCCCCCCGTGTCTGTAGGTGGTTGATTCAACGCGCTTAGACAAGCGGTTTCATCAGAACGTTGTGTTCTCCGTAATAGGAGTTTATTCCCACTCTGTATTGTGAGTTGGTTGTCATATATTAGTTCTATATTTGTTTACTTGTCTTTGTTTTCAGGCATGTCGAAGTCTCCGTCTCGTACGGCTAGTGTTTCCCCAGGGGGGACTCGCCTAGCCTTGGGAGGGTTGGCTGGGAGAGGTTCATCTCGCAACAATGTTATCTTCCCCGGAGCTTCGACTGTAGGTAAGTTAGGGCCTACCTCGTGTGAGGCTCACCCCGTGTTGACTTCGTCGTCTGTATTGACAACCAACTCATGCGTGATGAACCGGGAGAGTGCAGTGCCGCACTAGGCCAATATCTCTCTCGGGGATAGAGACAATGTATAACGGGGAGAGTGAGTGCCTCACTAGGCCAATACCTCTCGCCGATAAAACTGTGGGCAGTACCCCAACCCGCAGTTCGTCTCGCTCGAGTGACACTTCTCGCTCTCTAGCCACAGATGTGTTCGCTCAGGGGTCGGCTCCTTTTGTCTCTCCGCTTCTAATCCAAGCAAGGCGGGTAAGAGTAAAAGGAGTCGTGATCTTCCTAATGTACCGAGTGCAGGGATTACTACGGAAGCGGCGCCCGTTTCAAAGGGTAAAGGGAGCGGTAATCATGCTCGCCTGCCCAAGAAACGTAAGCGCCAGAGTCCTGCCCCGCCGGCCGGCTGGGCGGACTCTCTCCCCTCGACATCGACCGCGTCTTCACCAACTGTGTCAGGGGAGGCCAAGAAGAAGCGGGTTAGCCCTCCGAGGGTGACTACTTCTTCTGAGTCGGGCGTCTCCCATGCACTTCTGAATTATCTGAAGATCATTGTGGAGAAGAGTGGTTGGTCGGACTCTATGTCCGTACCCCCCACCACACCTGACTCCAACTAGGGGAAGGGGGGAAGGGGGGATACCTGTACCCGGGTCCGGTTTCGGATCCGGTTTGGATACTGGTTCTGGTTCCGGTTCGGTTTCCGGTTTCGGATATCGGTTTTCCGGTTCCCGAATCCGGTTTTACCGGTTATCCGGCTAGGAACGCTGGTTTTCCCTTGGTTTCCACCACTGTTTCCAGTGGATTGGGATCCGGTTCCTCTGCTCAGGTATCCGGCTCAGTGCTGTTGGGTTCCAACACACATGAGTCTTGCCGCTCTTCAGGCGTCTCCCGACCACGTTCAGCTTTTGATCGTCCGGGGCTGCTCCCCTTCCAGCGGCACTTGGTGCTCCGCCTGGGGAGGAATCCTGGGACTGCCTAAACCGCCCTTCTTGGGATCAGGCTTCGCAGTCGGGATTCTCGGAAGATGATGCCTCTTCACAGGCTGAGGTTACACCCCAGACCTTTCGGTCCCTGGCGGTAGATACTCAAGCCCTGCTGGAGAAATATCTTATTTACCGAGTCGGGTCGATTCGGGACATCCGTCTCTCCTTTACAAACGTGAGCGTCCCTCCAAGGGCATCCCTCTTACGGAGGACTTTAAGCGAGTCTACAATGACTTCTCTTCACAGCCTCCTTCCCTTCTTGGTAAGGCTCGTCCCTTGGCCAGGGATTTCACCTTTTCCCAGCAAGACACTCTCGATTTCTTTACGAGAAAGTCTTGTTCCAGTGACCTCATTCATGTAGGTGGCAGGCTTGGTGTCAACTTTAAGAGTACAGGTTACACCAAAGCGGAGAAGTTCCCGAACCTGATGGAAGCCCATTCCAGGTCTGGCCTGAGACTGACTGCCTACTTGGGTACGCTCCTTTCCCTTCGGGCTAGGGGCCAGGAACTCCAGATGTCTGATTCGGACATTCTGTTGTTGCAGACGGGGACATACCTCCCCTTTTGGCCAGTGTTCCCCACTCCGGTCAACACCTCTTTGGAGGTAAGGTGACTGAGGTGATCCAACATGAAGTTGAATCACGTAAGCAGGCGGCGGAACTTTCCAAACGCCTTAAGTCCTCGGCTCCGAAGTCGCAGGCTCAGGCTAACGTTCCACCCCCTGGACGCGGTGTCACTTCCGGCTATCAGCTCACTCGTGCACCCCAAGTTCAGCCCAGTGCTCCACGCTCGTTTGGAGCCATGGCGGAGCCTGCTCCTCGTGGTAGGAAGAAGGCCCAAGGTCACGGTCGGGGCCGTGGTTCGGCCCACGATTCGCGGCGAGTTTGATGGTGCGCCCCGAGCGTTGGAGGAGAGGGTTGGAGGCCGTCTTCAATACTTTCTTCCCGCCTGGGAAGAAATTACCGACAAGTTCGTGCTCTCCATCGTGCGAGGAGGCTTCTGCATAAAGCTTGCAGAGCCCCTCCCACACGGGGCCATCCGCCGCAACCCTCCTACACTCTCGCCCCTTTTCCAAGAGCACATCTCAGAGATTCAAGAGCTGCTGGAAAAGGGCGCGATAGAAAGAGTACGAGACCACCCCCATCTGTGTGTCTCCCCTATCTTTGTAATACCCAAACGCGCGGGGAAGCTCAGAATGATCTTGAATATGAAGGTAATAAATACCTTCATACTAAGGGAGCGTTTCCGCATGGAAACCTTGGCCTCGATTCTTCCGGCTATCAGACCGTCAGACGTGGCCATTTCGGTGGACTTGAAAGATGCTTACTTTCACGTACCGATACACCCTTCTTCAAGGGACCTGCTAGGTTTCACCTTTCAAAGCCTTACCATTTGGCCTGAAACCAGCACCTCGAGTTATTACTCGAGTAGTCTCTGCCCAAGCCGCTTTCTTCAGGTATCGCGGTCTGAGACTTTTCACTTACCTGGACGACTGGCTCCTGGTGGCGAGCTCTGTGTCCGTCCTTCAGTCTCACATGGACCTACTTCTCCGTACCACACAGAGAGTAGGGATCATGGTCAACTGGGACAAGTCGGAGTTGACTCCTACCCGCAAGCCCATTTACCTGGGTGCGGAAATAGACATCGTGAACCAAGTCGCCCGCCCCAGTCGGGAAAGGGTTCAAGCAATTGTCTTACTAGCTCGATCTCTTCGTCTCTTACGTCGAGTTCGGGCAGGCCAATGGCTCCAATTCTTGTGCCACTTATCGAGCCTTGTGGATGTCCTCCAAGACTGTCGGCTTCATATGAGGCCATTCCTCTCACCGGAGAAATCAAACGCCTGCTTATCCCCTGGTCGAAAGAGTCGTTCCTTCTTCAAGGCAAGTCTCTTCGCACGCCCCTTCCGTCAGTCTCCATCTCGACGGATGCCTCTCTTCTGGGGTGGGGCGGCCATTGTTCGGACCAGGTGGTCTCGGGGGACTGGTCACACCTGTGCACCTTGCCCCACATCAATGTATTGGAGTTGATGGCAGTTTTCACGTCTCTCTGTCATTTCGAGAACCTGATTGTAGGTCGCTCCGTCCTGATTTTGACGGAAAACACCACTGTTGCTGCCTACATCAACCGACAAGGCGGGACTCGTTCCACTACTCTGAACGATCTGACCGCCAAGCTTTGGAGGTGGTGTCGGTCTCACCGAGTGATTCCGATCGCCTCCTATGTTCCCGGCCAGGACAATCTAATTGCAGATTTTCTGTCCCGGGCATGTGTCTTCCCTCCGAGTGGACACTGAATCAAGAGGTCTTCAATTACCTCAGTTCAGTCTGGGTCCCTTTAGAGATAGATCTGTTTGCGACATCTCTCAATCATCGCCTCCCGAGATACTGCTCTCGAGTGCGAGATCCGGAAGCTTGGGCCCTCGATGCATTCTCCCTTCAGTGGGAGAACTTCCGGGGTTACGCCTTTCCGCCGGTCTCCTTAATTCCTCAGGTCCTGGGGAAAATTCAGGAGGATCAGGCGTGGGTTCTGCTCATAGCACCTTGTTGGCCGAGGAGACCTTGGTTTCCTCTTCTTCTGTCTCTGCTGGACGGTCGGCCACTCTCCCTTCCCCAGAGAGCAGACCTCATAGCTCACCCCCTATCAGGGATCCTCCACCTTCGTCCAGCGGCTCTACATTTGACCGCCTGGCCTCTGTCGGGGAGGATGCGAGGACTGCAGGACTCTCAGAGAGAGCCTCCCAGTTCATAGTCCAGAGTAGAAGAGAATCTACCCGAGCTGTTTACAACTCGAGATTAGAAGCCTTCCATGCTTGGTGTGGGGAGAAGGAAGCTTCTCCCCTTTCTGCCCCGGTCGGTGCTATTGCAGATTTCCTGATCGCCCTTTTCGATAAGGGTAGATCTCTCTCTACCATTCGTGGATACCGTTCAGCTATTGCTGCGGTTCACCTTTGTTTTTCTGATGGTTCGGGAGTTTCGAACTCTCCCTTCTTGAACCATTTGGTGAGGTCGTTCTTCTTAAAACGACCAGCAAATCGCCAGTTGACTCCTGCGTGGAGTCTTCCTTTGGTTTTGGACGCTTTGGCCAAACCGCCCTTTGAGCCGTTGTGCAAAGCGTCGTTACACCATCTCTCGATTAAGACCGCCTTTCTTGTCGCTATTGCTTCTGGGCAGAGGAGAAGCACTATTCAGGCTCTCTCTACGGCGCCCGGGCATATCAGGTGGGAAAGGCAAGGTGTACGTCTTGTCCCTCGACCTTCCTTATTGCCAAGAATCAGACGGATTCTTCTGGCTCAATCGAAGTGTTCTTGGGTCCTCTGTCAGAATTCTCTTCTGTCAAAGAGGACAAATCTTGGTGCCCTGTTAGGGCTCTCAAATGGTACTTGGATAGGACTGAGGTCTTTCGTAAGGATGATCAGCTCTTTCTCATTTCCCGTCACCCTTATTCCCCAGCGTCACGGGAGACTATCTCCCGTTGGATTGTCGAGGCTATCCAAGCTGCGGGTTCGGAGGCTCTTCTGTCTGAGAATCCTCCAAGAGCGCACAATACCAGGAGTGTTTCTACTTCCTGGGCGCCTTTTCAGGGTATTCCTTTGGAAGATATCTTGCGGGCTGCCTCTTGGCGTTCCCCTAACTCCTTCACATCCTTCTATCTTAAGGATGTTCCTTCGGGTGAGGTTAGGTTTGCTACCTCTGGTTTGAGAGCTGCTTCGTCTTCCCTTTCTGCCCCTCGTTAGTTCTTCCCGTCCTGGGACATGCCACCCGGGTTTTTATCCGTGCTATTCTAGCAAATAGGTAGATACATTGATTTATTGCTGTAAATCAAGAAAATTATAACTAATTTTGTTATTTACTAGATAAATCTATGTATCTACCTATGTCCCTCCCTCCAGCCCTCTCCTTGTCTGACAACATATCCTAGACTCTGTCTCTGACTGCTCGGAAGAGGAAGAGCATGGCGGTTGGCGAAATTTTTTTCCCTGTACCTTTGGGGCTATGCAATCTGAATATTCATGAAAGAGACTCCAAGACAGTATCGGACTTGTATTTTCTTACTCAGTTTCACCTTATTTTTAAATCAGCAAAAGAAAATTTCGTAATATATTCCTCTGCCGAGATTCGAACTTGCGTTCCTTTCATCGATAGCGCACCAGATTATCCGACTGCGCCACACAGAACAGCTGCTCAATGGCCTTGCTCGTTTTATCATATCCCTGCAGGTCGTTTTCATGAATATTCATGCCGACTAGTCTTGATGGAATAAACCGTATTACTGGTCATGCGCATGCGTACTCTCATCTCTAAGACCCAAGTCATGAATATTCATTATTGGATAGCCCCAAAGGTACAGGAAAAAAAAATTAGCTGGCGGCTGCGCGATCATGATTGGTGGACGGGGAACACACGCGGGCAGGGCGTGCGCGTTTTGACTTAGCTTTTCTCGAATGACGGCATAGTTTGGGAAACTAGCAAATAGGTAGATACATAGATTTATCTAGTAAATTAGTTATAATTTTCTTGACTAAATTATTGTTTACATATTTCATTTTTTTTTTTGACAAAAAATGTTCATTCTACCCGAGGGTCCAAAAAAAAGTGATGCAATTTTAAAACGGCCCCAAATAAAAGATTTTAGTGAATTTTGGGTGAATGTTTATATGGATAGCTGAAGGTCTCTTCTATCATATGACACAAAAAAGTCCAAAAATATTTCATGCTTGGGTGAGCACTGCCCACTTTTGTAAAGGACGTGAAAATTAGGCTTCGCAGGAATTCACTATCCAGTTTGGCTGAGATAAGAAGTTCTCCGGGCTTAGAAATTGCTTATGGTATGATGAGTTTATGATAGATTATGATGGATATGGGTTTGTGCGGTGTATGCCATGGTGTTATGTAATCAAAAGTTTATACATCAGTGATCATAATTTGACTGTGTAAGTTTCAAAAGCATTACCCGCTGTTGATCTGTGGTAATTGATAATGAATTATTAGGGTTGGGATTTGTGCTGGGTATGGCATGGCTTATGTCACCATTATTCAGGAACAGAATTTGATAATTCAGAATCAAACAAATCAATCAAACAAACACTGATTCAATCAATCAATCAAACACTGATTCAATCAATCAATCGATCAAACACTGATTCAATCACTCAATCGATCAATCATGAATCAATCAACAACAATAAAAAGACAAACAACCAATCAACCAAATGGGTATTAATTAGCACTTTCTTTATGGCAAACGAGCTTTGGAAATTGTAGTTTTGGGCAAGGAAAGATGGGATGAATGGTTTGGAATGGAGCAAAATGCCTACGGATGGACCTATGACAATGAATTATGACACGTCATACACACACACGCACACAACCACCCCCCCCCCCCCCCCCCAACACGAACTACCAGGAGCACCGCTACAATTACCACAGACATCAACACCAGATAATACGGTACTGTTTGGATTCATAAGCCATGTCATTCACTGCAGAAACCCATATCCATCATGATTTATCATAAGCTCAGCAGACAATCAGCAATTTCTAAACTGGATAACTTTTCACTTCACCCAAAGTGGATAGCCAATTCCTGCGCAACCTAACTTTCATGCCCTTTACAAAAGTGGGCAGTGGTCACTGAAGCATAAAACATTTTTGGACTTTTTGGTGTCATATGATAGAAAAGCCATTAAGCTATCCATATGTATATGAACATTTTCCTAAAATTCGATACAAAATTTTATTTGGGGGCCATTTTAAAATTGTATCACTTTTTTTTTTGGGGGGGGGGGACACTCGGTAGTTGCTCTTTACTAGTATATTCTTGATCATGGGCGCAACTTTTATTTATTTATTTTTTGTTTTTGCTCGTCAGAGAATTTTGGAGGAAAACTAGACCCCCAAAAATGTGGTAACCTTTTTTCTTTTTTTCTTTTTTTTTTTTTGCTTGTCAAAAAAATTTTCAGACATTTCGGACAGGTACAAAAGTTAAATCAAAACATGTGGTGACCCCCCGTATTTCAAAATGGATTTGCGCCACTGTTTTTGATTATGCTAATTTACATACAATTTCATTGGCATAAATTAGAGGGAAAAAAAACATCCGTTTTTTCACAATAGTCATCTATTTAATAGTTGTTGTCACTATAAACATGTAGTGAAATCATACCCTTCCTAGGTCCTTTTGCAAGTAATTAAGTTGAAGGGAAAGTAAAAATTTGTCTATGCATTATGTAATAATTAACATGCATAATCAAGTAATTCTAATCTCACACATGTAACCCCAAAACATGAAAAGTTTATGCTATTTGAAGAATAAAATGTGGATAATCTATAAGCAATAAAATGCAGGAAACAGATCAATGAAAGTTTCAGCAAAATCCGAAAAGAAATATGAAAGTTATGAATTTTTAGAAATTGTAATTAAACACAAATTGGCAACTCCGTGATGTTTCTTGCGAGCTCCTCTCTCATTTGCTCAAAACATACAAATTCATAAACATTCATTTTCTTTGTGTTTGATGAGGGCAAAGATTTTTATCAGTACAGGATTTATGTAAAAGTATATGTGAAATGATTTCATCTAGGGTGAATGTATGATAAAATAATTTTAGAGAAAATGGCAATTTATTATTTTTTTCAGTACAGGGCAAATGGAAGAAGAGCTCGCAAGATACGTCATGGAGTTGCCAATTTGTTGATCTAATCATAGTGTGAGTTCGCAATGTGAGGAAGGATATTTCATTCAAGACAATAACCATATTTGTATGGGGTTTTTATATTCGGGGCGGAGGTATTTAAAGCAACTTTCAACATTGGGGATGAGGGCAGAGGCAACGTAGATATGGTGTTTTAAACGGTTACAGCCCTATAGCTAGAAGGTCCGATAGTTAGCGGGTCCGAGAGACCGACACCCAATAGTTAGAAGGTTCGATAGATCGAATGTACGAAAGGGTCCAATAGACAAATGGTTCTATAGACAGAATCGGCGGAGGGTCCGATAGTCCGAAGGTTCTACAGATCGATCGAATGTCCAACGGGGTCCGATAGTCAGAAGGTCCCATAGACAGAAGGTTCTATAGACCGAATCGGCAAAAGGGTCCGATAGTCCGAAGGTTCAGTAGGGGTCCGATATTTAGAAGGTCCGATAGACCGACAATAACGTAAAAAAGGTAAAATAAGTGGATACCATAAGTTTTATAGTTTTATGTTATATGTGTATTGTAATAAACCAATACACTAGGTCTGTAGCCCCCCCCCCCCCCCCCAAAAAAAAAAAAAAAAAAAAAAAAATGGGCAACTTATGGGTGGTACACCCATGCAGCTCAGCCCCCCCCCCCCCCCCGGGTTAATTTTGCCACTAAACCGATGTATTGTCAATGGGGAACGCTGACCATTTTCCTACCAGCTATGATGTCAGCTTTTATACTTTTTTGAATGTTCACCGACTACTACCTTGTGGCAAATTTTAGTCTGTGGACTCTGTCGTGTAAATTATACCATTTTTTTTTTGGGGGGGGGTGGGGGAATTCGAGAATAGTCGGATACCTCACTGCCCGAATATTATGATATTCGGGCTTCTTGTTGCTGCAGGACGTAAGAGGTGCTTGCTGCAAGAAACAATCTCGGCCTAGTTTGTATGAGCTAGTAAAGCGAGCGAACGAGAGAGAGAAAAAAAGGAAGATTTTGTATCCTGAGAATAGGTTCTAACGTATTGTTATTCCGTTCTCATAATCTGTGTAACATGTTATTGGCATCTTCCGTTCTCATATTGGGAAGAGGCTATTGGTCACAGATCATTATTTCTGAAAATTCATCTCTTTAGCCCCTTTAGGTAACTTGCCGCTCGATTCCTTTCAGTTATGTTCTTTGAGTAGAAAAATAGCATAAAATTAGCTAGAGATTTATGATACAGACCAAATAACTTCCATAAGAATATGACTTATTAATATAATTGGCATTGGTTTATATACATAAATATGGCGATTATATTAATAATATCAATAATGAAAATATAATGGGCATTGGAAAATAACCCTAATGATAGTGAGCGAAGTTTTTAAATATTTTTCTTCTCTTTCCTTTCTGATTTCTTTTCTTTGTCTCTTCTTGTCCTTTCTTTTCTTTTACTTCTTTCCTTTTCAACCTCTTCCTTTTTTTGCTTTTTCTTTGATTGGAACGCCCCACTTATTTTAACCACTTATTTTTTTCCCACTATTTTACCCTTTTTACGTTATTGTCGGTCTATCGGACCTTCTAACTATCTGACCCCAACTGAACCTTCGGACTATCGGACCCTTTCGCCGATTCGGTCTATATAGTGGGGGAGCATAGCAAACCTATTGTGCATTTTGTGATACAAGCATCAAATTTGGCACAGATGTACATTAACATATTGCGAACATTTTCAGATATTGAGCCACTTGGAATTCTTTCTTTATGTCCGCCATATTGGATTTCAAAATGGCCGCCACTTGAAATCTACATTTGCGATTAATTGTGGGTCTAATGCTGGTATTATTTTGATTCTTGTGTCTAAATGTATGTTTTTGGGGTCAAGGAATCCGATGGTAACAATCTTCATTGCATATTTTGTACCAATTGGCCGCCATATTGGATTTCAAAATGGCCGCCACTTGAAATCTACATTTGCGATTATCTGTGGGTGTAATGCTGTTATTGACTTGATTGTTGTGTCTAAATGTACGTTCTTTGGGTCAAGGAATCTAATGGTAACAATCTTGCATTGCGTATTTTACCATATTGGATTTCAAAATGGCTCGCCTCCGTTAAAAATGACTGTGAACTTTTCGCACGCCTGTACATTGGCTGCCAGACGAGGGATGGAAACCTTGAGGAGTTCTTTGGTCACGAGAACCAGGCATGTCCTCCTGCACTGTCTGATGGTGGAAAACTTTTCACTGGTATCAAGAGTGATCTCATCACATGCTTGGAAGAAGGCTCTGACGCCAAGAAAGAGACTCCTGTCACGACCTGTATCGTGCTTGATGGAGCAGCCATCGTCCAGATGCTGAAGCCGGCTGCATCAAAGACCTTTGCAAAGTATGCACATCAGATCTTTATCCCCTTTATGTCTACGAAGCTGCAAACAGTGTCACGCCTGGATCTGGTCTGGGATACTTGCCTTGTTGATTCAATTAAATGTAGTACACGTGCAAAGCGGGGACAAGGCGTGCGTACACGTGTGGTGGCCAACGCAGCTATACCAGGAAACTGACAGAACTTCCTACGAGTTGACAGCAACAAGACCGAGCTGTTCAGGTTCCTCTCAGTAGCCCTCATGGAATGGTTTGACCAAGAGGACAAGCAAATCGTCATTACTGATGGAGAGGCAGTGCTGAGCAAGCCACTACCACCAGATCTGACCTCACTCGCCCCATGTAGCCTTGAAGAGGCCGACAGTCGGATGTTGCTGCATGTATTTCACGCAGCTAAGCATGGACACCATTCAATACTCATCCGGACTGTAGACACTGATGTTGTGGTGCTGACAGTGTCTGTGGTACAGGAGCTGCAACCAGAAGACGAACTATGGCTGGCATTTGGAACAGGCCAAAGTTTCCGACATCTAGCAGCACAAGAAATAGCAGCTGAACTGGGACGAGAGAAGGCTCGTGCACTACCAATGTTCCACGCTGTAACTGGATGCGACACTGTGTCAAGTTTTGCCAGACATGGGGAAAAAGACTGCGTGGGCAGTCTGGACGGTACTACCAGAACTCACTGAGACGTTTCTGCAGCTGTCCTCCGCGCCACGTGACATACCAGACGATGCAATGTCCATCATCGACAGGTTTGTGATTCTCATGTATGATCGAACCAGCAAATGAACGGACATCAACATCAAGGCCAGGAGGAAACTCGGAATAGTGACCCCCTTTTCATAAAACGGAAAGGGGGTCTCTATTCATTAAGTCATGAGGACCATTATTCATCAGGACCGCTATTCATTATGTGAAATGAGGGTCGCTGTCGCTAATTCACAATGAGGGTCATTATTCATAAGGACCACTATTCATAATACAAGAGGGTCGCTAATCATAATACGGATTGAGGGTCGCTATTCATAATACGTATTGAGGGTCGCTATTCATAATACGTATTGAGGGTCGCTATTCATAATACGGATTGAGGGTCGCTATTCATAATACGTATTGAGGGTCGCTATTCATAATACGTATTGAGGGTCGCTATTCAGAATACGGATTGAGGGTCGCTATTCATAATACGTATTGAGGGTCGCAATTCATAATACGTATTGAGGGTCGCAATTCATAATACGGATTGAGGGTCGCAATTCATAATACGGATTGAGGGTCGCTATTCATAATACGGATTGAGGGTCGCTATTCAGAATACGGATTGAGGGTCGCTATTCAGAATACGGATTGAGGGTCGCTATTCATAATACGGATTGAGGGTCGCTATTCATAATACGGATTGAGGGTCGCTATTCATAATACGTATTGAGGGTCGCAATTCATAATACGGATTGAGGGTCGCTATTCATAATACGTATTGAGGGTCGCTATTCATAATACGTATTGAGGGTCGCTATTCATAATACGTATTGAGGGTCGCTATTCAGAATACGGATTGAGGGTCGCTATTCATAATACGGATTGAGGGTCGCTATTCATAATACGGATTGAGGGTCGCTATTCATAATAGGAGAAGAGGCTAGCTATTCATAACAGAAGAGGATCGCTATTCGCTATTCATAATACGGTATGAGGGTATATAATAACGAACCTCATTTCGTATTATTAATAGTGACCCTCTTCTATTACGAATAGTGACCCTTATTTCATATTATGAATGGTGACCCTCTTCTCCTATTATGAATAGCAGTCCTTATGAATAATGAGCGTTATAAATAATGAGCCTTTTCTCCATTATGAATTGCGGTTCTTATGAATAGCTGTAATTATTAATAGTTGTCCTTATGACTAGCAGGTGGACACCGAGTGATGTGCTAATCATTCATCTGTTTGCTTTGATTTTAATTCTTAAAATGAGTCCCACCATTCTACACTGCTCTATTGATGTATCGATTTCTACCTGTTCAATGTACATTACATGTATTTTCTTATTACCAACTTCTCAGTTTTTTTTTAAAAGCTTAATTTGAAAATTTATGTTTAACAGCTCAGCATTCTGTGAAGTCACATTGCTACCAAGCAGAACATTTTAAAGAAAATTGGAACGATATAAGAGCTATATGATCTCTATTGACTTAAAATTATTCTGTTGACTAATGTCTGATATTTTTTCTCTTTCTTTTCAGGAGGGAGAAATCTCCCGTTTGCCAATCCCTCCCCTTTAAATATTCAAGATTAATGATTGAAAGACAGATGTTCATGTAAAAAACAACATAAAAGGTTATTTACACAATATCTTTGAATATAACATTTTAACATCCTAAGAATTTCATACTTTTGCAGAGTTTTACATCCTAACGTGAAATAATAGACTTGCATAAAGATAAATGTATCATCATTCTTACAAAACAGTGACTATAAGGTCATTTTTTGTATTTTTAGTTTATTTACTTTTGGATTTCATCTGGACAGCTCACACATGCAATGAATATAAGATTCACTCCCACCATTTGTAATTGACAATTCAAAAAAATTAAATGACACATTATAGATTACAACTAGATGTATTCTCAACAGTCGATATTTATTGCCTCCGCCCTTGCCAGATCAGAATTATATCGCACATTCATGTTCATTTGTTTAAATTTTGATTGAACCAAAATAAAAAGCCTCCAATTACATGTTATTGACCTCTTTGATATTTGACCTTACATATAAATCTCTCTTCAGACAGAAAGAGCTAAATTTTACAAATGCAACAAAGAAAAGTCTTTTTGTTACAGTACAGAAGACATTTATTTCAAACATTTTTTGTTATACCATGACAAACATGTATGGAATAGCTGACAAAATCCAATATTAGCTCTGGGTCACAAGATGTTTGTTTTAAAGGTAGTCATAATCCCTGATGTTGTATGGTTAATGAACTCACTTCATAGTTTATAACTTGATAGCAGTTCTTAGCTTTGCTGATCGTGCTCGAGGGTTCATAATCAATTCTTCATTATCTGCAGAAAGCACTTTTCTCTTGTCTACTGCCCACTTTTGCTCATCACTCTCCTTAGCAGACTCCTTTCTCTTTTGTCTCAATGATGCTCCTCTCTCAGCCACATGACGTCCCTGTAAGATTCTCTTGACAACCCTGTCTTCTAAAGAGTGAAAGGTTAACACAGCTAACTTCCCACCTGGTTTCAAAAGCTCCCAGGCTGCTTCCATACCTACAGCTAATTCATTAAGTTCATTGTTTACAAATATCCGCAGTGCCTGAAATGTCTTGGTAGCAGTATGTGCATAGCGGCCAAGCTTGTCTCTATTGTTCTTGGCATCTCTGTGGGTGTGACAACACGCGACCACTGTTGCAAGCTCAGATGTAGTAGAGAAAGGGTTAAAATCTGTGCGATAATCTATGATGGCCTGAGCGATTCTTTTGGCATTTGATTCTTCCCCATAGGTGCGCAATATCTTAGTGAGAGTCACGTGGTCCAATGAGTTGACAACATCAGCTGCAGTTGGTTGCGTTGGGATTCTGAAGAAGAAAAAAATATTCTTAGTATTATATAAATTATTCAGTTCAGTTCAGTTCTGTTTATTTATTTCAATCATAAAACAATATAAGTGTAGAATACAAAAGTAACATGAGTCAATCATAATTATACATTTGGAAATCATAATGAATGGGAGACTATAAGGAAGTTTGGAAAAAATTGTGAACAATAGTCCCCTGACATACATAGTAATGAACAAAATTACATGGTTGTACAGGTTACTCAGAAAAAAAAAATTAATATGATATTAACACATCAGAAATACACACCGATCAACACACATGCACACACACACAGTAAATACATGTACCATGGTAAAAAAATGTATATGTATATATATATATATATATATATATATATATATATAAAACAGTGAGCAGATTTGAAAGAGTTAAGTAGAATTGTATAACATAAACAATACTTTTTCAGGTAGTGTTACACGTAATTTACAAAGAACACCAATATTTTTAGTTATTTTGTTTGTGATGTATAATCGATGACCCTAAAAGGATAGAGTGTCATCTAAGAGGAAACCAAGAAATTTAACTGGAACAAACATTCAAATTTACATCATTTATAGTTATTTTTACATCATTAACATTATAAGGATTGGTTCTACTGTGAAAATAAAGTACACTTGTTTTGTCATAATTTATAATCAATTCATTAGCATTAAACCAGTTAGCAACTTTTTCTAATTCTTTATTTACTTCTGTCATTAATTTACCAAAATCATTATGAGATGCAATAATTGTTGGTGTTGTCTGCAAAGAAAACAAAATGGAAGAATGAGGAAACAAAACTAAGATCACTGATGTGAATCAAAAAAAGGAGAGGACCAGTATGGAGCCCTGTGGGACTCCACAATGGATCCTCTCTCTGTGAGAAACAAAGTTATTGTATGATGTAAATTGATAACGATCACTTAAGTGGTCCCAGAACCAATCCCAAGCAAAACCACGTATACCACAATTATTTACTTAGTAAGGCGAATATCATGATTAATAACATCAAAGGCTTTGGATAGATCAAGAAACAAGAGCCCCAGGGGGCACGACGCTCACCTGAGGTGGATCAATTCACATCTGCACCACCAGGAGATATGTTAGAAATTGAAACAACTAGGAGGATGTACATGAGATGATGTTAGAAATTAACATAATTCCCCCCCCCCCCATGGTGTCATGTATTATTTGAATCTCCTACATCTAAGGATGATTCCCACCAAGTGTGGTTGAATCATACAACAAATCATGCAAAGAATGTACATTTCCCCTCCTGCATATTAACCTCGCACTCGCAGGACCCCTATGGGGCCACCCTGAGAATGTCATGAACAACTTTTTTTTTTTTCATCTTCAAGATGTATATAACACACAAAATATCTAGATAAACTTCTGGTTCTGGAGAAGAAGATGTTTGAAATTTACATAGCTTTTACAATTGGGGGCCCTCCCCCTGGGCCCCCCTGGGGGCAACATGTACCATTTTAGCAACTTTGGGTCCCCTACCCCTAAGGATGATTCCTACCAAGTTTGGTTGAATTCCGATCATGGGTTTTGGAGAAGAAGATGAAAATGTAAAAAGTTAACGGACGACGGACGACGGACGACGGACAAATTTCCATCGCAAAAGCTCACTCGAGCCTAGCTAACAAGCACAGTGTGTGCAATTTATTATTCAATTTATGTGATCATAATGGTCAATTAAAGCATGTCCACAAGATGAATTATTTTTAAAACCATATTGAGAATCAGTCAAAATATTATGAATATGATTTTAAAGCCTATTGTAAATTAATCTTTCCAGAAGCTTAGAAAAGCAGGGGAGTAATGATATACATGTAGGTCGTTAATTAGAAAATATGTGAGGGTCACCTTTTTTAAATATGGGTATAAGTTTTCCTACTTTAAAATTCTTGGGGACTTTTTCTGACAAAAAGGAAAGATTACATACATTATATGAACAAGTGGTTTAATAATGAAATGTATAACATGTTTCATAATATACTAATTCCTTCAAAATCTCTGCTTTTTGTTGAATTGAGTTGCTGAACAATATTTATTAATTCTGTTTCATTGGTTGGGTGAAAAAATATTGATTTGTTGCAGCGACCTTGTAAATATGAACTTAAATGATAACTAGAATTTAATTCGTCATGAGGACGAATTAGGCGGTCTGTCTTTCAATTTGTATGATCATGATTGTAATCAGGATGATCATAATAACGGGGAAATACTAAACTGAAGATAGGAAGTCAAGAATGCCACGCATGTAGATGCTTCTTGAGGACAGGAATGTAGAAAAATGTGTGAAACGGTCATTGGAAGATGTGATGATGTTGATGATAATCATTATCATGAATATCATGACAGTGATGATGATAATGATGTTGATGATAATCATGATGATGATCATATCATGACAGTGACGATGATAATGATGTTTATGAGAATTATATCATCATGACAGTGATGATGATAATGATTTTGATGTTAATCATCATCATCACCATCATGAATATCATGACAGTGATGATGATAATGATGTTGATGATAATCATCATCATGAATATCATCATTACAGTGATGATGATAATGATGTTGAGGACAGGAATGTAGAAAAATGTGTGAGAAATGTTGACAATGATAAGATGCTCATATAACAATGACGCTAATGATGATCATAACAACATTTAGAACTGCAATCGTTCGTATCAGAACGATGTGCATGCAGTGTCGTCCGTCTATTTTGTTGAGAAGTTGACAGGTGAAATATAAAGATACGCATGGTAAACCATGATATAAGATAAGATGGGAGAAAAATAATGCATACTGTGAAATTAGGAGATGATAGAGTCATGAAAATAATTACGAAATAAAAAACAAAAGGCAAAGAATGATCATGATAATGGTGATGACAGTGATGATTATGATGAGGAGGATGATGATGGTGATAATTGTGATGACCATGACTGGAATGACATTGACCTTAACCATGCCAAATATGAAACAGAAATGACATTTCGTTATGAAGATACGACCATAAGTTGATTTGTATAAAATGGCGCCTATATAACGTCACAGTAATCTGATGACCTTGAAAAAGATGCGGGAACTTGACCTTATTAGGACTGATGACTAACGATAATTGACTAAGTCAATTTTGAGAAATTGTGATATCAAATAGGACTAATGATATTGCAGGATAGCTTTAATACACGTCAGGGAATCAGATTTTCCATAGGGTTATACATAAACCACTGCACACTACTTTCTAATCGACATAACACGCAAAATAAGGCAGTTTATTACGTGGTTTGTGATTGCTTATGTTATAATAGTCGAACAAGATGTTAAAATGAAAGGCAAAAAGAAGCAAAAAAAAAAAAATTTTAATGGACCCACTGGAATCGAACCTGGGTCACCGGAGTGAGAGGCAAGTGCTTTGACCAATATACCAAAACATTTCCCATAGAGATAACACGTAAACGAAATCGGGATTCTCAAATCACATTTTGTAGTGAAAAATTGGGGATGATCCCGACATCTGATCAAAAATTGGAGACCACACTTATAAAAGATTATAGTCTCAGCTATAACATACTAAAATCTGGAAGAAAATGGACCAAAAACAACTGAGATACAGCTCAGAGAACAATGTCATGTAGATTCATGATTCGAAAAAAAATCATCTTCCATAGACATAACACGCAAATAGGGAAAATTCTGACATGGCATCTTTAATTGAAAATTTCACTGTGATGACGTCATCAAAATGAAAAATGGTGGGAACTTATTTTGTAGGAAATTGCCTCAGCTACAACATATTAAAATCTGGGCGAAAAACGACTAATAATTACGAATCTAGAGTCAAATTTGCTTAAATGTGATGACGTGAAAACATGAAAAATGGAAATTTTGAATTCTGGCGCCATTTTGATGGTGTCATAATGTTTATAAGGGTCCAATGATACATGAAATCATATCTATGATTCATACCCTACCTGATGATGAAAAAAAATTGGGGGGTTAAGGACTATTTAAAGAGCTAGAGTTAATTTTGTAGAGGCATGTTTTTGCACGTTTTTACATTATTTTCGCCATAGACGCGCGCACGGATTTTGAACTTTGACGCGCCCGTACGACGTTATTATTGATTGAAATTGATTCCAAGTTGATGGAAATGATGAAGAAAAGTGTCAGGATTGCAAATCAATAAAAAAAACAGCGTTTTAACGTTATTTACGACTTGCACGCGCGTAAAACGCGCGCGCGGACGCTTACGCACGGACAATTTTGAAATGCTCAAAATGACCTGAAACGTATGCAGACTTGATCCTACGTTATTTTGAGCATTTTAAAATTTTGACGTGCGCGTACGCGCACGTCCTGACCTCTAGATGACCTGTGAGGTCATGACTTGATGACCCGTCATGTGAAGTTTATGTGATGTGAATATAGTTGATTTTTGATGATCGATTATGAAGATATAATCGATCTTGTAAATTTACAAAATGGCGTCTTGATGACGTCACGATGACCTGATGACCTCCAAAAGCTTAATGGACCATGTACATGATTGACCTCATACATGACATGAAACGCAATGATATTGACATGGCCGATTTTGAGATTTGGTGGGAACAACAATTTGTAATAAAAAGAAGAAATAATAAAAATAAAGAAGAAAATTCTGACAAAATTAATAGGTGATCTGTCGATATCGACAGACCACCTAATTAGGTTTTTGAATATGTTCAGATTTACGTTTTGTGGCAATACTAGAAAAATAAGAATTAAATTCGTTAACAACTGACTATCACTTAATTTGTTCATACCTATTAAAAAATAACTAGGATATTGACATTTTCTTCTCTTCCTCAATAAATCACTAATAACTTCCCATACTTTAGACATATTATTCCTATTCCTTTGTACTAAATCACAATTATATTGTTTCCTTACAGACTGTAGAACTGAGTTTAATTAATTTCTATATTTTTTATATTTACATTTATTTCTGTCGTTTCCTTGTTAAAATATGCTGATGATAAAATGATATACCAAAGGTAGTCATGTCATTGTATTAAAAATACCAAACACTAATTGCAATAAAAAAATATCTCAACTGTTCTAGTCTCATGATCAGGCTATGTCCTTTTCAACATACAAAGCCCATCCCCCCCCCCAAAAAAAAAAAAAAAATATCAGAATTGGTGGTACCACTACTAGTATTTTCCATTCAAATCAGGTTATGCATGCCATCGTAAGCAAGACCAGAGCAAGTAACTCCCTCTAATGAAATAAAATACATAGAATTATTGTGTACAATTTACTACAGTCCATATTGGGAGAGAACAGGCACAGCGAGAGAGAGAGTTAGAGAGGACACATGCATCTTGTTTATTCACAACTTTATTATTATAGGAGGGGAACTTTCCTCTTATACCCAAACCAGTCCCTTTATAATGGGATCACACACTTTCATGGAATTTCTTTTGAACTGAGGGAAGTAAATAATGAGCTAATGTTACAACACACTACTCAGGCTCTGAAGTGCTCTAGAATGCAAACTTTCACATTCAAAATAAAAAATCCTCTCTGCCGGTCTCTCCACTCCCTCGTTTAATACACTTAAAGGGCAATCCAACCTTGGTAATAAGATGATTTGTGTGAAAGCAGAAAAATAAGAAACCACGATGGTGCAAGTTTGAAAGAAATCGGATAAGGAATATGAAAGTTATGGATGTTTGAAAAATGAGATCACTACATCTACGCAAATCTCAAATTGGCAATTTTGTGAGTCGATTGTTACATACTTGTGGACAACTCTCCCGTTTGTCATGCACAAAAATATCACTAATTTGTGGTTTTCTCCGTAGTGCCTTTACCCTCAGGGCAGTACTGAAAATATATTGGAGATATTATTATAGCTCCTCATGAACGAAATAGATCCTACTGAGTAATACATTTTGAAAAAATAATATTTTAGTCATTTTGTGTGTTGGAACGAACGGGGGAGTTGTCAGCAACTACATCACAGTGACATTACCAATTCGGCCAATCTGAAATTCCCATATGTATAGTGATTACAACTTCCAAAAATTCATAACTTTCTTATTGCTTGTCCGATTTCGTTCAAACTTTTCACCGATGTGCTTCTCTACTTTTTCCGCTTTCTTTCAGAGCAACTTGCCAATAAGGTTGGATTTCCCTTTAAAATTTATTTTAAAGAAAATCTATAAGCAGGTATTACATAGCCTAGGCAGAGAGGAAACGTTCCCCGAAAACAACAGTCACTAAATTTAACAATGATATTAAGCCGCCTATCCCCATAAGAGAAAGAGAAAAGGATGGATATTAAGCTCAGACTTTGCTTATTATACTTGTGTGCATAAAAGTGGTCTGAAATGCCGTTTCAAACTACAAAATGTAAAATTTCTGGCTCGGTGCGACCTCATGAAATAAAATATTCAATTTAGCAAGATAAGTGCAACATTTTCATGGTAAAGCAAAGTGCAAAGACTTCTCATTAGTGGAAGGTGTCACATGTGAAATGGGATTGTATTTACTATCCTCTTTTCTCTTTCCTCTTTCCTCCTACTTTCTCCTGTTTTATCTATACATATATATAGATGGATAGATTGAGAGTGGAATGAAGAGTCTTTTGTGCCATTGGTGGAGTATGTAGTGCAAGTGGAAGGGCTATTGTTTGTGATAAGGTGCATTTTGTACATTCCTCATTTTATTCAGCCCAGGATAGGCTTTATGTGAGTGTATTGTTTTTTCTTTTCGGTTAGGAGGGTTCTTTTGTATATACTCAGATTTAGAATTGCAGGTGTAAAAATATGCAAATTAAGCTTGCCTACGCTCTTTGGTTGTAGCAAGCAAGTGGTAGAGAGTATTGGGGCAGACACACCCAACCAGGTAGAGAAGGAAGACCTGCCTTTGCAGGGCTTCTCCAGCAGTTTTGTATGTACTTTGAATTGAACACTGGCAGTAAAATAATTGCCGTTTGTCAGAAGTATTGTAGACTTGACTGGTTATTTTCTGAAGGGGTGTTGACCGCCATTTCGCATGAGCAGAAAATGTTGGTTCATTAAATCAAGCACCACCGGTGAGTTATTTTTTTTTTGTACTTTTTAAAGCACCACTGGTGAGTTAGCTTTGTCCCTTTTAAATCAAAAGTAATAAGAGACAAATGTATTGGTACTTTGAATAAGTTTATACACTCTAACCAGTGTATCAATATTTGAGTTAAAGTGCGTAATTAAGATAGGTGTTGGATAATTGTTAATGAGGTTTCATGAAATATGTTGTGAAAAGTAACCATTTCAGAAAGTGGACCACTTCCAGTTCATTGATTTAACTTTCAAAGAGACTTGTGTGACTAAGAAATTATTGCAACGCAAAAACTGTAATTATATGTTTACCATGAATTATAGCACGATAAAAATTGTAAAAGGAACCACATAGTAGGAAATGCTTTTGGAATCATTTAATTATAGATGGCACATAGCCTGGGGTAGGATTCCCGTCCAACCCGTCTTGATGAGGTGCAGAAAGGCATGCATCTAGCAACATCGGCGAAGCCGGTTGGATACGACGAAGTCAACGGATCATCAGCTCAGTGAGGCAGGAGATGAACAATACGCGGTGATATATTTGCGCGATTACATCACACTTTTGAGAATGTTGAACGATGAACAATTTGTGGAGCTTTACAATGTTGAACATTGAATTATTCACGTAACTTTACATGCATTGCATTATGGCAGGCCTGGTTTGCACTTTGTGCGTGTGGTCTCCAAATGATATTTGGTTTAGTGAAAATAAGATATTTGAGATTGTCTTGTGAATGCCAGGTATGCTAGGGAAGGCATTAAATGTGATAGTTTGGATGAGATATGAATTAAGATCGATACAGGATCTTAATGTAGAGCAAGCAAGAGTTGAGTATTAATAGGGTACTGAGTTAAGATCAGCACAGGGTCTTATATTCAGAGTGAGTGAAGGAGTAGGATTCGAAGTTGGTTCACGATTCAGTGCAAAAGTTCCCTTGTGGGTAGGTTACTCCAGGGCCTTCACAAGGGTAGATTAGTTAATAGAAACACTATTGATTCCCATTTGTTAGTCATCTGGATTTAATTTAATAACTGAAATTGTCAAAGATTACTTGAGTTTTGTAAACTTAGATATTATCCACTTATTGAAGGCGTCTGTAATAAATTCATGAAGTGGAATGGTAAATGGCATGTGTCTATTTTGTTTTGTTATCCATGTGACAGAAGGGATGGGGGTTACCTTCCCCCCCCCCCTTAAAAGGATTTCTATACGAGTATAGTACGTACATGTATTTCGCTCCTGATGCTTTAGAAAATTCTTCAGTTCTTGCTGGCTCAGCCCCCTCAAAGTTTTTGGCTCATTACGCCACTGAGAGAGGAGGTAGAGAGTTGTGGTCTAAAGTTTACACACAACTGGTAAAAAAATTAATTGCTCATTAAAGACCTCAGCCTGACCGAATTTTGAAATATACCCTTTATTCATCCACGGGGAGCTATATATTTTCTGAACAAATTGAAACCAACTTCATAAGATTCCGTTTCCTGTGGAATGAGTAACAGCGTCCCGAATGTTGAGCCCCGGTGGTTTTTCTGACGAGGGCCCCGTCTCTGAGGAACGCTACTTTGCGGGGGGTGAAAATTTGATGACGACATATCGTGTAGACGCACTCGGAGCTGTATACATGACATGTCGTCACACGTCTAGCGACCCCCTGCAGTTTCCTCTGTTGTTACGCCATAGGGAGGGGGCGGACCAAAAAAAATTCTTTTTTATTTTTTATGGATAAACGGAGACGAAAGTTTATGAATACCCAGGGTAATTATATTCTTTGTTTACTAAGCTTTACGTCAATATATGGTTGTTTTGGGTCAGGCTGAGGTCTTTAACACCTTTACAATGTATGTTTTCAATGAAAGTAGTTGACAACATATATCGGTCAATTATAAAATTTTGGTTTAATAAAGCCCACCGCACACTGCACGATCTGACTGCAATCCGACTGCTCTGTGACTGTGAGCCCAATCAGATTGCAGTCGCAGGACATTGCAGACTGTATGATTCCACTAAAACCCACTTTATCCAATGATTTTGCAGCAGGTGCGTATTTTGCCTGGAGTGACCTTTTTCATCATGTCCTGTATATATTGTATGAATTAAACATTAATTTACAAACCAAATTGGGCAGTTTTACAATCGGGGAAAAGGGTACAAGCATCGTTTACCATGTTTACACCAAATACATGTAGATTCTTATTTTTAATAGCCACAAGAAACTTGGCCCTCATGGCCCAGAGAGAAAGTGGGGTAGGAATGAGAACTAGAGGATGCGGACAATAGTATGGCTTGTCTCAAATGGGTGGGTTGCGGGAGCGGGATGGGAGCGGGAACGGGCACACCCTTTCGAGACAAGCCCCCCCGGTTATCTCGAATGGACGCGTTCCCAGCGAGGAAGTTCAATGAACGTGCCACTTCGAGACAACCGGGGGGCTTTCTTCGAATGGGTGTGTTGAGTAGACTTTTGTAACAGACGTTTTAGAAATTTTTAAAAAATGTACTCTTGCTGTTTTTTTTCGGTTTTCTTTTGTCTAAGATGTAGAAAATATAATAAAACAGTATCTAAAAAAAGCTTTTGACAAGGAAATCATTATTTGTGCAAAGTGTAAGAGATGAAAGTTGGAAAGAAGCTTAGATGCAGGCAGGTCCCAAATTTCAGAAAAGTAGCATTGAGTCAAGATGGAAAGTAAGAAGGAAAACAGGAAAGAAAGAAGGAAAGAAGACACAAATAAGAAGGGAGAGATAATAAGTGAGATAGAAAGAGAATGAGGAGTTAAAAGGAAGGAGAAAGAAATAGAGCAAGAGAGGGGATGAGAAAGCTAAATAAGATTAAGATTCATACCGAGTGAGAGACAGCTTGGGACAAAGAGAGAGAAATTGATTGGAAATAGGGAGACATATGTGGTGTTGCAAGAAAGGTGCGATTGATTGCAAGTTGCAACTGATCGGTACTGACCAATCAACATCATTGTTACAAGCGCATCTTCTTGAATGGGCAGACCCTGAACCATTCAGAATGGTTGTTCTAATTTGCTTTACAATTTGATTGGAACTTTCTTGCAACACTCCAATAGGGTAGTATATGTAGGAAATAAGGAAAGGGGGTTCTACATTTGTTTAAAAGTGTTTAATACATACTTTTTTTGAGATCATCTTTTAATGTTGATCCATAATCCATCTCAATCTCTCTTTCTTACATATACTCCTTCATTCCTCTCAATCCCTTTCTTTCAACTTCTCTATGACTGAAGATTCCTATCAAGGCTACCCACTGTATTGACATGATCACAGGCATAAATTATAAATGACAATACATGAAGAAGAAAAAAAAGACATGGTATTTATTTATTTCTCTTCATTTCCAATAATCTATCAGGGTAGATGTTAATAATCTGGTTTTTTCCTTTCATATTGAAAAATTAGATGTCATCTGATCACATTTGTGGGCTGTCTTGCCTCAAATATCTTGGGGGGGATTTCCCCCAATCTCCATACAAGTAGGTTTTGTATTGGGTTTAAATACATGTGTGAACTTCTAATGACCATTCAGTTGCTTTTCCTTTGCTCTGATATGAATAATTAGCATTTTGATTTAAGGCCGTTGAGAAATTACCCAGACCAGGAAGGAAGCATAGTTGGACTGTGAAGAATGAATGTAAAAGACACATGTATAACTACGACTATTATATAGGAGGCTAGTTGGCTGTCGGTAAATTGTTTGCCTGTCGAACCAAAGATCATGGGTTTGAATCCTACACCCAGGCGGATGACTGAAGCCTGTGTTTGGTGTTAACGTGCCCTTCCCTGTTTCATAGACACATGCTAGGTTACAGTGTAAATATTTGTTCCCTCAGATAGGACACAAAATGGAGCCCCCATATATGGGAGAGTCACAACCTATGCACATTAAGAACCCACTGCACTTTTCATATAAGAGTAGTGGTGTAGTGGTACACCTGCACATTCCAGTCAGTTATATCGGGCGGAGAGACTCGAGGGTCACAGTGCTTCAGTTCACTTGTCCCTGCCCATTCCCAGGTGATGGCAAATACATAAATAACAATAATAATAATGAAATCATGAAAAAGGTTTATCTCAAACAGACCTTTTCTCCAACTGGAAGGTTTACAACCCCCTCCAATGTTATTAATATTCCCATGACAATTCAAGACCTCAATCAGGAAGAATTTACACATTCTACGTCTTAACCCATCTTAAAGATAAAGCAGAGTTCTGGTCATGCAATTATATTGTGAAAGAAACTGTCTCAAAGGAATTGGGAAAGGTTGACCATGTCTACATAAGAATTGTTTCATAATGTGTTGTTTTGGAATCATCAAAATGGTTAAGAAATGGACCCAATCTTGCTGAAAAGCACATGTACTGCACACAGAAATGGGTATATGGGACTGTACACAGAAATGGGTATATGGGACTACACACGAGTGCTATGATTGTTAGGCCCAGACATATCAGCTATTTCTAGTCATATTTCGAATATAAGAGCATTTGAATATCAATACTTTTCAGGGGATGTTTCTACTATGATATGACATAAAAGGAATGAGAAAGCTCACAAAATATTTTTCACCTTTTCCAGAACTCAAGATGCCCTTTAATGTCTTTCAAACATAATCGTAGTTTGGTCATCAGCTGTGCAGTGACCTGAAGTTAGAAAAACTTGATGGATATAGTTACCTATTTGCATCCATTCTCATATCCAGAGGTCCATCTTGACTCAGGGAGAAGCCTCTCTCTGGAGAGTCAAACTGAATAGATGAACTTCCTGCATCAATCAGTATTCCATCAACCATTGACACCCCATTCTGAGAAAGAAGACCCTTCACCTCACTAAACTTTCCAAGCAATGGACACAACTGACCCCTGTGGAGATTCAATTTTTTTTAAAATCATATTTGAAAAAGTTTTAGGGTTTACCCCTCAAAAGATAAGTATGTGACTAACTCCACATGAAACAGGACATGGATAATATTTGAATTCACTGAATAAGGATGGGTAAAATATCAACTCAAAAAAATGGAAGTAGTGTTAGCATGATATACCCTTGTATTTTGTAATTTCGATTTGGAACACAGATAGCTTTTATTTTCAAAATGGGCATTTTTGGATCAGTTTCAGGAACAAATTTTTAAAATTGCCATCAATTTACACTCCCATTGCTATATGGTTTTACTTATCTTCATCTTCATCACATAATCTACATAAACATGTAATACGACAAATACATTAATACAACAAAAAGTAACAAAATATTGAAGAGTATAAACACTAACACAGCTACATCAAAAAAATGGTTACAATTATATCGAGGAGGTTCAAACAGATGGAGTCTCAACTAACGATGATTAAATGCAAACACCTGGCAGATTATAAAGGATGTACAATTGAATTAATAAACTGCCTTGATTCTTTGATGGCGATATCTGATGCCACCAAAGTAAACAGGAAAGATTGAGAGATGTTTTGATTAAGCCTGAGTCGAATCGATTGGTTAGCCGGTGTTCGATCGAAGACATCGAATCCCGAATGCGTTTTGGCAAATTCGGTGCATCGATTTGTAGTCCGCCAGATTTTTGACTACCGTAGCCACCATGAAAAAATCAAATAAAAAAAGAAACTCCGTAACGTACAGCATATATACTAGCAGAGAACGTGAAGGCGACTTCAAAGTTCAAACTGTTGGCTAACTTTCGCTAATTCGCTCGCGGAGGACGTCGCGCTTTACCTGTGCTTTCTCTATGGAAAAATCGTTTTGTCGTTACGAACTGAAGTTTACGATAATTTTCTTGCACTCTCTCTGCATTGTCAATTTGACAATTGTATAATTGAACATGATAAATACGGGCATGAGTACGAGTGTTCCTACTTAATTCGCAATAACTAATATCACACTCTCATCAAATTGGCAATTACTTCTGAATGATCTCTGAAGCTGAATGAAGTCGAGTCTATATTGAGCGACGAAAAGTTTATTTCGTATTGTTTTTTTTTTTTGGCATCGAACAAACGTGTTCCATTCAGCTCTCCAAAGACAAAGTAAGATTATTAATTCTTTGAATTTGAATCATTGTCGGGTGTGTCGACAATGAGCATCGCTTCGTGCGACACTAGTGACATTTTGGCTAGCCATACGGACTAGAAACTTAAGATTTTGGCTCGTCCGCTGTGATTTTTACTAGCCATTGGCTAGCGGGCTGTCGTTAATTTCGAGCAGCGAGAGCCCATACATATGCCCGCGATGCCAGCGGACCGGTCACCGGTGCATGGTGCATGCACTGCGTGCAACTGTGTGCAACTCTGTTTTCACCGCACATCATTTATCGATTAACCGGTATTCGAACGAATCAAAGCCATCGAATCCCGGTTTATGAAATATTCGATATGACTCAGGCTTAGTTTTGATATTTGAATGTTTACGATACGTAGTTAAATTCATAAATCGACAAAGATAGAAAGTAAATGTGCAATTTTAATGTAAATAATTTTGATTTCATTCTGAAATTCCCCTGCCTCAGGATGAACAATTTTTTGAGATAAATATAGCCACCAATCACTTTAAAATGATTTGGTAACTTTGGAGAGGCTTGATAAAATCTGAGCTGCCTGGCCTTACATGCTATCAGTGTATGTAATATGGTGTAAAAATGAAGCCCAGGAAAAAAAAAAGCTCTTCAAAATCATGTGCTTCACAAAAGTAAACATATGCAAGTGACCGGAAATGCCAGACTCATTTTCCCCCATAGACTCAGTGTTGACTAAAGCGTATGGCCATACACTTTCGTAAGTGGGCGTATTCAGTCATAGATATCTTAATAATAGCATTATATATTTGAAAAACTTTCTATGCCTGGCTATTTATTTATCCTTCTGAACACTTAATATACAAGACAGATATCAAAATTCAACAATTTATTAAATCAAGCCTCCACAAAGTTACCGAATCCCTTTAAGAAGTATCACAAATGTATGCCTCTTTAAGGGTAATTTTAACACCTTTTGTTTAATTCCTCAATTTCATATCGGTATTACTATCGTAAAAGATGGCTCTAGGAAATATAGCCAACCAAAGCACTGGGCACATGCGGCCAATCAAGAAATGTCACTGCAGGTCTGGTATTTTTGGCACTAAATATGTTTGCTTGAACCTTGTTATATCACTCATGTGCACTTTTTCGAAGTTACATTTTGGTCTGCGAAAACTAATTATCATTACAACAGAATATCCTTCATTGTACCTACATGTATCTATGGTTATGCAATAAACCATAATTTGATTTGCTTCCTCGTTTGGAAGAATGTTTTCGGAGAGTGCAGATTTGTCACGTTTGTTGTGGCAGCATCGAAGCTCATTTCAAAGGGAAGCTGTCTGTTATGACTCCATCTGTTTGAACCTTCTTGATTATATACATGTATACGGTACTGCAGTAAGTTTAAACTCACTATAACAAGGACCTCGGGACCATGAAAATTACCTTGATGGTTCTAGGACACCTACCCCCTAGGACAACCACCCTCTAGGACAAGTACCCCCCCCCAGACAACTACCCCCCAGACAACTACCCCCTAGGACAACCACCCTCTAGGAAAACTACCCGCCGGACAACTACCCCTCAGACAACGACCCCCTAGGACAACCACCCTCTAGGAAAACTACCCGCCGGACAACTACCCCCTAGGACAGCCACCCTCTAGGAAAACTACCCGCCGGACAACTACCCCTCAGACAACGACCCCCTAGGACAACCACCCTCTAGGAAAACTACCCGCCGGACAACTACCCCCTAGGACAGCCACCCTCTAGGAAGACTACCCACCGGACAACTACCCCTCAGACAACGACCCCCTAGGACAACCACCCTCTAGGAAAACTACCCACCGGACAACTACCCCCTAGGACAGCCACCCTCTAGGAAAACTACCCACCGGACAACTACCCCCCCCCCCCCCCCTAGGACAACTCCCCCTAGGACAGCCACCCTCTAGGAAAACTACCCACCGGACAACTACCCCCCAGGACAACTACCCCTGGACAATTACCCCCCCCCCCCCCCCCCAGATTGTGGGGTAGTTGTCTGGGGGCCGATTGCCCTGGGGGTAGTTGTCCGGGGGGTAGTTTTCCTAGAGGGTGGTTGCCCGAGAGGGTAATTAGCTGGGGGGTAATCATCCTAGAGGGTAATTTTCCCAGGGGGTAGTCGTCCCAGAGGGTGGTAGCCCTAAAGAGTAGTTGTCCTAGGGGGTAGTTGTCCTAGAAGGTGGCTTTTCTAGAGGTGGTTATCAGGGGGGTGGTTGTCCAGCTGTAGGTGTCCAGATATGTTACCTTGTTTTATCAGGAATCTCCTTATATCAGGGTAAAACTAGAATATCACTGAAGGTGATTAAAATACTTGCCCCAATGAGTTTGCAATATTTTCCCCGTTTTATTGCCATATGTCATTACCATGTGCTGAATTTCATGAGCATTGCTTGAAAAAGTGAGGAAGTTGTTTGATCCGCAATATTTTCCTGATTTATTGCCATAATATTGTTACCATGGCAACGCAGTTTCCGACACATTCTAAAAAATGTCTTGCATATTCTTCATCCTAAGACAAATGTGTCTGCCAAATTTCATGATCATTGCTCAAAAAATGGAGTATTTCGATCCGCAAAATTTCCAACTGATTTATTGCCATAATGAGTGGGGTTTCAAAAAAAGAGCGGAAAAAAAGCTGAAACTAGTTTACCTGATCTATTAGTTGCCGATAAAATAGCTGGAATAGCAAACGGGGGAAAAAAGCCGAAATTACAATCAGTGAGAATAATACAAAAAGCGGAGATTTCACAGGCCTGTAATACGCTGCTGCCATGCTGTTATCATGGCAATGCAGTTTCCGACACATTCAAAAAATATGTCTTGCACACCTTCATTCCAAGACCAATGTGTGTGGCGAATTTCACTAGCACTGCTCGAAAAATGAAGTAGTTCGATCCGCAAGATTTCAACCGGATTTACTGCCATAATATGCCATTACCAGGGCAACGCAGTTTCCGACACATTCAAAAAATATGTCTTGCACACTTTCATCCCAAGACCAATGTGTGTGGTGAATTTCACTAGCACTGCTCGAAAAATGAGGAAGTAGTTTGATGCACAAGATTTGCAACCGACCAACCGACCGACCGACCCTCCGACCGTACACTGATTCCTACAGTGTATATATATGTACCCCGTTCAAACTTCGTTTGGCGTGGTATAAAAACAAAAGAACATAAAGACCTGAGACCACCAAAATTACCTTGTTAAATCAGGAATCTCCTTATATCAGGGTAAAAAACAAAAGAACATAAAAACCTGGGACCAGATGCGTTACCTTGTTATATCGGGAATCTTGTTATTTCAGACCTCTTTATAACAAGTTTCCACTGTACTGTAGTAAGATGATATGGGTTACAATGAGTTTTCCTCAGAAATGAGTGAAAAGGTAAATTATACCTGCAGTGAAACAAAAATCCAGCATTAGCAGGATTCTCAGGAAAGAATGATGATTCAAAATATTTGGTTGCAGGGCACAACTGGATGACATATATCGCAAACCCAGGAGTTCCGAGGCATAAATCCAGCTATTGTCCCTAATACAGCGTGGCCCAGAAAGAATGCAACGCCTAAGATTTGCAATTTCCAATGACATCATTGACACAATATGTGACCCTCCACCACAAAACGACATGTAAGTCAGAAATTTGGGGGTTTTTTTTAATTTCAGCACAGATTGAAAGCTTACGTTCTAACCTTTAAAATGATATATAACTTGTCTTGTATAGACTATTATAAAGCAAACCCAGATAAATTACAATGAAAATGTCAGAGTGTCAGACAGGCTAATGACCAAAACAATAGAAAACGGGTTCTAAAGAAGAGTGACCATTTAAGAGCACCTAATATGTGTCCTACTGTTTGTCGCACAAAAAGGTTGAGTCAAAACTCCCAAGCCTACACTGTGAAATTCTAATTGGATTGAGTTGAGACTTTCTATACTGTTAGAATAGATATTTCTTATGATTCTGTAGATCTTGAATATCAGACAGTGCATATTTTTTTAGCTATACTAGAAAAGCGATGTGAAGTACGATTCCAGCAAGCTGACACACGAAGTTTGAATGTCCAAGAAAAAAATGGTCATTTTCAATGAGAGAAAAAAACATATTTCAACATTCTATTTTACCCCGAAATATTGTCAGATGGTAGATAAATGAATTAACTTTCAGAAAATACAAAAAAATGTAAAACAAAAAATTCCAACCCAAACAACCTTTTTCAGCTGTTTATACTCCCATGCCGACTTATTGGTCATTTTGTGGTGGAGGATCACATATTATTAGTTCTTTGTTTATTGGTTAGAAAACTATTTTCTGAGTAAAATGACACCAAGATCATAAATTTGGGGTTAGGCCCCGGGGGGGCCACTCAGATATATGGGTGTACACATGCGTGTCCATGGGTTTTCAAAATACCCCCTAAACAGGTTTTATACTTGGATGAAAAAAGACCCCTAAACGAGGATATTTGCACAGTTTTTCATCATCCAACCCCCTAAACAGGTTTGACTTAGTGCAAGCTAGCGCACTATAACATATAACATATAAGCAACAACACATTTCAGAGGGGGAACCATTTCAGTGCACTATGGCTGCGTCGGTAGAACTCTCTGCTCCCGATTCTCCTCTCTTTTTTGCATCCATCTGCATATACTGCTGCGCGCCAATCCCTGAACTGAAATCGGGCTGTAAATCCCTGTGAAAATCCCTGAAAAGGCTGAAAATATCAGAAAATGTCCCATTTTTTACATATTGGTGCCAAAGTGAAAAATATACCCCATAAACGCGTTCGGCCAGATTAGTCAAAAGCACCCCTTTTTGTTGAAGATCAGCGTTTTTTGGACGCCGTCCCCTTAACGTGTAACGCGCTTTACGCCTTCCACCTGAAAAAAATACCCCTTTTTACGCGTTTTCTTGGACGCGCATGTGTACACCCATATATCTGAGTGGCCCCCCCCCCCCCCCCCCCGGGGTTAGGCATTTTTATTCTAGGTTGTGAGGTAATGGCATTTTCAAAAGCAGCGAGAAATTTGCCAATGGCAGCTTTTCATACTGTCAGCTTTGTTGACAAATGCATGACTGCTCTCTCTTTGAAAACAATCACTGAAGATGATGATTAATACCCCCGCCCCGTGACAACAGCCTTTCTTGACTTTTGGTCGAAAACTGAGGAAGTAGTTCGATCCGCAAGATTTTTCCCTGATTTACTGCCATAGATATGCCGTTTCCATGGCAACGCAGCTTCCGACACATCAAAAAAATATGTTGTACACATCTTCCCAGTAAGACCAATGTGTGTTCCAAATTTCATGACTTTCGGTCAAAAACTGAGGAAGTAGTTCGATCCGCAAGGCGTTTCCTTGATTTTCTGCCATAAATATGCCGTTACCATGGCAACGCAGATTCCGACTCATCCGAAATATATGTCTTGCACATCTTCCCACCAAGACCAATGTGTGTACCAAATTTCATGACTTTCGGTCAAAAACTGAGGAAGTAGTTCGATCCGCAATGTGTTTCCTTGATTTTCTGCCATAAATATGCCGTTACCATGGCAACGCAGATTCCGACTCATCCAAAAAATATGTCTTGCACATCTTCCCACCAAGACCAATGTGTGTACCAAATTTCATGACTTTCGGTCAAAAACTGAGGAAGTAGTTCGATCCGCAAGGTGTTTCCTTGATTTTCTGCCATAAATATGCCGTTACCATGGCAACGCAGATTCCGACTCATCCGAAAAATATGTCTTGCACATCTTCCCACCAAGACCAATGTGTGTACCAAATTTCATGACTTTCGGTCAAAAACTGAGGAAGTAGTTCGATCCGCAATGTGTTTCCTTGATTTTCTGCCATATATATGCCGTTACCATGGCAACGCAGATTCCGACTCATCCAAAAAATATGTCTTGCACATCTTCCCACCAAGACCAATGTGTGTACCAAATTTCATGACTTTCGGTCAAAAACTGAGGAAGTAGTTCGATCCGCAATGTGTTTCCTTGATTTTCTGCCATAAATATGCCGTTACCATGGCAACGCAGATTCCGACTCATCCAAAAAATATGTCTTGCACATCTTCCCATCAAGACCAATGTGTGTACCAAATTTCATGACTTTCGGTCAAAAACTGAGGAAGTAGTTCGATCCGCAACTGTTTTCCTTGATTTTCTGCCATAAATATGCCGTTACCATGGCAACGCAGATTCTGACTCATCCGAAAAAGCTAACTAATTGTTCCATCAATGCACCAAGCAAATAATAGCTTTTCATTGTGCTCAATATTGTGTGACTTGCCTGTACTGTAGACTAAGTTTCTCTGCAATCTGATGAGCAAAGGGATCTCTATCTAGACCATACACTGTGATATCTGGAGCACTTTCCATCAATGCCTGTGTATGACCTCCTCCCCCAAATGTCATGTCAAGATATACCTGTACACAATGAGTAGAAATAAAATCAAACATACTCTGTCACTCTGTCACTCTGTCACTAAAGCTTTGCTTGCACATGAAGCGGTAAACTACCGAAGAAAAAATCTTGCAGCAAAATAAAATGATGAAAGCTTACACACACACAGCTAAGTATTCATGCATCCTTGAGCACAGCTACATTTTTCACCCCCACTTGCCAATCATTCAGTTATAAAATAGTTCATATTTTGGGACGGTGGTTTTTTGAGGTACTGTAAATGCAGAAATATTTGCAGCAAAATTAATTTTCGGGGATTTTGTGCTATTTTCGGCAGGCGCCAATTCTATAACACGCGAAAATATTAGCACGATTTCTTATGCTTTTTTGAAAGAACGCTGCATTGCGTGCTTCATCTGATTATACGTGTTTAAATCCAATTCATTTTAGAGTGCGTGTGTAGTTGTGTCTGTAGTATGCATTTGAATGGACCGCGTGTGTGTGAAACAATAAATGGAGCTGCATTTTTGCGAGTAATTGTGCAGTGCGACTATGTTTTGGGGTTGCTCAGCGCGAAAATTTAATGACGCGAAAATAGTTTATTACGCCATGTGTGAATAATGCTTCACAGGTCAACAATTTTCAGGTCAACAATTTTCAGGTCATCAACACTTAGAGAAGGATTTTGGATCAATTTGTCAAGGGGGCCAGATATATTTTTGAAATTCTGTAGCAGGTCACTCAGTATTACAGACATACCCAATGGTCCATCTAAAGAGCACAGGAGCATTTCTTTTTTAAATCCCTCTCCCACATGTGTAGAGGTTCAATTTCACTAAGGGGACTGAAGTCTCTTGCCCAAAAATGAATTATACAATTTTTTCAATATTGTAAACAAGCAAAGAATGCAAGCAAACATTTTGACACTTTCTCGTAGTGTAAATGTAATCTTGTCATCAAAAAAATACTAAATGAGATTTTTTTCAAAAATCATGAATAGACCACCTCCTGTTGGATACAAGATGAACGGTTGAATATGATGTGATGATTTCCTGAGCTTGAGGTAACGATTTCCAGAATACTGGTATTGTTAATCCTTCTATGAGCCCCCCTTTCCCCACTACCTTATACACCTGTGACCCCTCCCCTTGTGCTTAATAGGCCTATAATACATCATCTATATTTTTTATCTCTTTGTTTGTTTGTTCTTTAATGCAATCACTGAAAAAGCATTTCAAATCATACTTGGCATGATAGCATATGGTGACAGATAGTCAGGCGTATCTGCGAGTGAGGAAGCAAAACCTTGAAAATTTTCTTCTGTCAACAGTCAGTGAGTGTGTACATGTACATGTATTGTATGCATTTATTGATATGGTAAAAAAGTTAACTAGTTTTTGGTTTGGTTATTATTTTTACTTGATATTTTTGGCAGGCAATATAAAATGGTCTTGTGGGCAGCATGTGGCCCATGGCTGCTATTGTAACCAACTTTTTAGGGGATAGTTTTCCTGTATATTGTAATTATTATTTTTTAGGTATTATTAATTTTAGAAATTTTAGAAATTTTATATTCAATAACTACTGTAAACGAGGAAAGTTTTGCGGTACATTAATATTTGCGTGTTTCATGCTATTTTCGGCAAGCCCGAATTCTAGAACTCACAAATATATTAGCATGATTTCCTATGCAGTTTGAATCGTGCGCTTCAGCACATTAATGTGTGTGTGTGTGTCCAATTCATTTTCGAGCGTGTGTGTAGTTGCGCATGCAGTCTGCATTTGAATGGACTGCGTGTGTGTAAATGGAGTGGGTGTACATACGAGCGCACAATTGTGCAGCGCAAAGTTTGAGAACCCGCGAATATGTTTTAAAGTCGCTCAGTGCAAATATTTAATCACGCAAAAATAACAGCGTTTACAGTAAATGGCTGCACCTGAATCATATACACCTCCACAAAGAGTCTGCCTAAATTCCCATCAGATGCACAAAATATTTGAAAAAATGCACTTTCCATGCAACTACAAAGTGTTTTACAATTTGCTCAACGATTAGACCACTTAAATAATAATAATCCACTTCAAAAAGACTAGTTGCACTAACAATCCATGTTCTCAACAAAGAAAATATGCATTCAAAAGTTTCTTGAACTGGTGCACAGATGTATCTGAGGTGTCCTCTTTACAAAGTATCAAGTATCACTTACCTGGTTTTCCTGTGGACCAAAGAATGATAACACTTCTTTGACCATGACTGGTTTATGAAGCAGATCATGTTCCTCTGCTACCCTCTGATCCTAAGTGAGATGAGAGCAGAGTGATTATTAAATTCACATAAACTGCACATTCAAAAGAACGTGATGAAAACATACTACCTTGGTGCTTATACATGTACATTCACCAAGCACAGTGATATGGGAAAATTTTCTAGTAGTTTGTCGTCCCATACGTACCAACTATATCAAAGATGTTGATATTCCTACTACAGCTGAATAGATAGGACCAAATATGCATGATGATACTTTTGATGTTGTGTTTTTTATTCCATAAACACTTAATACTGTATGGGAAACAAATAGACTTGCCCTCATCTAAAGGATGATTCAATCTTATGAGTTTCCTTCAAAAGGAGGCATTAATTATTTATTATCATTATTAGCCCTATCGGTGACATGCACTGTTCTCCTACGGGACCCTGTTGGAAGAAAAACAAGAGCCCCGGGGGGCACGACGCTCACCTGAGGTGGATCAATTCACATCTGCACCACCAGGAGATATGTTAGAAATTGAAACAACTAGGAGGATGTACATGAGATGATGTTAGAAATTAACATAATTCCCCCCCCCCCCACCCCATGGTCTACAGTGTCATGTATTATTTGAATCTCCTACATCTAAGGATGATTCCCACCAAGTGTGGTTGAATCATACAACAAATCATGCAAAGAATGTACATTTCCCCTCCTGCATATTAACCTCGCCCTCACAGGACCCCTATGGGGCCACCCTGAGAATGTCATGAACAACTTTTTTTTATTCATCTTCAAGATGTATATAACACACAAAATATCTACATAAACTTCTGGTTCTGGAGAAGAAGATGTTTGAAATTTACATAGCTTTTACACTTGGGGGCCCTCCCCCGGGGCCCTCCCCCTGGGCCCCCTAGGCCCTGGGGGCCACATGTACCATTTTACCAACTTTGGGTCCCCTACCCCTAAGGATGATTCCTACCAAGTTTGGTTGAATTCCGATCATGTGTTTTGGAGAAGAAGATCAGAATGTACATTTTGCCTGGCAGCGCCCCCCCCCCCTCCAGTATGTTACCCCCACAGGGCCCCTATAGGGCCACTCAGAGAAATTTCATGAACAACATTCATTCTTCATCTATAGAGGTATCTCCATACACAATACCAAGTCTGAGCTATGCCTTGTTCTGGAGAAGAAGATGTTCGAAATTTACATAGCTTTTACAATTGGGGGCCCTCCCCCTGGGCCCCCCTGGGGGCCACATGTACCATTTTAGCAACTTTGGGTCCCCTACCCCTAAGGATGATTCCTACCAAGTTTGGTTGAATTCCGATCATGGGTTTTGGAGAAGATGAAAATTTAAAAAGTTAACGCACAACGCACGACGCACAACAGACAAATTTCCATCGCAATAACTCACTCGAGCCTTAGGCTCAGGTGAGCTAATAAAGTAGCCCCCGAAATATTTAAAAGATATGAAACAGTAGCCCCCGAAATTTTTAAAAGATATCAAGCAGTAGCCCTATCAGTGATATGCACAATAAAAAAATATATTTTTTCCCTTCTGTGTGACAGGCAAATTATATACGGTAAGCATGCATGTGCTGCAACATATTTATTGCACATTATTTTGGACTGGCTATGTGACATCATAATGGCTATCAGTAAACATTTTACCTTAAAGTCAGCTTCTAAAGTAAAATACTTAGATTTGACCTGAATACGAACTTAGCCAAGCCAAATGCTCAGTAAAGTATACTCAATACATGTTTTGAAAGTTGAATACCTGCCCAGGACACAATAGGAGACACTTAGCGAAGAATCACCCATGTAATCACCATGTACTATGTGAACTTCAAGGTGCAAAACAAATATCATAAATTTCCAGTACATGTATTCCCAGGTAACTTTCTTTAGATAATGTCCTTTTATCTTAAAATTTGTTACTGTACATCATGAAATTAGTCATGTTTGTTTACATATTTGCATGTTAATACGAACAAAAAGTTTACCTCCTTTATAAGATTAGACGTCTCTCTGGCCTTCCCTCGTCCAGATCCTCTTCCATGAAGGAACCGTTTGCTCTCTAGGTAGCTCCTCTGTTGGTGATTGAGTATCACCTGGCGAAGCGAGGAAAGCTTGCAAGTCCAGTGCAGTATTCTTGTGGCCATGTTAAATGTCTAAACAGAAAAACAAAATGCATTCACGGAAACTTGACTATATTGGTGTCGTGGGTGATGATAATCATTTTCACAGTAAAGGGTGTAACTTTGAGTTTGAGTTTTGAAACATTTTGATCAGTATGTAGACTAGAGTAAAGGCCGGTGTTTTCGGCCGGGATGAGAATTCGGCCAGTCTGACGTACGCATGGCAAAAATCAAAATACTTAGCATGATAGCTAACTGCATTAGCAATGAAAAAAAATATTCATAAAGATCACATTTTAGCAATGTAATCGGCGGTCCCGCTACCCTAATCTGCGACGTATAGTTTCAATTATGGTTGTAGAGGAGGCATGGATACACAAACACTGGTGAGTTCTCTGAAATTTCTTATGCTATAGTTTTTGTTTTTTTTAAATACATACAATCATTTAAAAACAAACATTCCAAAAGTTTCCCTAGGAGGAGATGCTTTGGTGAAGAACCTGTCGGTCGCGGGAGTTATCAGGAAAGTGTTATTTCAGGGCATTTTCCATGTCCTGCTAACCGTATGCCAGATAGCCCATTTTTTTTTTTTTTTACACTCAGGAAGCTAGTCCTGGCTAGTCCAGGCCCGCCTCTCGTCTCTCGCGAGCGAGAATTCGAATGTATGTAAAAACATACTGACATGCATGCGTATTGCAAACTATACTGTTATAATTTGTAAACAAATCTTTCGGCATATTACTCCCAGTGTTAAAGATCGCATGCTCGATCTGTAATGAAAAACACAAGTCAGAAAAAATTGGAACCAGCGGTTCGAATCCCGCTGGTTCCAAGACGGCAGTTATTCGGAAAGTATTGTAACTTGTAAGTACATGTACCTAAGCCAAAGTAGCCTTAAATGAAGTTATGTCATATTTCATGGTATAATTTTGACATATGAGCTTGGATTTAAGAGGCACCCAACCTTTCAAAATCAAAGAAATGCTAATCGCAGCCGCCGCAGTAAGGGACCCATGTGCCGCTCCTTGAAACTGCGAACCAATAAGCCAGCGACCAATAAGGGAGTTTTATAGTGTCGTCAAAATCTCCAATCAAAAAGGATAAAGAAAAAAAAGAAGGCTTTTTAAACTATCGTATGACATTTTAACTAAACAATGACCTATATGAGATGAAAGCTGAATAGTTGCTCTTTACTCTCAAATAGATGACATGCCGAAACTTTTTGTCTGGGTCTTACTGTTTTAAACTGAAATCTGGGCACAAAACATATCGGAGGTCATATCCGCATACTACACACAGAAATGGACAAAATTCATTTTTATCTTTGAATACTTTCTAAAACTGTTGTATGACATTTTAACAAAATAATGATTCATATGAGGTTAAAGCTGCATAGTTGCTCTTTACTCTCATATATGTTACCTGCCAAAACTTTTTGTCTGGGTCTTACTGTTTTAAACTGAAATCGGGGCACAAAATATATGTAACATTTTTATAATTATGTATTCAATTTCTACATTGTTTTTAATCCAACTGTGATATTACATGGTTGCAATAAATGAACATATTATTATTATTATAAAACAGCATACCGGAGGTCTTATCCGCATACTACACACGGAAAGGGACAAAATTCATTTTTATCTTTGAATACTTTCTAAAACTGTCATATGACATTTTAACTAAATAATGATTGATATGAGGTTGAAACTGAATAGTTGCTCTTTACTCTCATACATATGTTACCTGCCAAAACCTTTTGTCTGGGTCTTACTGTTTTAAGGTGAAATCAGGGCTCAAAACAGCATACCAGAGGTTTTATCCACCTACTACACACGGAAATGTACAGAATTCATTTTTATCTTTGAATACATTTTAAAACTGTCGTATGACATTTTAACTAAATAATGATTCATATGAAGTTGAAACTGAATAGTTGCTCTTTATGTTACCTGCCAAAACTTTTTGTCTGGGTTTTACTGTTTTAAGGTGAAATCAGGGCTCAAAACAGCTTACCAGAGGTCTTATCCGCACAATATAGCGGAAATGTACAGAATTTGTTTTTAACTTTAAAGCCTTTTAAAACTATCATATGACATTTTAACTAAATAATGATTCATATGAGGTTAAAGCTGAATAGTTGCTCTTTACTCTCATATAGGTCACATGCCGAAACTTTTTGTCTGGGTCTTACTGTTTTAACTAGAAATCAGGGCTCAAAACGTCATACCGGAGGTCTTATCCCCAAATTGCACACGGAAATGGACGAAATTCGTTTTTATCTTTGAATGCTTTTTAAAGTATTGTATGACATTTTAACTAAATAATGACTTATATGAGATGAAAGCTGAATAGTTGCTCTTTACTCTCATATAGGTCACATGCCGAAACTTTTTGTCTGGGTCTTACTGTTTTAAATTGAAATCAGGGCTCAAAACGTCATACCGGAGGTCTTATCCGCACAATATAGCGGAAATGTACAGAATTCGTTTTTAACTTTAAAGCCTTTTAAAACCATCGTATGACATTTTAACTAAATAATGACCTATATAAGATGAAAGCTGAATAGTTGTTCTTTACTCTCATATAGGTCACATGCCGAAACTTTTTGTCTGGGTCTTACTGTTTTAAGATGAAATCAGGGCTGAAACCTGCGTTTTCTCCCTTTTCTTGTCATTCCTGGACACAAATCGTTTTTTGTTTGTTTGTTGAGTGCTTGATCTGGGCATGCAAGGGCGTTGCAGGAATGCCAAGATTTTATAGGGGGGATGTCAAATCTTCTTTTGAGGGGAATCCTTACGTCGGATCACTACATTCCCTGGTGACAAGAAACGCCACTCTAGCATTATCTCTTTATTTTTGCACCCAGATGTCAGGAATATCGAGAACATAATTCCCACTATATAGCATTTTGGAATTTGATATATAATTACAAACATCCTATATAGACATTTTTACCAGAAGGATAGAGCAGTTTATTTAATAGGGACATGATTTTAAATGCAATATTGCGCGGGAAGGGGATATATAAAAAGGTAAAAATTGAGAAATCCCAAACACAAGTGGCGAAAATGAGAAATGTTTTTTAGCGAGGGGAGGGGCTATACAAAAGGGACAGAAAAACATAAGTGGTAGCGCGAATGGGGGAGGAGCAAAAAACACTGCTACTAAGAAGGGAGTGGACATAAATCATTATCGCCAGTACAAGCCAAATTAAATTATGACGATAGTACAAGAAACTGGTCTACTGTGGGGGGGGGGGGTCTTGCCTCTCTTTTAAATCAATATACTCTTCACAATTTTTCAAAAATCTAATTGTTTACAAATATAAAACATTTTGAATAAAATTAGCATAAATTATAAAATCTATGAACACTGTTTTTAACATATATTAGGTCATCTAAAAATCGTTTGCTCAATCTGTTTTTCAAACTGTTTTAACTACTTATTTACATAATATGAATTTCATATACTATTTCCCATTGAATGACTTTCAGAAGTCATTCCTTAGCGCTGTTTCATTTCATATTTTGCATCATATTTGAACTATTTTCAAATAGATTCCACGAACATGACATATCAAAGCTAAAATGCCACGGCATTCTTGAAAACTGGATACATATTCAAAGTTCACAGTTTGAGCAATGCTTATTCTGGTTGAAAAGTCATGTCCTTTTTGTGTTTTCCATAAAGAATAAATAATTAAAATACGTAATATGTCATATATCTGATGATGAATGATTGACATGAAACTCAACAGTTGTGAAAGTACCTCGTATTTTTTTATTTATCAATTTGTAAAAAAATAATTACGATATTAATAATATTCTTCTTTTAAACTTGAAAATTCTCTGAGAATGTCATTCCATAACGCTTGGAATTACCCTATACAGCAAAATAAAACGTTGTGAGAAGGGCGGGGTGTGCACCCCTCGACTCCTTTGTGTGACATGCCTTGAAGGTTAAACTTTCTTTCTCTTTTCATTTTACTCGCGCCCACCCTCTTGGCAGCTTAATTCCCTGATTACTACCCCCCCCCCTTTCCCCTCACACGTAAAAGAAGATTTGAATGGAAAAAACTGTCCTCCCTTTTATACTTTAAGCATTGGCAGATCCAGGGGGCACTTCCGGCCCGTGCCCCCCCCCCCCCCCCCCCCCCCCGAAGAAAAGTATGCATTTTGACCATAGAGGATCCGCCCTTTTGTCGATTGTGCCCCTCCCCCCCCCATACTAAATCCACGACAGTCAAAGTTATAAAACAATTTATGGCCTACTTGATTTTACTTTCGATTCAACACTGTGCGGAAAACAGTAAATATGCCGGTTTCCATGTGTACTGTGCGGATAAGACCTCCGGTATGCCGGTTACTGCCTTGAATTCAATTTAAAACAGTAAGACCCAGACAAAAAGTTTCGGCATGTGACCTATATGAGAGTAAAGAGCAACTATTCAGCTTTCATCTCATATAGGTCATTACTTAGTTAAAAATGTTATACAATACTTTAAAAAGCATTCAAAGATAAAAACGAATTTTGTCCATTTCCGTGTGCAATGTGGGGATAAGACCTCCGGTATGACGTTTTGAGCCCTGATTTCTATTTAAAACAGTAAGACCCAGACAAAAAGTTTTGGCAGGTAACATATATGAGAGTAAAGAGCAACTATTCAGCTTTAACTTCATATGAATCATTATTTAGTTAAAATGTCATATGATAGTTTTAAAAGGCTTTAAAGTTAAAAACAAATTTTGTACATTTCCGCTGTATTGTGCGGATAAGACCTCCCGTATGCTGTTTTGAGCCCTGATTTCACCTTAAAACAGTAAAACCCAGACAAAACGTTTTGGCAGGTAACATATATGAGAGTAACGAGCAACTATTCAGCTTTAACCTCATATGAATCATTATTTAGTTAAAATGTCATACAACAGTTTTAGAAAGTATTCAAAGATAAAAATGAATTTTGTCCATTTCCGTGTGTAGTATGCGGATATGACCTCCGATATGCTGTTTTGCGCCCCGATTTCAGTTTTAAAAAATAAGACCCAGACAAAAAGTTTTGGCAGGTAACATATATGACTATGAGAGTAAAGACTAAAGAGCAACTATTCAGCTTTAACCTTATATGAATCATTATTTAGCTAAAATGTCATACGACAGTTTTAGAAAGTATTCAAAGATAAAACAATTTGCGTGCATTTGGGATGTATCAATCCAAAAAACAATCTTAAAAATTGAAATCGAAAGTTTTCAGCTCTTTAATTACATCACCTTAAAGGAAATGTTTGCTGCTTTAATACGACACAGTTTACATTCACATCAAAGTGTCCAGTAATATTTTTTATTTCAATTTTATCATCTCTGTCACCCATGTTACACTTTCATTTTCGATTGGGACTTTTGAAGACACCATACCGCCAAATCCAATTGTTTTCCGCATTGTTGTTGTTGTTTTAAAATTGGCAAACTAGTCAATTTTGACTATTGTTGCCTTGCTAAATTGCTCTTTTCACTTATACTTTATTTGTTGATCCGAGGGTCTAACTTTTAGTTAGAAAGGTACAGATTCCAGGATACCATGCAGGACAGAATATCAGACAAGCACTGGATAGATCTAGGCCTACTGATTATAAGCTATTTATAGCACCCATAGACAGGAAGAAGAATTTGAAAAACCTTAACCCACTGAAAATTTCGAAGGTTATTAGAGAAGCATGTAACAATCAACCGGTAGAATTGGTAAGGCCAATTAGTACAGGACTATTGGTAAAATGTATGAAAGTCTAACAAAAGAGGGCAATATTACAGATCCAATCAATAGACAACATACCTGTTAAAGTAGATATTCAAAGAAAATCACAAATATGGCAATTAATGTATCACTAGAAACTGGGAAGCTTACAGATGGCAATCGTATAAGTTTTATGTCAACTGCGTATCTGATGATTATAAAAACAACACAAATAAAAGCTCTTCTCAGCATCTGGAATATCCGAGGATTCGCCAGAAATATAGCGATGTTTTGATGTCGTCACACTCGGGATCGATCCTGCTTAAGCAGACGACGTCCTATAATGAATGAACGTAATTGCAATGCAATTATTTATCAAATTATAAAGAGTTTGATGTATTTAAACATGACCTTATTTCACACCATTATAAAGGGAAAGTGAAACGGATTCTGATAGCTAAAACCGTTTGATTGTAAATACACAGGAGAAGGGTCAATGATCAATGAAATAAACCCCACTTTCAAATTGAAAATTCTTCCGAATAATAGCAGGATGGTATTCGTTCCCTCTTGAAACGCCGAACATGCCCCGGTGCAAGCAGCTGAAAATACAATGGCATCTTATTTTGTTTACAAGTGACTGATTCCTTTATTTTTTTAACGCTGCATTTTTCATCAAAATAATACCATACACGAAGTTAAGAGTGAGGCACCAGACTAACATTAAGACTGACGCTAGTGAAGGAAGAGAAATAAGTGAAGAGGAGATGACAAAATAGGCTCTGAAAAATGTGTAAGATGTTATGGGACATCGTCTGCTTAGACAGGACTGGTCCATGGTGTGTCGTCACATATCTCAGCAACGTTCGAGGAGCTCTTCAGCTGCTATATCGGGGGCTGTATTTTACCGTTTTATAATTGATAATAATCATTACTTCAAATGTTTCCAAGCGTTGAATTTGGATAACCTTGTTTAATTTATGCCATCTATGCAATAATAAGTATTAAGCCAATATTTAAAATCATTAGAGTTCTACTTTAAGGTTTCTGAAAGTAGGATAGGGATCAAGGGAGTCATACGGAGTCCCTCTTGAAATTACAGAAGAAGAGTTACTGCAAGAACTAAAATTCCAGAATGTTACAGCAGTTAGGAGAATCATGAAAAAAGACGAGAGGAATATTGGCCAGCCAGAGGAAGTGGGTGAAGGTCAATCGACCTACATACCTATGCGAAGCGTTATACTGACATTCAATAGGAAAGACCTTCCTGACAATATACACCTATGTTTTCAGATCTTCCCGGTTAAGCTGTATGTCCCCCAAATCAAGAGATGTTTTAAATGTCAACGATATGGGCACACGGCCGACATATGCAAATCAAAAATGAGATGCGTTAGATGCGGTGAGCACCACACTTTTGCAGAATGCCCAAACAAAGAATCACCTAAATGTCCCAATTGTGGAGGGGACCACTCTGGTGCGTTTCAAGGCTGCGAACAAGCAATCAAGGCAAAACAAGTTCAGGAGATTAAAATCACTCAAAAGATGACATATGCAGAAGCGTCTCAAATTTGGATGACACAGCAAAGTAAAAAACCGGTAATTGAAGATTCTAGAGCAAAACAAGCCAACCCAAAATCTAAGATACAAAATATTAGCCAAATACCTAGTCAAAGTACTCAAGGAAAACACCCCCAACAAACTGAAGTCGATATGGCATCTGATCAAAATACAGAACCTACCACCTCAAGTTATCTCTCAGATCTTCCTCAGGCGACTAATATCCCAACCCAACCAATCAGAAACAAAGCAGTAACAAACAAGAGACCCAAATTTCATTTCCTTTCTTTACCTAATGACGAACAAATTTTGGAATTTATATTTGAACTTATCCAGTCATTCACAGGGAAAACCCCGGAAGCCACCAAGGTCATCGTTATGCCAGCTTTTAAGCGATTTCAACAAAAATGTAGAATAATACAAGAAGATGGCCTCTAACCTTACCATAATGACCCTTTTTTCCATACTCCAATGGAACGCCCAAGGGCTATTAGGGCACGGCCAAGAGCTTTCTTATCACCTGAATCAAATTGAAAAATATGATTTACTATGTATCCAGGAAACTTGGTTTCATGACCATAGTTCTTTTATCATTCCCGATTATATTTGTGTCTCAAGAAATAGAGATGGACAACGTAGAGGGGGATGTGCCACTTATATACATCAAGGGGTACCTTATGAAGGACCTTTTGACAACCCAAGTTTAGAACTACAACAAGTTAATGTTTATGTAGGTAACAAAAAAATATCTATAATCAATTTTTACAATCCATGTAAGAAATTAAATGAATTTATTTTAAAAGAATTATTAAAGTTTGTAAATGAAAAAGATAAGATAATAATCACAGGGGACATTAATGCACGTAATCCATTGTGGGGAAGCGAGAAAGTGGACAGTAATGGCCACGCAGTGGAACACTTTTTAAACAAATATAATCTGGTTGTCTTAAATGATAAAACAGGTACAAGGATGGACCCTTACTCTGGTAAACTTTCACATTTACACTTAACTATCTCCTCACCAATCTTGGCAGGTAGGGCTTCATGGAAAGTTTTGAATAATTCCTTTGGTAGTGATCATTTTCCCATACATATTGAAATTCAACCAGGAAAGAAAGACGCACTTTATAAAAATATTAATGTGAAAAATATAGATGAGGAACGATTTTCTTTTAAGAATTTTAATTGGGCCAAATTCGCAGATAAATGCAATGATATCCTGGATGAAAGTTCAATCCTTACAGAGGCAGACGTTAATAAAGCTTATGAATCATTTTCATTTATTAACTACTTGAAAGTATGTATTAGGGAAGTGATTCCAAAAAAAAGAAATATAGAAAGGAATCCAGTTCCATGGTGGAACAAAGAATGTTCTAATAAAATAAAAGAAAGAAACAGATTCAGTAACAAACTGAAAAGAGAATTCACGTTTGAAGCAATAGATGAGTTTAAGAAGAAGAAAGCGGAAGCTCAGCGAGTCCTCCGTTTAGCGGAAAGGGAATACTGACAGGCTTTTTGCAAAAGACTTGGCAGGTATATGCCGGAGTCAAAAATTTGGGCTTGCATAAAACGCTTAAATGGAGTATCAACAAAGGAATCTAAAAATATGTCTATATTGGTTGAAAACGGGCAGGACATTATATCAACCCAAGAGAAAACAGAAGCCCTTGGTAAATTTTTCCAATCCTTGGGACTGAGAAATAAAGAAGCAACCCTTAAAACAATCCTGACAAGAACGGAAAATTGTCCTTTCTTAACAGACCATGTGATTAACGAACATTTTTCGATGTTTGAACTAAAAAAGGCTGTTAAAACCTCCAAACGCACCACGGTGCCAGGAAAGGACAATATTCCATATATTGTCTATGGAAATATGTCCGAGAGAGCTAAAAACACTATGTTACATATTATTAATGAAATATGGGAAACTGGAAATAGTCCACGTCCTCTAAAACATTCCATACTGGTTCCAATTCTTAAAACTGGTAAGGATTCTAAAAATGTAACTTCTTACAGACCGATATCTCTCATGTCATGTTTTGCAAAAATTATTGAGCGTATGATCAATGACAGATTACAATGGTACATAGAAAAGAATAATTTACTGCCTAATTTCTTGAGTGGGTTTAGAAAAGGGCGTAGTTCCATTGACAATACTGTTCTCTTGGAGAATGACATTCAAAAGAGTATTAATTGTTGTGAGCATATGTTGGTAGTCTTTTTGGATGTTGAAAAGGCCTACGATAGCCTGTGGGTCGAAGGCTTGTTATTTAAACTCTTTCATTGTGGTATACAAGGAAGGATGTACAATTATTTGCGTGAATACCTAACAGAACATACTTTTCAAGTAAGAATCTCAGATACAGAATCAAGCACATACAAAATGCATAACGGTTTACCTCAAGGTAGTGTTTTGAGCCCCCTCCTCTATAATGTGATGATGAGGGACATTCCAACAGACCCAGACGTAACAATATCTATGTATGCAGACGACTGTGCAATATGGACGTCTGGTAAACATGTTGATATAATTGGATTGAAAATCCAATCTTATTTGGATAGATTATCCTCTTGGTTCAAAGACTGGGGTTTTAAACTCTCAAATGAGAAAACTGTACCAGTATTATTCACGAAAAGATCAAACATTCCTCAACCAGTATTGAACTTGGAAGGGAATATTCTAACTTATAAACTGTCTCACCGTTTTTTAGGAATTTTATTTGATAGCAAATTGACCTGGCACTCTCATATAGAAAAAGTAGCTACAAGATGTAAACGAAAACTAAACATATTACGTAGTTTGACAGGAACAAAATGGGGAAGTTCATCAACATCCCTTCTAATTGTTTATCGAGCACTTATCAGATCTCTTCTGGACTACGGTTGCCAAGCATATGATAGTGCAGCTGAAACTACCAAAAAGATCTTAGATTCTGTGCAATATCAAGCTCTTAGGATATGTGCGGGGTGTCTCCCGTTAACCTCTTTGAGTTCTTTACAGGTTGAAATGGGGGAACTACCTCTAGACCTAAGAAGACAATTGTTATCTAGCAAGTACAGACAAAGTATTGAGAGAAATTTTAATCACCCACTGGTAAGTCATATAGAACCATGCTGGCAATTTGAATACCTAAAAGGCATATGTGTTTGTAAACCTTTTGGATACAGGTTACAGTGTAAGATGGGACAAGAAATTATCGAAAAACTTAGTCCTTCTGTTTTCCCCCATGGTTATTCTGTCCACCAATCATATCTACTGAATTAAATTTACAATTAAAGAAAACAGACCATCCCATGCAATTACAACAACAGAGCCTTGAATTAATACACACCAAATGGATAAGTCAATTGCACATATACACTGACGGATCCAAATCACCTGATAAAGGAGTAAGTTCATCTGCCTTTTATGTACCATACTTTTCAATACATCGAGGGAAGAGATTGACTAATTTCACTTCGTCTTACAGGGCTGAATTGATTGCTATTCTTCTAGCCCTCGAATGGGTAGAGAATATGGACATTTACACGGGTGTTGTTATATTTAGTGATTCACTTAGTGCTCTTTTATCCATACAAAATCAAAATAATGAACCAACTATTAATGAAATTCTAACGATTAGTACGAGGCTTAAGTACAAAGGAATAGATGTATATTTGGAATGGATCCCAGGACACTGCGGAATCACGGGCAATGAAATAGTAGACTCGTGTGCAAAAGCTGCTCTATCCAAAAATATTGAAATATATAACAAAATAACACTTTCAGAAATAAAACAACTTATAGTTCAGAGTTCCAAAGTACTCTGGCAAGAAAGATGGAATCAATCAAATTCCAGTTTAAAAGAGCTGCAGTCATCAATTACATCCACTTACACTTGTAACCTAGGTAGACAACAAGAAATTATACTCCATCGTCTTCGAGTTGGAGTGATAGGTCTCAACCATGATCTATTAAGACTAGGTATTCATCCAACTGGTTTCTGTGACAGATGTCAACAGGTTGAAACTGTCGGCCATTACCTTATGATTGCCCAAAATATATTATCGAGAGAGCGATGCTCCTGTCTGAACTGAATGAAACCAATGAAAGAAAAATAATGGAGTATTTGAAAAGTAGTCATCCCCAAATACAAAGGGGAAGGTAGGCTTTAACCCTCCCTTCTCAGTAAAGAAGAACTAGGCACTACATGAACATGGCAGGTAAAGGGGCGGACAGGGTACACGGCTCCTCACTGTGCCTCCCGCATTTTCTCTGGTAGACGGGGGAACGTCCCTTCGTTGCTGTAATGTGAATATAATTTTTTTATGTGGAACAGGAGCCACATGCATTTTCACCTGTTCTGCTTATTTTGCATAATGGCGGTGAAGAGGTGTTCTTTTGTCTGCCGGAGCGGTTGTGGGGGGGCTGTGTATTTTGTCCGCTCTCTTTTGTTATCGTGTTCATAATGAGGGATACTTGTATTGTGTATTTTATGTAGGTCTGAGTTTCAATGCTAAATGTATTTTCTTCCTTTGTGTATATTATAAAAGTTATATCTTAATGTATAAATGATGCACGCACACAATTATGTGCATTTAGAAGCCCCATTTTCTACTAACTTAGCTCACAAGTGTTTTCATCTCATTAATTGATAATTATCCAAAATACATGTTCAACCCATCAGTAAGCACAGGTACAACAGCGCCCCTATGTCTATGCATGAGTAACAAATGTACCTATAGGCATGTCCGGAAAAAAACGGCACAAAGTACCGCTCCGTATCGGTAAGATTGCATCTATGAAAGGGCTAGGCAAGCGCAAGTTGGAACTGAGCTGAAGCATGTGGTGTTTTGTTATTTTCTTATTACGTTTTAAATAGGGCTGGGACTAAAATCTGGGAAATCCAGGCGGGCCTGAGAGCCGCGGGTCCCGGGTCAAAATACTGGAAGCCCGTTACCCGAAAATACAAAGTTTTTAACATGTGGGACTGATCATGAGGAATGAGTTCTAAAAGTGGCTTAAAACCCATTTAATTCGTAATTGTTACAAGTGATATCAGTAATCAATAGCAATTAATCATCAAACACTTACCGGTACTAAAATCTTCCTGTATGTTTATTTTCCATCATTTTGGACTTAAATTGTCAGTTTCCCCACCAGATTTTATGCTTACGATCTACAGTCTGTACAGAGCACTACATGTACATGTATGTATAGCTGAATCACAGTCTTGAGATTTATAGTGGTCCAGCACCCTCTAAGTTCAAATACCATATAGTTAGGTTTTTATTTTTTCGGAAACCAAAAGAGGTTAAACAAATTTGAAAGTCGAAAACCTGGAATTAAATTCTATCATTCTTGTAAGGATTTGAATTTATTACTGTTGTTTACTACTCGTAGTACTTGTCTAATGATGTAGTTGAACTCATTTTGTTGACATTTTAATGACAATTGTTACTCTTAAAGGAGAATGAAACCCTGGGGAAATATCCATTTTAATGAAAAGATAGTAAAGAGAGAAGCAATTTAAAAAAAGTTCCATCAAAATCGGTTAAGAAATGAAAAAGTTGTGAAAGTTTGAAAAGTCTCGATTTACTTTCTATGGCGATCCTCAAATTGGCTATTTGCTTCAATGTGGCAGGTTTTTGTGAACAACTCTCCATATGTTTTCTACACAAAATTTCATATTTTCTCCATTATCTCTCAAGATGCTACTTGTCTCTTTGTGACCTCAACATATGTTGTGTAAAATACATTTTACCATGATATACATAGAGCTAAGGTACAGCTTGTCTCTTTTTTAGCTCTATGTATATCATGGTAAAATGTATTTTACACAACATATGTTGAGGTCACAAAGAGAGAAGTAGCATCTTTAGAGATAATGGAGAAAATCTGAAATTTTGTGTACAAAACATATGGAGAGTTGTCCACAAAAACCTGCCACATTGAAGCAAATAGCCAATTTGAGGATCGCCATAGAAAGTAAATCGAGACTTTTCAAACTTTCACAACTTTTTCATTTCTTAACCGATTTTGAAAAAATAAAAATTATTACGTACGTACGTAGTAATTATTACGTACGTACGTAATATCTTTTATTTTTTTACGTCGTCAGTTTGGCCCTTTCAGGTCTTCGTAGGAGATCGACGAACCGATCGCGCCGGTACCACTACGAGCGCTGAGGGCTCCCTTCATCATAATCGTGAAAAATACAAAATGAATGCTGACGGGACAGTCTCGATAAGAGTTATCGACAAAAAGTACCCAAAATCAGTACGGAGGTCCGTTGCTGTTCTCCGTGTACATCACTAGGCTCAAGGAAGTTTTACAGCGACATGATGTCCAGTATCACTGCTACGCGGATGACATCCAGATCTATGCATCGTTTTCTCCAAATCAAGCTGACGCAAGTCGAACTGTCAAACTACTTGAAACTTGCATCAAAGATGTACAAACTTGGATGAACTCGAACTCACTCAAACTAAATGACAGTAAAACTGAACTGATACTATTTGGTTCCAATTCTAATCTTGCTAAGATAGAGTCGTTTGATATATCCATATCTGATTGTGTAATCAGTCCGTCCTTGAATTGTCGTAACCTTGGTGTTATGTTAAACTCGTCCATGTCACTGTCAACTCATGTGTCTAGTATCTGTAAGTCGGTTAGGTATCAACTGAGAAACTTAGGTTTTATTAGGAAATACTTAAGTCGTTCAACCACAGAGAAACTTGTTCATGCTCTTATCTCATCACGCTTAGATTTCTGTAATTCCATCCTCTATTTGCTCCCTGACACGCAACTTGTTCGTCTCCAGAAACTACAAAATACTGCTGCGCGTATTGTCACACTTTCTCCTCGTAGAACTCACATTACCCCCATTCTCAAAACCCTCCACTGGCTCCCGGTATGTGACCGAATCATTTTTAAGTTGTTGCTGCTAGTTTTTTGTTCCTTACATGAGTCTGCTCCTTCCTACAATATGAAGTTGATTGTTAAGTATAAGCCTACAAGACGTCTTCGTTCATCTCAATCCTCCTTATTAGTTGTCCCTAGAACACGCACTTCCTGGGGGGATAGAGCTTTTTCTCATTCTGGTCCGTCCCTATGGAATAAACTACTAAGCCTGAGTCGAATCGATTGGTTAGCCGGTGTTCGATCGAAGACATCGAATCCCGAATGCGTTTTGGCAAATTCGGTGCATCGATTTGTAGTCCGCCAGATTTTTGACTACCGTAGCCACCATGAAAAAATCAAATAAAAAAAGAAACTCCGTAACGTACAGCATATATACTAGCAGAGAACGTGAAGGCGACTTCAAAGTTCAAACTGTTGGCTAACTTTCGCTAATTCGCTCGCGGAGGACGTCGCGCTTTACCTGTGCTTTCTCTATGGAAAAATCGTTTTGTCGTTACGAACTGAAGTTTACGATAATTTTCTTGCACTCTCTCTGCATTGTCAATTTGACAATTGTATAATTGAACATGATAAATACGGGCATGAGTACGAGTGTTCCTACTTAATTCGCAATAACTAATATCACACTCTCATCAAATTGGCAATTACTTCTGAATGATCTCTGAAGCTGAATGAAGTCGAGTCCATATTGAGCGACGAAAAGTTTATTTCGTATTGTTTTTTTTTTTTGGCATCGAACAAACGTGTTCCATTCAGCTCTCCAAAGACAAAGTAAGATTATTAATTCTTTGAATTTGAATCATTGTCGGGTGTGTCGACAATGAGCATCGCTTCGTGCGACACTAGTGACATTTTGGCTAGCCATACGGACTAGAAACTTAAGATTTTGGCTCGTCCGCTGTGATTTTTACTAGCCATTGGCTAGCGGGCTGTCGTTAATTTCGAGCAGCAAGAGCCCATACATATGCCCGCGATGCCAGCGGACCGGTCACCGGTGCATGGTGCATGCACTGCGTGCAACTGTGTGCAACTCTGTTTTCACCGCACATCATTTATCGATTAACCGGTATTCGAACGAAAAGCCATCGAATCCCGGTTTATGAAATATTCGATATGACTCAGGCTTATAAACTACCACTCAGTATTCGTAGCCTTGCATCCCTTCAGGACTTCAAATCTGCTCTAAAAACCCATCTTTTTCAAAACCGTCCTATTTAATGAATACAGTTATAATTTATGATTTTAGTATACATATAACTCTACTTTAGTGTAAGAATTCGATATACATGTATATATTTGTTCATTATTGTTAAATTGTAAAGCGCCATGAGCGTCAGAGCCTGGCGGATACCGGCGCTATATAAATGTTCATATTATTAAAATTTCAGGAAACCCTCTTCAAAGGTCACAAAACAAACTGGTAAGTTTTAATCATCTATTATTCAACATAAGTATTTAGATTTAAGTAAACTGCAATATATGAGTTCCACTTAAATACAGCCAAAAATGCACAGTGATACATATTAGTACCGTACTCAGTATTGCCTGCGTTACTACAGTCGGCAATGGCGTGTACCTATGAGCACTCATAGGTACACGCCATTGCCGACTGTGTAGTAACGCAGCCAACACACATCCCATACCTAAACTGCATCACTGTGCATTTTTGGCTATATTTAATTGAAACTCATATATTGCAGTTTACTTAAATCCAAATACTTATGTTGAATAATAGATGATTAAAACTTACCAGGTTGTTTTGTGACCTTTGAAGAGGGTTTCCTGAAAATTTGGGTCCTTTTTGTCGATAACTGCTATCGAGACTGTCCCGTCAGCATCCAGTTTGTATTTTTCACGATTATGATGAAGGGAGCCCTCAGCGCTCGTAGTAGTACCGGCGCGATCGGTTCGTCGATCTCCTACGAAGACCTGGAAGGGCCAAACTGACGACGTAAAAAAATAAAAAATATTACGTACGTACGTAGTAATTATTACGTACGTACGTAATATTTTTTATTTTTTTACGTCGTCAGTTTGGCCCTTCCAGGTCTTCGTAGAATAGCTTGTGTGCGTAACATTCTGCGTACGTATCTACGGTGCGTAACCATGTAGAGCGGCCTCACTAGTGCGCAACATATTGAGAGCAGTCGTCATCCGTATGGAGGTGTGGGTAACAAGTACCAAAAAGAGGGCTGTAAATGTAAGTTTTTATAACTTTCTACATTTTGTATCTTAACGAACTGATAACTTAAAATCTAAAGAATGATACTTAAGTATCAGTTTGCCCACAAAAACCTCCATTTCAAACAAAATTACATCTGTATCCCCAATACCCAGTATACAATTACATCTGTATCCCCAGTACCCAGTATACACACATGTATATGATCCTAATGGTCAATATGACCATTGCTTGCTGATGTGCCTATGTCTGAGTGCCCAATCCCATGTGCATCACACCACGAATAGTGGTTATATTGACCACTACGAATACAAAATGCAAAAATAGTTGGTATTTTCTGTCGCGTGTAGTAAAGGTATGGGGGGAAAATAAGATAAATATTTTAAATACTTGCTTTCAAATTCAGCCCTTAAAAATCTCACTCCTACCTCAAATGGCCGTTAGAAAGAACTTTTGATATTTTCAGCAAAATCCAAAGTCAAAATCTTGTCCAAAACCGGAGAAATCCCCGCCGATTTGTTTCGCTATTGTTTGTAGCTATGTTACACCAATTTTTTTTTTTTATCAAATATGGGCAAACCATACATCATATTAAACGTCTTGGCGAGACAAATCCAGTGGTGAAGAGATAATTGAAATTGGATGTTTCGTTACTGAGTTATGGCTTGTTGAATGTAGCACTCAACCGTATGTCTTCTGCAGCAACTGCTTCTCCTTACTCTATTACCCCCCTATGCAGGTTTTCCAAACAAAAAAATATGGTTTTATACACCAAAATGAAGCTGTTTCTATAAGGCATGTAGAGACAAAAAAATATTACTATAGCAAGTTCCCAATAGAAGCTGTATCACTTACAATTCAAGTTACCGGAGGGAAAAGTGAGCTCCAAATCTGATCAAGATTAGGATTTTCAATGAAACATACAATTACAAATGTGAATTTTTATTATCCATGCATTCTTTTTCCTTTGATTATTCCGCACTTAATCTCATACAGTCAACCTTCCCGAAGTCAAATCAGTTGGGACTCAAGAAAAAAGCTTCGACTTAAAAAGGGTTAAAAACAATAGAATCTAAAGAGAAGATCGACTTTTAAAAGACCTTTGACTTAGACAATTATTTGAATTATGTGAGTTTGACTTGGGCAAGGTTAACTGTACTTGATTTTAACTTATTCCATTGTTTTTCATCCAGTTTTTTTTTTTTCATTCACAGTTACCGAGGAAGACTCCAAAAAGTCGAGTGGTAATAATTTGAAAATAAAATAAAAGTTATCACAGGTAGGGGGGAAAGCAAGACAAGAAAAAAAAAAAAAAAAAATTATTTTCCATTAATCAAGAGATTTTCGTCTCATCAAATTAGCAACATTAGATTTCAGAACTATTAAATTTGATACTTAAGAACCTTGTTAATAACTCAAATATTATACTGATAACAAGAACATATTCATAGGCTTTAAACCAGTGGCAGTGAAGGATCCAGGGGGTGGGGGTGGGTTCTGTCATAGAATTGGGCCAAAAATACATTGAATTTTGGCCCTCCGCTCCACTTTTCAAATCCTGGATCCACTGCTGCAGTGCTGGATAATATGATAATGGCCTGAAAATATTGTAAAATTACATTTCCAATTCAAATCATAATAATAATTAATTAGGCCCTATAATTAACTTTAATTTTATTATATTTTATACATCAATTTAGGCATATGCCAATGCTCTGATTAGGGCCTAACATTAATATTATTAATAATATTAATAATGAATAATAATAATAAATAATATAAATAATAATAATAATAATAATAATTAACCTCTCTAAATTAAATAGACTAATGAATAATTTATAATTCATGACTTATTTTTGCAACAAACATACATGCATGCATGCATGCATACATGCATTTGTAAACATTTGTAGTACTTCGAAGGCGAAACCCAACATCTTCTTCATCATAATATAATTAAACTCAAGACAAGATTGAATTGAATTGAATTTGAATTCATTGCCGAATTAGAACTTGGACTTTGTCTAGAATTTAAAGATCTGAAACAATAACTAGACTCTATTCTAGACTAGAGTAATTCTAAATATAATTATAAATATATATAATATTGCATTCAGGAAAAATACTGTTAAGGTGACACATTTTAAATTGGAAGGAAAAAAATGTTTTGCAAGTACTGAGCAAAGAAAACTTATTTTTGAAAAGATCATTGTGGAAATCAATTGCAAAAACGGCAGGGTAATGAAGTAAATGGTACAACACGTACATCGTATAGGCTTGCACGTACAGTGAAAAATATAGGAACCTGCGAACCTCCCGAAAATGCCCGAGAGATCTCCTGACACCGACTAGTTTACCCCAGTTGCGACAAAATGCGACAGGTTTTTACTGTAAATGCAAGTGGTTTCTAGGTTAAAAACATCCACAAAAATCAAATAAAGACCGGTTTTTTAAAAACCCCTGAGATCTTATCATAGAAAACAGGGTCCAAAGTCACAAAATCGATGCATTTTTTTCCAAACTTGCCAAAATACACGATTTCTAGGGGGAAAACGAACTGGTCGTCAAGTTTTGACTGGTCATTTCGCATGTATAACATGTGTATATGAAATGACGAAAATATCTCTTCAAAATGACGTCATATAACGAGGCTAGAGAGAAAAAACCAACCCGGAAGCAGAAATAATTTGGGGTCACTTTATTCAAGATGGCGACTCGCATGAGACACTTTGTGTAATGTGGAGCTCCGCGATAATGTCATCAAATGCAAGTTTCCCGATCATTTTGATGAGCCAAATTAAACTTTTTGTTTTTAGTAATATATAGTGCATTTTATTGATATTTTAAAAAAAAAATTAATGCTAAAAATATAGCCACAGTGCTTCGATGAAAATTGACATTTTAACACGACGGCAGAATAGGAAATGTGTTAAGTGCGACCCCGTTGACATCGCTAATTTTTGGAAATATCTTTTCCAACATCGGTGAGTTGAATTTATTGTATTTCTTGGATATTTTGTGGTCGGTTTTTGTAAATTAAATGCCGATTTTGAGTGAATGTTGGTGACTTTTGTGCAGTGGTGTTTTAAAAAGTTGAGGTGTATGACTGCCTAAATTATACACACGAAGTATAGGAATGTAGCTATGAGTGCCCAATCCCATGTGCATGGTGCAGTAAAATCACCAACAGGCAACACGGATATCCACGTATGTAGCGATGTCAACGGGGTCGCACTTAACACATTTCCTATTCTGCCGACGTGTTAAAATGTCAATTTTCATCGAAGCACTGTGGCTATATTTTTAGCATTAAATTTTTTTTAAAATATCAATAAAATGCACTATATATTACTAAAAACAAAAAGTTTAATTTGGCTCATTAAAATGATCGGGAAACTTGCATTTGATGACATTATCGCGGAGCTCCACATTACACAAAGTGTCTCATGCGAGTCGCCATCTTGAATAAAGTGACCCCAAATTATTTCTGCTTCCGGGTTGGTTTTTTCTCTCTAGCCTCGTTATATGACGTCATTTTGAAGAGATATTTTCGTCATTTCATATACACATGTTATACATGCGAAATGACCAGTCAAAACTTGACGACCAGTTCGTTTTCCCCCTAGAAATCGTGTATTTTGGCAAGTTTGGAAAAAAATGCATCGATTTTGTGACTTTGGACCCTGTTTTCTATGATAAGATCTCAGGGGTTTTTAAAAAACCGGTCTTTATTTGATTTTTGTGGATGTTTTTAACCTAGAAACCACTTGCATTTACAGTAAAAACCTGTCGCATTTTGTCGCAACTGGGGTAAACTAGTCGGTGTCAGGAGATCTCTCGGGCATTTTCGGGAGGTTCGCAGGCCACCGTACCTATACTGTACGTGCAAGCTTATACGATGTAGCCTACGTGTTGTACCGTTTACTTCATTACCCTGCCGTTTTTGCAATTGATTTCCACAATGATCTTTTCAAAAATAAGTTTTCTTTGCTCAGTACTTGCAAAACATTTTTTTTCCTTCCAATTTAAAATGTGTCACCTTAGCAGTATTTTTCCTGAATGCAATATTATATATATTTATAATTATATTTAGAATTACTCTAGTCTTGAATAGAGTCTAGTTATTGTTTCAGATCTTTAAATTCTAGACAAAGTCCAAGTTCTAATTCGGCAATGAATTCAAATTCAATTCAATTCAATCTTGTCTTGAGTTTAATTATATTATGATGAAGAAGATGTTGGGTTTCGCCTTCGAAGTATTACAAATGTTTACAAATGCATGTATGCATGCATGCATGTATGTTTGTTGCCAAACTTATATGAATTATAAATTATTCATTAGTCTATTTAATTTAGAGAGGTTAATTATTATTATTTATTATTATTATTCATTATTAATATTATTAATAATATTAATTTTAGGCCCTAATCAGAACATTGGCATATGCCTAATTGATGTATAAACTATAATAAAATTAAAGTTAATTATAATTAATTATTAATATTATGATTTGAATTGGAAATGTAATTTTACAATATTTTCAGGCCATTGTGATATTATCCAGCAGTGGATCCAGGATTTGAAAATTGGAGCGGAGGGCCAAAATTCAATGTATTTTTGGCCCAATTCTATGACAGAACCCCCCCCCCCCCCCACCCCCTGGATCCTTCACTGCTACTGGTTTAAAGCCTATGAATATGTTCTTGTTATCAATATAATATTTGAGTTATTAACAAGGTTCTTAAGTATTAAATTTAATAGTTCTGAAATCTAATGTTGCTAATTTGATGAGACGAAAATCTCTTGATTAATGGAAAATAATTTTGATTTTTTTTTTTTTTTTTCTTGTCTTGTTTTCCCCCCTACCTGTGATAACTTTTATTTTATTTTCAAATTATTACCACTCGACTTTTTGGAGTCTTCCTCGGTAACTGTGAATGAAAAAAAAAACTGGATGAAAAACAATGGAATAAGTTAAAATCAAGTACAGTTAACCTTGCCCAAGTCAAACTCACATAATTCAAATAATTGTCTAAGTCAAAGGTCTTTTAAAAGTCGATCTTCTCTTTAGATTCTATTGTTTTTAACCCTTTTTAAGTCGAAGCTTTTTTCTTGAGTCCCAACTGATTTGACTTCGGGAAGGTTGACTGTATGAGATTAAGTGCGGAATAATCAAAGGAAAAAGAATGCATGGATTATAAAAATTCACATTTGTATGTTTCATTGAAAATCCTAATCTTGATCAGATTTGGAGCTCACTTTTCCCTCCGGTAACTTGAATTGTAAGTGATACAGCTTCTATTGGGAACTTGCTATAGTAATTTTTTTTCTGTCTCTACATGCCTTATAGAAACAGCTTCATTTTGGTGTATAAAACCATATTTTTTTGTTCGGAAAACCTGCATAGGGGGGTAATAGAGTAAGGAGAAGCAGTTCTCCATAAATTGCCGCAGAAGACATACGGTTGAGTGCTACATTCAACAAGCCATAACTCAGTAACGAAACATCCAATTTCAATTATCTCTTCACCACTGGATTTGTCTCGCCAAGACCTTTAATATGATGTATGGTTTGCCCATATTTGATAAAAAAAAAAAATTGGTGTAACATAGCTAACGTATGGGACAACGTACGCTAATACTTACTCGCCTATCACAGTTAATGTAGAGCCTAGGGTTAATATATTATTATCAACACAAAATTAGAAGACGTAGGTCCACAAACCTTGAACAAAACTGGCGGGGTGCTCCTGGGGCTCCAGTGCAATGCTGCAAAGTGAAATGCAAAGCCTCCTACTAGTTCAATCATTCATCCGCTCCTTGAAGATCGGCGCTCCTTGAATCTGGCGACCACAAGTTCAGCGACCAATTAGGGTGTCGCCGAAACGTCCAACAGAAAACAGAAAAATATTTCTAAATTAAAAAGATCATGTAATACCATTCATTTACTAAATTTGGAATCTGTAGAGGGTGAAAATTGGTCTAAAAATAGTCTTCGTTGCATCTTAAATAGCATGGGCCAAACTATTAAAATTTCAGACCAATAATTCGGAATTTATTGCTTTCATGAGAGAATTCGAATACCGTTCTTCCGGCGAAGAACATCGCTCAATTCAAAATGAATCAAGCTAGTATTACAAGTGTTACAGATGTTCGCAAGACATTTCATATTCTTAGCTGTTTACACCATGAAAAAGAGGAGATATTCAGCTTTATCATGGTATAGGTCACTATGCTTAGCAAGTTGTCTGGATCTTACTGTTTAAACTTCAACACGGCATATCTTCTCGATATTATTACGCTTGGCATGAACAATAGCGCCAGTGTAATATTCTATGCAGCTTCACGTAACTCAATAATGAAGTTCTGCAGAAAAAGTGTTATAAATGTTCGCAAGACATTTCATATTCTTAGCTGTTTACACCATGGAAAAGAGGAGATATTCAGCTTTATCGTGGTATAAGTCGCTATGCTTAGCAAGTTGTCTGGATCTTACTGTTTAAACTTCAACACGGCTATATTCTCGGTATTATTACGCTTCGCATGAACAATACCACCAGTGCAATATTCTATGCAGCTTCACGTAACTCAATAATGAAGTTCTGCAGAAAAAGTGTTATAAATGTTCGCAAGACATTTCATATTCTTAGCTGTTTACACCATGGAAAAGAGGAGATATTCAGCTTTATCGTGGCATAAGTCGCTATGCTTAGCAAGTTGTCTGGATCTTACTGTTTAAACTTCAACACGGCTATATTCTCGGTATTATTACGCTTCGCATGAACAATACCACCAGTGCAATATTCTATGCAGCTTCACGTAACTCAATAATGAAGTTCTGCAGAAAAAGTGTTATAAATATTCGCAAGACATTTCATATTCTTAGCTGTTTACACCATGACAAAGAGGAGATATTCAGCTTTATCATGGTATAGGTCGCTATGCTTAGCAAGTTGTCTGGATCTTACTGTTTAAACTTCAACACGGCATATATTCTCGATATTATTACGCTTCGCATGAACAATAGCGCCAGTGTAATATTCTATGCAGCTTCACGTAACTCAATAATGAAGTTCTGCAGAAAAAGTGTTATAAATGTTCGCAAGACATTTCATATTCTTAGCTGTTTACACCATGGAAAAGAGGAGATATTCAGCTTTATCGTGGCATAAGTCGCTATGCTTAGCAAGTTGTCTGGATCTTACTGTTTAAACTTCAACACGGCTATATTCTCGGTATTATTACGCTTCGCATGAACAATACCACCAGTGCAATATTCTACGCAGCTTCACGTAACTCAATAATGAAGTTCTGCAGAAAAAGTGTTATAAATATTCGCAAGACATTTCATATTCTTAGCTGTTTACACCATGACAAAGAGGAGATATTCAGCTTTATCATGGTATAGGTCGCTATGCTTAGCAAGTTGTCTGGATCTTACTGTTTAAACTTCAACACGGCATATATTCTCGATATTATTACGCTTCGCATGAACAATAGCGCCAGTGTAATATTCTATGCAGCTTCACGTAACTCAATAATGAAGTTCTGCAGAAAAAGTGTTATAAATGTTCGCAAGACATTTCATATTCTTAGCTGTTTACACCATGGAAAAGAGGAGATATTCAGCTTTATCGTGGCATAAGTCGCTATGCTTAGCAAGTTGTCTGGATCTTACTGTTTAAACTTCAACACGGCACAAATTCTTGAAATATTACACTCCGCATTAAAGCGCTCGTACTGTATTATGGAGCTTCGTAACTCAATAATGAGGTTCTGAAGAAAAAGTGTTGTAAATGTTCGCAAGACATTTCATATTCTTAGCTGATTACACCATGAAATAGAGGAGATATTCAGCTTTATCATGGTATAGGTCACTATGCTTAGCAAGTTGTCTGGATCTTACTGTTTAAACTTCAACACGGCATATATTCTCGATATTATTACGCTTCGCATGAACAATAGCGCCAGTGTAATATTCTATGCAGCTTCACGTAACTCAATAATGAAGTTCTGCAGAAAAAGTGTTATAAATGTTCGCAAGACATTTCATATTCTTAGCTGTTTACACCATGGAAAAGAGGAGATATTCAGCTTTATCGTGGTATAAGTCGCTATGCTTAGCAAGTTGTCTGGATCTTACTGTTTAAACTTCAACACGGCTATATTCTCGGTATTATTACGCTTCGCATGAACAATACCACCAGTGCAATATTCTATGCAGCTTCACGTAACGCAATAATGAAGTTCTGCAGAAAAAGTGTTATAAATATTCGCAAGACATTTCATATTCTTAGCTGTTTACACCATGACAAAGAGGAGATATTCAGCTTTATCATGGTATAGGTCGCTATGCTTAGCAAGTTGTCTGGATCTTACTGTTTAAACTTCAACACGGCATATATTCTCGATATTATTACGCTTCGCATGAACAATAGCGCCAGTGTAATATTCTATGCAGCTTCACGTAACTCAATAATGAAGTTCTGCAGAAAAAGTGTTATAAATGTTCGCAAGACATTTCATATTCTTAGCTGTTTACACCATGGAAAAGAGGAGATATTCAGCTTTATCGTGGCATAAGTCGCTATGCTTAGCAAGTTGTCTGGATCTTACTGTTTAAACTTCAACACGGCTATATTCTCGGTATTATTACGCTTCGCATGAACAATACCACCAGTGCAATATTCTATGCAGCTTCACGTAACTCAATAATGAAGTTCTGCAGAAAAAGTGTTATAAATATTCGCAAGACATTTCATATTCTTAGCTGTTTACACCATGACAAAGAGGAGATATTCAGCTTTATCATGGTATAGGTCGCTATGCTTAGCAAGTTGTCTGGATCTTACTGTTTAAACTTCAACACGGCATATATTCTCGATATTATTACGCTTCGCATGAACAATACCACCAGTGCAATATTCTATGCAGCTTCACGTAACTCAATAATGAAGTTCTGCAGAAAAAGTGTTATAAATATTCGCAAGACATTTCATATTCTTAGCTGTTTACACCATGACAAAGAGGAGATATTCAGCTTTATCATGGTATAGGTCGCTATGCTTAGCAAGTTGTCTGGATCTTACTGTTTAAACTTCAACACGGCATATATTCTCGATATTATTACGCTTCGCATGAACAATAGCGCCAGTGTAATATTCTATGCAGCTTCACGTAACTCAATAATGAAGTTCTGCAGAAAAAGTGTTATAAATGTTCGCAAGACATTTCATATTCTTAGCTGTTTACACCATGGAAAAGAGGAGATATTCAGCTTTATCGTGGCATAAGTCGCTATGCTTAGCAAGTTGTCTGGATCTTACTGTTTAAACTTCAACACGGCTATATTCTCGGTATTATTACGCTTCGCATGAACAATACCACCAGTGCAATATTCTACGCAGCTTCACGTAACTCAATAATGAAGTTCTGCAGAAAAAGTGTTATAAATATTCGCAAGACATTTCATATTCTTAGCTGTTTACACCATGACAAAGAGGAGATATTCAGCTTTATCATGGTATAGGTCGCTATGCTTAGCAAGTTGTCTGGATCTTACTGTTTAAACTTAAACACGGCATATATTCTCGATATTATTACGCTTCGCATGAACAATAGCGCCAGTGTAATATTCTATGCAGCTTCACGTAACTCAATAATGAAGTTCTGCAGAAAAAGTGTTATAAATGTTCGCAAGACATTTCATATTCTTAGCTGTTTACACCATGGAAAAGAGGAGATATTCAGCTTTATCGTGGCATAAGTCGCTATGCTTAGCAAGTTGTCTGGATCTTACTGTTTAAACTTCAACACGGCACAAATTCTTGAAATATTACACTCCGCATTAAAGCGCTCGTACTGTATTATGGAGCTTCGTAACTCAATAATGAGGTTCTGAAGAAAAAGTGTTGTAAATGTTCGCAAGACATTTTATATTCTTAGCTGATTACACCATGAAATAGAGGAGATATTCAGCTTTATCATGGTATAGGTCACTATGCTTAGCAAGTTGTCTGGATCTTACTGTTTAAACTTCAACACGGCATATATTCTCGATATTATTACGCTTCGCATGAACAATAGCGCCAGTGTAATATTCTATGCAGCTTCACGTAACTCAATAATGAAGTTCTGCAGAAAAAGTGTTATAAATGTTCGCAAGACATTTCATATTCTTAGCTGTTTACACCATGGAAAAGAGGAGATATTCAGCTTTATCGTGGTATAAGTCGCTATGCTTAGCAAGTTGTCTGGATCTTACTGTTTAAACTTCAACACGGCTATATTCTCGGTATTATTACGCTTCGCATGAACAATACCACCAGTGCAATATTCTATGCAGCTTCACGTAACTCAATAATGAAGTTCTGCAGAAAAAGTGTTATAAATATTCGCAAGACATTTCATATTCTTAGCTGTTTACACCATGACAAAGAGGAGATATTCAGCTTTATCATGGTATAGGTCGCTATGCTTAGCAAGTTGTCTGGATCTTACTGTTTAAACCTCAACACGGCACATATTCTCGAAATATTACACTCCGCATTAGAGCGCTCGTACTGTATTATGGAGCTTCGTAACTCAATAATGAAGTTCTGCAGAAAAAAGTGTTATATATGTTCGCAAGACATTTCATATTCTTAGCTGTTTACACCATGAAATAGAAGAGATATTCAGCTTTATTATGGTATAGGTCACTACGCTTAGCAAGTTGTGTGGATCTTACTGTTTAAACTTCAACACGGCATATATTCTCGAAATATTACACTCCGCATTAGAACGATCGTATTGTATTATGGAGCTTCGTAACTCAATAATGAAGTTCTGAAGAAAAAGTATTGTAAATGTTCGCAAGACATTTCATATTCTTAGCTCTTTACACCATGAAAAGAGGAGATATTTTATTAATAGGTTATTAATGATATCAGATTTCCCCACAGTGGAAATATCACTGGAGAAGTACAACATAAGTGAAGTAATGTTTTGAAACACAAATAGGTCAGTTTACTTCAAATTATTTCATAATGCTATTGGTATTAATCACTTTTTGTTTAAGATAGTAAAGATAGATTCACCAAACTGTTTCTATGATCGACAGATGTCACACCTGAAAATATATCTTAATAGAGCTGCACACTGATTCCTCGTTTCCACACAAATACAAAATGTGTCACTGACATGTACATTGTCTTACCATGTCTTTAGAATTTACCGCGCCAAGCGGAATCTTTTGTGAAGAGCGGTCTGAATAATAATGTACGAACTTCTGAATAGAAAGCTAATCACCGTGATGATGATTAAAGGAAAGCTTAGCTGATTACACCTTAAAATAGAGGAGATATTCAGCTTCGTCATGGTATAGGTCACTATACTTAACAAGTTGTCTGGGTCTTACTGTTTAAACTTCAACATGGCACATATTCTCGACATATTATTACACTTTGCATGAAAGCGCTCGTATTGCATTATGGAGTTTCGTAACTCAATAATGAAGTGCTGAAGAAAAAGTGTTATTAATGTTCGCAAGACATTTCATATTCTTAGCTGATTACACCATGAAATAGAGAAGATATTCAGCTTTCTTATGGTATAGGTCACTATGCTTAGCAAGTTGTCTGGGTCTTACTGTTTAGACTTCAACATGGCACATATTCTCGACATATTATTACACTTTGCATGAAAGCGCTCGTATTGCATTATGGAGTTTCGTAACTCAATAATGAAGTTCTGAAGAAAAAGTGTTATAAATGTTCGCAAGACATTTCATATTCTTAGCTGATTACACCATGAAATAGAGAAGATATTCAGCTTTCTTATGGTATAGGTCACTATGCTTAGCAAGTTGTCTGGGTCTTACTGTTTAAACTTCAACATGGCACATATTCTCGACATATTATTACACTTTGCATGAAAGCGCTCGTATTGTATTATGGAGTTTCGTAACTTGATAATGAAGTTCTGAAGAAAAAGTGGTATAAATGTTCGCAAGACATTTCATATTCTTAGCTGTTTACACCATGAAATAGAGAAGATATTCAGCTTCATCATGGTATAGGTCACTATGCTTAGCAAGTTGTCTGGATCTTACTGTTTAAACCTCAACACGGCACACATTTTAGAAATATTGCACTCCTCATTAAAGCGCTTGTATTGGGTTTCATCATGAACATTCTAAATATCTTTTTTTGTCATAGAGAAGTTGCTAATTAGGTTTGTTTTCTAGGTTATTAATGATATCAGATTTCCCCACAGTGGAAATATCACGGGAGAAGTACAACATAAGTGAAGTAATGTTTTGAAACACAAATAGGTCAGTCTACTTCAAATTATTTCATAATGCTATTGGTATTAATCACTTTTTGTTTAAGATAATTTCAGATAGATTCACCAAACTGTTTCTATGATCGACAGATGTCACACCTGAAAATACATCTTGATAGAGCTGCACGCTGTTTCCTCGTTTCCACACAAAATGTACGCTGATCAAAATGTATAGCTGACATGTACATTGTCTTACCATGTCTTTAGAATTGACCGCTCCAAGCGGAATCTTTTTGTGAAAGCTAATCACTGTGATGATGATTAAAGGAAAGCCGATTTCTATGTGTCTGCTATGACTTATTAAGCGTGTGCATTATTGTATTCAATAGAAGAAACCCGCTCTGCTATTCGCCCTTTCACATCGGGATAATAGGTGTATATGCCTATATATACCTCCATGAAAAGTTCTTGCTCCCATTTGACCAACTGCGAACGCAAGGTTCAACTACTGCTCCGAGCTTTTACAACAATTTGATCATCTAAACTATTTGTTTATGTTAATTTGCCTGCGTCATATTCGTTGTCTTTCGTACTATAGAGAGCTAAATTCATTCATTAAATCTGCTTTTGACCGAGAGGCGTTTTTTTTCTTTGATCTACATCTTATTTCAGCTCCATTGAAAATATTACTTGTTGTTATTACATTTGTTAATTTATTATTCGTGTCTAACTTAGCTCTTCTTCGAGAAGCGTTTTTTTTTTCTCTCTCTCTAACTTCACCCACGTTACAGGTTACCTCCCGAGGATGGCTACCACCTGGATCCTACGATCGACAGGACGATGTGGAAGCTTGTCGGCCTTTGGAGAATTTGACACCAGCCATGGGACTGGACGACGAGGCAAGGCTGTCACCTGGGAGAATGGAGTCAGTGGGAAGCAGAATATGTCCATCATCGACAGTATGGACTCACATCGCCCGGTAAGCATATTCGTTCATTGACTCAAGCTATAATTGCTTGTTCGATTGTGCTCCAAAATTGTTTAGTGTGTGTTTTTCATGATATATCTTTTAATCAAACTTGTGTCCCCAAAGAAGTAAAATTTACATGCATGGAGTCTTGAGACGCTTCATGCTCTTTCTTTGTATGTTACAGAATAGTTGTTCTATAAGCCATTCTAAAGTTCTGTAAGGAGTTCAATAAATAAATACTGTATGTGCAATATTAATATATTAGCCTATCATCCTCCTCTTTTCGACAACACTATTCCTTCCCATCATCCACAGATGATAAAAGATAGTGTTTATATTATTGTGTTATATTCCCTTATGTTCGAGTATATTTTTTCCGAATCAAGTTGCGTATATTTTCTGAATCCGTTAGACATATTTGGCATGGACAATTTTCGACAAGATGTTCATTCCTATTACAGATCAAAGAAAACAAAATCAGTTCAAGACACAAATGCTCATCAGTGATAATAACGCTAACAATAATAATAATAATGATGATAATAACAATAATAATAATAATGATAATAGTAATAAGAATAATAATGTAATGATAAACCGTTTGTGTATGGCGCATATCACGTTATGATATAGCGTCCCTATGCGCTTCCAAATGGTTTGATACGACTCAGGAGATTATTCTTATACAATCTTCCTTTCTCATTTTTTTAGGTCGCTTATTTCTTTGGAGATAGCCAGCTCCGACCCGTGGTTCAAGGTGCTGTAAGGATTCCGCAGGGCCCCATACAGCTGGCGTTCAATAGCACTCCAGGAGGTACTTGCCGCCACATAGAACAGGAGCTGAATGATTTCAACTGGTGTCACGGGCCCGATGTCATCGTCATCGCGGCAGGTACCAACAACATTGGGGTAGCACCGACATCGCTTGATACAGCATGTCAGCAATACCGGACTCTTATACGGACGTCACTCACAATGGCAGCTAAGGTGAGCCAATAATCTTTGGAATCGTAATCAGGACGAGGATCTACATCAATGTACATTTTATAAATTACATTTAAAACATCGGAACATAAATGACGGAATATGGAGATATTAGAATCACAAAAAGGCAAAGCCCGACTATTTTCGTTCTTACATTTGTGTTGACTCTGAGATTTCACTTAATTATTCCTGTACAGTACTAGATATTGTGATGCTGTAATACATATAATCCATAACATTTGTGTCATTTAATAGGTTGTAGCAATAAGTATCGCACCCCGTCTAGACGCAAAGGGACATCTCGTCGACAAGTACAACAGTGCTTTCGCCACCATCTGCCACGAGGAAGGTGCTTCGTGGATGGACGTCACCCCATACTATCCTACAAGCTACAAGAAGTTTTGGGCTCGAGACGGACTACATCTCAGCGAGTGTACTGGCGTTCCCCGGCTACTACATGTGGTCTACAGGAAGATGGTAGAGATCATGTGGCCTGAGACTGATGGTGGAGGTTCATCCGTGGACGTATCATCAACGTCATCCTTCCCTCCACTACAAAAACCATCAATCTTAACCTCAACACTACCAAAACCATCAATCTTAACCTCAACAGGTAGGCTTCCCAATATATTATACAGTATATGTGTCTGTGCGTGTAAATAAAAATATAAGTGTAATAAGGTCGATCCAAAAATTAAGTTCCACCATTTCACTCTTTAATATAAATCGAACAGTATTTGATGGTTAAAAGAACACTTTGCTCTGTTATTTGTGATAGGATTGCTAATTATTCATAATAACGAAATTTTTATTTCATTTTTCCTGATTGTGCAGTACAGGGTTCACGTCTATTCTCTTTTTCGATCTTCTCGAATTATGCAAAGTGCTTTTTGTACCAACTACAGTACTGTGAAAGTGAAATCCACAATTGATTTTTTAATTAATTTATTTCTTCTGCATTCATATAAGTACAACTTGTTTCGGTAGCATATATAAAATAAAATACAAAAGTACTTTTCACAATGAATCATAAATAAACAAGTGTATGTATAAGTAACTGCTCCAGATAGTTAACTTGTGTAGATTTTATATTCACAGGGTGTAAAACAGAGCAGCAAGTTGAGCAGAAACAACAGATGCCGGCATCTACCCAGCCACCAACCCGTCAGCCACACATGCCGACATCTACCCAGTCGCCAACCCGTCAGCCACAGCGGGTGACGTCTCCTACTCAACCACCAAGTCGTCACCAACAGATGCCGACATCTACCCAGCCACCAACACGTCAGCCACAGCGGGTGACGTCTCCTACTCAACCACCAAGTCGTCACCAACAGATGCCGACATCTACTCAGCCACCAACCCGTCACCAACAGATGCCGACATCTACCCAGCCACCAACCCGTCAGCCACACATGCCGACATCTACCCAGCCACCAACCCGTCAGCCACAGCGGGTGACGTCTCCTACTCAACCACCAAGTCGTCACCAACAGATGCCGACATCTACTCAGCCACCAACCCGTCAGCCACAAGTGCCGACATCTACCCAGCCACCAACCCGTCAGCCACAAATGCCGACGTCGCCTACTCAACCTAGGACCCGTCACCAACATATGCCGACATCTACCCAGCCACCAACCCGACAGCCACACATGCCGACATCTACCCAGCCACCAACCCGTCAGCCACAGCGGGTGACGTCTCCTACTCAACCACCAAGTCGTCACCAACAGATGCCGACATCTACTCAACCACCAAGTCGTCACCAACACATGCCGACATCTACCCAGCCACCAACCCGTCAGCCACAGCGGGTGACGTCTCCTACTCAACCACCAAGTCGTCACCAACAGATGCCGACATCTACTCAACCACCAAGTCGTCACCAACAGATGCCGACATCTACCCAGCCACCAACCCGTCAGCCACAGCGGGTGAGGTCTCCTACTCAACCACCAAGACGCCATCCAAAGTTGCCGACATCTACTCAGCCACCAACCCGTCAGCCACAAGTGCCGACATCTACCCAGCCACAGATACCGACTTCTTCGACCCGACGTCGAAAGGCGGCTACTGTCCGAGAGTTCCCCGACAATGATTTAACATATCGACAGAAGAGCAAATCAAGCTTTAAAGCAGGTGAAAATGAATTTTCATGAACTTTCGCTCGCGAGACTCAATCATGTCAATCACGACTACCCCCCTAGGACAAGTACCCCCGGATAACTACCCCCAAGACAACTACCCCCTCTTTACTTTGTTAGTCAATATTGATCTAAATGTATGTGCTTAAGCTGTTGATACATCTCTTCAAATTTATATCTTTTCACACGTATCCGGACACCTACCCCCTAGGGCAACCACCCTCTAGGACGACTACCCCCCTAGGACAAGTACCCCCCGGATAACTACCCCCAGACAACTACCCCCTAGGACAACCACCCTCTAGGACAACTACCCCCCGTAGTTGTCCTAGGGGGTGGTTGTCCGGGGGTAGTTGTCGGGGGGTAGTTGTCCCGGGGGTAGTTGTCCGGGGGGTAGTTGTCCCTGGGGGTAGTTGTCCGGGGGGTAGTTGTCCTAGAGGGTGGTTGTCCTATGGGGTAGTTGTCTGGGGGGTAGTTATCCGGGGGTACTTGTCCTAGGGGGGTAGTCGTCCTAGAGGGTGGTTGCCCTAGGGGGTAGTTGTCCTGGGGGGTAGTTGTCCTAGAGGGTGGTTATCCTAGGGGTGGTTATCCGGGGGTGGTTCTCCAGGGGGTAGGAGTCCTAGAACCCTTTTCACAATACAATCAGTATTATAGATATCCCTTTGTTTACTATTTATACTTATTAAAGTTATATGTCTCCCTCCTGTGCAGCTTCTCCTTTTGGATGTGATGCTGATGAAGCAATTGCAGTAGAAATTCTAGATGGTTTTATGTAAGTGAACAATGTTTTTCTTTGTATTCTATTCTACTGACTTCTTATTTGTATATGGATATAATAACGATGTCAGTCTAGTGTGATGTCGGTGTATTGGTCAAAAAAGGATCAAAAGCCCCCTTTAAAGTGATGGCGAGTATTTCATTTTATAATATAAAAATAATGGGAACAAATATTTGACCAGCGTGTGTCCAAATGCGGAATTACTGGGAGGGGGATTCAAGTGAAACGTGAGGCGACATGTTTTTTATTATTTTATCTGTAGTTTGAAAAGCTGAGATGTTTAACGAACTCGTTGCAGTGAACAGAAAGCAAAATGTTTTTTCCAAGATTTTTTTCAATGTTTCAAATTACATTGTTCCCAGACAAATGTCCGGTTGATTTCTTCTGAACATAAATTCTATTTTATAGAACCTTATCCTAATCAAATTGTAATAAAATGCATTTAAACATACTCTATAAGTTCAGTTTATTTCTTAATTTTGGTCTCGTCATAATACCAACATATATGTCATTTTCTCTGCTTGTGATGTAGGCTACCAGATTACATCATAGGGGTTTCAGCGTGTGGACACTCATCGACTCTCCTCATGATTCATAACAACAAAAGCGAATGGTACAGGAGCGACATTTTACTTCAAAGTAAATTCATAGGGGACGTTAACTCAACCAGAACAGGGCGAGGAAGAAGGAGAAAGTCACTTCGACACCACACTGAAAGTATCCGTTCTCAGCAAGAAGACATTGATGAAATACTCAAGGTACATTATACTTTAAATCATCTGAAAATGTCATCGCTCAAATGTGGCATCTGCAAGTGGTGAATTTTGTGGACATGTATTAGTTAAAACAGACTTAAAGAAACGGAAATAATCAACTTCATTCATGTAGCTGGGTGTTCGAGCTTCGATGTTTGTTTGTATTTATTTCCGTATTAAGAAAACCACATACATTTCATAAAATACAACGTTTACATGAGGTCAAAAAACGGAGGATGACCCAAATTCAGCAGTATTTACAAAATGCAGTTGTTCTTCCTTGTGGTCGATACTTATGATATATCTATTTTCATCATATAAAGTCGCTTGTATTAGAAATCCTCTTTCCTAGTTAGGCCTTACCTATATTATTGGTAATATCTTAGTCAAATATCAGGGATAAACCGGAATGTCATAATATAATGTTCCTGAATTGTTGAACTTTCAGATGTAAAATCTTAGCATTTCTAACAAATCAAGTGCATACAGTCTTCTTATTTGCATTTGTGTAGATCATATTGAACCTGTATTTCGATGCGTGTAGGAATTAGGGTTCTAGTACATATCCTCCGATATTTTTCAATATATATACTGTATCTACACTTTATCGTTGGCCTACACTGAAAAAAAAAATGTCTGTGTAATTTTACAGCAAATCTGGCGTCAGCAGAGTCGCCATAACTTCTGATGTAAAAATACAGATTGGTTGTTACTTTTTCCTGTGACATTGATGTCACAGAACATGTACAAATAACATCAGATTAAATACAAAACTAATCTGTATTTTCCTCCTGGAAATATACAGATATTTTCTAAAGTGTACTGAATACTAAGAAAAATTAGACAAACTTTGAAGCAAAGATATATACCATCGATCAGTCATGGATACATTGGAAATTTCAACATTTTGGCTCATCTCTCTTTCGGTCGTTTACTTTGCTTATTAATTTTGTATTTTCCGTATTATCCTTTTACAAATTGCAGGAACTAGATCAGGGTCCTCATCCTCAACTCGATCAGAAGTGTCAAATACTCGGTGGTTCACCGCCCAAGAAACGGTTTGCTAAAGGTAAGCGCACGCGGATTAATTTCGAGGAAATTGCAAATGCAATAGTTGACGTTATTGGTGGTCTAAATCTCCCGGTGTTTGACACGAATTTCTACAAGCAAGTTGCTGTTAAGCTAGGATGGCCAACTACGCGCCATAAAAAGTCAGTTATTTTGCTTCAAAGATATTGGAGCGGAAACAGGGGTAATATTCAAAAGATGGTTCATTGTGCAATGATGGAAAAACGTGTAGATAGTGGAAACATTAATAATGATCAGGAACTGGAAAATGTGATAGATTCCAATTCTAATGTAGCTCAGGATATCTTAAGTGAATTGGGTCCTCGCCCTAAAAAGGCTAAGCGCATGTCAGATAATTGGGTTGTTGATGGGAAGGGTAAAAAAGAAAAAAATCTCCACTGCATTTGCATGACAACATATGACAAAAGTAAACAGTATATGAGCTGTGACGGTTGCAAGAAATGGTATCATTACACGTGCATGAAGATACCCAAAACAATCGTTAGTGGAAGGGGTGTTTTATTTCATTGTGGGGTTGACAATTGTCATGGGGGGGAACGTCAATTAGTGTGGAATGGGCAGCTGATAATATCAAATAGTACTCTTCAAAATATTTCAGTCGAGCGTGTCGCAGATGATAGGTCTATTACTGAGGGTTTAAATGATGTGTCGGCAGAATTACAAGATGGTGATAGTGAAGCATCCTATTTTCAAAATGATATACAAGGAAGAAGGGTAACATCCTCTCCAATGTCATTACAGACAGATACCGCCCTCTCAAGCCCAGAATTGGAACATGTAAAGAAAACGAGTCATAGAAATAGGAATCTCATAAACGTAGCCAGGGATGACGTCGCCGTAAATGTTGACGTTGAAATTGAAAACGAAAACATGGCAGACGAACTAAAACATCAAATCCCCGTAGATTTAAGGCAAAATACTCCAGCTCAATCTGAAGGACAGTCCCTTCCTGCGAGATCTGAAATCGAGTCAAAGCAAAATGATTTGGCTAATTCAAATACATGTGAATCAGAACTCGACGTAGATCTTAGGGGATGCAATGAATCAAGTAGTGATGAAAGTAACCTCTGTACGGCAAATATTAACAAATCGTCAGATGAAATCTATTCGTTAGATACCCCAGTAAAATCGGAAAAGGAACAGGTTAACAATGATATCACACCTGAATCAAATTCGTCTACCGTCGTTCAAAAGAGTTCCGTCAACCTGTTATGTAATCAATCAACCCCTGTTTCTACAGTAAATGAATCTCATAATAATTGCGCGGAAAACGATTTTTTCATGTACAGTTTGCCTGAGTGTACATCCTTCATATTTCCAGAAAACGAGTGGAATAAATTAAGACAGAATCAGAAGGGTAGACAATTTGAGCGTAACAACTGGGAACATATCGTAATGAATGGGTTAAAGGAAAGCAACCCTTACTGTGTATTCGCATTTAGGCATCATAATGTAACCGTAGCTAAGAACCGATTTCCAGAAATTATATTCCGTACCTACGCAAAGTGTACATTTGAGGAATGTACTGTAAAAGTAAACATAGCTGTCTCCAAGTCATTTCAGGCGAATGTCTCATATAGTGGAAGTGTTAAGCATAGGCGAAATGAAATGAATAGTAGAAACGTTGCCGGTAATATTAGAAGCGATCTTAGAAAACAGTTCAGTTTAGGGTCGATGCCGATGAAAATGTATATAGATAAACTAAGTAATATGGAAGAATCTATTTGTTTGTCTGGTAATAGAGACTCGATCGGTTGCAATCTAAACGTTTTACAAAAAAATATCTAGTGAGAGTAGAACCTTTCTAAGGGAGGCTAAAGATGAGCTTGAGAGCCTCATCAAGTTGAAAACGCGTTATATGGCAGAATTACCAGGCATCGTTCCTGGGGTTATTCAAAAAATCTCAGCCAAACCGTTTTACGTCATATGTTTCACAGAAGAAGGTGTTCGCAATTTTCATAGGAGATCTGGAGATGAAGTTTTGTTTTGGGATGCGACTGGTAGCTGTGTTCGGTCTTCACTTAATAAAAAACGTTTACTGTACTATGAACTTTGCATAGGACCAAAGAATGGTAAAGGGCACACACTTCCACTTGCTTGGATGATTAGCGAAGATCACTCTGAGCCCGCAATTCTAGACTGGATCAATGTTTTCCGAGCCGCAGAGAAAAAAATATTCGGACATTCAAATCTCTGTCGGCCGAAGATGATTTGCAGTGACAGGGCCTGGGTGTTTCTGATGGGAACAATCAAAATATTTAATTGTAATAACTTGTCCGGGTTCATGGAGCGAGCCTGGAGAATCGTTACTGGGAAGGGAATGGACTGTGATTTCAGACACCTAACAGTTCCTCACGCATGTACCAGTCACTTTATGAAGAATGTAAAGAATCTGTGTAAAGCTCATAGCAGACATTCCCGATTTGTGTCATACGCGATTAGTTTATTATTGAATGCCATTTATTGGGAAGAATTTGTCTACATTTTCAATAGCTTAGCTGTTGTACTACTATCTCAACACAAAAATGATTTTTTCTTAGAACATGCTAAGAAGTTGCACGATGCTATTGATAATCTTGGGAACAAGACCTTTGATTATAGACAGAACGAATCTGAAAATGACAACACTGACTTTGTTGCTGGGGAAGAAGATGAGTCTATCTCATTTATATCTACTGAGGCAGACTTTTTAAACATGATACCTTCTCCCTTCAAAACATTTTTTAATGACCAGACGGCAAAACTGAAGGAAACGATATCGCGCGAAGAAATGTCAGAGCAGCTTTCAGTGCCAGATAATCCAGACTTCAATGAAGAACTCTATCGTAAACTTCTAAAAGACCTTCTACCAACATGTATACTGTGGTCCAGTATTTTGCTAGGAGACCTGTCCAGATATAAATATAATCAGAACAAATCCTACACAGATTACAAGACTGAGATATCTCTATTGCCAAAAACAACTGGTCATGCAGAACAACGAATGGGCGTTCTGAAAAATATTCAGTTAGGTACGCGGAAAATAAACAGGGTTGATGAATTTATTGCAGTTCTGGCGCATGATCTTAGGGGTATCGAAAGGAGTCATAACGACCAATCAACGAGGGTTTCTGGTAGGAAAAAGCGATCATTGTCTCTTGGTATATCAAGTGAAGAAAGAGATACTGTCCCTCTGTGTTCGGATGTCGTCAATCCAATATCTTCTCCCTTGGTTGATAATGATCAAGATGTTACACTGAATTCATCAGAGACTTCAATCAGACCAAGCGCAACTGTAACCATTAAAGAAGAGTGGAATAAAAAGACCAATCGTAAAAAGGTTGGCGTTTACCAGAGAGCCCCTAAAAAAAATCCACTGAAATACATTCAGAGACAGAAGGGTCAATTTGCCCATTTAAGCGGGATACAAAACGGCCTAAATAACTGCTGGTTCAATTCAGTTATTCAGGCAATACTTGCATTTTCTCCACTCCGTTCTGTCCTTGAAGACTTTGACAGCATCCCATGTTTAACCGATGACGATACGAAAAACAAAGCATTTGAGGAGGTTTTTAAACTGTTAAAACGCTTGTCAATGCAAAACGGTTCCACCCTACTCATAGACGAGCTAAGTAGTGCCCTTTATGCTGTAAGCAATGCATGTCATTTTCGTATTGGAAATCAACAAGATGCTCATGAATTTATTGTTAGTTTGATAATCCCTTTCTTACGGACTTGTGGACTTACGAAATTATGTAATGGAACCTGGCAAGTTCAAAAAACTTGCATTTTGTGCAAAAATACAACATTGACACTTGAGCATGAGAATGTATGGACATTGACTATTCCAAGTGCGAAAGATCAGCGATTGTCTATTCAAGATATAATCATTAGGCAGATGAAGCATAAAGAGAAAATAAAATTTAAATGCAATAAATGTTCTAGTCAAACTGCCGAACTTTCTAGAGATATCATACATTGTCCAGATATGCTAATCATGCAAATTCAAAGATCGACTGGCTTGACTACAGATAGTGGTCATATGTTGAAGCTTAATTCAAGAGTTAATGTGCAAGAAAAAATCTCTGTTGATACTGGAAAATCAGTGTCCAACTATGAGTTAGTTTCTGTTATACGCCACCACGGCAATTTCGCCAATTTAGGGCACTACACCTCAGTAGTCAAGACACAAGATCGGTACGTGCTCATTGATGACGATCGTGTCCGACGTCTTGTAGACGATGAAACAAATCAAAATGACTCAGACAGGTCTGCGTATATAGCAATTTACCATAAAACGTTAGAGATGTGTGTTTCATCAGAGAGCCAAAATTTAAATACGGCGACCAATGATTTGATTTCTGTTATGCCTTCAGGAAATGATGACATTCAAGAGCTCAATTTTAAGACTATGCAAGAACTTGTGAAGGCTGGATTATTTGAATTACATCAAAAAAACATAGATACAGCAATCAAAGTTCTATGTCGTGACGAATGTTTAAATTGCAAACAATGGGTATCAGACTATGTAGACATAATACCATTTTTTGAACATTTTCATAGTCTCGATATATCCGTTGAGAATGTAATGCGCTCTCATAACATGATGAAAAAATCTGTATGCAAATGCGATAGAGAACACATTGTACGAAAGTACAAAATTGCTACCTCTGCTAATGGTATTGTAGGGGCAATTAACGACAGAACCCGATTTAATATTGAAGATTCACTAACAGCATGTTCAAAAGAATTTGGGCAGAGATCTTACAAGCTTCGCTTTGTGACGGTATTTGACGCTGATGGTGTAAAGAAATATCGAAGAGTTGGGAAGCAGACTTTCCTGGAAGATGGCAATCAAAAATCCAACACTAAACTGGATGAACTAATTGAGATTGTGCATGGGAGAAACATGTTGCTAACATATAATGCTGTCCAAACCCCCAACGTTTTCAGGAAAATAAGTATTTCAGAAAATCCATACCCGGTAGGTGTATTTGTAAACTTGCCTCACGGATTTAATAGCGAAATTCTTGAACTATATCCCACATTCTATGACGAAATCCTGCCTCAATGTCACAAAGTAGGCAAGTTTGAATTGCACAAGCGAGATTTGTCCATTCTTGCAAGTGATAATTGGTTTAATGACGCTGTTATTGACGCTTATTTGAATTTTGTTAAAGATAGCATAGGATCTTCTCGTGATGAAATATTGTTAATGAATGCTTGCTGGGCAGGCAGCAAAATAACTTGTAACAGATCTCAAAACTGGTATGCTCGAGAGGCTAGCCTTCTGAACAGGACACGAAACTGGGTACTTAGGAACCTAGTTTTAATTCCATTTTCCTACAGTAAGCACTGGGTTCTTTTTGTGGTAGAGCCCAATTATTTCATTTTATCTATCATGGATCCAATGGGTGGTGCATCTGAAGCAACAATAATGGCTGCAAATAGAGCTATCTACTTGTGTGAATATCTTCGTGCACTTAGAACTGATGTAGATTCCTTCTATCTACATGATAATATCAGTCGATGGAAGATAGTTGTCCCAAGTGGGTTCCCAACCCAGAACGATGCTAATAATTGCGGAACTTTTATCTGCATGTATGGTCGATCTCTAATGAAAGGTAAACGACTGACATTCGATTCGAAATCAGACACTCTGTCCGGAATCAGAAGCGTAATGCTTAGAGAGCTTTTGGAGAGAGATTTACTACCAATGTAGTAATACAATACAAGCGATTTAAGGCGGAGTGTAATATTTCGAGACTATGTGCCGGGGTGAAGTTTAAACAGTAAGATCCAGACAACTTGCTAAGCATAGTGACCTATACCATGACAAAGCTGAATATCCCTTTTATTTCATGGTGTAATCAGCTAAGAATATGAAATGTCTTGCTAACATTTACAACACTATTTCTGCCGAACTTCATTATTGAGTAAGGTGAAGCCCCGTATTACCGCACTGGCGCTATTGTTCTTACGAAACGTAATAATATCGAGAATATGTGCCGTGTTCAAGTTTTAACAGTAAGATCCAGACAACTTGCTAAGCATAGTGACCTATACCACGATAAAGCTGAATATCTTCTCTACTTCTTGGTGTAATCAGCTAAGAATATGAAATGTCTTGCGAACATTTACAACACTTTTTCTTCCGAACTTCATTATTGAGTTACGAAGCTCCATAATACCATACGAGCGCTTTAATGCGGAGTGTATATTATTTCAAGAATATGTGCCGTGTTGAAGTTTAAACAGTAAGATCCAGACAACTTGCTAAGCATAGTGAGTTATACCATGATAAAGCTGAATATCTCCTCTATTTCATGGTGTAAACAGCTAAGAATATGAAATGTCTTGCGAACATTTATAATACTATTTCTTCCGAACTTTATTATTGAGTAAGGTGAAGTCCGTAATACCGCACTGGCGCTATTGTTCATACGAAATGTAATATTTCGGGAATATGTGCCGTGTTAAAGTTTAAACAGTAAGATCCAGACAACTTGCTAAGCATAGTGACCTATACCATGACAAAGCTGAATATCCCTTTTATTTCATGGTGTAATCAGCTAAGAATATGAAATGTCTTGCTAACATTTACAACACTATTTCTGCCGAACTTCATTATTGAGTAAGGTGAAGCCCCGTATTACCGCACTGGCGCTATTGTTCTTACGAAACGTAATAATATCGAGAATATATGCCGTGTTGAAGTTTAAACAGTAAGATCCAGACAACTTGCTAAGCATAGTGACCTATACCATGATAAAGCTGAATATCCCCTCTATTTCATGGTGTAATCAGCTAAGAATATGAAATGTCTTGCGAACATTTATAACACTTTTGCTGCACAACTTCATTATTGAGTTACGAATCTCCATAATACAGTACGAGCGCTCTAATGCGGAGTGTAATATTTCGAGAATATGTGCCGTGTTGAGGTTTAAACAGTAAGATCCAGACAACTTGCTAAGCATAGTGACCTATACCATGATAAAGCTGAATATCACCTCTATTTCATGGTGTAAACAGCTAAGAATATGAAATGTCTTGCGAACATTTACACACTTTTTCTTCAGAACTTCATTATTGAGTTACGAAGCTCCATAATACAATACGAGCGCTTTAATGCGGAGTGTATATATTTCAAGAATATGTGCCGTGTTGAAGTTTAAACAGTAAGATCCAGACAACTTGCTAAGCATAGTGACCTATACCATGATAAAGCTGAATATCTCTTCTATTTCATGGTGTAATCAGCTAAGAATATGAAATGTCTTGCGAACATTTACAACACTTTTTCTTCAGAACCTCATTATTGAGTTACGAAGCTCCATAATACAGTACGAGCGCTTTAATGCGGAGTGTAATATTTCGAGAATATGTGCCGTGTTGAAGTTTAAACAGTAAGATCCAGACAACTTGCTAAGCATAGTGAGTTATACCATGATGAAGCTGAATATCTCCTCTATTTCATGGTGTAAACAGCTAAGAATATGAAATGTCTTGCGAACATTTACAACACTTTTTCTTCAGAACCTCATTATTGAGTTACGAAGCTCCATAATACAGTACGAGCGCTTTAATGCGGAGTGTAATATTTCAAGAATTTGTGCCGTGTTGAAGTTTAAACAGTAAGATCCAGACAACTTGCTAAGCATAGTGACCTATACCATGATAAAGCTGAATATCCCCTCTATTTCATGGTGTAATCAGCTAAGAATATGAAATGTCTTGCGAACATTTATAACACTTTTGCTGCACAACTTCATTATTGAGTTACGAAGCTCCATAATACAGTACGAGCGCTCTAATGCGGAGTGTAATATTTCGAGAATATGTGCCGTGTTGAGGTTTAAACAGTAAGATCCAGACAACTTGCTAAGCATAGTGACCTATACCATGATAAAGCTGAATATCACCTCTATTTCATGGTGTAATCAGCTAAGAATATGAAATGTCTTGCGAACATTTACAACACTATTTCTGCCGAACTTCATTATTGAGTTACGTGAAGCTGCATAGAATATTACACTGGCGCTATTGTTCATGCGAAGTGTAATATTTCGAGAATATGTGCCGTGTTGAGGTTTAAACAGTAAGATCCAGACAACTTGCTAAGCATAGTGACCTATACCATGATAAAGCTGAATATCTCCTCTATTTCATGGTGTAATCAGCTAAGAATATGAAATGTCTTGCGAACATTTACAACACTTTTTCTTCAGAACTTCATTATTGAGTTACGAAGCTCCATAATACAGTACGAGCGCTTTAATGCGGAGTGTAATATTTCAAGAATATGTGCCGTGTTGAGGTTTAAACAGTAAGATCCAGACAACTTGCTAAGCATAGTGACCTATACCATGATAAAGCTGAATATCACCTCTATTTCATGGTGTAAACAGCTAAGAATATGAAATGTCTTGCGAACATTTACACACTTTTTCTTCAGAACTTCATTATTGAGTTACGAAGCTCCATAATACAATACGAGCGCTTTAATGCGGAGTGTATATTATTTCAAGAATATGTGCCGTGTTGAAGTTTAAACAGTAAGATCCAGACAACTTGCTAAGCATAGTGACCTATACCATGATAAAGCTGAATATCTCCTCTATTTCATGGTGTAATCAGCTAAGAATATGAAATGTCTTGCGAACATTTACAACACTTTTTCTTCAGAACCTCATTATTGAGTTACGAAGCTCCATAATACAGTACGAGCGCTTTAATGCGGAGTGTAATATTTCAAGAATTTGTGCCGTGTTGAAGTTTAAACAGTAAGATCCAGACAACTTGCTAAGCATAGTGACCTATACCATGATAAAGCTGAATATCCCCTCTATTTCATGGTGTAATCAGCTAAGAATATGAAATGTCTTGCGAACATTTATAACACTTTTGCTGCACAACTTCATTATTGAGTTACGAAGCTCCATAATACAGTACGAGCGCTCTAATGCGGAGTGTAATATTTCGAGAATATGTGCCGTGTTGAAGTTTAAACAGTAAGATCCAGACAACTTGCTAAGCATAGTGACCTATACCATGATAAAGCTGAATATCTCCTCTATTTCATGGTGTAATCAGCTAAGAATATGAAATGTCTTGCGAACATTTACAACACTATTTCTGCCGAACTTCATTATTGAGTTACGTGAAGCTGCATAGAATATTACACTGGCGCTATTGTTCATGCGAAGTGTAATATTTCGAGAATATGTGCCGTGTTGAGGTTTAAACAGTAAGATCCAGACAACTTGCTAAGCATAGTGACCTATACCATGATAAAGCTGAATATCACCTCTATTTCATGGTGTAATCAGCTAAGAATATGAAATGTCTTGCGAACATTTACAACACTTTTTCTTCAGAACTTCATTATTGAGTTACGAAGCTCCATAATACAGTACGAGCGCTTTAATGCGGAGTGTAATATTTCAAGAATTTGTGCCGTGTTGAGGTTTAAACAGTAAGATCCAGACAACTTGCTAAGCATAGTGAGTTATACCATGATAAAGCTGAATATCTCCTCTATTTCATGGTGTAAACAGCTAAGAATATGAAATGTCTTGCGAGCATTTATAACACTTTTTTCTGCAGAACTTCATTATTGAGTTACGAAGCTCCATAATACAATACGAGCGCTTTAATGCGGAGTGTATATTATTTCAAATATGTGCCGTGTTGAAGTTTAAACAGTAAGATCCAGACAACTTGCTAAGCATAGTGAGTTATACCATGATGAAGCTGAATATCTCCTCTATTTCATGGTGTAAACAGCTAAGAATATGAAATGTCTTGCGAACATTTATAACACTTTTTCTGCAGAACGTCATTATTGAGTTACGTGAAGCTGCATAGAATATAGCGCTGGCGCTATTGTTCATGCGAAGCGTAATAATATCGAGAATATATGCCGTGTTGAAGTTTAAACAGTAAGATCCAGACAACTTGCTAAGCATAGTGACCTATACCATGATAAAGCTGAATATCCCCTCTATTTCATGGTGTAATCAGCTAAGAATATGAAATGTCTTGCGAACATTTATAACACTTTTGCTGCACAACTTCATTATTGAGTTACGAAGCTCCATAATACAGTACGAGCGCTCTAATGCGGAGTGTAATATTTCGAGAATATGTGCCGTGTTGAGGTTTAAACAGTAAGATCCAGACAACTTGCTAAGCATAGTGACCTATACCATGATAAAGCTGAATATCACCTCTATTTCATGGTGTAATCAGCTAAGAATATGAAATGTCTTGCGAACATTTACAACACTATTTCTGCCGAACTTCATTATTGAGTTACGTGAAGCTGCATAGAATATTACACTGGCGCTATTGTTCATGCGAAGTGTAATATTTCGAGAATATGTGCCGTGTTGAGGTTTAAACAGTAAGATCCAGACAACTTGCTAAGCATAGTGACCTATACCATGATAAAGCTGAATATCTCCTCTATTTCATGGTGTAATCAGCTAAGAATATGAAATGTCTTGCGAACATTTACAACACTTTTTCTTCAAAACCCCATTATTGAGTTACGAAGCTCCATAATACAGTACGAGCGCTTTAATGCGGAGTGTAATATTTCAAGAATTTGTGCCGTGTTGAGGTTTAAACAGTAAGATCCAGACAACTTGCTAAGCATAGTGAGTTATACCATGATAAAGCTGAATATCTCCTCTATTTCATGGTGTAAACAGCTAAGAATATGAAATGTCTTGCGAGCATTTATAACACTTTTTTCTGCAGAACTTCATTATTGAGTTACGAAGCTCCATAATACAATACGAGCGCTTTAATGCGGAGTGTATATTATTTCAAATATGTGCCGTGTTGAGGTTTAAACAGTAAGATCCAGACAACTTGCTAAGCATAGTGACCTATACCATGATAAAGCTGAATATCACCTCTATTTCATGGTGTAAACAGCTAAGAATATGAAATGTCTTGCGAACATTTACACACTTTTTCTTCAGAACTTCATTATTGAGTTACGAAGCTCCATAATACAATACGAGCGCTTTAATGCGGAGTGTATATTATTTCAAGAATATGTGCCGTGTTGAAGTTTAAACAGTAAGATCCAGACAACTTGCTAAGCATAGTGGCCTATACCATGATAAAGCTGAATATCTCTTCTATTTCATGGTGTAATCAGCTAAGAATATGAAATGTCTTGCGAACATTTACAACACTTTTTCTTCAGAACCTCATTATTGAGTTACGAAGCTCCATAATACAGTACGAGCGCTTTAATGCGGAGTGTAATATTTCAAGAATTTGTGCCGTGTTGAAGTTTAAACAGTAAGATCCAGACAACTTGCTAAGCATAGTGACCTATACCATGATAAAGCTAAATATCCCCTCTATTTCATGGTGTAATCAGCTAAGAATATGAAATGTCTTGCGAACATTTATAACACTTTTGCTGCACAACTTCATTATTGAGTTACGAAGCTCCATAATACAGTACGAGCGCTCTAATGCGGAGTGTAATATTTCGAGAATATGTGCCGTGTTGAGGTTTAAACAGTAAGATCCAGACAACTTGCTAAGCATAGTGACCTATACCATGATAAAGCTGAATATCACCTCTATTTCATGGTGTAATCAGCTAAGAATATGAAATGTCTTGCGAACATTTACAACACTATTTCTGCCGAACTTCATTATTGAGTTACGTGAAGCTGCATAGAATATTACACTGGCGCTATTGTTCATGCGAAGTGTAATATTTCGAGAATATGTGCCGTGTTGAGGTTTAAACAGTAAGATCCAGACAACTTGCTAAGCATAGTGACCTATACCATGATAAAGCTGAATATCACCTCTATTTCATGGTGTAATCAGCTAAGAATATGAAATGTCTTGCGAACATTTACAACACTTTTTCTTCAGAACCTCATTATTGAGTTACGAAGCTCCATAATACAGTACGAGCGCTTTAATGCGGAGTGTAATATTTCAAGAATTTGTGCCGTGTTGAGGTTTAAACAGTAAGATCCAGACAACTTGCTAAGCATAGTGAGTTATACCATGATAAAGCTGAATATCTCCTCTATTTCATGGTGTAAACAGCTAAGAATATGAAATGTCTTGCGAGCATTTATAACACTTTTTTCTGCAGAACTTCATTATTGAGTTACGAAGCTCCATAATACAATACGAGCGCTTTAATGCGGAGTGTATATTATTTCAAATATGTGCCGTGTTGAAGTTTAAACAGTAAGATCCAGACAACTTGCTAAGCATAGTGAGTTATACCATGATGAAGCTGAATATCTCCTCTATTTCATGGTGTAAACAGCTAAGAATATGAAATGTCTTGCGAACATTTATAACACTTTTGCTGCACAACTTCATTATTGAGTTACGAATCTCCATAATACAGTACGAGCGCTCTAATGCGGAGTGTAATATTTCGAGAATATGTGCCGTGTTGAGGTTTAAACAGTAAGATCCAGACAACTTGCTAAGCATAGTGACCTATACCATGATAAAGCTGAATATCACCTCTATTTCATGGTGTAATCAGCTAAGAATATGAAATGTCTTGCGAACATTTATAACACTTTATCTTCCGAACTTCATTATTGAGTAACGTGAAGCCGCATGTAATACCGCACTGGCGCTAATGTTCATACGAAGTGTAATATTTCGAGAATATGTGCCGTGTTGAAGTTTAAACAGTAAGATCCAGACAACTTGCTAAGCATAGTGGCCTATACCATGATAAAGCTGAATATCTCTTCTATTTCATGGTGTAATCAGCTAAGAATATGAAATGTCTTGCGAACATTTACACACTTTTTCTTCAGGACTTCATTATTGAGTTACGAAGCTCCATAATACAGTACGAGCGCTTTAATGCGGAGTGTAATATTTCAAGAATATGTGCCGTGTTAAAGTTTAAACAGTAAGATCCAGACAACTTGCTAAGCATAGTGAGTTATGCCATGATAAAGTTGAATATCTCCTCTATTTCATGGTGTAATCAGCTAAGAATATGAAATGTCTTGCGAACATTATAACACTTTTTCTTCAGCACTTCATTATTGAGTTACGAAGCTCCATAATACAATACGAGCGCTCTAATGCGGAGTGTAATATGTCGAGAATATGTGCCGTGTTGAAGTTTGAACAGTAAGACCCATAAAATCTTGCCCCAGTATGTGGCATTTACTACCCGAAAGCTGATATCTTCAGCATTCATTTAGTAAATTAACTAAGAATAAAAAATGTCGATGGAAATTTGAGAGAGCTTTTATTTAACCACTGTATTTTGCAATCATTATGCCGACTGACTCTTCTTTGGAAGCCGGGTTATTTATGTGGTGTCTAAAGGACTAATTTAAAATAGTAAGATCCAGACATCTTGCCCCGGTATGTGGCATATACCATCAGAAAGCTGAATATTTCACACGCTCATTAATCCCGGAGTACAATGCTGCGTCGCCTAATTAAGCCTACTGCCTGAATTGAAGTTTCCGACCGGTAACGAAACGGATTTACAGTGTCAATACTTTTTCCGTTTGGTTTTGTCTCTTTTGAGGACACCGTAGAGCGATTTTCCATTGTTCTCGGCCGCGTCACGCTTCGGTGCCCCCGAGTGGTCGCTGGAGTGGTCGCCAAAGGCAGCTCGATCAAGATCGACGCTTCGGCGCTCCTTGAAACTGGCGACCAATAAGCCAGCGACCAATAAGGGAAGCCAGCGGACCAATAAAAGAGTTTATAGTGTCGTCAAAATCTCAAATCAAAAAGGAAAAAGAAAATTTTGCGGATCTCGGTTGGCGATAACGTCAATGGGAATGAAAGACTAGTTTAGAATGCTTTTAAAACTATCGTATAACATTTTAACTAAACAATGACCTATATGAGATGAAAGCTGAATAGTTGATCTTTACTCTCATGTAGGTCACATGCCGAAACTTTTTGTCTGGGTCTTACTGTTTTAAATTGAAATCAGGGCTCAAAACGTCATACCGGAGGTCTTATCCGCACAATATAGCGGAAATGTACAGAATTCGTTTTTAACTTTAAAGCCTTTTAAAACTATCGTATGACATTTTAACTAAATAATGACCTATATGAGATGGAAGCTAAATAGTTGCTCTTTACTCTCATATAGGTCACATGCCGAAACTTTTTGTCTGGGTCTTACTGTTTTAAAGTGAATCCAAGGCTGTAACCGGCATACGTGCCGTCTTATCCGCACAGTACACACGGAAATGGACGGAATGCGTTTTTAACTTTCAGGGCTTTTAAAACTATCGTATGACATTTTAACTAAATAATGACTTCTATGATATTAAAGCTGAATAGTTGCGCTTTAATCTCATATAGGTCCCATGCCGAAACTTTTTGTCTGGGTCTTACTGTTTTAAATTGAATCCAAGGCTGTAACTGGCATACGGGAGGTCTTATCCGCACAATATAGCGGAAATGTACAGAATTCGTTTTTAAGTTTAAAGCCTTTTAAAACTATCGTATGACATTTTAACTAAATAATGACCTATATGAGATGGAAGCTAAATAGTTGCCCTTTACTCTCATATAGGTCACATGCCGAAACTTTTTGTCTGGGTCTTACTGTTTTAAATTGAATCCAAGGCTGTAACCGGCATACGTGCCGTCTTATCCGCACAGTACACACGGAAATGGACGAAATGCGTTTTTATCTTTTAATGCTTTTTAAACTATCGTATGACATTTTAACTAAATAATGACTTATATGATATTAAAGCTGAATAGTTGCGCTTTAATCTCATATAGGTCCCATGCCGAAACTTTTTGTCTGGGTCTTACTGTTTAAAATTGAAATTAGGGCTGAAAACGTCATACCGGAGGTCTTATCCGCACAATATAGCGGAAATGTACAGAAGTCATTTTTAAGTTTAAAGCCTTTTAAAACTATCGTATGACATTTTAACTAAATAATGACCTATATGACATGGAAGCTAAACAGTTGCTCTTTACTCTCATATAGGTCACATGCCGAAACTTTTTGTCTGGGTCTTACTGTTTTAAATTGAATCCAAGGCTGTAACCGGCATACGGGAGGTCTTATCCGCACAGTACACACGGAAATGGACGGAATGCGTTTTTAACTTTCAGGGCTTTTAAAACTATCGTATGACATTTTAACTAAATAATGACTTCTATGATATTAAAGCTGAATAGTTGCGCTTTAATCTCATATAGGTCCCATGCCGAAACTTTTTGTCTGGGTCTTACTGTTTAAAATTGAAATTAGGGCTGAAAACGTCATGCGGGAGGTCTTATCCGCACAATATAGCGGAAATGTACAGAATTCGTTTTTAACTTTAAAGCCTTTTAAAACTATCGTATGACATTTTAACCATGCCGAAACTTTTTGTCTGGGTCTTACTGTTTAAAATTGAAGTTAGGGCTGAAAACGTCATACGGGAGGTCTTATCCGCACAATATAGCGGAAATGTACAGAAGTCATTTTTAACTTTAAAGCCTTTTAAAACTATCGTATGACATTTTAACTAAATAATGACCTATATGACATGGAAGCTAAACAGTTGCTCTTTACTCTCATATAGGTCACATGCCGAAACTTTTTGTCTGGGTCTTACTGTTTTAAATTGAATCCAAGGCTGTAACCGGCATACGTGCCGTCTTATCCGCACAGTAGACACGGAAATGGACGAAATGCGTTTTTATCTTTTAATGCTTTTTAAACTATCGTATGACATTTTAACTAAATAATGACTTATATGAGATGAAAGCTGAATAGTTGCTCTTTACTCTCATGTAGGTCACATGCCGAAACTTTTTGTCTGGGTCTTACTGTTTTAAATTGAATCCAAGGCTGTAACTGGCATACGGGAGGTCTTATCCGCACAATATAGCGGAAATGTACAGAATTCGTTTTTAACTTTAAAGCCTTTTAAAACTATCGTATGACATTTTAACTAAATAATGACCTATATGAGATGGAAGCTGAATAGTTGCTCTTTAATCTCATGTAGGTCACATGCCGAAACTTTTTGTCTGGGTCTTACTGTTTTAAAGTGAATCCAAGGCTGTAACCGGCATACCGGTGGTCTTATCCGCACAGTACACACGGAAATGGACGGAATGCGTTTTTAACTTTCAGGGCTTTTAAAACTATCGTATGACATTTTAACTAAATAATGACTTCTATGATATTAAAGCTGAATAGTTGCGCTTTAATCTCATATAGGTCCCATGCCGAAACTTTTTGTCTGGGTCTTACTGTTTAAAATTGAAATTAGGGCTGAAAACGTCATACCGGAGGTCTTATCCGCACAATATAGCGGAAATGTACAGAAGTCATTTTTAAGTTTAAAGCCTTTTAAAACTATCGTATGACATTTTAACTAAATAATGACCTATATGACATGGAAGCTAAACAGTTGCTCTTTACTCTCATATAGGTCACATGCCGAAACTTTTTGTCTGGGTCTTACTGTTTTAAATTGAATCCAAGGCTGTAACCGGCATACGTGCCGTCTTATCCGCACAGTACACACGGAAATGGACGAAATGCGTTTTTATCTTTTAATGCTTTTTAAACTATCGTATGACATTTTAACTAAATAATGACTTATATGATATTAAAGCTGAATAGTTGCGCTTTAATCTCATATAGGTCCCATGCCGAAACTTTTTGTCTGGGTCTTACTGTTTAAAATTGAAATTAGGGCTGAAAACGTCATACCGGAGGTCTTATCCGCACAATATAGCGGAAATGTACAGAAGTCGTTTTTAAGTTTAAAGCCTTTTAAAACTATCGTATGACATTTTAACTAAATAATGACCTATATGACATGGAAGCTAAACAGTTGCTCTTTACTCTCATATAGGTCACATGCCGAAACTTTTTGTCTGGGTCTTACTGTTTTAAATTGAATCCAAGGCTGTAACCGGCATACCGGAGGTCTTATCCGCACAGTACACACGGAAATGGACGGAATGCGTTTTTAACTTTCAGGGCTTTTAAAACTATCGTATGACATTTTAACTAAATAATGACTTCTATGATATTAAAGCTGAATAGTTGCGCTTTAATCTCATATAGGTCCCATGCCGAAACTTTTTGTCTGGGTCTTACTGTTTAAAATTGAAATTAGGGCTGAAAACGTCATGCGGGAGGTCTTATCCGCACAATATAGCGGAAATGTACAGAATTCGTTTTTAACTTTAAAGCCTTTTAAAACTATCGTATGACATTTTAACCATGCCGAAACTTTTTGTCTGGGTCTTACTGTTTAAAATTGAAGTTAGGGCTGAAAACGTCATACGGGAGGTCTTATCCGCACAATATAGCGGAAATGTACAGAAGTCATTTTTAAGTTTAAAGCCTTTTAAAACTATCGTATGACATTTTAACTAAATAATGACCTATATGACATGGAAGCTAAACAGTTGCTCTTTACTCTCATATAGGTCACATGCCGAAACTTTTTGTCTGGGTCTTACTGTTTTAAATTGAATCCAAGGCTGTAACCGGCATACGTGCCGTCTTATCCGCACAGTACACACGGAAATGGACGAAATGCGTTTTTATCTTTTAATGCTTTTTAAACTATCGTATGACATTTTAACTAAATAATGACTTCTATGAGATAAAAGCTGAATAGTTGCTCTTTACTCTCATGTAGGTCACCTGCCGAAACTTTTTGTCTGGGTCTTACTGTTTTAAATTGAATCCAAGGCTGTAACTGGCATACGGGAGGTCTTATCCGCACAATATAGCGGAAATGTACAGAATTCGTTTTTAACTTTAAAGCCTTTTAAAACTATCGTATGACATTTTAACTAAATAATGACCTATATGAGATGAAAGCTGAATAGTTGCTCTTTAATCTCATGTAGGTCACATGCCGAAACTTTTTGTCTGGGTCTTACTGTTTTAAAGTGAATCCAAGGCTGTAACCGGCATACCGGTGGTCTTATCCGCACAGTACACACGGAAATGGACGGAATGCGTTTTTAACTTTCAGGGCTTTTAAAACTATCGTATGACATTTTAACTAAATAATGACTTCTATGATATTAAAGCTGAATAGTTGCGCTTTAATCTCATATAGGTCCCATGCCGAAACTTTTTGTCTGGGTCTTACTGTTTAAAATTGAAATTAGGGCTGAAAACGTCATACCGGAGGTCTTATCCGCACAATATAGCGGAAATGTACAGAAGTCATTTTTAAGTTTAAAGCCTTTTAAAACTATCGTATGACATTTTAACTAAATAATGACCTATATGACATGGAAGCTAAACAGTTGCTCTTTACTCTCATATAGGTCACATGCCGAAACTTTTTGTCTGGGTCTTACTGTTTTAAATTGAATCCAAGGCTGTAACCGGCATACGTGCCGTCTTATCCGCACAGTACACACGGAAATGGACGAAATGCGTTTTTATCTTTTAATGCTTTTTAAACTATCGTATGACATTTTAACTAAATAATGACTTCTATGATATTAAAGCTGAATAGTTGCGCTTTAATCTCATATAGGTCCCATGCCGAAACTTTTTGTCTGGGTCTTACTGTTTAAAATTGAAATTAGGGCTGAAAACGTCATACCGGAGGTCTTATCCGCACAATATAGCGGAAATGTACAGAAGTCATTTTTAAGTTTAAAGCCTTTTAAAACTATCGTATGACATTTTAACTAAATAATGACCTATATGACATGGAAGCTAAACAGTTGCTCTTTACTCTCATATAGGTCACATGCCGAAACTTTTTGTCTGGGTCTTACTGTTTTAAATTGAATCCAAGGCTGTAACCGGCATACGTGCCGTCTTATCCGCACAGTACACACGGAAATGGACGAAATGCGTTTTTATCTTTTAATGCTTTTTAAACTATCGTATGACATTTTAACTAAATAATGACTTCTATGAGATAAAAGCTGAATAGTTGCTCTTTACTCTCATGTAGGTCACCTGCCGAAACTTTTTGTCTGGGTCTTACTGTTTTAAATTGAATCCAAGGCTGTAACTGGCATACGGGAGGTCTTATCCGCACAATATAGCGGAAATGTACAGAATTCGTTTTTAACTTTAAAGCCTTTTAAAACTATCGTATGACATTTTAACTAAATAATGACCTATATGAGATGGAAGCTGAATAGTTGCTCTTTAATCTCATGTAGGTCACATGCCGAAACTTTTTGTCTGGGTCTTACTGTTTTAAATTGAATCCAAGGCTGTAACCGGCATACCGGTGGTCTTATCCGCACAGTACACACGGAAATGGACGGAATGCGTTTTTAACTTTCAGGGCTTTTAAAACTATCGTATGACATTTTAACTAAATAATGACTTCTATGATATTAAAGCTGAATAGTTGCGCTTTAATCTCATATAGGTCCCATGCCGAAACTTTTTGTCTGGGTCTTACTGTTTAAATTGAAATTAGGGCTGAAAACGTCATACGGGAGGTCTTATCCGCACAATATAGCGGAAATGTACAGAAGTCATTTTTAAGTTTAAAGCCTTTTAAAACTATCGTATGACATTTTAACTAAATAATGACCTATATGACATGGAAGCTAAACAGTTGCTCTTTACTCTCATATAGGTCACATGCCGAAACTTTTTGTCTGGGTCTTACTGTTTTAAATTGAATCCAAGGCTGTAACCGGCATACGTGCCGTCTTATCCGCACAGTACACACGGAAATGGACGAAATGCGTTTTTATCTTTTAATGCTTTTTAAACTATCGTATGACATTTTAACTAAATAATGACTTCTATGAGATAAAAGCTGAATAGTTGCTCTTTACTCTCATGTAGGTCACCTGCCGAAACTTTTTGTCTGGGTCTTACTGTTTTAAATTGAATCCAAGGCTGTAACTGGCATACGGGAGGTCTTATCCGCACAATATAGCGGAAATGTACAGAATTCGTTTTTAACTTTAAAGCCTTTTAAAACTATCGTATGACATTTTAACTAAATAATGACCTATATGAGATGGAAGCTGAATAGTTGCTCTTTAATCTCATGTAGGTCACATGCCGAAACTTTTTGTCTGGGTCTTACTGTTTTAAATTGAATCCAAGGCTGTAACCGGCATACCGGTGGTCTTATCCGCACAGTACACACGGAAATGGACGGAATGCGTTTTTAACTTTCAGGGCTTTTAAAACTATCGTATGACATTTTAACTAAATAATGACTTCTATGATATTAAAGCTGAATAGTTGCGCTTTAATCTCATATAGGTCCCATGCCGAAACTTTTTGTCTGGGTCTTACTGTTTAAAATTGAAATTAGGGCTGAAAACGTCATACCGGAGGTCTTATCCGCACAATATAGCGGAAATGTACAGAAGTCATTTTTAAGTTTAAAGCCTTTTAAAACTATCGTATGACATTTTAACTAAATAATGACCTATATGACATGGAAGCTAAACAGTTGCTCTTTACTCTCATATAGGTCACATGCCGAAACTTTTTGTCTGGGTCTTACTGTTTTAAATTGAATCCAAGGCTGTAACCGGCATACGTGCCGTCTTATCCGCACAGTACACACGGAAATGGACGAAATGCGTTTTTATCTTTTAATGCTTTTTAAACTATCGTATGACATTTTAACTAAATAATGACTTCTATGAGATAAAAGCTGAATAGTTGCTCTTTACTCTCATGTAGGTCACCTGCCGAAACTTTTTGTCTGGGTCTTACTGTTTTAAATTGAATCCAAGGCTGTAACTGGCATACGGGAGGTCTTATCCGCACAATATAGCGGAAATGTACAGAATTCGTTTTTAACTTTAAAGCCTTTTAAAACTATCGTATGACATTTTAACTAAATAATGACCTATATGAGATGGAAGCTGAATAGTTGCTCTTTAATCTCATGTAGGTCACATGCCGAAACTTTTTGTCTGGGTCTTACTGTTTTAAATTGAATCCAAGGCTGTAACCGGCATACCGGTGGTCTTATCCGCACAGTACACACGGAAATGGACGGAATGCGTTTTTAACTTTCAGGGCTTTTAAAACTATCGTATGACATTTTAACTAAATAATGACTTATATGATATTAAAGCTGAATAGTTGCGCTTTAATCTCATATAGGTCCCATGCCGAAACTTTTTGTCTGGGTCTTACTGTTTTAAATTGAAATTAGGGCTGAAAACGTCATACGGGAGGTCTTATCCGCACAATATAGCGGAAATGTACAGAATTCGTTTTTAAGTTTAAAGCCTTTTAAAACTATCGTATGACATTTTAACTAAATAATGACCTATATGACATGGAAGCTAAACAGTTGCTCTTTACTCTCATATAGGTCACATGCCGAAACTTTTTGTCTGGGTCTTACTGTTTTAAATTGAATCCAAGGCTGTAACCGGCATACGTGCCGTCTTATCCGCACAGTAGACACGGAAATGGACGAAATGCGTTTTTATCTTTTAATGCTTTTTAAACTATCGTATGACATTTTAACTAAATAATGACTTCTATGAGATAAAAGCTGAATAGTTGCTCTTTACTCTCATGTAGGTCACCTGCCGAAACTTTTTGTCTGGGTCTTACTGTTTTAAATTGAATCCAAGGCTGTAACTGGCATACGGGAGGTCTTATCCGCACAATATAGCGGAAATGTACAGAATTCGTTTTTAACTTTAAAGCCTTTTAAAACTATCGTATGACATTTTAACTAAATAATGACCTATATGAGATGGAAGCTGAATAGTTGCTCTTTAATCTCATGTAGGTCACATGCCGAAACTTTTTGTCTGGGTCTTACTGTTTTAAATTGAATCCAAGGCTGTAACCGGCATACCGGTGGTCTTATCCGCACAGTACACACGGAAATGGACGGAATGCGTTTTTAACTTTCAGGGCTTTTAAAACTATCGTATGACATTTTAACTAAATAATGACTTCTATGATATTAAAGCTGAATAGTTGCTCTTTAATCTCATATAGGTCCCATGCCGAAACTTTTTGTCTGGGTCTTACTGTTTAAAATTGAAATTAGGGCTGAAAACGTCATACCGGAGGTCTTATCCGCACAATATAGCGGAAATGTACAGAAGTCGTTTTTAACTTTAAAGCCTTTTAAAACTATCGTATGACATTTTAACTAAATAATGACCTATATGAGATGGAAGCTAAACAGTTGCTCTTTACTCTCATATAGGTCACATGCCGAAACTTTTTGTCTGGGTCTTACTGTTTTAAATTGAATCCAAGGCTGTAACCGCATACCGGTGGTCTTATCCGCACAGTACACACGGAAATGGACGGAATGCGTTTTTAACTTTCAGGGCTTTTAAAACTATCGTATGACATTTTAACTAAATAATGACTTCTATGATATTAAAGCTGAATAGTTGCTCTTTAATCTCATATAGGTCACATGCCGAAACTTTTTGTCTGGGTCTTACTGTTTTAAATTGAAATTAGGGCTCAAAACGTCATACCGGAGGTCTTATCCGCACAATATAGCGGAAATGTACAGAATTCGTTTTTAAGTTTAAAGCCTTTTAAAACTATCGTATGACATTTTAACTAAATCATGACCTATATGGGATGAAAGCTGAATAGTTGCTCTTTAATCTCATACAGGTCACATGCCGAAACTTTTTGTCTGGGTCTTACTGTTTTAAAGTGAAATTAGGGCTCAACACGTCATTCCGGAGGTCTTATCCGCACAATAGAGCGGAAATGTACAGAATTCGTTTTTAACTTTAAAGCCTTTTAAAACTATCGTATGACATTTTAACTAAATCATGACCTATATGGGATGAAAGCTGAATAGTTGCTCTTTAATCTCATATAGGTCACATGCCGAAACTTTTTGTCTGGGTCTTACTGTTTTAAAGTGAATCCAAGGCTGTAACCGGCATACTGGAGGCCTCATCCGCATGCTACACAGGGAAATGTACAAAATTCATTTTTATCTTTGAATACTTTCTAAAACTGTCGTATGACATTTTAACTCAAGAATGATTCATATGAGGTTAAAGCTGAATAGTTGCTCTTTACTCTCATATATGTCACATGCCGAAACTTTTTGTCTGGGCCTTACTGTTTTAAATTGAATTCAGGGCAGTAACCGGCATACCGGAGGTCTTATCCGCACAGTGCACATGGAAACCGGCATATTCGCTGTTTTCCGCACAGTGTTGAATCGAAAGTAAAATCAAGTTGGACATAAATTGTTTTATAACTTTGATTGTCGTGAAGAGCATTGTATGAAATTATAAATAAATAATGGCATACATATTAAGGTAAATGTTGAAGAATTTCTCTTTACAACTTGATGTACTCAGAACATGAACAAAATTAATTTAACCTCTTACACTCTCAAAAATCAGGGGCCGCGGAGCGGCTTTTGAAAGTGGGGGGGGGGGGGGGGAGCTCATTTGATTTCACTCATTATAAAATGACAATTTTCGAACCTTTTTGTCGAGGTTTTATGAATCGTGTCTACTCCAAAAAGTGGGGGAGGAGGGGCGGGGGGAGAGGGGCTGTATGTATAATTATATGTCAGGTACCGAAGGATTTTTTCCCTGCTTCTTACTGTAGCAAATTGAAATCTGGCTTTAAACTATAGCATATTGGCAGTTTTGTGTTGAGTAGATAAATCCTAAAAATCTTAGAAGTTGAGGTAAATCGAAATGATAAGAAAGGGATTTGAATTTTCAAAATCCAAATCAGAATTCAGTGGGAGCAAAACGAGAAAGGACGCAACCACAGGGTGCTTAAATCAGGGGCGGATCCAGGATTTAGTATGGGGGGCACAATCGACAAAAGGGCGGATCCTCTATGGTCAAAATGCATACTTTTCTTCCAGGGGAGGGGGGGGGGTCACGGGCCGGAAGTGCCCCTGGATCTGCCAATGCTTGAAGTATAAAAGGGAGGACAGTTTTTTTCCATTCAAATCTTGTTTTACGTGTGAGGGGAGGGGGGGGGGGTAGTAGTCAGGGAATTAAGCCGCCGAGAAAGAAAGTTTAACCTTCAAGGCATATAACCGGACACCGGGGGGGGGGGGGGTTAAGAGTTTTGGGTCACAAAGGAGTCGAGGGGGCACACCCCGCCATTCTCACAACGTTTTATTGGTTACAGCCCTATAGCTAGAGGACCGATAGTTAGCGGGTCCAATAGACCGACACCCAATAGATAGAAGGTTCGATCGACCGAAGGTTCAGTAGGGGTCCGATAGTTAGAAGGTCCGATAGACCGACAATAACGTAAAGAAGGTAAAATAAGTGGATACAATAAGTTGTTAATAGTTTTATCTCATAAAAGGAAAAGGTTAATGCCTTATCTTCTTCTATGTGTATTGTAATAAACCGATGCACTAGGTCTGTAGGCCTACCCCCCCCCCCCCCAAAAAAAAAAAAAATACAAAAATGTGGAACTTATCGTTTTGTTTTATACATTTTCAACATGTTAAAAGTATTTTAATCAGAGCATCATGATCGCTGACCATTTTTTGAAATATGGAAATCTAATTATATGGTGCACACTAAAGCCCCGAGGCCCATCATGCCCGAAGCATTTCTTTTCTAGTGGAGCAAACTGAGGAAAGGGCGTCCCTTCTAACACAAGTGTTATATTTTAAACAAAGAAATCTTACGGGGTGCACACTTTATAGTTAAAATTTCATTAAAAGTAACAAAAGATAAGATTCTGACAACAAAAGATTCTGACGGATAGAAATGAAATTGTTTCAATTAGGCCCTACCACCTTCTTGGGAGGGGGCGTTTCCATTTTTTTTTAGGGTTGTCAGGTGATATTTTCCTACTAGCTATGATGTTAGCTTTTACACTTTTTTGAATGTTACTACTACCTTTTGGCAAATTTTAGTCTGTGGACTCTGTCGGGTAAATTATACCATTTTTTTTGGGGGGGGGGAAGGGGGGTTGGGAATTCGAGAATAGTCGGATACCTCACTGCCCGAATATTATGATATTCGGGCTTGCTGCAGGACGTAAGAGGTGCTTGCTGCAAGAAACAATCTAGGCCTAGTTTCTTGATTGTATGAGCGAGCAAAGCGAGCGAACGAGAGAGAGAGGGGGCAGTGAGAGGTGTGAGGTAAAATGACAATGAAAGAAAGAATACATTTTGTAAAAAAAAAATATGTGTATAATATTTGTTGACGTCAGGCACAAACAGACAAACAGGCCTACGCCCAGAGAGTCACACAAACGCATAAGGTCCTCCCCAAGCGGACAACCTAAAAAGATGATGAGTAGAGTGAGCATGGACTGATAATAATAATAAAACATTTATAAGCGCAGAAACTATTTCTATATATTCCACTGAGTTAAAGAGCTCTTAAATACCTTTGCTGCATAATGATGATAATTGTGAAGATTTTAATGGAGGTTTATTACCTAAATCAAATTCCATTTCGCATCACCCAGTTGGAATACTTAGCTCACCCAGTTAGGCCTGGTACCCTCTTGCTGCTCCGTTCACCGACAATTTAAGGTACAAGCCCAGTCGGCACATCACTCGCATGCAGGAGCTCTAGCACTTAAGGCCACCAGGCCCCAGATGGGCAGCCAACGAGACCGATTGGCAATAACAAAATAAGTTTATACATATAAAGGATAAGAAACAAATCGCATATTCATATTCAGTGGCGTATCCAGGGGGTGACGCAACAGGCGCCCCCCCCCCTATTGGCCGTCGTAAAAAAAAAGACTAGCAAAAAAAAAAGTTGTTCATTAAATAGGCTTCAAAGTTTAGACCCCTCCCCCAGGACGGCGATCAATAATGCCTGGCGCCCCCTATTAGGAAATCCTGGATACGCCCTTGATATTTTACAATTTATTTCACTCTATGTAATGAGCTAAAAAAATACTTTTGTCACTGCAATTATTATCTGAAATTACTGAGGGTCCGGGTCCTATTAAATTAATAAAAGCATTGTCACTTCTCTGTGCATACACGTACATGGGCTGTGTTTAAAGTGATCTCCAAAGCTTCTCATGACATTATGAACACAAAAACCTTTGTTACCTTTGACCCTGTGACCCCAAAATATAAATCAGATAATAGTCATTCCTCTAGATGAGCCAAGTTTGAAGTTGATCCGTCGAATGTTTCCCAAGTTATCCCGAGAGCGCAAATAGGGGACGGACGGACGGTACGGGCTGACGATTTGAAAACATAACGCCCCCACTTATTTTAACCACTTATTTTCTATCCACTATTTTACCATTTTTACGTATTTATTGTCGGTCTATCGGACCTTCTAACTATTGGACCCCTACTGAATCTTCGGACTATCGGACGATTCGGACCCTTTTGCCGATTCGGTCTATAGAACCTTCTGTCTATTTGACCCTCATGTACATTCGGACTATCGAACCTTATATCTATCGGACCTTCTGACTATCGGACCCGTTGGTCATTCGATCTATAGAACCTTCGGACTATATTGGACCCTCTCGTACATTCAGTCTATCGAACCATCTATTGGGTGTCGGTCTATCGGACCCGCTAACTATCGGACCTTCTAGCTATAGGTATGACCCCCGTTTTATTTTGCTGTAATTCCAAGCGTTATGGAATGACATTCTCAAAGAATTTTCAAGTTTAAGAGAAGAATATTATTAATATCGTAATTATTTTTTTACAAATTGATAAATAAACAAATACGAGGTACTTTCACAACTGTTGAGTTTCATGTCAATCATTCATCATCAGATATATGACATATTAAGTATTTTAATTATTGATTCTTTACAGAAAACGCAAAATGACTTTTCAACCAGAATAAGCATTGCTCAAACTGTGAACTTTGAATATGTATCCAGTTTTCAAGAATGCCGTGGCATTTTAGCTTTGATATGTCATGTTCGTGGAAATCTATTTGAAATATGATGCAAAATATGAAATGAAACAGCTTTACGGAATGACTTCTGAAAGTCATTCATTGGGAAATAGTATATGAAATTCATATTATGTAAATAAGTAGTTAAAATAGTTTGAAAAAACAGATTGAGCAAACGATTTGATTATTTGTGATGACCTATATTATATGTTAAAAACAGTGTTCATAGATTTTATAATTTATGCTAATTTTATTCATTTTTTTAAAATATTTGTAAACAATTAGATTTTTGAAAAATTGTTAAGAGTATTGATTTAAAAGAGAGGCAAGCCCCCCCCCCCCCCTATCGTCATAATTTAATTTGGCTTCTACTGGCGATAATGATTTATGTCCACTCCCTTCTTAGGAGCAGTGCTTTTGCTCCTCCCCCTTACCACTTATGTTTTTCTGTCCCTTTTGTATAGCCCCTCCCCTCGCTAAAAAACATTTCTCATTTTCGCCACTTGTGTTTCGGATTTCTCAATTTTTACCTTTTTATATATCCCCTTCCCGCGCAATATTGCATTTAAAATCATGTCCCTATTAAATAAACTATTGCTGCTCTATATCTAGTAAAATGTCTATATATGTTTAATTACTTTATATCAAATTCCAAAATGCCATATAGTGGGAATCATGTTCTCGATATTCCTGACATCTGGGGCAAAAATAAAGAGCTAATGCTAGAGTGGCGTTTCTTGTCACCAGGGAACGTAGTGATCCGACGTAAGGATCGATGGGGGCATATTCCCCTCAAAAGAAGATTTGACATCCCCCTATAAAATCTTTGCATTCCTGCAACGCCTTTGCATGCCCAGATCAAGCACTCAACAAACAAACAAAAAACGATTTGTGTCCAGGAATGACAAGAAAAGGGAGAAAACGCAGGTTTCAGCCCTGATTTCATTTTAAAACAGTTAGACCCAGACAAAAAGTTTCGGCATGTGACCTATATGAGAGTAAAGAGCAACTATTCAGCTTTCATCTCATATAGATCATTATTTAGTTAAAATGTCATACGATAGTTTTAAAAGGCTTTAAATTAAAAACGAATTCTGTACATTTCCGCTATATTGTGCGGATAAGACCTCCGGTATGACGTTTTGAGCCCTGATTTCACTTTAAAACAGTAAGACCCAGACAAAAAGTTTCGGCATGTGACCTATATGAGAGTAAAGAGCAACTATTCAGCTTTCATCTCATATAGGTCATTATTTAGTTAAAATGTCATACGATAGTTTTAAAAGGCTTTAAATTAAAAACGAATTCTGTACATTTCCGCTATATATTGTGCGGATAAGACCTCCGGTATGACGTTTTGAGCCCTGATTTCACTTTAAAACAGTAAGACCCAGACAAAAAGTTTCGGCATGTGACATCTATGAGAGTAAAGAGCAACTATTCAGCTTTCATCTCATATAGGTCATTATTTAGTTAAAATGTCATACGATAGTTTTAAAAGGCTTTAAATTTAGAAAAGAATTCTGTATACATTTCCGCTATATTGTGCGGATAAGACCTCCGGTATGACGTTTTGAGCCCTGATTTCACTTTAAAACAGTAAGACTCAGACAAAAAGTTTCGGCATGTGACCTATATGAGAGTAAAAAGCAACTATTCAGCTTTCATCTCATATAGGTCATTATTTAGTTAAAATGTCATACGATAGTTTTAAAAGGCTTTAAAGTTAAAAATGAATTCTGTACATTTCCGCTATATTGTGCGGATAAGACCTCCGGTATGACGTTTTGAGCCCTGATTTCACTTTAAAACAGTAAGACCCAGACAAAAAGTTTCGGCATGTGACCTATATGAGAGTAAAGAGCAACTATTCAGCTTTCATCTCATATAGGTCATTATTTAGTTAAAATGTCATACGATAGTTTTAAAAGGCTTTAAATTAAAAACGAATTCTGTACATTTCCGCTATATATTGTGCGGATAAGACCTCCGGTATGACGTTTTGAGCCCTGATTTCACTTTAAAACAGTAAGACCCAGACAAAAAGTTTCGGCATGTGACATCTATGAGAGTAAAGAGCAACTATTCAGCTTTCATCTAATATAGGTCATTATTTAGTTAAAATGTCATACGATAGTTTTAAAAGGCTTTAAATTTAGAAAAGAATTCTGTATACATTTCCGCTATATTGTGCGGATAAGACCTCCGGTATGACGTTTTGAGCCCTGATTTCACTTTAAAACAGTAAGACTCAGACAAAAAGTTTCGGCATGTGACCTATATGAGAGTAAAAAGCAACTATTCAGCTTTCATCTCATATAGGTCATTATTTAGTTAAAATGTCATACGATAGTTTTAAAAGGCTTTAAAGTTAAAAATGAATTCTGTACATTTCCGCTATATTGTGCGGATAAGACCTCCGGTATGACGTTTTGAGCCCTGATTTCACTTTAAAACAGTAAGACTCAGACAAAAAGTTTCGGCATGTGACCTATATGAGAGTAAAAAGCAACTATTCAGCTTTCATCTCATATAGGTCATTATTTAGTTAAAATGTCATACGATAGTTTTAAAAGGCTTTAAAGTTAAAAATGAATTCTGTACATTTCCGCTATATTGCATGTATTGTGCGGATAAGACCTCCGGTATGACGTTTTGAGCCCTGATTTCACTTTAAAACAGTAAGACCCAGACAAAAAGTTTCGGCATGTGACTTATATGAGAGTAAAGAGCAACTATTCAGCTTTCATCTGATATAAGTCATTATTTAGTTAAAATGTCATACGATAGTTTAAAAAGCATTAAAAGATAAAAACGCATTTCGTCCATTTCCGTGTGTACTGTGCGGATGAGGCCTCCCGTATGCCGGTTACAGCCTTGGATTCAATTTAAAACAGTAAGACCCAGACAAAAAGTTTCGGCATGTGACCTATATGAGAGTAAAGAGCAACTATTCAGCTTTCATCTGATATAAGTCATTATTTAGTTAAAATGTCATACGATAGTTTTAAAAGGCTTTAAAGTTAAAAACGAATTCTGTACATTTCCGCTATATTGTGCGGATAAGACCTCCGGTATGACGTTTTGAGCCCTGATTTCACTTTAAAACAGTAAGACTCAGACAAAAAGTTTCGGCATGTGACCTATATGAGAGTAAAAAGCAACTATTCAGCTTTCATCTCATATAGGTCATTATTTAGTTAAAATGTCATACGATAGTTTTAAAAGGCTTTAAAGTTAAAAATGAATTCTGTACATTTCCGCTATATTGCATGTATTGTGCGGATAAGACCTCCGGTATGACGTTTTGAGCCCTGATTTCACTTTAAAACAGTAAGACCCAGACAAAAAGTTTCGGCATGTGACTTATATGAGAGTAAAGAGCAACTATTCAGCTTTCATCTGATATAAGTCATTATTTAGTTAAAATGTCATACGATAGTTTAAAAAGCATTAAAAGATAAAAACGCATTTCGTCCATTTCCGTGTGTACTGTGCGGATGAGGCCTCCCGTATGCCGGTTACAGCCTTGGATTCAATTTAAAACAGTAAGACCCAGACAAAAAGTTTCGGCATGTGACCTATATGAGAGTAAAGAGCAACTATTCAGCTTTCATCTGATATAAGTCATTATTTAGTTAAAATGTCATACGATAGTTGTAAAAGTTAAAAACGAATTCTGTACATTTCCGCTATATTGTGCGGATAAGACCTCCCGTATGACGTTTTGAGCCCTAATTTCACTTTAAAACAGTAAGACCCAGACAAAAAGTTTCGGCATGTGACTTATATGAGAGTAAAGAGCAACTATTCAGCTTTCATCTGATATAAGTCATTATTTAGTTAAAATGTCATACGATAGTTGTAAAAGTTAAAAACGAATTCTGTACATTTCCGCTATATTGTGCGGATAAGACCTCCCGTATGACGTTTTGAGCCCTAATTTCACTTTAAAACAGTAAGACCCAGACAAAAAGTTTCGGCATGTGACTTATATGAGAGTAAAGAGCAACTATTCAGCTTTCATCTCATATAAGTCATTATTTAGTTAAAATGTCATACGATAGTTTAAAAAGCATTAAAAGATAAAAACGCATTTCGTCCATTTCCGTGTGTACTGTGCGGATGAGGCCTCCCGTATGCCGGTTACAGCCTTGGATTCAATTTAAAACAGTAAGACCCAGACAAAAAGTTTCGACATGTGACATCTATGAGAGTAAAGAGCAACTATTCAGCTTTCATCTGATATAAGTCATTATTTAGTTAAAATGTCATACGATAGTTGTAAAAGTTAAAAACGAATTCTGTACATTTCCGCTATATTGTGCGGATAAGACCTCCCGTATGACGTTTTGAGCCCTAATTTCACTTTAAAACAGTAAGACCCAGACAAAAAGTTTCGGCATGTGACTTATATGAGAGTAAAGAGCAACTATTCAGCTTTCATCTGATATAAGTCATTATTTAGTTAAAATGTCATACGATAGTTTAAAAAGCATTAAAATATAAAAACGCATTTCGTCCATTTCCGTGTGTACTGTGCGGATGAGGCCTCCCGTATGCCGGTTACAGCCTTGGATTCAATTTAAAACAGTAAGACCCAGACAAAAAGTTTCGGCATGTGACATCTATGAGAGTAAAGAGCAACTATTCAGCTTTCATCTGATATAAGTCATTATTTAGTTAAAATGTCATACGATAGTTTTAAAAGGCTTCAAAGTTAAAACAATTTGCGTGCATTTGGGATGTATCAATCAAAAAAACAATCTCAACTTAAAAATTGAAATCGAAAGTTTTCAGCTCTGAAATTATAACATCTTATAGGAAATGTTTTCTGCTATAATATGACTTAGCTTACCTTCACATCAAAATGTCGAGTAATATTTTTTATGTCAATTTTATCATCTCTATCACCCATGTTACACTTTCATTTTCGATTGGAACTTTTGAAGACACCATACCGCCAAATCCTATTGTTTTCCGCGCTAGCAGACACCGGAAGTCTTATTGGTCGCGGACCGGAAGTCTTATTGGTCGCTAAAAGTAGCCCAATGCGCTTCGGTCGTGGCTTATAATATAAGGGAGATTATTATAGTGACTCCAAAACTTCTAATCAAAAAGGAAAAAGAAAATTTCCGCATCTCGGTTGAAGGTAACGTCAATGGAAATGAGGGACTACTAGATTTGGAATGCTTCTAAAGCCATCTTACGATATTCTAATATATACATTTATGAGGCAAAAGCTGATGAGTTGCTCTTTACTACAGCAGCATGAGGTACACATCAGACCTGCGAAAATTTTGGCTTGATAGCCTACTGACACATGATTTAAACGGTTGATATTGTTTATCGGTTTGTACAGGTTCTTTATGTTGTAATGTATTCTATGTAAAACTATTCTACGTATTCTGTATCTCTGTATCCTCTTTTCATTGTTAGGGGGGGGGGGGTAGGGACAAAAAAAAATTTCGCCAAACTTCCAAAAAACGCTCAGTAAAGGGGTTATGGGGCCCAGTTTCCCTCCATAATTCCCATAAAAACCAAACAAACAAAAAACGCCAAGAAAGACGGCGCCAACTTAAAAAAAGGGGGTTCGGACCCCCGCGACCCCCCCCCCCCCCCCCTTCTGGATCCGCCTATGGTCTGAAATAAAGTCTTGAATTGAATTGAATTACTGTCATGTCACATGCCGACAGTACCTGTCTGGTCTTACTGTTCCAAAGTGATAACAGGCAAAATGGCCGATTTCCGCCCGGGATTTCCGCACTGTGTTGAATGGATTCCCCACACCCTCCCCCCCCCCCCCCCAAAAAAAAAAAAAAAAAAATAATAAGGACACAAATTGTTTCTAAGTTTGAGGGGCTCAAAATATATCGTATGATATGTCAACTAAATAATGACAAACATGAGGTAAAAGCTGGAGAGTTGCTCTTTACTCCAGAATAGTGCATTTGCTCAGCGCACAGGTCCCCATAAGTGGGGGTATGATTTCCCTCAAGGACCATATATATATATAAATATATATATATATATATATATATACACACACACACACACACACACCCATATACATATATATATATATATATATATATATATATATATATATATAGGCATGTGTGTGTGGGCGTGCGTGTGTGTGTGTGTGTGTTTTATATATACAGCCCTGGAAAATATTATTAGACCAAACTTCTGTAATAAGGGTACTCAAATATTTGGAAACAAAATTATAAAAATGATTTGTATTTGTATTTCATTGAATGAATACCAAATTCCAGCAATTATACCTTGCTTTTGTGATATTTTATTTCCTTCTTCCCACCAAAATAACACCATAGTATCAGTAACCATTCTTGGTCTAATAATATTTTCCATTGATGTATATAGTGTGGGTGAGGCCCGAGGGTTCGTAAAAATGTATAAGGTTTTTCTCTTTACATGTCCCAGATACAACTTTAGCATCATGTTTTGCAGTTTTGTAATATGATTTGAATATTGAGCGAGCGAGCGAGCGAAGCGAATGAGCAAACAATATTCAAAATATGTGAGGTCGCAATAACATCGTAATATAAAAACGGGGAAACACAATTGTGATAGGGTTTCATTTGCAAAAATTTCACAATGAAAATGTATAAGCTATACTTTTAATGCGAGCGAGCAAAGCGAGCGAGCATTTGGGAATATTGGCTCTAAGTCACTTTGTATTAGGGGCACATGTTATCATTGGGAAAAGGATACTTATTAGAAAAAATAAATGAACGTGTAGAAAATGTATAGAAAAGGCAGTTATCAGAGGTGAAAAGGGCCACTAATCACACCTGAAAAGGGGCATGTTCTTATAAAGTAGAAAAATTTAATCATTGCCGATATATTATAAAGGGAAAAAAATGAATTATCACACTAAAAGGGATTAAAAGGGATAAATGCTCTTGTTGAAATAGGAACATTTATCAAAGGTAAGGTGAGGGATGAGGTGTAATTGTATATGTATCGAATGTATATGCATCGAATCTCATGAAAGTAATTCATTCACATCTATGTCCCATGCCGAAAGTTTTTGTGGAACTTACTGTTACAATTCGAAATCAGGTCTAAAAACGACAAAAAAGCCGATTTACGCACAATGTTCATTAATAGATTCACCCAGAAATGGACAAAAGGGATTTTAAGTTTGAAATTGTAAAAGGTGACATTTCAAATAAACAATGGCATACATGAGGTAAAAACTGAAGCATTGTTCCTTAATCTCATATATGTCACGTGCCGATAGTTTTTGTTTGGATCTTACTGTTACAATTTAAAATCACGACTCAAACCGGCATTATTGGCCGTTCTCTGCAGTATTAAGTGGATTTTTCCATAAATGGAGCAAAATCGTTTCTAACGAGTGGTTAAAGATATACCCTGATATTTTAACTCAATAGTGGCATACATGAGGTAAAATCTGAAGAATTCAAACCCGCATATCGATCGACGATTTCATTCACAATACATGAAATACATGGGGAGAATGGCTATTCGTGCTCATGACCAATCTCGCACTCTTCGCGTGCTCAAAACCGCCCCCTAAAATAAAATCCTGGCTATGCGGTTGGATCCTTTACGTCTGTCCCCCCCCCCCCCCCTTATTGAAAAATCCTGGCTACGCCTGTGTCAATGTATAAATTTCGAGCTTCTCTACCGCTCAATTGCGGTGGTCAATTGCATAATTTCCTGAGTAAAATGCACAAGAAAGTGCATTTTTTAGGGTTAAAAATTGAAAAAATTGCCGCTCGGTCGCTTTGCTTCCTCGCTAACGTGGATAAGTTTGGGCACTGGGGGGGGGGGGGGGGGGTGGAATTCATTTTTTGCCCCAGGCGCCATAATCCCGATACGCCACTGGCCTCGTTCCCTCGCCGGTCATAATTTCCTGAGTAAAATGCACAAGAAAGTGCATTTTTTAGGGTTAAAAATTGAAAAAATTGCCGCTCGGTCGCTTTGCTTCCTCGCTAACGTGGATAAGTTTGGGCACTGGGGGGGGGGGGGGGGGGGGGGGGGAATTCATTTTTTGCCCCAGGCGCCATAATCCCGATACGCCACTGGCCTCGTTCCCTCGCCGGTCATTCCCCCCCCCCCCCCCCCCCCCCATCGGAACACTGATCGACAATCCCTGCCATTGACACAAAGTCTGCTAATTGGGAAAGCAGTGTCCAGAACGATAAAGATAGAAACAATAAAACATGAAGAAGATGATGCTTGATAATGTATTAATTAGACTGTAGGGTAATATCAATGTCACAAAATGGTCCTAGTTCGCTTTGTGTTCTCCCTTTGTAGGCGCCCCCTTTTTCCCAAAACTTAGTACCCTTTTATGCTGGTCCCGCCCCCACTTTAAAAGAGCAGCTCTTCAGCTTTTACCTTATTATTTAGTTGAAATGTTATGCGATACATTTCAGTCCGCACAAACTTTATATATGCCAGTCGTTATATTTGTATTCTACTTTGTAGCAGTAAGACTGACACAAAGACTTTCGGAATCACGGCATGGAACATACATGAGAGTAAAAAACAATAATTCTGCTTTCTTCTTGTCAAGTAGGTCATTATTTTTTAGATATAAATATTATATGATATTTTCAGTGGCCTTCAAAGTTAATAATAGTTATCTGTCATTTTGAAATAATCCATTGAAAACTGCAGTTATAATGGTTGATACAGGCCCGTAATTAGGGTGGTTCAGGGGGTTCGAACGAACCCCCCCCCCCCCCCCCCCGCTGGCGAGCAGATGTCCGCTTGAAAAAAAAAGAGATAAATAAAAAAACGAAGAAGCGAGGGGAGAGATGATGGAAAGGGAAAATAACGTGATAAAATATCGGTCTTTCCGTCTATTTTAATACATTTGATTTTGATTTTATCCCGTAACTTCCTAATCTGGCAAATATTAATCACATTTTCGAGTCTTATACGTTATGCGAAGTTGCAATCGATTTTTTTTCAAAGCGTCATTCAAAGAATAATTCAAATTGATTGATTGATTGATTGATGCAAAATTTATTTCATCTCATTTTTCCATATACAAAACAATATGATTACAATGTACAGAATCATGAAATGAAAAAGGAACCTACTGGAAAGCATAGCTTGTTTGTGTAGGTTCCCAAGAATAAATATAACATTAACATAATTATTTTATAACATGGGAAATTGGAAGTGAAATGCATATTTGAGAAGAAAAAAAAATAAATATACATATACATGATGTATACATGTACATATGTATACATTGGCATATCACTCAAAATTACATAATTAATCAAGTAGTCATGAATCCTGTATATACATGTAAAATGAAATTTTCATAACAAGATGCTTTACACCGAAGAACAAATGATAAGACAGGACTCAGAGTACAAGACAATACAAGACAAAACGGGACAAACAAGATAAAGACAGAAAGAAAGAGGGAAGACGGGGAAAGCAAGAAAACAAGACAGAACAAAGACAAAACTGCACTAGAAAAGGGGGGAGTAACTTTAACTCATAGATGAATTGTACTTTTGAAGTAAAAGTTTTTTAAACCCTCTACTGAAACTAAAGTGTGTGACTTTATTTCTAATTGGAACCGGAAGAGAGTTCCACAGTTTTGACCCAGTAAATATAAATATTTTATTTGAAATCAATGTTCTTGTTCTTGGTAGATGAAAAAGCCCGGCAGACCTAATAGGGTAATCATGAATATTGAGATTCTTTGAAAATATTGAATAAAATATATTGGGCAATTCGTTTCTATTCAGATTATACATAAATATTCCAAGATTATAACTATATAAATCGTTTATCTTTAGTATCTTATGTTTATGAAAGAGTGCATCGGTGTGCGCTCGGTAGTCCGAATGATAACACGCAGCGCTTTCTTTCTGTAAATTCGTTTGTAGTATCCATGGCAGGCCTGTAACGAGGCGGGGGGGGGGGGGGTTCAGAGGGTTCGAACACCCCCCCCCCCCCGCAAGCTGGTTAAAAATTTTAAAACATTTCCATATACCAACTGGCTTAGATAGGGGAGGGCGCACAAGGGGGTCACGTGAAAGGGGAGAGAGGAAGGAAAGTGGGAAATAATGTCTTATATTCGGGTTTCCAGCCGGGTTTCCAGTCAATTTGAAAAAAAAAAATTATTTGCTTTTGTCCTGTTACTTCTTAATGAGGCCTAGTCAATGTACGTCTTTGGCCATTCATTTTCGGAATTTATTTTAATTTTGTTATCGATTTTGTCAAAGACTGAAAGAGTTCAAAGAGTTTTCAAAATCGTCACCCACTCGTTGTAAGGCCTTGCCTATGTGACGAATTTGAATGACAATTTCTTGAAATCGACTTCCCAAAGATGGATTTGATGATAAAACTTTGCAGCGGATTGCCAGGTCGGACGAATTCGATTGAAATCTGACGAAAATGAATGGAGATATGTTGAAGTTGATTGACCATTGAAACTGTTGAATGACATTGTAATTATTAAACTCTCTTTGACATCTGACATTTGGATGATTATTGATTCCTATCAGCCTATAGGACGATATTGAATAGCATTTCGATGTTTCAAAAGTGTTAGATTGGACAGGAAATCCTGACAAAACAAGGAAATAGATTGCTTAAAATAAAAAGATAACGTGGGAAGATAAACAGTGATAAGCATATAAGACTCAAATGAAATTTGTAGTAATGGAATATAATAGTGAAATACATGTATAGAAACCATACTGGAAAAGAGAGAGGGGTATTTAATGTGTCTGTTCACTTTAAAATGGAAAATTTTCCCGCTTGGTTGCATGGAGTACTCCTGGCGGACCCGGTCTAGTCATTCAGGCCGTTATGACCCTCTAATCCAGCCTGTTTATAAAACATCGACTTCTTGGAAACTATAATCAGAAATAACAAGATACCACGATATAACACTTGGGGTGTGTTGGAAATAACTTTTGGGAGATAGAAAAGTGCGTTTTCCGTCGCTCGCTTCGCTCATTCACATAACTTTGAAACGAGGTATAGTTTCAGGCAGAGCACGTTGATATAGAGAGAGTTGTGACACGCGCATAATAAGCATTATGTACGCGGTCTTTGTTTAAAACATGGCGGATCATGGAGTTCTCAATAGTTCCCTTTCAAGTACATTCTCTATGATGAGAGGGAACTTTTTGAAGCCCAATGAAATGACTGACCAATCAGAAGCGACCTCCAGTGTCAGGACTCTCTGTACGGATAGCTCTGGTTTCAGGCAGCGAGGACCATGAATATTTCAATGTTATTATAATATGTCCCTGAATATTCAATGTTATGACACCCATAAATTAGGGTTACCTTACTTTCTATATTGAAATGAGCAACAACGAATTAAAGGAGAATGAAACCCTGGGGAAATATCCATTTTAATGAAAAGATAGTAAAGAAAGAAGCAATTTTAAAAAAGTTCCATCAAAATCGGTTAAAGAAATGAAAAAGTTGTGAAAGTTTGAAAAGTCTCGATTTACTTTCTATGGCGATCCTCAAATTGGCTATTTGCTTCAATGTGGCAGGTTTTTGTGGACAACTCTCCATATGTTTTGTACACAAAATTTCAGATTTTCTCCATTATCTCTCAAGGTACAGCTTGTCTCTTTTTTAGCTCTATGTATATCATGGTAAAATGTATTTTACACAACATATGTTGAGGTCACAAAGAGACAAGTAGCATCTTTAGAGATAATGGAGAAAATATGAAATTTTGTGTACAAAACATATGGAGAGTTGTCCACAAAAACCTGCCACATTGAAGCAAATAGCCAATTTGAGGATCGCCATAGAAAGTAAATTGAGACTTTTCAAACTTTCACAACTTTTTCATTTCTTAACCGATTTTGATGGAACTTTTTTTAAATTGCTTCTCTCTTTACTATCTTTTCATTAAAATGGATATTTCCCCAGGATTTCATTCTCCTTTAAAGTGCATTTTCCTTCACTCGAAAATCTTAGAAAAGAGATATAGTTTCAGGCAGCGATGTCCATGAATATTTCCATAAGGATGTTGCAAATATCCAGGCAGGTCGCTGCCATGGCACCCGAATACTTGTTAGGTCCACTTTCTATATTGAAATAAGCAACAGCAAAGTAAAGTGCATTTTTCCTCGCTTGCTTCGCTCGCTCGCACACCTTATAACGAGATAGTTTCATGCAGCGAGGTCCATGAATATTTAATGTTATGACAATTTCGGGCACGTCACTGCAGATATTAGGGTTATACTTTTTATAAAAGAACAACAGCAAAGCGGCCCCCGTTCGCTTTACTTCCTAAAAACTTTATTAATATGAATGATTCCTGCATATATGGCAACAAGATGACTGGAGATATAGCTTTACATTTCACCTATTGGTGACTATTCCCGTAGGATTCCTGATTTTATTTTGAATGACATGTAGCAAAATATAGACAAATTATTTTTACTGCAAAATTATGTACTGAACAATATAGTATGAGAATGACTTTGTTCGCCTGTCTTTAGACTAAATACATGTACATACGTAAAATTGTAACCTGTAAGTGTATAAGCAAAATCGATGGTAGGCCGTTCCACAATAGGCATATTTTTAACCTTAAAAATCTAATCAAAACTTTTCAGCCCTTCAAATGTATCAAAATAAAGAGCAGTTAGTATGTTTATAACATGAAATAATTTGTATTTACATTGGGGTGTCGAGTAATATAGTAAGGTTGATTTTAGCATCTTTATCACCCATGATACACTTTTAATTTTTATTCGGAACATTTGAAGACACCGTAGCACCAAATCCTAGTGTTTTCCATCTAGATCTATGATAATCATCGATCTCTAATTACCTTACCCGGCGCGGCGCGGCGAGGGACTCGACTGCATTGACTCATAATATATGACTGGGTTGTTTCTGAGAATTTTTTCAAAATGTTGTTTTGTCCAACATGTGCGAATGTCTTGGTTGTTGAAGAAGGACCAAAGTGCCTGAGGTTTGCTTGCAATACATGTCCATACGTTCACAACGTTACCCGAAAAGTGAGTAGGCCTACGGTACCGGTACTCACTCTCAGTCTCAGTGACTGACAGTCATGTCACTGAGTGTCACTCAGTCAGACTACCGGGCGGTACTACAGTACTGTACTCATGGTACTGGGGTGGTATTCTGACTCTGTCTCTGACTCTGAGTCTGACTCTGACTCTCTGAGATTTATTTTAATTTTTATCTTGATCTTAGTGAAAAGATTTTAATTGGCATAGGCCTAGGCCTACATTTAATTTTTAAAAAATTTAAATTGCAACATTTCAATGGTCTGATGGTGTTTGCGCAGATGAATTCTGCGTACGCAGCTACTTTTGCGCAGTCATTAAGTTAACCAAGTTTTAAATGGCTTGACCAAGTCACCATAACATAAGCTGATAATAAGTCAGTCACCATTTGTATACTTCTATTCTAATTCTGTGGACAACCCTTTCAATGGGGGGGGGGGGGGGGGGGAGCAGACGTGAAGGAACCAACTGCGTAGCCAGGATTTCGCTTGGGGGGGGCGGTTGTGCGAACGCAAAGCGTGCAAACTTGGTGATGAGCTCCCCAGGGGGTGGGTGCAGGGAGGGGAGTACCCCCTCCCACGCGAAGCGCAAAAGTTCTGAGTCTGACATCATGGACATTTTATACTTATAGCAAACTTGCGAGAAAAATACAGCTCGTAGCACTATTTTTAGGCGGACAGTTAGTTCGACTCCCGCACTGCTTTTCAGTTATTTGGACGCAATACTGTACTGTATGTAACGGGTGGGTGCAGGGAGGGGGGATTTCCCCGGACCCTCCCGCGCAAAGCGCGAAAGCTCTGACGTTTTAGCAAATTTGAGAGAAAGATTTCGGCTCTTAGCAAACAATTTCTTAGTTTTAGGCAGAAAGTTATAGTTCGACATCCTGACTGCTTTTCAGTTATTTGGAATAATGTGCAATACTGCACTGTGTGTAACATGGGTGGGTACAGGAGGGGGGGGGAGTTATTTCCCCCTTCCCAGAAGCACGACAACTTTGACGGTTTAGCAAGTTTTTTATCTACATTGCTACATTTTTATCTACATTGCTCTTTTATCGTACTAATAGATAGTGTTTGTCATAGGAGTCCATGCGTCGAACTAACTTTCTGCCTAAAAAGAGGTGAGATCCCCACCCCTGGGGAGCTCATCGCCAATTTTTGCACGCTTCGTGTTTGCATAACCGCCCCCCCCCCCAAGCGAAATCCTGGCTACACGGTTGGTTCCTTCACGTCTGCCCCCCCCCCCCAATTCAAATATCATGGCTACGTCAGTGCCCACGGGTAGCCAGGATTGGCTTCGTGAATGTAAAAAAAAAAAAAAATTGGCTATACGCCTTCTACATCACGAAGCCAGGCGTTCTTACCCAGCAATCTAACTGCGCACGGGTTAGCAGGACTGGAAAATGCCCTGAAATATCACTTTTCTGATAACTCCCGCGACCGATTGCTGGGTAAGAACGCCTGGCTCCGTGATGTAGAAGGCGTATAGCCAATTTTTTTTTTTTTTACATTCACGAAGCCAATCCTGGCTACCCACGGGTTGTCAGAAATGTATACAGTGGTGACTTGGTCAAGACATTAAAATGCAATAATAATAATGATAATAATAATAATAATGTAGAGCTGTAGTGTGAACAGACCTAGTACTTTACATTTATAAATTGGTGCACATCACTATGCTTGATCATCATCTCTCAATTCTTTTCATTCCTCTGTTAGTCATCAAAATTCCCTCCTTTTCTTCCATCAGCTTCTTTACATTCCTTTTAACATTCACTCCACCATCCATGTCTTTTGTTCCCTCATGCAGAGCTTATTTATGGATTGTATGTATATTCATTAGTTTGCTTTATTCTGCTAGTTGAGTATTCATTATTTCCTTTTATTATACAAATGAATATGTAAATATCTACATGCAAAATAAACCCCTGAGGTTTAGAGTTGGAAAACCAAGGGCAGTTCTCCTCAGGCAATCATCGAGTGAGGTTGTAGTTACTTTGTGTCTCTGTAAGTTAGAACCACGCCCTTGCCACCCGCTCAGGCCATCCTACAAATTGGTAGCAGCGTTGGTCCCCACAACTTCAGGCAGAGACTGCAGCAAGTGATAGCCTCTAAAGCTATATTCGCCCTGCTTCAACTTCAAGGTTTGCCAACATGTTACTGCACCCTACTTCAAATTAATTCACGCTTCTTCAACAAATTAAGTCACCTTGCTTCATAGGTTTGTGATTTTCATCCTGCTTCAGAATTTTGGTATTCACCCTGCATCAAAAGATAGACATCTTTGTGTTCTACTCAGCGTGAATTTCTCTATGAATCTAGGCAGAGATTTCTCCGTCTTGAATTTTGGCAGTTTAAGTCAATTCTTCTATAAATGAGTAAGTGATCAGCCTTAGTACTATACATCTATTTGTATATCATCCTTCATCTTACATCATTCTAGACACCTACATCATACTAGTCTTGTACTTAGCTCTGAATTTTCTTTAGATGCATGATATTAGTAAGAGATATTGTACTTGACCTTCCTTCTTCAAGCGGTCATATTTCCCTGCTTCATAATACTCTTGTGTAGCAGAGTTCTTCATTTATGACTGCATGACATTGTTTATCTTCCTCCTTCAAATGACATGCAATTTTTGTTACTTCTACGAGAGATAATTATTCATCCTTCGTCGTAGAGATAGAGAGAGAATAGTCTTCCTTCCTCATTCTAAACATTTTAATATACTCTTCATGATGAATACTTTTCGCTTAGAGCTTCCTGAAATTTTCTCAGGTGAAGACGGGAAAGATTTCCACCAGTGGATTCGTCGCTTTGAGTTGGCAATCCAAGTTACACCCGATGGTCCTAGTAAGGCACACATCCTCCTTCCGGCTAGACTCACAGGTTCTGCTTTCGTAGTTTATGAAGGATTGTCTGAATCTGAGAAGAAGAACTTTAACTCTATTAAGGCCAAATTATCTCAAGTTTTTGGTCGCACACAGTACCTCCAGAACTTTAAATCCTGCATCACAGCTAGGGTACGACAGGTTAACGAGCCATTAGAGGTATTTGCAGCAGCAATTATCACCATGGTAGAAGAGGCTTTTCCTAACTATGCCGAGGCAAAAGAAGGAGAATCTTTTCGTCGTTTCGTAGCTGGTCTGGATACCAAGTTACAAGTCAAGATTCATGAACTAGGTGGCACGACTTTAACCGATGCTCTCCATATTGCCCTCAGAATTGAACGAGCGCAACAGACTGAGAAATCTCAATATGTCTCCCTAAATCCAAGCCCTGTTGCAGCTACATCAGAAGACCCTTTATACATGAAGTTGATCAGACGAATAGATGATTTAGAGAAGAAGATTGATGGTTTGTCGCTCTCTTCCACTTCCTATGACACCCACCATCGCCGAGTTGATCGCCATAGGTCTCCTAGTCCTACATCCTATCCTCGCCAATCTAGTCGTTATCGATCGCCTAGTCCACGTCATTATGCTGGACGTCGTAGATCTCCACATTCCGAACGTTATACACAGCGATCTAGATCACCAAGCTATTCATCCTCTCATCAATACACCCCAGAATCTAGAGGCAGGCAAGATTCTCGATCAGACTATCACGCTAGATCTCCAACTCCAACCAGGCCAGGACATCGTTTTCAACCAGACAGGTACAATGAGCGATACCGAGGTAGATCTAGTCCTCCATCGAGATCATACTCGGACCAGTCGAGAACACCCTCTCATCACGTTCATTTTGATGGCGGTTACCAGGGAAACTTCCGATAGTTGATGATGCGGGTCATTCGTCAACTGCCCCTACTCCGACCCATGTTGACATTAAATATGATTCCTCAAAGGAACAGCAACCTCCCTACATCCCTATTACTTTTGACAACAAGTATGTTCTGGCATACGTTGACTCAGGATCATACATCTCTGTAATCAGCAGTGAATTTTATGAGTCGATACCCAAGTCTCAAAGAACCCCCCTAATGAAGTCTACATTAGCAGCGACTTCTATCACTAAAGAAGCATTGGACATCGTAGGGATGACTCACTCCGTGGTCCATCTTGGCAACACCACCAGACGACACACATTCACAATTGCTAGGGGTATTAGCCATTCTGTCGTTATTGGATGGGACTTTTTCTGGAAGTATGATGCTTCGGTCTCCCCTACTTCATTCAGTATACCAGGACTTACGATACCACTTGTGAGCAAAGATCAACATCATGATCAAGCACCCCTGAAGTGCAGTGTTTCGCTACTCCCTACTTCAGATATTTCCCAGAGTCAACAGAAAAATGCTGAACAGCTACTTTCAGCCTACTCTGACGTCTTTAGTTCATCATCTGACGACATTGGCAGGACAGATTCAGCCTATCATCATATCACCACCACAACTGATGTTCCAATTTGTCGGCGGGCCTACCGCACCTCCCCAGCCATGCGGGTAGAAATTCAGTCCCAAGTAGATGAACTACTACAACGAGGAATAATAGAGAAGAGTTACAGCCCATGGGCAAGCCCAATCGTTATGGTCAAGAAAAAGGACAAGACGTTCCGCTTCTGTGTAGACTACCGAGCCTTGAACGCTGTAACCATCAAAGATTCACATCCAATACCCAGGCAAGATGACTCAATCGATGCATTATCATCCTCTAAGTACTTCTCAGTAATCGACCTCTCAAGTGGCTACTGGCAGGTCCCACTCAAACCACAGGACAAGGAAAAAACAGCATTCACTACCGGTACAGGTTTATACCACTTCAATGTAATGCCCTTCGGATTGGTAAACGCTCCAATGACTTTCCAACGACTAATGGAATCAGTTTTGCATGGTCTTCATTGGTCCACCTGCCTAGTATATCTAGACGACGTCATCGTCTTAGGAAAGAACTTCGAAGATCATCTACGCAATCTCAAAGACGTTCTTCAACGCTTCAGAGAAGCTGGTCTAAAGTTGAAGCCGTCCAAGTGCCAGTTCTTTCGCAGAGAAGTTACTTACCTAGGATACGTCATCAACGCCAATGGTGTTCTTCCAGATCCTACCAACATTAACAAGGTATCATCCTGGCCTCGACCTCGAAACCCAACCAACATCAGGTCATTCCTCGGACTTGCTTCATTTTATCGCCGCTTTATCCAGGACTTTTCAAAGATAGCATCTCCACTCACCAATCTCACTCAGAAAGGTGTAAAGTTCATCTGGACAGAGCAATGTGAAGTCGCCTTCAACACTTTGAAGAAAGCTCTTACCAACCCTCCATTGCTAGCCTACCCAGATTTCTTGGTAAAATTCAACCTCTCCACAGATGCTTCTCTCTATGCCATCGGTGCTGTACTCTCCCAGGTACATGACGGACAAGAGAGAGTTGTTGCCTACTTCAGCCAGATGCTTTCAAAGTCTCAGCAGAAATGGTCAACATACGATAGAGAACTTTGGGCCATCATCGCTTCTGTTCGCAACTTCAGGCATTATCTTAGAGGTCAGCAATTCAATATCTACACTGACCACCAACCACTCCTTGGTTATGAGAAAGTGCCGATTCAGGACGATCTTTCCGGACGACGAGCTCGCTGGATCATCGAACTTGATGTCTATTCCTTCTGCATCAGACATCGCAAGGGTCATCAGAACAGTCATGCTGATGCTATGACGAAGAACAACACATCATCCACTCGAGTTGCCCTTCCTCAAGAGTGCAACGTAATGCAAACTCGTTCATCTACTCAAGCCTCACGAGAAGCTGAAGACCAGTCCCAGCCTACATTCACACAACCCCAAGTTCCAGATCCACCCGGGAACTTCATTCTTGCCGGTCAGGAATCTGAGCTGCGAGAATGTCAGAAGCAAGACAGAGATATTCGCCAGGTTATAGAGTTTGTCAAGGTTGGCTATCGACCCTCTGTAAGAGAAATTCGCAACTACAATCCGCGAATGAGGAGATTTCTTTGGGAATACCCTCGTCTAGTCGTTAACCAAGACATCCTCTATCGCACAAAGCTTGACAAGTTTGGTGCCACAACACAACAACCCATAATACCAGAACACCTCATTCCAAAAGTATTAGAAGAATTACATGGTCATCCTTCTTCAGGTCACTTTGGTCTACAACGCACACTTCTTCGTGCTGAAGCAACCTGTTATTGGCCTTGTATGCGTCGTGACATTACCAACCACTGTGCTACATGTGCAACATGTGAATCCTTCCGCTCTCCCAATCCCAAGTACCAAGCACCACTACGCAACATAACTACCGATCACCCTCTGCAAATAGTTTTTGCAGATATTGCAGAACTCCCTACCTCTCGCCAAGGATACAGATATATCCTAGTCATTATTGACCACTTCAGCAAGTATGTGGACATCTATCCGATGAAGAACCAAACTGCACAGACTGTCGCAAAACACATCTTCGAGGACTATATAACTAAACATGGTGTACCAGAAGCTCTACACACAGACCAAGGTCGCCAGTTCGAGTCCAGATTAATCCAGCAGTTATGCCAGAAACTGGGAATTCGCAAGTCAAGATCATCACCATATCATCCTCAAGGAGCTGGACTTGTTGAAAGAGCAAACCGTGTCATAAAAGAGCAACTAGCACGGTATGTTGCAGATCAAGGCGGAGAATGGGATAGTCACCTCCATCAGCTCCAACTTGCATACAATTCCAGTGTTCACTCAACCACCGGACTGACTCCTTACTTCATTTTACATGGCAGAGAAGCCAGAGTACCAGCCAATATCACTTGTCCAGTACCAGTCCAATACGCAAATCCTCCCGAACAGTATGCTCTGGATCTTCACTCGCGTCTGAAGAAAGCTTTCCAGTATGCACAACAGAAATCCCAACTGTCACAACAACAACAAAAGGAAGGATACGATAAGAAGACACGTGTCCACAAGTACAACATAGATGATCTTGTTTGGCTTCACGATCCCACAAATACGAGGAACAAACTCAACCCCAATTGGACAGGACCATATTCAATCCTATCCTCATCAGACGATGGACTCAACTACCAAATAGCAGACATTCATAACGAAAGGTATCAGAAGGTAGTCCATCATAATCGTCTAAAGCTGTTCAGATCCAAAGTTCCACAACAATCTAAGAAAGGAGACAAACAGCTGAACCAAACTCAACCTATCACCCCTCCTTCAAACACCCAACCACAGTTTGAACCTTCCTACGTCGAATGGTCAACCGACCATCCCCAACAGATGGCAGATACTGACCAACTATCATGGTCAGGGCAGTCTGTCCCAGCAAAAGAAGTTTGTCCTCAATCTCATCCTTCATCTTCTGACCAACCATCATGGTCAGGATCGCCAGTTCATCATTCATCTACTCACCAACCATCATGGTCAGGTATGTCAGCACCAGGTACCAATGACCACTTATCATGGTCAGAGGAACCTATCCAGCCAGGCAACACTGATCACTTATCATGGTCAGGGCGGCCTATCCAGCAGAGACCAGATGGCCAGCATCAACAAGACTTAACTGACCATCAACCACGGTCAGAAAAGTTTTTGACTCCGTTACCTAACTCGAAAACCAATCCACAACAAAGACGAGTAGCTGACCCCCTGTCAGCTAACGACGACCCAAACCCAGTCCAACCCCCAGGTCCAGGCTCGACAACTGATATCAGCCACACCAACACTCCAGATGACGCTCAACCAAAGGACGACACTGTCACCATCTCGCGTTATGGGAGAAGGATCGTTAGACCAGAAAGATTTCATGATTTTCAAACCTGATAAACTATGACATTTAAATATTAAATTGGATATCACCCAGTGACATTTAAATTTTCAGAAGAGATAGCATCACTTTTTGATCGACTGAATATTGTCTACTTTGCAATATTTCTTATTTGAGAAGAAACATCATTTTGAGGAACATTTTCGACAATAATAGAAGAAATGGAACAATTTGATTTCTAATCATATATTCACTTTTTTGACGAAGATCGACTTTCATTTGATATCAACTTTTATCTAACATTCTTTCGAAAATGGAGATACCCAACTTTATATGGACTTTCATCAACTTTTTGTCTCTCCGAAGATTGAGATCATCAATTTTGATATTGAATATAGACTTTCCACCAAAGGTTGCTACACAGTCAGTTATTGTTGAATATTGAACGATCGCTCAATAGTATTTGTATGCATATGTACATGTACTTTCACAAATTATATCTTTTAAATGTATCTTTGTTTTTGGAAACTTACAAATATTTTTACATTGTGAACAAGTAGAGAAATGTAAAAGAAGTTAAGATATTTTACATAATTTTGTCCTTTTGTAGGAGAAAAGTATAAACAAGAGCTAAAGTTATATTTTTGGTATTCTAGAAAGGATTCAACTTTCGAATCAGATATAAATTAAGGAGTTACGTTTTAAACACTAAAAGATAGAGGAAAACAATATACAATCATACAAGCTTACATGTATGTAAAGGTTGTTTTTGCAACAAGAAAATTGTATTTACCTATGTTTTTTTTTATGCATGTTTTTTTTTAATGATTTTATTCCAAAAAGAGACATTAGCTGCAAATCTATTAATCTATATTCTGTTTGCAGTAGAGAACTTTGAATTGTGTGTATATTTCAGTTATTTTTCACATGAAATGCTTGAGATATATACATACATATTTCGTGTGTTTGCTGAAATGGACACAAATTAAAATATTTTCCAACTTCTTTTTATACAAACAAACTGAAGTTTGTTCAAACTTTATTTTAAAAAAAAACCATTGGATTTAATATTGAATTTCATTTTGGACCTTGTCTATATAGTGAAAATGTTAATATGCAGATAACAAGGTGATAGAAAGTTTATGATTTATTGTAAAAACAATATGATACATGTATATAGTATTTTATGCGATGCCATATTAGTCACCTGAAATGTTTAAAATTACATGTGATATTTAAATAGGAAGATGATTTAAGACAAATGAAAATTTTATTTTTGCTCAGTAGATTTGTTTTCGCTTTGTAATTGAAGATAATATTTGCGGAAAAAATAATTGCTTATGATGTTGAGTAAATTATTTTATACAGAAATTGAATAGGATATAGTGAAAAGTTACTCTGTTCTAATTTACATAAAAGGAAATTGAAGTTCATTGTTTTTCAAAGGCAAATTTTTTTTTTTTTTATAATTTGACAAATTAATGTTCACAAATTGAATACGAATTGATGAAATATTTTCTGAATTTCAAATTACCAAAGACGAAAAAAAATGGAAACAGTTAATTTTCTTTCATGTATAGTGAATTTGTATATGTTAGAAGAATCGAGTGATTGAATATTCTTAAGCTTTGAGATTTTGCTCCCTTTTTCTTGCATTTACAAAGAAAAAAATTGTAATGTTCATATGATTGAAAAGTGTAATTGCTCAAAAGTCAGATTGATAGAGAGAGATAAATATTTTGTACATGTATGTTCAGATAATTTGATAGATTGTTCAAAAATATTGTTTAAAAAAATAGCAAGTTGAATTTATTTAGCTTTATACTGGAAAATTAACTGATAAAATGAGGACATTTTATTTGTAAGAGGAGATATTGTTTGTAGAGCTGTAGTGTGAACAGACCTAGTACTTTACATTTATAAATTGGTGCACATCACTATGCTTGATCATCATCTCTCAATTCTTTTCATTCCTCTGTTAGTCATCAAAATTCCCTCCTTTTCTTCCATCAGCTTCTTTACATTCCTTTTAACATTCACTCCACCATCCATGTCTTTTGTTCCCTCATGCAGAGCTTATTTATGGATTGTATGTATATTCATTAGTTTGCTTTATTCTGCTAGTTGAGTATTCATTATTTCCTTTTATTATACAAATGAATATGTAAATATCTACATGCAAAATAAACCCCTGAGGTTTAGAGTTGGAAAACCAAGGGCAGTTCTCCTCAGGCAATCATCGAGTGAGGTTGTAGTTACTTTGTGTCTCTGTAAGTTAGAACCACGCCCTTGCCACCCGCTCAGGCCATCCTACAATAATAATAATAATTAATAATCCGTTCGCGAATATCGCGTTATAACGTCCCTCAGATGCGCTTGTTTACTATTATTTGGCATCGCCTGTGCATGCCTGGGAAGGAAACCCCCAGCTCTCTTCTCACGGTATAACTGCATAATTATGACGGTGACTGATTGTAACATCTACAAATGATTTTTTAGGTAAAAAACTCACTATTGTCAATATTTCTTCGTTTATTTAACATCCAATTCAGGGTCGTGCCCCCCCCCCCCCCCCCACCCTCCAAAGTTACAGTCCATACACTGTTGGAGAGAGATCAATGATGCCCATACACTGGTACATTGCGCCCAGTGTGTGCACAACTCATACATGTACGTAAATGGAGCTATTATGTGTAGCAGGCAATCTGTGCACTCTTTAAATTGGCAATCCATGCACGAGTGTATGTGACTTCCTTCAGTTATTTATTTCACCGTAGAGGGCAGTCTTCAATTATTCAAATACCAAAAGCAAAAACGGAAAAACAGAAAAAACAAAATCAGAAATCAAAAAAAAAATCTGAAAGGTGTTTAATTTTTTAATTTTTAAACAGGAAAAATGAAAAAAACAAATAAATTTTAAAAAGGTGATCAATTTCTCATTTCTGCAGAAAAAAAAATGCAAAAACAATTTTAAAGAAAACAGTAAAACAAAAAAAAATTGTTTATTCATATTTTCGTTTTGCAAGCTTTTTACCTTACACAAATTATTAACAATCGACCGTTTTTCTTGTTTGTAAAAAGGAAAATTTTTTTACTCAATATTCTGTTTTTCCTTTTTCCGTTTTGGAATGGGAAAAACGAATTATCTCAATCTACTTTGATTCTCGTATCTTCAATTATAACATGGAATCAGTTGGACAGATCACTAAAAATGGCAAGCTCTGTGAACACATTTAAATATATTCAAAAGATCTTGCAATATCTGTTCCCAATAAGAATTGCAAGAGGAATTTTATTTAGTTTCTTAGCTGAAGTTTTACTTGCATTCCTTATCGCATTTCTACGCATTCTCTTATAAAAAACAAACGATTGGTTTGATTTGTTTACATAACAGCATGGTAAATGAGTCATATTCATTCTTATTGCTAGGAAATTTCACTTCATGCTGTTTTCTTTTTGTCTTCATCAGAAATATTTTTGGTTGCCCTGATATGCAAAATATGTTTGATGGTTTAAAAATGTACAATGACATAATGCTTTTCAAAATGTATGAATGATTTCATATCATTATCAATAATAGATAATTTGTATTTTATTGTTTTATAAGAGACACTACATTCGATTGCTATACTATATTACATGCAATCATTGTGTAATCTTTGAATAAGAATACTACCCTATAATGTTTTGTAAATATGTATATATATATATATATATATATACTAGCAAAAGCAGCCCGTGGACATCCACGGGCGCTAGCTGTGTTTATGATTAATCACCGTACCGTATATTTGTCTCAATCAAGTGAATAAGAAAGTCGGGTAAAGTTGTTTTTTACCAAGAAGTATTTACAACATGTGAGTAGGCCTATGTGTTATTTATCCAAAGCTTGCATGAGTTCTGAAGAAAATGCATTTTCATCTTGATAAAGACGATATGGATATTATAATTATGTCCAAGTGGAATATCCATGCATAGACAAAGAGGGAGCAATTTGATCTTGCCATATTTCTGTGGTTTAATTAGGGGTGGGAGTTTCGGGTATTTTTTCAATTCGGGAACCCGACGATTTTTCGGGCGGGTTCCCGGTTACCCGAAAATCATATAACACAAATTGCAAGCTTATATTTACCCTTAAGAAGCTATTAACACTGGGAAAAACTCGAAAGCGCATCACTGCAGTGGGGCGCTACATGGATATTTACATGTAGATATTAAATGGCTGGTCGACGTTATCTACCGCCTTGTCATGTTACATACATGAGTAATCATTAAATACTTATTTTCGGGAAACGGGCATGTAATATTTTGACCCGGGACCCGATGCTCTCGGGCGGGACCCGGGTACCCGGTTTTTAGTCCCAGCACTAGGTTTAATACTCAGAGAAATTAAGGCCATGAAAACATAACGTGCATAATTAGCGGTACGTCCCTTGTAAAGGATGCAGAAATTAGGGGGGGGATTTCCATTTTCTTTTTAGGGGGATTATGGCCCCCTTATATGGGTCTTGGGAGGACCGACGGATTGACTTTTCCCTACTATACCCTCCCGTGACCCCAGCGCGAGGGGAGACGGGAGTAATATTCTATACGTATCCTATCATAGTGGAAATATTTTCAAAGGAAATTTTGGTTGGTTTGGTTGCTGGGGAGGGGCTCCTTCTTTACACCGTGGCAACCATATTTTACATCCTATTTAGGCCTACATCATCATCAAAAGACTTATTTTTAGCCAAAAAGGAACCGTGGAAGAAATTTAACCTAATTTGGAACACATTACCGAACTATTCCCCCCCCCCCTTCCCGCGGATCTTCTTCTTATCAGTCCCTGCATTTGATATCAGTCTCTGATTTTGATACCCTAAACGCGTAACCCGGGTTATGCGCCTATATTGCTGAAAAGGTAAACTTTTTATCCGTTTTTACGTGGATGATGTACCCTACCGGCCTCAATGAGACATCCCCCCCCCCAAAAAAAAAAAAAAAAAACAAACCAAACCAAACCAAACCTTTCAAAGTTTAATTGAGAAAGTAATGGCATACTTGAATCGATCCACCCGATCGCGACGACCGCCCCCAACCCCCACCCCCCCGCTGGGCGGTCATTGAGACCTGTACATTATCCACGTAAATCACTTGCTGAATTAAGAAGCAGATTGAAGTAGGGGGAGATTTTGAAACCCTAAACAGGGAAACCCCTATTTTTATACCCATAACGGCACTTTTATATCTTGCTTGGTATTTTTACATCCTATTTATTACGCCTACATCATCATCATAAGACTTCTTTTTAGCCAAAAAGAAATTTAACCTAATTTGGAACACATTACACAACTATTGGATTCCCCCCCCCCCCCTACGCGGATCTTATTCTTATCAGATTTTCTGACAGTGTCAAATTAGGGTCTGTGCTTGCAGACTATACCGTACCGGCCTCAATGAACGGCGAACGTCTGTGATCATGAAGCTTCAAATGATGGAGCTCTATGCGTGAAACAGAGTTCATGTACCTGTATACGTGTGTTGTTGCGCTGTATATATACTGTACATTGAAGCCATCCATGCATGCGGATATGGCCTTACACGTCAGGCTGTTCTAATTATACTCCCTCTGGAAATTCAATGTTTAAAAATGAATTTATGAAATATGGACGGGACGTCAGCCCTTAAGAAGTGCCTCCCACCACTCTAAGAACCATTCCCCACCCGTGGGTACCAAAAGGCCGGGACCGAAAGGGCCAGGGGCTGTTTGAACCAAAAAAAGAGCCCCAAATCCTTAGTGTATTATATTAATAGATAGAAGATAGATAGATAGATAGATATATATATATAATTTTGTTTCTATACTGAGCTAAAGTAGTCTTTACCTTTTGTGTATGTACTTTCAAAACTATATGATGCCATTTCAAAATAACCCATATATACATGGTTATTTTTTCAACAGATTTTAGAAAATATCACCTTCTACACATTATGAGTTTTAAAGATGATAGAAATGTGCGACGATTTCACCATTTTCGTAAAAAAACAGTTGCTCCCCTTCTTCCTAGCTTGTGTTCTCTTCTCCTCTCATTCTTTCTCTACTACTTGGGAGTAACTCAATGTACTGTCACATGTTATAGTTATTTTTATTATATTTACCATAATGATCTTCATTTGCACATGTATGCAATTTTAATTTGTACACAAAACAAATATCGGCCTTTGCACGTTTGTCCTTGTTTTTGATAGTTTTTAGCTCAATAAAATCTGTATATATATATATATATATATATATTATGTATGTTCTTATTTATTTTTTGTTATGAGTTTATTTTCATGATTTTGTTGGCTATTATTCTTACTATTGCAATCAGGGCCTCATGAAAGACCACCAATATTGGTGATAATGAGTCACCCTGTATAAATATCGGAAATAAATAAATAAAAACACTCAGATTGGTAAGTGAACAGATTCGTGAATGTATAGAGCCTAGGCCTATTAATCTATTCAATTTTTAAAAATATTTTAAAAAATTAAAATACAAGCATTTTTACCACTACATACCGGCTACACATAGGCGTACCGTGTAGACAGTTTGCACCATAGAGTGATAGGACTGTTTCTGTCTCTAAGTGAATAGCCGACCCTGTCAAAATAATAAGAGAGAGAATTTTCAGTCTACGGTACTGGTAGATCTAGAAACAGAACTTTAGAAGTCTTTTCGAATTTCTATTTCTACATGTAAGTCAGACACTTGTTCAAATTGCTGAGTGCTCTATTATTTACCAGTTTTATTCTTATATTCCTTTGTTTTTCCCCTCTCTGTTTGTCTCCTAAGATCTCAAATCGAAAATATCCCCGTCTGAAAGAGGTAGATGATGTTTTAGGTGGTGCAGCTGCGTGGGAGAATGTTGATTCAACAGCAGGTATGAAACCATGTTCCAGTTATATTCAACAATGTTGTTCTCTAGATAAGATGTATAAAAATCGTCTTATTGTATCCCCCGGGATACTATGGGATACTATGGATTTGGCATCGGCAGAGATTTTCTTGTGAGCGTTCTACTGGCTGCAGTTTTTGTCGGATCACCTTCAAATTTCACATGGAGGTGCATTATGGTAAGATGAAGAAGCCTATTGTTTTTGGTGTGGGCGGAGTCATGGTTGCCATGGTAACCATTTTTTAAAAGAAATAGTAAAGATTGTCTTGTGAACGCTCTAGCGGCTGCAGTTCTTGTCGGATCACCTTCAAATTTTGCATGGAGGTGCATTATGGTAAGATGAAGACGTCTATTGTTTTTGGTGTGGGCGGGGTCGACATGGCTGCCATGGTAACCATATTTTTAAAGAAATAGTAAAGATTTTCTTGTGAGCGCTCTAGCGGCTACACTGCCTACAGTTCTCGTCGGATCACCTTCAAATTTCGCATGGAGGTGCATTATGGTGAGATGAAGACGCCTATTGTTTTTGGTGTGGGCGGAGTCGACATTGTTGCCATGGTAACCATATTTTTTAAAGAAATGGTAAAGATTTTCTTGTGAGCGCTCTACCGGCTGCAGTTCTTGTCAGATCACCTTCAAATTTTGCATGGAGGTGCATTATGGTAAGATGAAGACGCCTATTGTTTTTGGTGTGGGTGGAGTCATCGTTGCCATGGTAACCATATTTTTTAAAGAAATAGTAAAGAATTTCTTGTGAACGCTCTACCGGCTGCAGTTTTTGTCGGATCACCTTTAATTTCAAAACAACTAAAAAATGACCAAAGTACAAAAAGGTCAAATTTGTCAGCAGTGATACCCGAGGTTCCCAAATTGCCACTTTATCCATTTCAGTCACAACATTGATTCAAATGGGGGATGGGTGACGGGGTTCGGGAGATACATGTACTCGGACTGGTCCCCCCCTCCGAGTGCTCTAGTTTTCTATTGTTTTGATTTTGTATGTAAAGTGCGTAGGGCCACTGAACCCACTGAACTATATTTCTTGTAAGTTGTATTATGGCTGATTGGCTAAACTTTGAATATATCACATATTAAGTTGTTTTTAAACTTTAATACAAGTCCTGGATCAGGCTCAATTTTTTTCCAGGATATAAAAATGTTGAAAGATTAGGAGTATTCAGAAGAGTATTTAAAATGGAAAGCATGGTCATACAGATATCCCTACCTACGTGTATAATCTGTATATGATTTTTATCATTCTGTTATTGGGCTCAAAACTAATTTGAGAAAAGTGATAATCGATTGGTTTAAACCAACTAGATGCACCAAGAAAAAATGTTTTTCACCCAAACTATGCCCTTATCAGACACTGAATATTGCCTTCAAAGGGTGATCCTAAGTTGAGTTGGATGAAAGCAGAATAATTAGAGGAACATGGTGATGATTGGAAAGGGCTTTTGATGGTAAGAAAGTTTCAACTATTTGGAAAATTAGATCACTAAATCTGTAGATGTAAATCTCAAATTAGAGCTCTCCCAGTTGTTGTACTCGAAAATACTGTGAATTTCCATCATTCTCTACCAGGTATCTTTTTCCTCTCATATGTTATGAATGACATGTATTTGTTCTAAAAATATTTTTAAAACTAGCTTAGCTACATGTTCTGGAAAAATCCTTTTTTCGCTCAGGGCAAATTTTAAGGTTGGCTTTAATATAATACATCACATTTTAAATTCCTGGAGCATGCATAGTGATCTGAAATTGAAAATTAATAACTTTCTTATTGTTTATCTGATTTCATTCAAAATGTCACATATTTGTTCCTTTGATCTTTATTATATACTTTTGATTCAGAGAGTTACGCCACTGCCGCCACGTCATATTCTTGTGTGCGCTTTATAGGCCACATTTCTCAATGGATTTTATTCTAATTTTGAATGAAGATGTATCTTGGTATAATCTACAAGCCTATAGATTTTGGTGAAGCTGCCTTCAGTGTTCCGTTTGTATAGGGTCAAAGGTCATATTTTAATAGATGTCTCGTGTGCACCCTTTGTGTGGTCTAACTGCTACATTTGTGGACAGATTTCCTTCATATTGTATATGGAAGTGTATCTTGGTAAAGTCTATGCACCTGTAGTTTTTGTTGATGCTGCCCCCAGTGTCCCGTCTTTTATATGATCAAAGGTGATGGCGTTAGTGCACTCTGCAGGCCACATATTTTGATGCATTTCTTTCAAATTTTGTATAGAGATGTATCTTGGTACAATCTACACATCTTTACTTTTTGGTGATGCTGCGGCTGCTGCCCTCGTTCCGTCCTTTATAGGGTCAAAGGTCATTTGGCCCTTTTGTGCGCTCATACTGCCAATTTTCTTGACAGATTTCTTTCAAATTTTGTATGGACGTGTATCTTGGTCAAATCTACGCACCTCTAGTTTTTGGTGATGCTGCCATCAGTGTTCCGTCTTTTATCAGGTCAAAGCTTTTTGGACGATGTCTTTTGTGCACTCTGCAGGCCATGTTTCTTGACGGATTCCTTTCAAATTTTGTATGGAGATGTATCTATGTACAATACGAATGTGTTCTTTTTGATACTACTGCCCTCATTGTTCCGTCCTTTATAGGGTCAAAGTCCTTATGTAATTTTGCACTCTGCCACATTTCTTCGCAGATTTCTTTCAAATTTTGTATGGAGGTTTGTCTTTATTAGTAAAATCTACACAACTTGAGTGTTTGGTGATGCTGCCCCCAGTGTTCCACTTTTTATAGGGTCAAATGTCAGATTTTGGTTGCTGTCTTGCATGCATTCTGGCAGGCATTCTGGCAGGCATTCTGGCAGTCACATTTTTTCAGATTTTGTATCGAGGTCCATCATATTTTACTCTAGACCTCTACAGTTTTTGGAGATGCTGACCCCCAGTGTTCCGTCTTCTATAGGGTCAAAGGGCATATTTTAGTAAATATCTTCTGTTCGCCCTGCAGGTCACATTTCTTGACAGATTTCTTTCAAATTTTCTATAGAGTTACATTATACTCTAATCTACACACATATTGTTTTGGTGATACTGCTCCTAGTGTTGACAATAGTCCGGGTCACTGGTGGAGATCTTGACGTCATCCTTTTGTTTGTTTGAGGGAGGGGAGGGGGGAGGTTTTTTGTTCCTCCTTTGAACAAAAAGGATGACACAAAAATCCATTATTGCAGCAATGGACATTTCTAGTTGATATGGTTGATTTATTTTACCTGACTGCTAAGAAAGTATGTGTATGCTTGTAATAAACATCCAGGGGACTGATGGCTTTGAATATTCTCTGAGGGACTTGGTAATGAGGTTTAATGCCTTACCAAAAGGGGACATGTGCATCCACTTGGTTTCGAACCCCCGTCCTCCCAGTTACAAGACTACTGATCTACCTCTGAGCCATCACGGTTTCACCTTACTGAGCAACTTGTTAGCATATTTGAATTTTCCTTCAAGATGTCCTTGAAACTTCAATAGGATTTCACTCCATATTTTTTTATTTATTTCTAAATGTTTGCCTTTTATTACTTCCTTTTTTCCCCTTATGCCGCCAGAAAAATGCCCTAAGTGTGAGCACCCGAGGGCCTACTTCATGCAAATGCAGACTCGTTCAGCTGATGAACCAATGACCACCTTCTACAAGTGCTGCAACCCACAGTGTGGACATAGATGGAATGAATGATGGACCAGGAAGACATGACATTTAATTTGCAATTAGAGGGCTTGGTCGAAGAGATGTGTCATTCTGGCAGTGCAGGCATTGCTGGACTTAGCAGGATGTGATCTGTTTATAAGGGCTGCATAAAGTTTATCTTTGACCTGTGATCATTTGCATGGAACTCCTTTCTGCTTGACTTTCATAAAGATAAGTAGTTTACAGCTAACTGAGTAGCAGTTCAGTTGCTGTACATCTGACCTTGAGCTGTAAAAGGGTTCGGATGCGACTGAAGCCTAGATGCACTTAAATCTGGATATGGAGGGTGAACTACTCACGCTACAAGTATAGCTCAGTGTGTTGGAACTTCTTGGCATTTTTTCATTATGCAGGTGGTGCATCATGATCAACATTTCCCAAAGTGAAGAGTTGCATCAATGCAGTGTGAGCCTATTATACTATTGTGTTACCTCATGTTTCTTGGAATGTTTCTTGGAATAGATAAAATACCAGGGATCATTGCATGGAACCATCATCACAGATTATAGACAAGTAGATTTATATGTCTCTCTCTACTTGTCCAAGTTGACCTTCTTAGCTTCCTCCAGAGACAACTTTCAAGACAAGCATTTATAGTTGCTCCAAAGTTGTCTTATCTTTCTAAATGCCTGCACAAGATAGCTTTGATCTATTTTATTTGCAGCTGAAAAAAAATTAAACTTTGACATCTGCAAATCAATCCCTCAATCTCCTATGTGTACCACTGTGTTTGATCATTAGTGTTTGAAGTCAAATATTATACCATGGCAATATGTGTTTATAAAATTTTACCCTCAATACAGGTAAATGAGATATTTTGTCAACACATCTACAAGCTATTAATATTGTACAGACCATGGCTATAGATTCATAATAAAATGTTGTCCTTCCAATTTATTTGTTTATTTTCTAAAGCATAGTTTATTGTAATTCATGTCTTATCCATAGGTTTATATTGAATCAATGATTAAAGTGATGCAATAACATGTAATCAAATCATTTTTATGCCTCCGCCCACCAAAGGTGGTGCCGGAGCCATTATGCTTTCGGGTTGTCCATCTGTCCGTCCCGCTTTCTGATTCTCGCGATAACTCAAGAACCACCTGAGTTATGAACTTCAAACTTGGTTCTAGTATTTATCACCATAGGTAGACGATCTGATTAGATTTTGGGGTACAAAGGTCAAAGGTCTCAGAGATAAATTTGTTAAATCTCAGGTGTCAGCTTCGTTCTCACGATAACTCAAGAACCATTCGAGGTATGAACTTCAACTTGGTGCTAGTATGTATCAGTGCTGTGGTCGAGTCCATCCCATCCAAGTCCGAGTTTGAGTCCGAGTCCTGGCATCCGAGTCCGAGTCCCGATGGGAACATCTTAAATTGCAATTTTTGACATCACATTATTTACCTTATGATAAATGTGTTACTGTGAACTCTCTATAACATAAATAGTTGTCTGGTTCATTGACAACTTCCATTTGTCAGAGAACTTAATTTATGAATGTGGACAACTGTAAAGGCTTGCTCACAAATGAGTGATTTGTTGCAGTGACCTGGTGTACTGGTGGAATTTCAGAAGTTTTATTGACCCAAATACTGAACAAGTGAACACGTATACACTCCTTTTGTGCCAGGTACAATCTCGTTGACAAGTGGCTAATATGTGAACAAGCGTTATCAGGCCAAGCGTTATCAGGCCAAGTATTTTGCTTGTATCCACAGTTATTATAGAGAGTTGACTGTATTGTTTCTGTGATACCTCGACGAAGAAAAGATGTACACAAATTAATATTTGTTCATTTCAAAGGCCTGTAATTTTATTTCATTTTTTAAAACAAAATGCAATCAACATACATACCAAATATTTATTGTGTGCATGCCCTTGGATAATTTTTTGAGCTAAAATTAAAAGCAGAAAATGGAAAAATTGCTGGTCTCAACCCGATTTTCGCCCAAGTCAGGAGTCACCATTGGTCGAGTCCGAGACCGAGTCCCGAGAAATAGGGACTCCAAACCACTCTCAATAAGCTAGTTCGGGGTTAGCGCATGGTACAAATGACCCCAAATATCCACAGATATTTTAGACATGGAGGGTCCCTTTATGTGCACTTCAGAAAAATAACTCTGGGAGTGATAGAGGTGCCTCATGAATAGCTTTTGTTTCCCCCTTTAAAAAGAATACTTCCACCTGGATATCATGGAATGCACCATTAGTGCATAATTGAATAATGATTACATGACATTCATGAGCACATATCGAATATTAGTGTCAGTGGGTTTTAGAATTTGCTACAGATGACCTTTATCTGCTCATGCTCGGATTGCATCTCCGAAGTGGCTTATTCCGAGTCCTGAATCAAGTCTTACAGCACTGGTATGTATCACCATAGGTAGGCGATCTGATTAGATTTTGGGGTAGGTAGGTCAAAGGTCATAGAGGTCAATTCTGAAATTGAAGGTTTTATCCTTGTTAACACAATATCTCAAGAACCAGTTGATCCATTAACTGCAAACATGGAACTAGTATGCATCACCATAGTGAGACGAACTGATTAGATTTTTGTTCACGTATGTTAAAGTTGGTCATTATATGTGAAATTAATGTTTTAGCTTTATTTATTTTATCTAACAAATAGTGGAAATGAAATATATGTACATGATTTAGGCCTCCTTTGACTATCAGTAATGATATCCCACTAACTAATTTTCATTCCCCTATCACAAAAGCAACCTAGGGTTTTTTCCATATTATTTTCACCTTATTGGTTACTTGTATAATTTTTTGTGGAGCACTTTTGTGGAGCACTGTAAGTTTTCTTATGCCATATGAATCCCCTCATCTTATTTTCCCTTACATTGTTCTGACACAGGACTTAGGGGGGAAATGCATAAAAGCTGTACTCTTCTTTTGGTAGGATCATCAAACTCATGAATACTGAGCACTGGTTAATCTCTTGAAAGCATAAATTTTCTGATGCCTTAGATGTAGGTCTGTGAAGCTCCCTCCGTTACATTGATAATTATTGTTGATCTTTTGTGAATAACTTGAGCAGGCATGTAACAGTGCTCAGCAATTAAACATTCATTACTAGCCTCGTGAACCAACTTACCTCAAGACACCTCACAAGACATTTGAGGAACCTACAAAATGGTGCTTTAAAGGTGCTTTAATGACGTAAAAGCGTATGCATGTTGCATACAGCTTGAATGTTAAAATTTTCACTGTTTTCAATAAAGTGAACATTTAAACTTATCTAATAAAGAGTACCTTAATGATCTTTTCTTTTCAATTGTATGATGTTTCTAAAAGATTAAATATTATAGCAGCTGGACCAGGGCCCTCTTGCATAGAAAGTTGTGGTTAAATGCAAGTCAAAAATTAAATGCAACTTGATTTTCAACCACTCAGGATCGCATATTTTGAACTTTAATCTTGCCCAGGTCTCCCCTAAATTTATCTTATGTTATAATCATGGTTATCATTTTAGCACACACTGTTCTTATTACTAGTTTTATCCATTAAACCTTTAACCTCTTGTTTCATTGCATTGATTCTATTTTTATGCAAGATGGCCAGGGGCCTCTTGCATAAAAAGTTGCGGTTAAACACAACTTGATTTTCAACCATTCAGAATCGCGTATTTAGGACTTCCGTTTAATTTTTGGAGTTGCATTTAATCGCAACTTTTTATGCAAGAGGGCCCAGGTCTCCCCTAAATTTACCTTATGTTATAATCATGGTTATCATTTTAGCACGCACTGTTCATATTACTAGTTTTATGCATTAAACCTTTAACCTCTTGTTTCATTGCATTGATTCTATGTTGAATTTCCTTCTTACTAAAATGGAATCAAACTTAAAACTTGAAACTTGAAGAGAGTCAGGATACAGGAGTAGAATGAAGCAGATATAGTATCTAAACTATCAAAGACAAGAAGAAAAATATGTGGAGAAGTGGTAGCTATGTCTTCTTGATTTCAAATTATCCAGGAGAACATATGGAACTAATACAATGTAAGAAATAACAAGCGCAATTTTGTATGATGATAATCATTGACATGAAACTGACACTTGCAATGATTTTCAATATAAAAGTTAAAACAGAAATGAAACTTAACTCCTGTCACAAATGTGTTTGTCAGCTAAAACCTGGCAAATGAGGATTTTGATGAGTGAAAAGAGAAACACAGAAATTGATATGGAACAAAAGTGGAGGAGCAAATAGAAAAAGAGGGAATTAAGAGAGAAAAGGAGAGAAGAAGGATCAAAACTTTATGGTTGAGTAAGCAAGCCAGGTGAAATTAAAAGACTCCCCAAAAGTAACATTTTGAAACACTCAACAAAGTAGCTAATTACAAACTCAAGCATAAACTGTTGATGAGATATGGAAGGACATAGTAGAACAAAGCCTGTTATTTCATAAAATGCCTTTTATTGACTAGAATATGGATATTTCTAAGCCTTTTCATAACTCTCAGCTAGGCTGATACCAGCCAGAGCCAATATCAATTCTTGTCAAGTCTGGATTTTGCACCCTTTCACAAAAATGGCTTTTGCTCACTCAAGAGTAGAATACTGGTAGATATTTTGGTGTCATTTGTTAGAAGAGATCCTATGCTTTCCACAGGTATGAAAATTTCCTTGTAACATATTGAAACATTTATTTGGGTAGACTTTTTCCAACTGTTACTTTTTTCTGGGACGTCTCTAACTTGAGATTGGAGCGCCCCAAAGAGCAGCCTGTGCCTCCAGCATTAACTCCCAAACTCCCAACTAATGGGGTGTTGCAAGAAAGTTGCGATTGATTGCAAGTTGCAACTGATCGGTACTGACCAATCAAAATCATTGTTGCAAGCGCATCTTCTTGAATGGGCAGGCCCTGAACCATTCAGAATGGTTGTTCTAATTTTGCTTTACAATTTGCAATTGATTGCAACTTTCTTGCAACACCCCATTAGTCAACTTTGCACAACACGAAACCAAGTGCCACTCGTTTCCCCCCCCCCCCCCAACTCCAAAAAGAAAAATCTGGGGGGCGAGGGCAAAAATAAATTTTGACGCGCATTGATTCGCACGCACGCACACTGCTTTCCTTTTCTTCATCCTCTTCCTCTCCCTCTCCCTCTCCCTTTCCCTCTCCCTCTCCCTCTCCCTCTCCCTCTCCCCCTCCCCCTCTCCCACCTCTTCTTCTTCTTCTTCTTTTTCTTTTTTTTTCCTTTTCCTCCTCATCCTGTTTTATTTATTTTTTACTCTTCTTTCTAAGGTTCGCCAGTGGAGCGGGGGCTGTCAATTTGGACCCCCGGGATCCTCCTATTGACGGGCAATGGTTTTCTGTCACCATCATTTTGCTCTACGTCCTTTCGTTCTGGACAGTATCTATTGCAATGCCTGTTTCTTTTATAAATTTTATTTCTGACGAAGAGCATTTCCTGACGTGCACTAATAGCGACACCGGATGAGCTGAGTCCTGTACGTCATAACTTTTACTCAGTATTGGGGAGTGAGGCTGTTATCTTGAAATGGGTGAAATGTTTATTGGTTAGTGCATCATCTAATATAACAACACTGTATTCACATACATGTATAGATAATAAATTATGAGTACTGGAGTAATTATGAGTACCTGTAACATAAAGAGATACAATCAATCTTACGGTTGATATCAATCGTAAGTCTATGGCAAACCATGTACTGAAGAGTTACAATTGATCGTAAGATTGATTGCATTGGCGGATCCAGGGGGGGGGGCACTTCCGGCCCGTGCCCCCCCCCCTCTTTCGGAAGAAAAGTATGCATTTTGACCATAGACGATCCGCCATTTTCTAAAAACACACTATTAAACTCATTGAACTTCTCAATAACGAACTAGAAGAAAATCAACTTAAATGTCCCTGACCCTGTCTTGCCAGGACTGCTTCCATGCACAAAACTAACACCCTAGCTCTTTGGAGTCATCAAGTTGCAGTGACGAGATACATATAAAAATGATACCAAACTCCTCTAAAACTCAATCACCCAAACTGATATCAACAACAAAAGGGTAAATCTATATATTAAAAAAAAAAAAAAAACATTTCCCCTGCCATGCCTATGTCATTACATGTGTATATAACCCTATATTCACCCTTGGTGAATCCGGGCACCAATTAATTGCCAGAGTTTTGAGATTCGCATAGATGTATAGTGATCTCGTTTTTGAAACATCACTTTCTTATTCCTTGTCCAGTTTCTTTCAAACTTTCACCATCATGTTTTTCACACAAATAATCTTATTACACAGGATAGATCGAGGGCACGAAATGTTGAAATCCAGAAGAACATATAAACTAGACAGCAAAGCGACAAAGCTTTCAAAAAAAACGTGTTAAAAACACTATTTCTTATGCAATTTTTCCTTGGTTATTATAATCCCTAGAGACCAAATTTTTTGTTTCTTTCTTTTTTCCCTATTATCCCAATCTCTTTCTCTCTTTTGAATTGATGCATGGTGGGATGATCGAAATCGACCAGTCTATGGGGTCTGTTAATTTGGGGGCCCGGGGGGGGGGGGCTAAACCCGACGGCTACGGTCAGAAATTGGTTTAATGTTTAATGCCATTACATTGCGTCCCAGAAAAAGTGAACACTTGGACTAAGTCTTCAGTTCCCAAAACACATACAGTGGCGTATCCAGGGGGGCGCAATAGGCGCGCCCCCCCCCCCCCATTGGCCGTCGTAAAAAAAAAATATAGCACTATATAGCACTATTTTGCATCTCAGCCCTTCTTCAAAAGCAAAAATTTCCCCCACATGACGGCGATCAATAATTCCCGACGCCCCCCCCCCCCTATTGGGAAATCCTGGATACGCCGCTGCACATAGTTCAAAATATTTTGCAGGAAACGTTCGTACCTGTCACGGTGGATAGCTTATTATGGTCTCAATCAAACGACAAAAAAATGGCGATATTTTAAGCCCGAGTGAATAAGTAAAAGTGACTTTTGTGAAAGGGTGTAAAGTCCATGACTTGACAAGAATGGTATTTGTTGTGACCTGGTATTAACAAATTCGAGTACCGTAAAGAGATGACATGCAGTTGGAAAAAGTCTCCCCAAATGAACATAATCAAAATACATGTATGTTCATGAAATTTTCATATCTGGGATAGCTTAGAGTCTAATATCTTATGACAGCAAAACATCTAACGATATTTTACGCTTCAGAGAGCAAAAGCCATTGTTGTGAAATGGTGCAAAATCCATTTGTACTGGTTCTGGCTGGTATCAGCAAAGTTGAGTCTTGAAAAAACTTTAAAAATAATGTTCATATCATTCTTATCATTTAAGTTTAGTTTTAGTTAAGTTAGTTTAGTTTTATTTGGCTTTCTTCCAACAATAAGTAACAGAAAGTAACAGTAACATTTTCTTCGAAGCAACACTTTTCTTCAACAATAGTAACAACGTAACACTCAGGCTCTACAAGTATAACAAAATAATATGAGTCACATGTACATGGGAATAAGAAGGCAACAACATTTCGAGAAAGACAACAGGAGGAGACCTTAATGAAGCACAGCTTGTAAGATAAGGTCCCTCAGGAATGGAAAAAATATTTTGAAAAAACATGTTAACTTCAAATGCGCAATATTAAATGAGGAAAAAGATTTTTAACATGGTGACTATCTGTACAATGGGGTAAGGGAGATTTTTTACATCACAAGAGGATATAGGAGTCACGGAAGAAAGGGCGAAACAGAGAAAGGAAATATGTAGAGGAGGAGGTTGAGAGAGAAGGAGAAAGAGAGGACGGAAGAGGAAGAGAAGATAAAGATATAATAAAGTGTTACATATAAGACGACAAAAGACATACATCTTCACAAGACAAAGACGTAACAAGAAGACATTCTCGTTTGTAAAATTAAATTCGGTATAATAGTGAAAATTCATAACATTGCATTTAAATGGGCACCCTCATCAAGCATGTTTCACCCCCAGTTAATTTATAAGAATAAAATTAATGCTTAAAATATGACACTAGTGGGGGTGCCCCCCTCCCGCGTGCCCCACGCACATATAGGATATACGTACGGAGCGTGCATTATACCCATTATACCATAGCATTATACATGGCAGCATTCGCGCGCTAGCCTATGCTATGCTCATAGGTTATGCTAACCTAGTCTATAGCGCACGCGCGGGCTAAAAAGTTAGCTGCTAGTTGCCGATCCTGCTGGTGAGACGAGGAGGAGACAGAGCATTCGAAAAAGCTCTAGAACCACGAATACCGTTCATAGATTGTGAAATCCTTTTTAAAATCGCATTAGACGATACTGCTTCCTTTGATGTACCATTAGAAATCATTTCAGTTCAGTGGTCTGGACGGGGATGCCAATAATTGGTAAGCACAATTACCATGATTACCCTGTCCCTAATTATATTTCCCAACGGAGCCCTGCTGCCGGCCGGCGCTGAAGCGCCGGCGGAGGCCGGCTACATCACCGTCATTGATAAGTCAGTGGTAGCACTAGCAGGTCTAGACAGAAATAACCGTCTGAGACCGAGACAGAAACGCTCATTCCACTCGCCTGTGCAAACTCACTGACCGCCGAGGAACAGTAGGCATGTCGTTGTTAAACTTAAAATGTGGGCCAAAGTCGTTATTATGCCCAGCCGCCATTAAATCCGCCTGAACAAGTGAATAATTAGTCAAGTTTCTTGGTTTTCATTGTTGAAATTCAGTTGTTTATAACGGAATAAATTAAACGCTATCGTTATCGATTCATAACTGAAAAAATCATCAGCAAGAAAGAGCGGGATTCGAACCCGGGACCTTAAACGCAAGTGCAGTGTAGAAAGAGAATACTCCAGACAGTCTGACCAGACGCCTTTACCATGTTTACCACTAGACCACGAGCAATTGACAGCCAATGATCTTGCTGCACTAAATCTATTAGGCCTACATGTAGGCCTACTTAGTTTATTAAGCCGCTTTATACCTCCGCTCCATACAAATCCTATCTATACCTCCGTTCTGCTGTTTTTTTTATATCATAGGTAGGATTCTTGCCAATTTGAGGATTACTGGGCATATTAGCTATGCCTATGAATAGCCAAAATGTGAATATTACAATTTTTAAAAATATTTGTGTAGGCCTCCTAGGGCCTAAATTAAATAGATTAGGCCTAGGTAGGCACGCTCACATATTTTTTAATGCTCATGAAAATCTAGTGAAACTTACCTTAAATTGAAGAGATTTTGTCACAGAACATGAAAATGTATTGATCTAGACGTAAAATTTAATATAGGCCTAACTATAGTTATGATTTTTTATATGCGACAACCTCGCCAATGGGCAGTCAGGGCAAATTCGTCGGCATTTTTGATGTCCAAGAGATCAGCTGATCAGTGCGCATGCGCGTGTTGCATTCGGTTCAAATTCGTCAATATACGGGACTACATGTTGGAAAATTCACCGCGAAACTGGCTGACAAGGGTTTTTTCGAGCCGTCTTGGCAGTTAGTGGCAGAAAGAACCGTCACGAATTTGGTATCAAATCAATCCTTACAATTTAAATTTTATAGTAGAATATGTACTTTTGATGTAATGTGTCTGATACTTAAATTATATTCACGAAATCAGACAAATTGAAGCAAAAGTGGTACTTATAGACATATTCAAACGCAATTTGCGTATGGATTATGATGTCGTCGGCGAAAAATACTTGCAATGTAAAGCTGAAGTCGCAAGGAAAATGATGTCATATTTCTTTTAACCATTGATTTATATAAAAGCTCCTAGAATGGGAACTTTGAAGGGGGAGTGCATGATAGCGAATGGACAGGTGACCGATCTAGCGTGTCGCAACGTTTGTACAGCAGAAATGAACACGGAGAATGCGCCCTCTCGTGTTGGATGAGCGTGCCTAGCCTAGGCTCTAGGCCTAGGCTATACTTAATTTAAACGAACAGTTATGTTCAACTTGCCAATTTGACTGTTTTATTCCTTTTTGCTCCTTTTTCAGGTAATTCAGGGTCCAAGGTTTTCTCCGTTTGAAAATCTTCCAGCCGTATTCAAACTGTTAATAGCGTGTAAGTCAATGTGTATTCGGTTTGCACAGGCGAGTGTATGGAGCGTTTCTGTCTCTAAGTTAGGGAGGTCCACAAAAAAAAAAAACCAGCACTCACTGTCACAAAACATGCCTTAAAATATTGATTAATATTCCAATTATCACACAGATGGCTCAAAACTTAACTGAAAATCTCATAAATAGTGAAAAATAAGGGCTAAATAGTCCATATCATGTGCTGAAAAATACGTTGACATATTCTGCGCGCAGCGCGTACTAGTACGTGGCTTTACAAGCAATGTACTATCGATAGTCAAACGATCATCATGCGCGCACGCGAATAAATTGGAAGAAATTCCCCCAAAATCGTAGCTCACTGCATGACAAGCCCATATCTATGCCTCTCACATGCATAGGCGATTCACTGCGGCGCGATTATTCAATGACTCGTCGATAGATAACGAACTCAACTCCCCTAAAATACAGATTCTGACACATCTCACTACATCACCCACTCAAACTATGCAAGAACAAGGTAAGTAGCGATAAAAATGCCTAAAATTGCATACATACCGCCACTTTGTTTGTCCTTCAGGGAAAAAATCCTGGGTTTGGTGGGATGTATAGGGCATCCCCTGAACGGTAAACTCGCAGACATTCAGAATACGTCATTGATAAACATAGGGGGACCAATCACAGAAAGAAAAAATCTCAGATTCATTCGCCTGTCATTCGCTTAACACAGGCGGTATCGGAAGTGTGTGCATGCATAGCGGGCCGAATCGCGCATTGACTATCTGTGCACTTGCGCGATAGCGCCATCTAGTGCCCGTGGTTGTGCCTATCTAAGTGAAGAGCTAACGAACGAGAGACAGAATTTTCGGTCTAGTCCAGATCTAGACAGAAAAATCCGTCTGTTTGGAGGAATTTTATAACATTTTTTGACTTTCGAGGCTCTCCTCCAAGACAGACGGAAGCCTACCGTAGTCACCGTAGTCGAGTACCTCTCCGCGGGCCTTAACCACTACTAGGGTCTATGACTATGGCCAAAACTATCAGACTATGAGGTACCTCACGTACCATGCCTACACGTTATTACTAATTAGAAGTCGTAGATCGACATAAATTAACTTATATAGTAAAAATAATGTATACTAAATATAGTACGCTCACCTGAATTTTGAAATAATCCAAATTTAATCCAAAATTAACCTCGTTTTGACATGTCAGCGGGGTTATCGCAAATGAATCGAGGCGAATACTAATGTAGTGAACGCGCGCGTGTGCGTACGTAGGTCACAGCTTAGCTGCGGAGCTCCTGACTCAAATGCAGTCAAAGCTGATAAATTTGTTGTTCCATCGTATTTCGGTAAAAATATTACAAATACCACGTAAGATAATCTCACAAACCTTACTTAAAATGCAATAAAATATCATTGATTTGCATGAAGGAGGATGAATTTTACGATTTGAATATTTTCCGATGAAAAAAGGCGAGAATATTATATCGCGGACGATCGCGAATGATCTTTTCTCTCATGCTGAAGCACTACTGCGCATGCGCAATGGTGATTGGCAATCGGGTTTTCGAGAGACCAGCACTGAGAAAATATCGTTGTGACATTTCTATCGCATTTTTTTTTGCCAAAGAAATATTGAAAACGTACGTATAATCACTCCGATTGCAAGTTTTTTTTATTTTCATGTAAGTATGAGTGGAGCTGGCGATTTTATGTGATGTGGTATTTGTAATATTTTAATCGAACTTTGGTCAAAGCAAAACTAATGCACAAGGTCAAGGGTGTATAGCTCGTCCGCGATGAGCCGAATACTGTAGCACCATAGGAAAGCACATAGCAATGGACCCCAACGGGAGTGGCTTGGGCAGACTTCGGTCTATGTAGGAGAGGGATTCCGCAAAGCCAGACGTAGTCTCAGCAGAGCATATCCCCGAACGAAATAGACTGATTTTTCGGTCTAGTCCTGATCTAGACAGAAATAACCATCTGTTATCATGGTTATGGGAAAATCTTTAATATTTCTGACATTTATCAACCTTCCCCATAGACAGACGGTTGACCACACGTATGCCTGAACCACTCAGCTCCACCTGAAACTAAGCTATGCATGCAGCTCCAAACTGCTGTAATTTAGTTGTAGAGTCTACCGTACTTGGATTATCAATGAATTAATAATAATAGGGGGTCGTTTCATCAAATCAGCTCCATGAGTCATAACTCTTGTCGGCGATCTACGGAAATGTCATGGACTTGACAAACATGTTTCACAAAGACATAATAAACGACAACTCAGTGATATCGATACCCTAGGCCCCTAACCTAAGTCCTAACACTCACCCTAGCTAGGCCTAGGCCAGGGTTATACTTATAGTACATGTACATGTACTACAAGCTTATCTGAAGATAAGCTTGTACTCCATGATGGTTTTCACAGGTGAATAGGCTTCAATAGCTTTTGTGTGAATCAGCGGGCCTTTTTCCAGTCTAGATCATTCATACATGAGAGCACCCAGTCTCTGTTGTTGTTGTGTTGGTTTTAGTGGCAACCAGTCAATATCTGAATATTATTGCCAATTAAAGACAGTTACAATTCATAAACAACGTAGATAATAGAGCCTCGAGGTCTAACGTTAGATTCTTAGCCCCATTTCTTCTTTTCTTTTCTTTTTTTTGTGACTAAAATTATAAGATAAATGATATCATGCCAGATTACCACTCCTGCCATGCCTGTCCTTTTTTGTAGCGCTACCCTGACAAACCTGCTCTCTCAAATGCAGACAGGGGGCATTCTTTGGGATACCTTATTTTATTTATCTCAAAATCAAACTTAAGGGCACAGTAGCCTGTATCAACTATCGTTGGTTGTTCCTCTGAGACATGTCTTATGTTGTTATGGGGAATCATTTATTAAACCTGACACATACACAGAGGGTACGACCATATTACTCCGTCCATTCATACATGTAGGCCCTTGCCTATGTGGGACTGTGTCCAACAACTGTTGCAGCAGTCAAAACTCCACAAAATTGGAGTTTCAGAGTTGAAAGTGAAATTTTGAATAATTATTTTGCTCTCATGTATGAATGATCAAGACTGGAAAAAGGCCCACTGATACACATTGTAGTGACATTGATATTATGGTATGCTTATGATTTGAAAGACTAACTGCTGACGGAGTGACGACATGACAACAGTGCCCCTGTGGTGATACCAAGCGAACGGTTCAACCTCTATTAGATAGAACTAATAAAAGAATAATCAGCATGGCTGATATACATGGCAGGCATCAATAAACTGAAAATACATGTACATGTATGAATTGTAATGATATATCATGGCATTACTTCCAACTTCCTATGATGTATCCAAATACAGGGGAAACTCATTATAAAGAACACTGTTATAATACACTCTCGCCATAACAAGGCAACCCTGCCGGCCGCACCCCCTAGCATTCCATAGTTTTCCAGCCCCAATATAACAAGGCCTCAACACAAAGAGGTTAATTTTCCCCAGTCCCAAGGAGTCTGTTATATTGAGGTTCTACTGTAATTACTTCATTCATCTGTAAATAAACCTACATGTATTTGCATCTGAACTACCAACACATTAAGGCCTATAACAGATCAGCATCTTTTAATCCTAATTGCCTTCTCAAACAATAATTGACCTCAATGACCTGACCTACTTTCTGTCATTTTGTACTAAAATTTCACTTTCTAAACTCAATTGAAACCTTCCCTATTCTGTTCTGATTATGTTTTGTCATATATTCGTAAAACTTCTTGCCTATTTCATAATATCATGATTTTACCAGGATATTGTGTACTTTCCTTTTTGTTGAATTCATCTTTATTTGCCATGTGGTAAAATACATCAAAATTCACATTCTTTATACACAGAACAAAACAGACATAATAAAGACGGGAATACATATTGTGAAATAATCATGACAAAATTATTAAACATAAATTTGCGGCCCAGGTCCTTGACATGAAACGTAAAAAATACATAATGCCAATGGCAGGGCAGAAAAAAAAAGGCAATATAGAATTGAATAGAATAACAAATACTACAGTAACTTAAGAGACGCAGTAGACAAACAGAAGAGGGAGACAAGCATCACAGGTAATGAGAGCAATACGTTATTTGCGCCGAAAATTATGTGTGGAACCTACACTTTGAAAACTTGTGGGTAAAGTTTGATATATGATCTTATTTTATACATTACATCCATCACAGAGATGCCAAGTTTCTGAACCGGCTGGGAGTGAGACCCTGCGAGGGAGCGGAGCGACCAAGCCTGAGGGAGCGAAGCGTCCGATTGGGGGAGGGTGTGGGATGGGGGTAGACCCCCCTCCCACGGTAGGCAGATTTTTTATTTTGGGATATGAAATTGTGTGATTTGGTGCATATCTATAATGCAACTTTATTACTTAACTTGATTATAACACTAAGAGAATTTTGCATTTAAATACTGTATCATAATTGATAGGATTGAAGTAAATTGAATATATCAAGAAAGTAAATGTGAGAAAATTACAATGCCCCGACCGGGATTCGAACCCGGGACCCTGGATTACATGACCAGTGCTCTACCAACTGAGCTATCCGGGCTCCCGTCGAAGCAAAGTTACAATCTCACATATAGCCCCTCTCTTTCCATCGAGCGTAGGGGGTACATCCATACCAATTCCATGAAAGAGAGGGGCTATATGTGAGATTGTTACTTTGCTTCGACGGGAGCCTGGATAGCTCAGTTGGTAGAGCACCGGTCATGTAATCCAGGGTCCCGGGTTCGAATCCCGGTCGGGGCATTGTAATTTTCTCACATTTACTTTCTTTATGATTTATGATATATTCAATTTTGCATTTATTGCATCATTGAAAAGAAAATCCGCGATCGATGCATCTTGTCAATTTTTTTTTTCCTTGCCGCGCCGGATGGCGTGAGAAAATGAGTCATGGGCGGGTGGGCGTGAGATGAGGCGCTTGGGCGTGAGACTTGGTAGGTCTGCCATCGTTATTTTCACCATTATCATCAGGCAAAACAGTAATTATTGAGCTAAAATAATATGCAGTGATTTTCTACTTGCAACATTGGGCTGTCTCGGGAAATCAAATTTAACAGTAGACTTTCATTTTCATTAACATGTCCAAACACATAAATTAGTGCTGCCCTCTATGACATAAGTGCAGAACGAAAACTAAAAAAATCTTATCTACACACACAAAAGCTATTGAAGCCTATTCACCCACGAAAACTATTATGGAGTACTAGCTTATCTATCTTCAGATAGGCTTGTCCATGTATAAGTGACTCCGTCTGGTATTTCTGTATGTAGCTGGACTGCATGCTTTGTTTCCGTTTTTCTGTAGATTATTTAAACAGCAAATAGACCTCAATTATGATACAAAGATCCACAATCCACTGAAAATACATAGATCTAGACCTATCTAATTTATAATTTACCTATGAGGTCTTACAAATTCAAAATTTCTACTTACTTTCAGCTAATGATCCATCCGATTTCTTGAAGCTGCTGCACTGCAATGATACCAAATCATCTAATTTCAGATATTTTTCTTGTAAACAGTCCTTATGATACTGAAAAGATGATAAAATGTCGCCATTTTTGTTTTGTGCAGACAGTTTGAATGACCAATCGAGCCTTGCAATGTCGATTGCAATATGATCATAATCAATCGGCCATACACAGACTGTGCTATACACTAAACTCAAGGCCCCCGTACTATGGCATATGAGAGCATTAAATCTCTGTGTACGGAGGTCAGTGGAGCCAGCCGTAGTTTCAGTGGAACAACCAATGATACAGAGAGACTGAAGCTTTTCATCCATGGGGAAGGTTGACAAATGTCAGTTTTAATAAACAACAGTTACACACTGTATTTCTGTCTACTCTGGAGTCGAGTCTAATGCTAGATTCTAACTAAAAGTCATTTCTACGCATGACTAATTAACAGAAGCCGCATGCTTAGTCTGATTAAGTTGAGTTTTATCTTAATAACCTCGCATAGTTATAGTCTATATATATGTGAGTGAGTTCTGGTCATGCGATTTCACTGTCCTGACTGAAAAAAGCTGTCTCAAAGCAATCGGGAAAGGCTAATGTCTAAATAAGAATTAGTGTGTACTGGGAGGTTTTGGAATCATAAAAATGATAAGATATTTTCTTAGTCTCGCTGAAAATCACATGCACTGCACACATAAATGGGTATATGGGACTGCACACACACGTGGCATGAATGTTCGGCCCTAAGCCTAAGTTCAACTATTTCTCGTTGTATTTTGAATATGAGGGCATTTCAAGAGCAATTGTAAACTGTAGGGGAAATCTCTAGTATTATGATTTCTTCTAAACTGAGATATAAGGTATGAGGAAGCTCACAAATTATTGTTCACCTTCCCAGAACTCAACCTTCTGTCTAAGTACACTAGTAGTAGTACTACCACTGAATCTCTATCAACACGATTAAGTGACATTTCAGTTAATTTCACACCTTTTTCGTATAGGCATGTATCGTACTAGAAACATACACTCACTGTCACTCAAGCAACTGGCCTAGGCGGCTGGACCAGGCTGTACAAATTACAAAGATCTAAACTTTTAGAGATGACTTCGCCTAATCATGTTGATTTGGGATCGGGCTAACTTGGCACTACCAGAAAAGTGAGGCCGAGTATGCCCCGGAGGGTTGAAATCAATCATGAAATAACAATGTAATGTTTTGTTGTGATTTTGATTATTAGCTAAGAATATGTTTTGAACATTCTTTTTAATAGAACTCTATGAAATACTCACTTTAAAGATAATCACGCAAGTTTCTTGAGCTAAGATCATATTAAAGTGACTTTTTATATAGTTTAATCACATGACACGGCTCGCAATTGCGGTGCATAGCATGCTCTGTATTTGGTATGGTATTCGGACTCAAAGCTCGAGGCACATTTTGCAAAACTGCAGAAATTTTTATTCATGATTTACGGTTCACTAATATAATCAGTGAGTTGTTGGTTCCATTATGTTTCAGACATGATTGATATCTACAAAGTTGCAGTAACTCCTTCACCAAAATGTTCCTCCATGCAGATACGTGTCCGACTACCAAACACAGCGCATGCTACACTATACGCATGGCGGTTGTAAGCTGTGATTATTATTAAAACTGCCTAAAGTGTATACATGTGCATGTATATTAGATCAAGAAAATTGCAAGATTATCTTCAGAGTGAGTATTTCATAAAATTCTATCAAAAGAATGGTTAAAACTGTATTCTTAGCTAATAGTAATCAAAATAAAGCACATTGGTATTTCATGATCGATTCAAACCCTCTGGGTTAACTCGGCCTCGCATTTCCCATAGTCCCGAGTTAGCCTAGATTCGTTAATTTACCATTTATTAACAGTAAAGTCAGCTGTTTTGGTGGACAATGCGAACTATTCAACTACTCGTCAAACTCCCATATAGAGAATGACTTTTCTCAAATATAAGAATCATTGAAAGAGATGGATGGTCCTGAGTTCAAAAACTGGTTGTGTCAGTTGGAGAGAACCTTTCTTCAAGACCTTAGCAATGACCAACGTTGTGCAGCACTGGACTGTCTTATTGCATCATGCGGAGATGTGCAGCTCCGCCATTTATCCACCAGACTTGAAGGACTTCTGAAGAGAGACTTCTTGCGACTTCTGCCCAAGGAACTTGCGAACTATTTATTATCCTGGCTGGATCCAATCACTCTTGGAAGATGCTGTCAGGTTAGCCAGCACTGGAATAAAATGGTGACAGAATGCACAGAAGCATGGCAACAAGCTTGCAGGTAAAGTGATCAGATCTGATTTTTTTTTGTCATTGAATGGGATATAGATTCCTCCGAATTTTTTTCCCCAAGTTATGAAGAAAAAAGAAATACTGAAAGAAAAAATTCTTAAACCCACATCCAGTATATTGCAGCAACAGCATTTGTTTCACAATGTAAAGCACTCTGTAACACTGTTGTTATGGACTGTTGAAAGGCAAATTTCTGGGATGCCACTTTTCAGACAAAAGTAGGAATTTCTATTTTTCAACATATTTTTAGCCATAGAAAACCACTTTTTATGTCTACACAAGGGCCCATTCTAGATGATTTTACCTACTTTTTATCAGTTCTAAGTGGCATCCCTGAAATTTAAAAGAAAAAAGTTTTTTATGTACATGTATACAGTGTGTACAGAAAAAAGTTTAACAGTTGCAAAAAGTATCTTCTAATAAATATTTGAAAATATTTGTAGGAAATTGTCATACTGTGGATAGCTTAGGGTCTCTTCTATTACATGACACCAAAAAGATATGGCAATATTTTAAGCTCGAGAGAGTAAAGGCGACTTTAGCGAAAGTTTGCAAAATTCAGACTTGACATGAATTGGTATTTGTTCTGGCTGGTATTAACAATTTGAGAACAGTTCAAAGTTGGACAATTTAGAATAAGGTCATGAAATTTTCATACCTATGGACAGATTAGGGTATCTCCTATCATATGAGACCAAAACCTATAACGATATTTTACTCTTGAGTGAGCAAAAGCCATTGTTGCAAAATGGTTCAAAATCCATTGTTGACTAAAATTTGTTTTGGTTCTGGCCGGTATCAGCAAAGTTGAGTCTTGAAAAGGCTTAGAACTTTCATATTCTGATCATTAAAAGTTAATTTATGAAAGAATAGGCTGTGTTTTCTGTATGTCGTGACATATCCCATCAAAAATTTACTGAGAAAGCCAGCTTGAATTATAAACTTGCCAAAATTAGTATTTCAAAATGCTCAACGAAGTAGTTAATTGCTCACTGAAGCATACAAAATTTGATGAGATACCTACAAGAACTGAACCTGTTCTTTCATAAATTGTATATTATTGAACAAAATATGAAAATTTGTAAGCCTCTTCATGACTCTCAACTTTGCTCATACCAGTCTGGATTTTTGCACATTTTCACAAAGTGGCCTTTGCTCACTTGAGCGTAAAAAATACGGGGTCCGCACGCTATTCGTAAGGACCACTATTCATTAAACACATCTTATGAATAGTTATGAATAGTGGTCCTTATGAATGGAGGTCCTTATGAATAGTGAGGTAATTTGTCTACGGTTTGCTCGCTGTTTAAAAGGACCGCTATTCATCCAAAACTGCTATTCATAGTCCTTATGAATAGCGGTCCTGTGACTAGCGAGGTTACCCCTAAAATACTGCCAGATCTTTTGATCTCATAATAGAAGAGACCCTGAGCTTTCCAAAGGTATGACATTTTGCTTCAAATACATGTATTTTAAGATATTTAATTTGGGAGACTTTTCAAACTGTTAAAAACCTGGTTCCGGTGACAGAAAAACTATATAGATTTGTTTTGTGACAGGGCTTTACAATGCAGTCAGATTTGTTTTGTGACAGGGCTAGGGTTTATAATGCTGTCAGATTTGATTTGTGACAGGGTTTATAATGCAGTCAGATTTGTTTTGTGACAGGGCTTTACAATGCAGTCAGATTTGTTTTGTGACAGGGCTAGGGTTTATAATGCTGTCAGATTTGATTTGTCACAGGGTTTATAATGCTGTCAGATTTGTTTTGTGACAGGGTTTATAATGCAGTCAGATTTGTTTTGTGGCAGGGTTTATAATGCAGTCAGATTTGTTTTGAGACAGGGCTTTACTGCTGTCAGATTTGTTTTGTGACAGGGTTTATAATGCTAATAGGCTTTACAATGCAGTCAGATTTGTTTTGTGACAGGGCTAGGGTTTATAATGCTGTTAGATTTGTTTTGTGACAGGGCTAGGGTTTATAATGCTGTCAGATTTGTTTTGTGACAGGGTTTATAATGCAGTCAGATTTGTTTTGTGACAGGGTGTATAAATGCTGTCAGATTTGTTTTGTGACAGGGCTTTACAATGCAGTCAGATTTGTTTTGTGACGGGGCTAGGGTTTATAATGCTGTCAGATTTGTTTTGTGACAGGGTGTATAAATGCTGTCAGATTTGTTTTGTGACAGGGTTTATAATGCTGTCAGATTTGTTTTGTGACAGGGTTTATAATGCAGTCAGATTTGTTTTGTGACTGGGTGTATAAATGCTGTCAGATTTGTTTTGTGACAGGGCTTTACAATGCAGTCAGATTTGTTTTGTGACGGGGCTAGGGTTTATAATGCTGTCAGATTTGTTTTGTGACAGGGTTTATAATGCTGTCAGATTTGCTTTATGACAGGGTTTATAATGCTGTCAGATTTGTTTTATGACAGGGTTTATAATGCTGTCAGATTTGTTTTGTGACAGGGTTTATAATGCTGTCAGATTTGTTTTATCACAGGGTTCTAGGAATCCAAGTTCCAGAGGATGCAGATGAGTGTCTTCATGGTAATCGGGCTAAGAATGGTCTTCACTGGAAGGCTGTGTACCAAAAGGCTCTGTGGAGGCTCAAACAATTAAGAGATGGGTCTGCATTTGATAGCACAACTTTACATGGACACACTGCTCGTGTCTACTCCCTGCACTACAGAGATGGAATAGTAGCCTCAGGTATACAGTTTACCGTAATATATGTTTATATGTATGATGCCAGAAGCTTCATTTGTTAAAGGTATAGTCCACCCTGATTACGAGTTGAATTTTTAAAAGAATCAGAAAAATGATAGAAACAGATCAGTGAAGGTTTGAGCAATATATATGATAAGAAATAAGTGATGAATGTTTGAAGTTATAATCAATCAAACAAAATTGCCAACTTTGTGACGTATATTGTGAGCTCTTCTCCCATTTGCCTTATCCCCCGAAAATCATTAATCTCCATTTTCTCTAAAGAAAATATTCCATCATACATGCACAGGTCTTAGATATAACCATTGATCATATGTTTTTACACGAAACGTGTATGAAACAAATCTGTTACTTCATAAGAAACTAAGATGATGAAAATTTATTAAGATTTTCAGTACTAAGCAAATGGTAAATATGAAGAGGATTGTAAAGAAAACTATACTACAAATTTAAATGGATGAAAGGTCAATAAACATTCAAATCAACTTAATCCCAGGGTGGACTTTCCCTTTAAAGCAAATTTACACTTTTGGTAAACTCCCCCCCCCCCTTTTTTTTTAAGGAAATATCTCCAGTGGAATATTAAACAAATGAAATTTAGAAAATAGTTCATATCCCTTACTAGGTGGTAACTCCCACTGTAGTAGGGTCACTAGGGTGTACCTTTAATTTGAGGGATTGACAATAGCTGTTAGGCAGTTGCTGCTGATGGCAGCGCTATATTACTTTTGCTGTGACGCCTACTTCCGTTAGAGGCATGAGTTATGAGTTTTCCTATTGATTAGGTAACTGATTGCAAAGTGACTTAAACATTGATTTAAATAGTACAAAAGTGTTTTTGTGGGTTTGGTGGTCCATTGCAAAGCAGCAATGGGCTGGTCAGAGAAAAATAACTTGGGCTGTATCATGTCACACCTAGCCACAATAGAAAATGTACTGTAAGCGAAAGACCGGAAGTAGACAACACAACCGAAAGCTGGACCAACAGCTCCTGCATCGTGCGTCAACCAATTAAATGGCAAAGCAAGCGTTTGATAAATTTCTGTTGACGCCATCTAGCAGCTAAATACTTTGTCTATCTCTCGAATTGAAAATCGCGTTATAGCATTTTAATATCAGTAGTCACCTCTACGATACCCACAGGCTTGCAGAATAAATAACCTAACATCAGTAGTCATCTCTATTGTACCCACAGGCTTGCATAATAACCTAATAACAGTAGTTACAAATGTACCTCTATGGTACCCACAGGCTTGCAAAATAACTTGTAATATCAGTAGTCACTCTACGCTAACCACAGCTTGCATAATAACTTTCTAATATCAGTAGTTACCTCTATGGTATCCACAGGCTTGCATAATAACCTTGTAATATCAGTAGTCACATCTATGGTACCCACAGGCTTGCAGAATAACGTAACATCAGTAGTCACCTCTACGGTACACACAGGCTTGCATAATAACTTTCTAATATCAGTAGTCACCTCTACGGTACCCACAGGCTTGCAGAATAACGTAACATCAGTAGTCACCTCTATGCTACACACAGGCTTGCATAATAACTTTCTAATATCAGTAGTTACCTCTATGGTATCCACAGGCTTGCATAATAACCTTGTAATATCAGTAGTCACCTCTACGGTAACCACAGCTTGCATAATAACTTTCTAATATCAGTAGTTACCTCTATGGTATCCACAGGCTTGCATAATAACCTTGTAATATCAGTAGTCACATCTATGGTACCCACAGGCTTGCAGAATAACGTAACATCAGTAGTCACCTCAACGGTACACACAGGCTTGCATAATAACCTTCTCATATCAGCAGTCACCTCTACGGTACCCACAGGCTTGCATAATAACTTTCTAATATCAGTAGTCACCTCTACGGTACACACAGGCTTGCATAATAACTTTCTAATATCAGTAGTCACATCTATGGTACCCACAGGCTTGCAGAATAACGTAACATCAGTAGTCACCTCTATGGTACACACAGGCTTGCATAATAACTTTCTAATATCAGTAGTTACCTCTATGGTATCCACAGGCTTGCATAATAACCTTGTAATATCAGTAGTCACCTCTACGGTAACCACAGCTTGCATAATAACTTTCTAATATCAGTAGTTACCTCTATGGTATCCACAGGCTTGCATAATAACCTTGTAATATCAGTAGTCACATCTATGGTACCCACAGGCTTGCAGAATAACGTAACATCAGTAGTCACCTCTACGGTAACCACAGGCTTGCAGAATAACCTTCTCATATCAGCAGTCACCTCTACGGTACCCACAGGCTTGCATAATAACCTTGTAATATCAGTAGTCACCTCTACGGTACCCACAGGCTTGCAGTATAACGTAACATCAGTAGTCACCTCTATGGTACACACAGGCTTGCATAATAACCTTCTCATATCAGCAGTCACCTCTACGGTACCCACAGGCTTCCATAATAACCTTCTAACATCAGTAGTCACGCCTATATTACCCACAGGCTTGCATAATAACCTTCTAATATCAGTAGTTACCTCTATGGTATCCACAGGCTTGCATAATAATCTTGTAATATCAGTAGTCACCTCTACGGTACCCACAGGCTTGCATAATAACCTAATATCAGTAGTCACCTCTACGGTACCCACAGGCTTGCATAATAACCTAACATCAGTAGTCACCTCTACGGTACCCACAGGCTTGCATAATAACCTAATAATAAAGTATGTAGTTATGTGTTCATGGAAAACTGCATTGCTCGACTTTGGCAATGCCCTTCTGTTCAATATACCCCAAAATCTTTTGTCCAAGCTCCAGAAGCTTCAAAATGCTGCGGCTCACATTGTTACTAAGCCTGAGTCGAATCGATTGGTTAGCCGGTGTTCGATCGAAGACATCGAATCCCGATTTCGTTTTGGCAAAACCGGTGCATCGATTTGTAGTCCGCCAGATTTTTTACTACAGTAGCCACCATGAAAAAAGCAAATAAAAAAAGAAACTCCGTAACATACAGCATAATACTAGCGGAGAACCTGAAGGTGACTTCAAACTGTTGGCTAACTTTCGCTAATTCGCTTGCGGAGGACGTCGCGCTTTACCTGTGCTTTCTCTATGGAAAAATCGTTTTTGTTGTTACGAACTGAAGTTTACGATAATATTCTTGCACTCTCTCTGCATTGTCAATTTGACAATTGTATTGAACATGATAAATATGGGCATGAGTATGAGTGTTCCGACTTAATTCGCAATAACTAATATCACACTCTCATCAAATTGGCAATTACTTCTTGGAAATGATCTGAAGCTGAATGAAGTAGAGTATATGAGCGACGAAAAGTTTATTTCGTATTGTTTTTTTTTTTTTTTGCATCGAACGAACAATGAGCATCGCTTCGTGCGACACTAGAGTGATATTTTGGCTAGCCATACGGACTAGAAACTTAAGATTTTGGCTCGTCCACTGTGATTTTTACTAGCCATTGGCTAGCGGGCTATCGTTAATGTCGAGCAGCGAGAGCCCATATGCCAGCGATGCCAGCGGACCGGTCACCGGTGCATCGTGCATGCACTGCGTGCAACTCTGTTTTCACCACCCATCATTTATCGATGCACCGGTATTCGATCGAATCAAAGCCGTTGAATCCCGGATTATGAAATATTCGATATGACTCGGGCTTAATTGCTACTCTGTCCACCAAGCGTACTCATATCTCCCCAGTTTTGCAATCTCTACACTGGCTCCCTGTCAAACATTGCATTATTTTCAAAATTTTGTTGCTCACATTTCACTGCGTTCACGGTTCTGCTCCCCAATACTATACCTATTTAATTCAAAATTACACTCCCGCGAGATCTTTGTGCTCATCCACTTCCAGTTCTCTTGTGATCCCTAAAGTCGCAAGATCTGGGTGGGGAAAGATCATTTGCCCGTACGTGTCCTAAATTATGGAATAGCCTTCCTGAAGACATCAAAAAGTGCATAACATCTGATTCTTTTAAAAATCATGTAAAAACATTTCTGTTTAATTAATTAATTTCTACATGCGCCTTGAGCACTTCACAGAGTGGATTTGACGCTATATAAGTTACATTTATTATTGTTATTATTATTATTGTATAAATACAATGTGTCGATGAAAACTTTTTTTCTGTGTTTCCATTGAGCAGTATTTGTGCACTGGTTTGACATATATTAATTTTCTTTATTTTACTTGATCTCCTAATAGGCTCTGATGATCTAACTGTCCGCCTGTGGGATGTTGCAAGTGGGAAATGTTTGAAGGTTCTTCAGACACATACTGTAGCTGATATCAAATTTGATGATGTCAAGGTCATTACTGCATCTTTTGATAATACTATTGCATGCTGGGATCTTGGGAGTGGTGAGAGGTTACAGCAGTTCTCTGGACATTCAGGGGCAGGTAAATTTTCTTTGTGAGCCATGATTATAATTCCTTCCATGGATATCAGATCATCCATATTATATCATATATTTATGTTTTGTTGAAAGGAGAGCCACAGGGGCATAGTTCTTTTCTTTGTTCCAACTGACGAATGTTAACCAGAAACCTTACCTTACGACTGTATATTACCCTACTCTGTCATACAGGAATAAGAGGGGGGGGGGCAATCAGTGGAAATGAATTAATAGAAAATGGGCTGAAAGGGTGTTTCGAGCATCAGTTGTTGCCCCCACCCCCGTCCCCTGTACTGTTTAGAGGCCAGATAAAGTACAAACTCGAGGGGGGATAAGAAAAGTTGGAATAAAATAGAAGCAACAATATGTGTGTATTGTGCCTATAGAATCTTTCTACCTCCTGCCTGATTTCTCCAGATTCTTATCATTAAGAAGACCAAAAAATCCCTTATAAAACAGTTATTATTATAAGCAAGGCCTTCACAGTTGATTTGGAGTTAAATTTGATAGGCATTATGATGGAATACACCACCTGGTCTTCTCACAAGTTGATGTTCCACGTACCTGTATTTTGAATCCTTTTGTGGAAAATTGTACAGAAAATTAATATAAAGCTGATATTTTGAATATCAGATACCAACATGGGAATCCAAACGTGCCGTCCAGAGGATTTTTTTTTTGATGGTGGTTGGTCCTGGTAAATGGTTGGCTCTTATTAAGGACATCTTAAAGGATAAGGGTTAGGGTTTGATTTTCAGATTATGTCTCAAATGATTATGAGTCAAGAGCCATTGTATTGTTTTATTTTCAAAATTTGTGTTTATGTCAACAGTTTTTAGTATAGACTACAGTGACAAGCTGGATCTACTAGTGAGCGGTTCTGCAGATGAGACTGTGAAGCTGTGGAGATTGAGTGATGGAAATCACATTACTACACTCACTGGTCATAGTGACTGGGTTATACAGGTATGCATTACATCACTCGCTGGTCATAGTGATCAGTTTATACAGGTATGAATTACAACACTCTATGGTCATAGTGACTGGGTTTATACAGGTATGCATTACATCACTCGCTGGTCATAGTGATCAGTTTATACAGGTATGAATTACAACACTCTATGGTCATAGTGACTGGGTTATACAGGTATGAATTACATCACTCACTTGTCATATTGATCAGTTTATACAGGTATGAATTACAACACTCTATGGTCATGATAAGTCATTATACCCCCCCCCCCCCCTTTGGGACTGGGTTAAGAGAAACTAAATCCATTAAAAATTGTGACATTTGTAGGGTATTTCAAGTGGAGGATATTGAAAGATGAATGAAATAATTTGATTTTTTTTAATAATTACTACAGGTTCTAATTCAGATCTGTTGTGTGGAGTCAGACAAAGTTCAATGTGGTGATCATGTCATTCTGAGCATGGATAAGACAGTAATCAAGGTGAGTCATTCTTAAATAGCACCCAGTTTCCAAACAGTTTAGTTTTAATAGGTATTTTATAGCAGTAGGATGAAAATGTCCTTGTATGATTCAAAATATGCCCAATTTGAATGAGATGAATGAGTTTATTATTACCAAAATCACAATGATACATATACATCTTGGTAAAATCACAATAACATCTTGGCAAAGGGAGCTAACAAATAGCATACCATCGAGGTTAGCCCCGGAAAGTTGATCACATAAATCAATAGTCAGCAAATTAATTGAAATGTACATCTCATATATCTTTTTTAATTTAGTACTCTATATGTTGTATCTAAATTGCTATTCAAATAGAACGGGTGATAATTAAGAGCTGGGTAACTTAAGACTACTAGTACTAAAAAAGGGTTCTTTCCACTCATGGTTCTTTCCAATCATGGATCTTTTTGATAATGGAAATGCAACTGATAATATGTTAGAACCACATGTGGAGGCTAGTTTGTAAAGCATTGATCTGCCTATCAAACCAAAGACTGTAGGTTTGAATCTAACCCAGGCTGATGACCAAAGCCTGGTTTTCCCCTCTTTCATAGACACAGGCTAGGTTACTGTAGAAAAAACTACAGTTGAATGGAGTCCTTGTATGGAGCAGAGTCAACAGATTTGCACGTTAAGAACCCACTACTCTCTTCGTAAAAGAGTAGGGGGAAATTCCCATTTGGTGTACACCTGCACATCTCAAATAAGGTATACCGACAGGTGGAAGGAGAGATCTGTGGGTTATGGGCGATTCCGTGTTAGAAACTGAAAAACTCTTTAAAAATTCAAATCTGCTTAAAGTTTGCAAAAAAGTGATAATTCTTGAGTTTAATACCTAAACCAACCAAATTAGGTGGGTTCTTATACTATGGTGACCTAGAAGGATCTTTCAGAGGATGAAATAGTGGAAATTTGATGTGTTTACACATTTTGCTATTTTTACATGTAATATTACTATGCAGAGTGTCATCCAATTTTCCAAATACTCTGAGTCAAAGGCCTGGGTCATCATCTGAGGCCCTATCAAATTTGAAAAAAATGTCTTTTATTTACATGCAGACTGTAGCACTAATATTGGCCAAGCCACTCCTGCCATATTGTCCTCTACAACATATTGAGGTGGACAATTGTTGACAGCCTTCTGTTTGGGGATCTACAATTTGGAAGCCCTGGATTCTCTTAATTTCCCATACAAGTAGTAAAATGAGACCAAAGACCATGTACTTACTTCACTCCTCTTTTATTAATAACCTCATCAACTTTGTCCTTTTACCACATTTTGCACCGGACATGTTCTATATGCCAATTGTTGCTTCAGCCCAAGTTTAAATATCAGTTTTCACTTAGAAATATAGATTTGAAGTATGTAACTAGGATTAGCACCTGTAAATTCATAAAGCAAGGAACAAGAGGTTTTGAAGCCTTTTTTCCTGTAGGTCAGAAAAGACACATGCAACAGATTTTTGTGCATAAACTTAAATTTCAAGGAAATCATATTTGTCTTTCCTGCGTAAGGAAAAAGTGAGACATAGACGGCACTTTTCTGATGGCGACGGCGGCATCAACAATTTTGGAAATGCTCTCATATCAAATGTATATGTTAAATTTCCATTAAACTTGCACACAAGGGTTGTATAGTATCACAAATAATGTGTAACAAATTTCAGGTCAAAAGTCAAGGTCGAAAGTCAATTATTTTTAAAGGGAAAGTCCACCCTGATTATGAGTTGATTTTAAAAGCAGAAAAAGAAACAGACCGGTGAAGGTTTGAGGAAAATACGATAAAAATAAGACAGTTATGAATATTTGAAGTTGTAATCAGTCAAACACAAAATGGCAACTCCGTGACGTACCTTGCGAGCTCCTTTCTCATTTAAAGCTGCAAATTATGTTACGGGTCACACTACCCCAGCTTGATGTAATATACCAGGCTAGCAAGGCAGACAGGCTAGTACCTTCACATTAGCACCAGCAGTTCAACTTATACTGCAGAGCAAGCAAGCAGATCTTTTCTTCTCATTTTAGAGGTTTAATATTTAAGTGCATGTATACATTTTTGACACATATTTCTGTGGATGAAAATGCATGTATATATTACTATATCAGTAGTAATGCAGCTAAGCCTGAGTCGAATCGATTGGTTAGCCGGTGTTCGATCGAAGACATCGAATCCCGAATACGTTTTGGCAAATTCGGTGCATCGATTTGTAGTCCGCCAGATTTTTGACTACCATAACCACCATGAAAAAATCAAATAAAAAAAGAAACTCCGTAACGTACAGCATATATATACTAGCAGAGAACGTGAAGGCGACTTCAAAGTTCAAACTGTTGGCTAACTTTCGCTAATTCGCTCGCGGAGGACGTCGCGCTTTACCTGTGCTTTCTCTATGGAAAAATCGTTTTGTCGTTACGAACTGAAGTTTACGATAATTTTCTTGCACTCTCTCTGCATTGTCAATTTGACAATTGTATAATTGAACATGATAAATACGGGCATGAGTACGAGTGTTCCTACTTAATTCGCAATAACTAATATCACACTCTCATCAAATTGGCAATTACTTCTGAATGAAGTCGAGTCTATATTGAGCGACGAAAAGTTTATTTCGTATTGTTTTTTTTTTGGCATCGAACAAACGTGTTCCATTCAGCTCTCCAAAGACAAAGTAAGATTATTAATTCTTTGAATTTGAATCATTGTCGGGTGTGTCGACAATGAGCATCGCTTCGTGCGACACTAGTGATATTTTGGCTAGCCATACGGACTAGAAACTTAAGATTTTGGCTCGTCCGCTGTGATTTTTACTAGCCATTGGCTAGCGGGCTATCGTTAATTTCGAGCAGCGAGAGCCCATACATATGCCCGCGATGCCAGCGGACCGGTCACTGGTGCATGGTGCATGCACTGCGTGCAACTTAACTGTGTGCAACTCTGTTTTCACCGCACATCATTTATCGATTAACCGGTATTCGATCGAATCAAAGCCGTCGAATCCCGGTTTATGAAATATTCGATATGACTCAGGCTTAAATGCAGCTGACTATTTTATAGCAGAAAATGTGATATCTTTGCAGCTCTAATAAGCTTAGTGCAGCAAAATTATTAAACAGTAAACAGTCAAACAAGTCTATGCCGCACGCTTGCTGGTTGGAGGATTTTGAAAACTATATTGCTTTTTTTTTTTCTTATGACTATTTAGATATACCATAACTTTTCCCTCTGAAAAAATGGGCGTTGTGGCGTGCGTCTGTAATCCAGCTAACAGTGGAAGTTATAAACTGATTCAGAGGACCCAGGTTCGAGACTGAGTCACGTCTTTCGGCTGGTAACGTTAAAGGTCGGTCCCCAGACGTAAATAATCATATCTGATTAATACGCGTCTGTAAAAACCCAATTACACACGCACACACCAGATTTTTGAAATGCTAAATAAACGTGACAATCACGCGACTTACCCAACCATTTATCAAAAGCTGATTTAAGTGCACATTGAGCATCACCCTTTAAACATTAGGATAAATATTGTATTATCAATCTTGTAATGTAGGTGTGGCCCATTTCATTGTCACGGGAAGTTGAATGTGTTGCGACACTGACCTATCCTAGTGAAGACTCTAGAGGGCAGCTTCTTCTCCCAAGACTCCAGTTTGATGGAAGGATTGTGGCATGTTCCTCAGATATTGGCATCATGCTGTGGGACTTTGGTACACTAGAGCTAGTCAGGTAATGGCTTTTTTTTCTTTCTTTTTTTTAATAAAGGGAATACAATAACCAGGTTACCTGTTCTTATCAAACGAGGTACAGGGCAACATAAAATCATAATATCAGACGTAAATAAGTACAAGGCTAGTTAATAGCTTGTGTATATAACTTACACTATTTCCTTTGTTGCTTTTTCTCTTCCATGACTATTTCAGATTTTTAGATGTGTTTTAGCACTGGCCAGTGCTTTTCATTCATTTTTTTTAAATCAACAGTATCATTACTTGGTTCACATACACCAGTTTTTCAGCATGTAAATGAATGATAAAATGCGCACATGAAATGTCCTGTGCATACCGGGTAATTACTCATGTCTGTTTCGTAAGATACATAAATATATTATATTTATGTCATTACATTTTAAAACACAGTTTACCACCACGGCATATTTGAACGGGCCTTACGCCAGTTTTAGGGATTAAGGAATTTAATATGACCTGTGCGCTTTTGTGATTCATTTGCCCTCCATCATATGGAAGAGAGATATGTATGTCAGTTGATTTGGTGACCATTCACAAATTATTGATAACATTAATGTAACAAGCACTAACTACATTGTAACCTGATGTTGTGAAGAGTATTAAATAATAAATGTAAACCATTGTTGTACTTGATCATACCATACATAGTCATCTCATATAATCATTCTGTAGATTGATAAGCCCACCAGAACTGGCACCTACCTATCAACTTGGGACTTCCTTCTTGGTGAGTACAGGGCGTGTCTTCACCCTCTGTCTGGATCCACAGAACCTTCATATCATCTACTCCCAGACACAGTCTGTCATGTCATCATGGAAACTACCCATCTACAGACGATCAAAGAGAGGCTCCAATTTTGTGGCAGGTCAGGATTGTAATGCAGTCTTTGATTATAATATGTCTTGTGGCTTTTCAGATAAACTTAAGATTCATACATAATTCAAAATTATGTTATGATTTTCTTTCTCTATTGAGAGATCCTCATGTAGAATTTAACCCATTCTGTTCTGTGTGTGAAAAATCTTCCCTAAAAAGTGATGCTTATTTACATTATGTTAGGTTCACTATTTAAATGGGGTCAATCACTCATATTTTTAATCCTCGAGCTAAATTGCTTCTCTACATTAAAATATCCCCATATATGATGGAAAATACATACAGGTGTATACATACAGTTAACAACAAAATTATTCATACCCCTTGGAAAATTCTAGTTTTTTGCATTTTTCCTAAAAATGAATGGTTAACTGAATTTAATTGCACATCACATGAATACATTTAGTTATCATCTGCAAATGAATGCTGTTTCTGGTTTCACCTCATTTGCATAACAATAGAAAAGGTGAATTATCCAAACTGGGTGATGTTCAAACTTATTCATACCCTTGGTGATCTATTGACTTTGTCAGTCAGTATGAATCCAGTCCTTGTGATTAATGCTCGTAACACTTTCTTCACACTGTCACAATGCTTCTGGAGGTCTCTACTGAGATATAAGGCCAATACCTGGTCTCCAATGGCCCAATCTCCTTGAGGATGTTGTCCACACATGCCATCACCTGGTCTTCAGGGGATTCGATGGATTTAAAGCAGATTTTGTGTTTGCAGGTGGTGTAGTTTTAGACGTCATGAGGATAGGACTATGATATTGATATTTTCGTTAATATTCCTTACATTTAATGACAATTCTGTATCTAAGTTGAAACAAAGCACTCTTCCTGGAGAGACTTCCCTAGAGGCATTCACTGTTGCACTGTCAAGGGAAGGTATTTCCTGATACTTTTGTTCCATTATGTTTAGGGAGGCCATGGTAGTTGTCTAAAGGTTGGATGGTGCCAATTTTATCAGTTTATTCAGTTACACTGATTGACACATTTTTGATATGGACACCTGCAAGTGGGTACTCTATAGTGAAGCTTAAAATACTGATCTTTATGTTCCAGTGCACTGTCAAACTGGTAGCATTTTGTGCACTGCAGCTGGTAACATGGAGGGCATATGGTATAAATTTGGTTTACATTCATTTTGATATCAAGGATTGTAGCTTTCATACCAAAGATACAAAGAATATACCATATGAAGATTGATATACAGTAACAGTCAATGTGGGATGTGTATGGTACTCAAAGGTTACATACTGTTATTCATGGTGACCTGACGTTAGAGTCATGAAATGACTTTAATATCACCAACATGGCCTTCCTGAGCACTCTGATTAAGAATGGGGCCAATGAATAAAGGTGAACCCTCCCACAGGTAGTGCAAAAGGAAGGGCTCTTCAGGAATGGTGCTTTGCTTCATAAGTAGATACAGAATTTTCATTAAAATGCATGGAATAAATGACCGAAAATTTCAATATCATAGTCCTGTCATCATGAAGTCGATAACTGCATCACCTGTAGGACACGAAATCTAATGAACTCCCTGAAGGTCAGGTGAAGGCATGTGTGGACACATCCTCAAAGGAGATTGAGCCATTGGAGAACAGGTACTGGTGCGGCCTGATATCCTAGCAGAGACCCCTCCCGGAAGCCTTGTGACGGTGTATTATAATAAAGTGAATTACAAGCATTAATCACAAGGATCGGATTCATACTGATTGACAAAGTCAATAAATCACCAAGGGTATGAATAATTTTGAACATCGCCCAGTTTGGATAACTCACCTTTTCTATTGTTATGAAAATGAGGTGAAACCGGAAACGGCATTCATTTGCAGATGATAACTAAATGTATTCAAGTGATGTGCAAGTAACTTCATTTAACCATTCATTTTTAGGAAAAATGCAAAAAACTAGAATTTTCCAAGGGGTATGAATAATTTTGTTGTTAACTGTATATTCTAAAATTTGAAATTTATAGATTTCTTTTTAAATTCTCTGGTTTTGCTAAATAAAAATCAATTTCTTGGGCTTGCCTGGCAGAGCAGATCATAATTTATACAACACGCATTCTGACTTTTGAAGTCCATTATCTCAAAGCAGGTGCATGCATAGTTTGTCACTATTGACGCTCGGGAAAGTTATCATTAAGCCTGAGTCATATCGAATAATTCATAATCCAGGAATCGACGGCTTTGATTCGATCGAATACCGGTGCGTCGATAAATGATGGGCGGTGAAAACAGAGTTGCACGCAGTGCATGCACCATGCACCGGTGACCGGTCCGCTGGCATCGCGGGCATATGTATGGGGCTCTCGCTGCTCGACATTAACGAAAGCCCGCTAGCCAATGGCTAGTAAAGAAAGCGGACGAGCCAAAATCTTAAGTTTCTAGTCCGTATGGCTAGCCAGAATATCACTCTAGTGTCGCACGAAGCGATGCTCATTGTCGACACATCCGACAATGATTCAAATTCAAAGAATTAACAATCTTACTTTGTCTTTGGAGAGCTGAATGGAACACGTTTGTTCGATACAAAAAAAAAAACAATACGAAATAAACTTTTCGTCGCTCATGACTCGACTTCAATATTCAGCTTCAGATCATTTCCAAGAAGCAATTGCCAATTTGATGAGAGTGTGATATTAGTTATTGCGAATTAAGTAGGAACACTCGTACTCATGCCCGTATTTATCATGTTCAATTATACAATTGTCAAATTGACAATGCAGAGAGAATATTATCGTAAACTTCAGTTCGTAACGACAAAACGATTTTTCCATAGACAAAGCACAGGTAAAGCGCAACGTCCTCCGCGAGCGAATTAGGGAAAGTTAGCCAACAGTTTGAAGTCGCCTTCACGTTCTCTGCTAGTATTATGCTGTATGTTACAGGGTTTCTTTTTTTATTTGCTTTTTTCATGGTGGCTACGGTAGTAAAAAATCTGGCGGACTACAAATCGATGCACCGGTTTTGCCAAAACGAAATCGGGATTCGATGTCTTTGATCGAACACCGGCTAACCAATCGATTCGACTCAGGCTTAGTTATCATCCATAAATTTGAATTAATTCACTCCGTCCCGTACGTCATAGTATCAAGAAAATAGATTTATATTTAGTAAAATTGTAATTTTCAAAGAAATATTAAACACATTTTTGTTTTTAGAATATATGTATATATCTGTTAAATATTTTAAATCTCAAATAGGAATTTGTATCAGGAAGAAAGACAATTTTGCATTCGGATTAAAAATATCTTTATGTACACATCAAGAAAATGGCAGCCCCCAGATATTGCTAGCAGACGATAAATTTTGCTGAGAAAATCTGGATTTATACCCATCTCGTATATTTTAATGCAAAACTATGTTGGACAACAAGAAGAAGTAGATTACATCTTTGAATATTATAAGCACATTTATATTTTGAGGTTAATTCTCCTTTATAGGGGTAGGAATTGTTATCAGGATGGTATACAGTGCGTATAAAAAAAAAAATATCCCCAACTTTGATGTCTTCTACTTTCAAATTTTTTTCATGATAAAAAGTAACTTTTTGCTTGTTCATTGGTATCTAATTTATGACATTTCTGCCTTGGATGATTGAGCACCGGGTTTTTAAAAAAGTGTTGTCAAAATCTCCTTGTTCCAAGTTTTGGCTGATGCACCGAATGTGGGTCAAGTCATATGAATTTAGTCTCAAATCATATTAAAAGTTGAATTCTCCTTTGTGCTCCACTGCTTCATTGTTTAAAGTGATCCAGTGTAACTAAGCTTTCAAATGACCTTGTTTCAATCCATACGATAATCTTTAATTTATTATAACAGCCTTCTGACTTCTTGTCTCATGATAACTAAAAACTTGCTGCTCATTTGTCCATTGCACCATTTCACCTGCATAAGGTGCACATTGTGGGGTTTTTTTCGATAATAGCACATGAACTCTAAGGTTTACTGACCTTAAAGAATAAAAAGAAGGATACATGTGTTGAGAATTACCAACGTAATTGATAGTAGACTTTCAAGAAAAAAAAATGTCCATTTTGAATGACTCGATAAAGAGGCTTACATGTACCTTAAAAAAGGATCATATGAAACCAAGATTGTGTTATCATGGCAAATGAAATATCATAAATTTAGCTTGTAATAAGCCCTTTCTTGAGTTTGAGTTGATTTTAACACCTTTTCTATTCAAATGCACAAAAATCAAGTGAACATAACTCGGCAATTGTTTTCCAACTGAAGTAACTAATGCATAATTGGTTTGACCTACACCCGCTGCTTCAGCCCAAACTTGGTACAAGAGGATTTTGACAATACTTTTTAAAAAGCGTGCTGCTTAGTCATCCGTGGCAGCAAAGTTATGAATAAGGTAACATTGCACAGAATATTAGTTGCTCTTTACTAGGAAAAAATTTCAAGCTCATATAGATTATTTTTTAATTACAGACTGCCAAAGTCGGGTATACTTTTTTATGCCTCCCCCCACAGAATGAATATGTTTTCGGGTTTTCGGGTGTCCGTCCGTCCGTCCGTCCATCCGTCCCGCTTTCTCGTTCTCGCGATAACTCAAGAACTATTTGAGGTATGAAATTCAAACTTGGTGCTATGTATGTTAAGTATGTATCACCATAGGAAGACGATCTGATTAGATTTTGAGCTATGTAGGTCGAAGGTCAAGGTCACAGAGGCCAATTTCTCAAATTTCAGGTGTTAGCCTCATTCTAGCGATAACTCAAGAACCATTTGCGGTATGAACTTCAAACTTAGTGCTAGTATGTATCACCATAGGAAGACGATCTAATTAGATTTTGAGGCACATAGGTCAAAGGTCACAGAGGCCAATTTCTGAAATTTCAGGTGTTAGCTATGAATATTCACTGAGATAACACTGAGATGTCTGTTCTCCTTACAAAATACACACATCTCCACGAAGGATCCTGGGAGGATATGACCGCACTGAAATAGCGCGGAGGTGAAGGGGTACCATCGATCTCTACACATACACGGGATGCGCTCAAAAGACAAATTAAAACTTACAGAGCTCCTATGTAGTGCTGTAACATCCATTACAATAGCTCATAGTACAGAAAATACTTTTGCCTTATTAATACTACCATAAAATCGACCCAGGAAGAAAATTTAAGTATTTTTCAGCACGTTACTCGAGCTCAATCGAGCTTCGTACGAGTGCTTTGTCAACCTCAGAAGACCATACGAGGCCGTGTTTGTAATTATATTTATGAGATATTTAGTTATTAGTTCTGAATGATACATGTATATTTATGAATGAAAATATTTCAATACTTGAAAGATAATTACATCAATAGAGATAGAGCACAGGCTCACTGTAAATTTAGTCCCTTCCAGTCCAATACGTGTGGTGATTTTGGAGGCGGTTCCTTTTTTATCTGTTGTTGCTTTATACATGTAGGCCGCACCCAGACTTTGGGATCATATTTTGGGTGAAAATACCACGACCTTTAAGCCGGAGAATACGGTATGTGGAAAGGTTGGATGATTTTTCTTATGAGGCTGCTACAAGGACAGGAGAAAGTCACTGAATGTTATTGATCAACAATGAAGTACATGTCATTGTATAAAACAGATTGACACTCTGTAGTGAAAGAAATTAAACCTACATTTGCTTCTAAAGTTGCTGTGTATGCATTAATATTTTGTAATGGTCTCAAAATATCAACTCTGCCTTAATTTTCTTACATGGAGCACAAAATGCAATTAAACTCCGGTTTGCCCAGGAGAGCGATTTGTCATGCTCAAATTGAGCTCTGCAGCTTTTCCAGGGGAGCAATTGACCGAGCTCCTCTGATTTTCAAAAATGAAGGACTGTAGTTGTACTAGAATTGCTAGCTTGTGATTAAGAAGCATCTTTTTCATCATCATTATCATCTTTGTTTCCATTTTTGTTACAGGTTGTGTAAGCTGGTTATGTGGGTTGATGCCACAGCAGGAGGAAGGTCTAGTGTTTGCTACTAGTATGCCAGACCATAGTATACATCTCGTTAGATGGAGAACAGTCAATAGATGACATTGTCAGGTAATGGAATACCCATTTACACTACTTTTTTACTACACATACCATGCTGGTCAAAAGTCTCGGTACACCCTGGATTTTGTGACAAGTTTTGACATCAGTTTTTATTTCCTGTGAAATGACCTTCTCTAGGCTCTCGAAAGCAATTTTACAGGTTTTCAATGCTATATAAAGATAATCTATGTATACTTATTTGATACTTAAAAGTGTATTTATCTTTCTCTTTTTTTATTTTTAAAATTTTAAACTTGCAAAAAGCATTCTAATGACACGTGCGGTTTAACACACTTTTTTGTCCAAAATCGATAGAAAATGGACTCATACATTAGAGTTTCCCTCAGAGTTACCAGAGCTTCTTTTGGTTACAGCCTTGTAAATGAGATATACAGTATTTACCATGTTCACATAATTACTTTAATTAGTAATTAACTTTAAATATCCATTCAGTATGCTTGCAGTATTAAACAGACCAAAGATGTCTCATTGCCACTTCTTCTCAACTCTTCCCTCAAAGCCCATTTAGATTGTGTTTATGGACCTTAAGCCTAAACAGCTTGTCCTGGATGAGTTGAACAGGGAAGTCTAAGCAGCATTTGTGCTAGAATGCAGAATAGACATTTCAAGTAATAATTCTTCTGAAATTCATTAAAGGAATACATTACATGTGAAAGTTAATGAATGAAACTATGGCTGCTTTGGACAAACTCAATGTATACTTTGTTTTTCTTTTGAGTTTGAACAGAAAAGTAATTTAAAAGTGCATAAATTGTTATGTCATTTTTCATTAGTTGTGGGTATCCAACCAAGAGCAGTTAAAGTAAATCACAGCTGGATGTTTCTGAACAAATAATATATAAAATATGGAATGTATAACCAAACCTTTACCATTTGTCAGTGCCTAAACAAGCTCATTAATTAAGTGAGGAATAGACATTGAAGTAAAAACCCATCTCAAAATCAAGGGTGTACCAAAACTTTTGGTATAAGCCTATCTCAATGATAACGCAGGATCTGAAATATCCTAGGTATAGTAGACTATATTTGAACAGTTAATGTACCTTGTGATGGCTGCACACAAGGCATCATTCCTCTGTGGCACTTGATTCTTTCCAAAAGAATTCTTACCACAGTAAATGGCACACAATACAGGCAAGGAGGTGGCACAAAATAGTCAGTGTTCTAAATACATTACTTAGTTTGTTTTATTTATATGATATGCTACCCTATGTTCTGTCAATGCTGATTTTTTTTTTTTTACATATTTCAAACCATATGCAAGGCCCTTATACCCCTGTGCCAAGAAGTTTCATTTGTACTTAAAACTGTCTGGGCCTGTCATGTATATGTCCGAATGTACTTGATTGATAGTACTGTAATTGACATCTTGTTTTTGCTTTGTTTTTTTTTATTAAGGGCAAATATTATCCAGGATCTTGGTTTGTGGAGCAATAGCATGATGCTGCTGGCCAGATAGACGTATGAAGATGAGCGGTCATGCTGGTATTGTGGTAATAACAAGTGATCAGATAGTTCTCTGACTGTTCAAGTTTTCATGCTGTATGTGCAGTGTCTGTGGCTATAAGAACCCGTTGTTTTAAATGGCTAGCTCATCATGAATCTGCTGTGATGGGAGGCCATGCTAATGATAAACAGTGAGAATGATTGCCTCATTGTATTATCATTCACCAAGCCCAAGGAGATATCTGTTTTAGATCTGTTTAGATTGGCCCCTGTATGTTAAAAACTGCATAGTTGAGCCCGGTTTATAAAGAAAAGGTTTTATCTTTTCATTGTAGTGGAATTACATTTGGTTAATGTGCAATGACCATTACGAATTATGATAGATTTGGGAAGAGAATAAATCTTCATCCCCCACCCCCACCCCGTCCCATAATTGTATCCCCCGAACTAGTGTTCGGGGATACTATGGATTTGGCATCGCCGCGCCGCATCCGCCGCAGAGATTTTCTTGTGAGCGCTCTACTGGCTGCAGTTTTTGTCGGATCACCTTCAAATTTCACATGGAGGTGCATTATGGTTAAATGAAGACGCCTATTGTTTTTGGTGTGGGCGGAGTCGACATGGTTGCCATGGTAACCATATATTTAAAGAAATAGTAAAGATTTTCTTGTGAGCGCTCTACCGGCTGCAGTTCGTGTCGGATCACCTTCGAATTTCACATGGAGGTGCATTATGGTAACATGAAGACGCCTATTGTTTTTGGTGTGGGCAGAGTCGACATTGTTGCCATGGTAACCATATATTTTAAAAGAAATGGTAAAGAATTTCTTGTGAGCGCTCTACCGGCTGCAGTTTTTGTCGGATCACCTTCAATTTCAAAACAACTACAAAAAGGTCAAATTTGTCAGCAGTGATACCCGAGGTCCCAAATTGCCACTTTATCCATTTCAGTCACAACATTGATTCAAATAGGGGATGGGTGACGGGTTCGGGGGATACATGTACTCGGACTGGTCCCCCCCTCCGAGTGCTGTAGTTGTTAGAATGCATTCTGCTCCGAAAAAAGTACTACAAATTGCTTTTCACTTGGAAGTTGATGGATGTCTGCGATAGATTTTGTATTCGTAATGTGCATCAAAGTGTCAGTTTGGTTAGCTTACCACATATATCCCTTCTCTTCATACAGTATATGAATAGTCCTGAGACTGGTTACATAACGATTTATGTTGCTACTTACTGTATGATGAATTACACTTCATTCATGTCTTTATTAAGTTCTCCCAGAAATCTGTCCAATATTCTATTTAAGTTTAAGAATGTTGTGAGATTTATTATGAATAGGCAGCAATTGACAATAGGGATGTATGATGAATGAATACTGGATTCAAGAAAGAGTTAGATGTAAGAATAACTGTCAACTGCAGTAATACTGATTGACATATCATGCAATTCCATGTGAAAATAGACAGTGGAAACTTTGAATATTCTTAATGATTATAAGTTTCTATAAAAAGAAAATCATATTTTCATCTTATTTTCCATCTAATGACTGAAATAATTGATCTTCGTGATGTTCTTATGTCATTAAACATGATGGACCCATTTTAAGACGAACTTTGCTCAACCATTGTGTACTGGGTGTACATATGTGAGTTGTATAACAGTAAATTTGTATTTTGTTATACGTTGACATGTTCATGAATTAGATGTTTTTATCTTCTGTCTGTTTTGATACTTGTGCATAGACATTTATGGTTTTTAAAGATTTTACGGAAAATGACCTCATAAATTTACATATGAAGGTAGGCTACATGTATTACTGCAACTTTCATAGTGGACTAGGATTAGGTAACTTTGTGGAGGTACTGAGCTGTCTGGCTTACATGCTATCAGTGTATGTAATATGGTGTAAAAATGAAGCCCATGGGGGAAAAAAGCACTTCAAAATCATCATGTGCTTCACAAAATTAACAATATGCAAGTGACCGGAAATGCCAGACTCATTTTCCCCAATTGACTCAGTGTTAGACAAAAGCGTATGGCCATACGCTTTCGTAAATGGAAGTATTCAATCACAGATATCTTAATAAAAACATTATATATTTGAAAACCTTTCTATGCCTGGCTATTTATTTATCCTTCTGAACATCATTATACAAGACAGATATCAAAATTCAACAATTTATTAAATCAAGCCTCCACAAAGTTACCGAATGCCTTTAAGAGCATTACATGTACATGTATGTATCTAACATCATTCTCTAGCAAGTCATTGGTTTGACCAAGGAGTGTTCTGTGATAACTCCTTGGTTTGACTGGGGTATAAATCACGTGAGCAGTAGATGGCAAAAAGACCAGCTGAGGGAACCATTAAAATGATAGGTAGGAAGACTGTAGAAAGAATGATAGGAAAGACTCACACTCATATCTCCCCTCAACTTAAATGTAGACTAGTGCTGGGACTAAAAACCGGGTACCCGGGTCCCGCCCGAGAGCATCGGGTCCCGGGTCAAAATATTACATGCCCGTTTCCCGAAAATAAGTATTTAATGATTACTCATGTATGTAACATGACAAGGCGGTAGATAACGTCGACCAGCCATTCAATATCTACATGTAAATATCCATGTAGCGCCCCACTGCAGTGATGCGCTTTCGAGTTTTTCCCAGTGTTAATAGCTTCTTAAGGGTAAATATAAGCTTGTAATTTGTGTTATATGATTTTCGGGTAACCGGGAACCCGCCCGAAAAATCATCGGGTTCCCGAATTGAAAAAATACCCGAAACTCCCACCGGACCTAATGTAGACACACAACTCAACTTAAACGTTGAAAATGAGAGATAAATGTGAGAAAACAGTTTGACAGGATGCTGTGGTAACAACTTTTTTTTTTTCCTTTTGCACATGCGTGTCCTCAGCTGCAGACAAGTTGTAGGCTAACTCCTGTGATCCTTCTTAAGCCCTGTTTTAACAGACCTTGTCCGGACAATGTTGCGACAACGTCCTGACAATAAACCTAGGGTAACATTCCTCAATTAGGCAATAAAAGCATGGGTGAGAGCCCCACGCACACCGTCTTAACAGACACATGCTGAAAACCTTCCCCTGACAGGCTTCCATAGCAACGTATACCCGACTTGCCGGTTGCACACGAGATTCAAACCAAACGCGATCTAGTGCCTGTACTGAAATCATGTATCCGCGATGGTCTATTGCGCATGCATCTTTTCAGCTTCCGGTATTCGGGGGAGAAAATTACCTCGAGAGCATCTTAACAGGAGGGTTGTCCGGACATTGTTGCGACAATGTCGCAGTAATTACGGAAAGTTACCCTAGCCGGGCTAGGGTAGAATTTATGGAAAATTTGTCGTGACAATGTCCGGATAACACCCCTTGTGGAGTGTCTTAACCCCTAGCATGCCGTGGGCGGCAAATCCCGCCCAAAATTTTGAGTGTTGAACATTTTGTTTAGCCTCTGAATGGCTTGAAAATTCTCCCTCATACAGAAACCTGTGCCATCAGTATAACGTTTATTCTTTTGCAATATAACTTTGCCCCAGTTTGCTCGAGAAAATACTCTTTGAAAGTTAATATTTAACACTTGAAAATTCATTTTTGACATTTGCTCAAAAGTCTGGTGGCATGGAAGGGGTTAACAGGCAGGGTAACAAAACATTGTCCGGACAACTCAGTTCCAGAAAGGTCTGTTAAGACAGGGCTTTATAGTCCCTTATTGATGTCTTGCACCCTCTTTTCATGAAAACATCCCTCTTACCTGCCAGAACCTTTAAGATGTACAGTGCACGACAGGCTGTGAACGAGGCATTACATGGATGCTGCATCTTGTTTTTGCTTTTGGTTTAAGCGATCAATTTTCAGTTACCACATATTTCATATGTGGGTGTCACATTTCTAAGACATGAAATTGTATCATGAGAACAGAATATACCGTATCTGTCTAGTTCATGAATTGAGTGCATGTTTCATGATATCATTTTTTATTTTTTATCAATTTTTATTTCAAAGCCCAGATTTTTCTTAGTATTTTTTCCCTTCATTTTAATCGATACAGTATGTAAGACGATGAAAGCAATACTAAGGTGCTATTAATTTTTTTCTGCTTGAGTTGAATATTTTCTCAAGAAGCTAGAAATAGTTTACCTGTAGGATTCCAATGTGCAACCGTTTGATGTACAACCCTCTGAAAGCTGTGTGTTGCACACATGCCTTATATGAATCTATGTGAGATTGCAGTGTGACGAACTAAGGCAAACAAGTTAAAGCAATAGCCTTCACTTCCTGATAGATATTAACACTAAAATGCGTTGAAAATCATAGATGGAATTTCAAAATGATAGTATATTTATTTTTTTAAACAAGCGGCACATTAACAACCAGATGCATTATTTTGTCAGTCCAATGTTCTCTTTGCTGTAAGAATTCAACATTATCTTTCTTGACCCGTAATCCATAGTTTGGTGCTTGACTTGCTGTACTTTGCGGATGTATTTCCAATCCCGTTTCTCAACACTTTAAGGTGCTAACAAATGTCCGAGACTTCAACTGTATCTAAACTTGATTGGACACACGACCAACAGCCCACATGACCAATGGCCCATGAGACCCAAAGTTTGTTTAGACTAGCAAAATAATGAACTGACATAAAGGAAAAGGTACAGAAAATTAGGAAATCCATAAGGATTGACAAAGAAGGTGAGAGAAGGAAAATTAGAGAATTAATTATGCGTGCCTTTGGTCTCATGAACTCTCAAAATAAATATTCAGAAGGCCCAGGAGACTGACTGTTTTTATTTCATGGGCTGTAGCCCCAGAAAATATTGCACTGATTAATTCTTTTGACATCAATTGACTAGCTGAAACAAGAAAAAATTTACATAACTTGACTGTGCTCTAGCTATTTATTGATAAAAGTCATGAACTAGATACATGCTTATAGTTAGTTCATCATTACTGAATAAACTCATCACTTACATTAATCCTAAAAGCACATGAAATTTAATGTCATTGTACAAGGTGAAATGTTTTGTTATTTGTATGTACACCTAAGTTACAACCTGTATTACATGTACATGTTACTGATAGATTTTCAGTTGTCTAAATGTCAACATGCTGTGTACTTTACACATTGCTTTCTTAATGCTCTTCACTTGAGGTGTATACATACTAAAGTGTTTATGCTACTCTTAAACAACCTACAATGTACAATTTGTCTTAAGGGCAGGTCACTTGTTAACAATAACTATAAAATTGGTCCATGAAAAAATTTACTGGATATTGATGTTGCTCAGTGACTTTATGCTGACGAGCCTTCAACTCCGTTTTTCTCTGGTCCAGTGTCTTTTCTACATGTATCATTATTGGTGAAATGTAACCAGTCCTTAAGCTAAATCTTATTTACCAAATCACTATGTAAGTAACATGCTTTGTAGACTGAACTTGAATTCAACTTTGAGTTTACCATGTGAAGTATAATGTGGGAGGTTTTGTATCATGCTTTTAATCAAAATGGTTCAGATTTCACCTGGAGAAATGTGACATAAAAGTAATAATATGAAATGAATAAATTTCATAATTTGCCACATTCATGAATATCTTAAACCAACTATTAAACTGAATATAATGTCACACATTCACCTTAGAGAAATTAGTCTTCAAGGAGATTTCTTAATTTACTAAGTTGGTACAATGTGTCATTTGAAGTCATAAGTCTACTGAGTTCTACTATTAAATACAGTGACTTGACATAACATCTTTTTGAAATGCTGTAGTAAAGTACATGTACAATGTGTCATTTGAAGTCATGATACAACTTCATTTTCTACTGAGTTCTACTGTTAAATACAGGAACTAGTCATTATACATAACATCATTTTAAATGGTGCAGTAATGTACAGTGTATGTCATTTCCTTTCAAAGCATATGAATTTTACCATGACCCGCATTTATAAAAAAAAACAAAGGTCTTGCTCGATTAGGTATTCCAATTGAGAATATGAGATACTGTTAATTGCATTAGATATCATTACATGTACTGTATGTTCGTGTACTTAAGGAGCATTTGACTTTTTAAATTTTATAAAAGAACAGTTTTTAGGGTACATTTAATATTGTCCGGCTTACATTTTGAGGGGGTTGGTTCATGTCTCCAGGATTGTGTGCAGCGAAAAGATAGACTTATTTATTGTGTTGGCAAGACATCTGCTGAGACAATGTACAAAACAGTTATAATGTATTTACTATACAATGTACAATGCTTCAAATCTTTTTACTACATTCTTTATAATGCACAGTCAACTACTCAGACTGAAATACATGCAGTCTGCTATTGTTGTTTAACTAAAATATTCAAATTATATCATATTATATACATGTAATGCCCTGTTCATATATGCACTTGACACAATACATGTACTGCTGATTATGCATGGTAATTGCAGGGAGGTGCAAGAGAGACCTCCCTGGTAAGTGGCTTTCTTTTTCCCACTGACAAAGGATCTAAGATTATTGGGAGGTGGGGCAAATGTCTGATAATTATGTAAGTCCATGATCTCTCAATAGAATAGCTTATGGGTTATAGCGAATAATTTTTTTTGTTCAATAGGGAGCCACAACCAATTTTTTTATTCTCATGTGTATATGTATTTGCATACCTAAATGGTATATTTACATGTTTCTCAAGTCTGTATTTTCTATGTATACCTGCCACTGTCCAAATGGATAGTGGACCTGGTAATGTATGTTGAACATTTTCTTGAATAAAGAAATGATTTTCACATTACCTGGGTATAACACAATATTGCAGTATTGCCTGTTCATATAAAAAGCTCTATGCATATGCAATTAAGTATTTGGTTCACTAAGAACATACCACATGTAGCCAGCTTCCTCTTTTTTTTCTTTTTTCTCCTTTTTTTTTTCTCTTTTTTTCTCCTTTTTTTTTTTTTTTGGGGGGGGGGGGGGTGTGAGAGGGATCGCTAGAGAATGGGGCATTCATTTGAAGGAAATGCCTATGCAAATCACAGTGTACAGCGTGCCAACAGAATATAAACTGTGCTGGGGGAATGGGGGGGGGTTACATTGGTACAAATCAACCCTGTGCGATGCTAATGGTTATCACCCACAATAAAATGTGTTTTTCTGCCACAGCTTTCACATTTTGTGTTCTCGGACAGTACTAATATCAAGCTGAATAGCTTTATACTTCATTGAAAATGTTGCTGCTATTTTCGGGCAAGTCCCATAGCCTGGCGCAGCGATTCCAGGGGGGGAGGATGTCTTCCTGGAAAATGTTGAGGGGATCTTCCCACCGAAAATATTTTTCCCCTCTACAAATGCAAAATTGCAATAGGGTAAACTACAAAGTGTTCATTTTTTTTGTGCGCGCAGTCGCACACAAAAACGCTGTTAAGTTAATGTTCGGGCAAAAGGCATCGCTTTTCGACAATGGGCTGCAGCCCCCCCCCCCCCAAGGATTTTCAAAGTTACAATATTCAGGGAACCACCACTTTATATTCGGGCAGCGAGGTTCTCAGATAATTATGTAACTTCTGTACTTCTGTAACTTCGAAAAGTTTTTTTTTTATGAGAAATTGAACATTTGATATTTGGACAAAAGGCATCTACCTTCAGGAATGGGTTGCAGACCCCTCCCTTCCCCCCCCCCTTCCCCCCCCCCCCCCCTTCCCCCCCCCCTTCCCCCCCCCCCTTCCCCCCCCCCCCCCCCCTTCCCCCCCCCCCCCCTTCCCCCCCCCCAGGATTTCAAAGTTCTGATAATAGGGAACCACCAATTCATATTCGGGCATCAAAGTGCCAGAATATTTACGTATTTGGGCAGCGAGATTCCCAGATAATTATGTAACTTCTGTACACTGAAATGAAAATTTGATATTTGGGTAAAAGTTGTTCAGCCCCACTATTGCAAAAATGGGCCCGTCTGATCAAGATCTTTGTATCTGCGATATTTCTTTTATTATTATTTTTTGGGGGAGGGAGATTAGGGAGCAGTATTTTTGTTGACAATTTGTGGGTGTTGTACCCTAAATATTTGTCTGCAAATCTGGGTGTCACACCCCCCCCCCCCCCCCCGCCATTCAAAATGTTCTAGCAACGCCTCTGGATGCTTCCTATCTTGCCATAATTATACGATCCCCCCCCCCCCCCCCCACTTGTATGCCTGTAGCCCTTATGAGAACTCTCATAAGGATATAAGTGTACAACTTTGTGTGCTGGCTCGTAGATCCCTAATTGAAATACATGTACATGTAGTGTATTATTTACTGTAATTTATTCATATATCCATGACCATCAGGGGCTAACAGCAGAATAGCAACAATTTTGCCACTGTTACATGTAAGTGTATAGAGTATATGTTTGTGGGAGATATGAACAGGGCCATTCAATTCATATTCACATTTATGTGCTGTTTTGATATCTAACCACGATAATTAAAATTCAACAGTGACACTGGATTATTCATTACTTTTGAGTATTTGAAAATGTGGAACAGTTGTAATTTGAATTAAAGTTCAGATTGTTTTCTGAATGAGAGTGAAATACAAGAAGTGAGTTATTTTTCTTTCTTTCTTTATCATACTTTACATATTAAATATATACATGACAAAGTCTACAACAATTATTTAAGTATCTTACTAATTATATTATATTCATATCAAAAGAAATGAAGTGGAGAGGACTATGGAGCAAGTCATTTCCTCTGTGGAGAATTAACCCCTTACAGAATGTTTGCCAGGGTGGAAGGAACAAAAATTACAGTAAATTAGGTGTAAAGTTTACTGAGGAAAGATCAGTAATGTAGGAAATCTCAAATTGGCAATAGGGTCATGAAGTCTTATGTTTTTAAGTTAATTGTGTTCCCTTAACTAACAAAGAACATAAAGAATCAATTTATACAAATAAATTGCATATAAGAATATGGAGGAACCTACTTTTAAAAATCTGGCTTGTAGTGTTAAGGTTAGATACATTTAATAGAAAGGCATAATTTGAATGACTTTGTGTGCAAAACAAGAGGGAATCCCCCTCAGTAGAAATATTACACTTGGTAGCAAGTCAGTTTTTTATTTCTTTGGAATGAACATTCATAGCTCTTCCTTCTGACAAAATTTGGTCCCTGGGGTTCAAGGGGGAAAATTTACCCCAATATTTAGGGGCTGTCTGACACCCCATCCCGACGGAACTTTTTGTTAATTTTTTGTGTTTTGTAATGTCCATTCATACTACTTCCCACTGACCAAGTTTGGTGCATGGGGGAGATGGGGTGAAATCGACCCGACTTTGGGGCTTCTTTTGTAGGCTCTTGGGGTCTAAACCCGATGGCTACGGTCAGTCTGACAACCTTTTTGTCAATGACTTAGATTTACGGGAGCAAATCTTATGGGTAAAATGGGGTGACTATTTCGGGACAGGCTCCCAGAATATATGATTTTGACCATGTGTTGCCTGTGAAGTGATGTTTCAAGAACACCTCATGTGCTTATCTTACCTAAATGGATGATGCCCAAATCACTGAAATGTTGTCAACATGCTGAACAAAAAAAGGGGGAGAAGAAAAAAAGCAGCCGCAGCAAGTCTTATGTCACGTAAAAATATCGCTGAAGCTTTATATCATGTTATATTATTGTGTTTGAGATCGAAAAAGTGGCGTCACATCTGGGAGAAATACTGTACATGACATTACATCTGATTTTCTGCCGGATCTTTCACTTTCTTTTCTATCATGGTATTGCCAGTACTGGTGCTCTTTGTGTCTGCTGTGCTTGATGTGACGTCATCGCGTCTGATTCCCAATTTCTCCTTCCACATGGTGATAATACGCTTGTTGAAGCCAAAAGCCAGGAGGATGAAGACCCCCTGCAATGAATTGATTGCAGTGAAGACGTACCAAAGCTCTGGGATATTGGCATATTCACAGACAAAAGCCAGGATCCATGAAAATCCCATGACACCAGACAACTGTAGGGTAGAATCATAAACCAAGTGACAATACAATATTTAATGCCGTCAGAAAAGAACGAAAATCGTTAAAATCATAATTGTAATTATGTGCATAAATTGCAGCTTTACGCAAAAGTCTACCATGTTGCTTTTTTAACACTGTATTGTAACTCTTCTTTATATTTTTGTCTGATTGAATATTTTTTTTAAAGGAGTTTTTAAAATTTGGCTGCGACGATTGGTTTGACTTAGTATATCAGATATTTTGTTTTAAAAACAAGTATATCATCCAGTCGTATCCGACCAGAAAATGAATAAGGATTTGAATGGAGAGGAATAAGAAACCCAAACTGTATAGGCATGTAAATTGTACTTGCATATCCAATAATCTTTCCAAAGAAAGAGTTAATAAGACCACAATGATTACATATGCAATTGATAGTGCATTGATTCTACATTTCTCTCCTTTACTTCCCAACAGCTAGTATATTCTTGCATAACAGTACCTCACAATTTATTGTTACAAGTTTACCTTGATATAGAGTGACAGTTCTTCCTTTGCTTTAGCCAGAGCTGGTCTCTCCTTCAATGCTTTCTCTGAGGCCTTTTTAGTAAGTCTTATCCCCACCACAGTGTCGGTAAACAGGATCGCATTCAGGAACAAAAGTGCAGCAAGAGGTACACCAAAGGCATAAAGATTGGCATCTCCTCTAGACAACCAGCATAGCCCATCATTGCCGTAGGTGAGGTGCAGATCAGTGCAGTCGCACAGGTCGATAACCACACAAGTACCTACGATCAAAGCTGGGGTGCCCCAGGCATAGAAGGAGTACCAGACATAGAAGATCTGGGATTTGTTACCGACACGAATCTTAGCACGGGATCCAAAGGTTCGATTAAGATCTATGGCTAGGGCGTTCATCCAGAAGAAGATTGAGAGCCAGAAGAAATGCGTTATAGCTGCCACTGCTTTACATAGGGCTTCACTTTGGGTACTTACTCCACCAACAAACATTAACACAAATGTTATTAGGAGAGCAGTAGATAGAGTAAGTACCGATTTTCCAGCCAAATTACGAAGCTTAGGAAAAAACAAATATGTGACTATTATGATTAGTACGGATATGATGGACAAGACAGTTCCTACTATGTTCATGGTGCCTAGACCACCAGGCAAGTTACGACCTGCAGATGTAGCTTCTTTAAGGCAATACACAACAGACCCATCCGGATTTATTTGAAACTGATCATGGTCAAGGACAGTGTTTGTGTCAATGATTTGGAGCGATGCTTTTGAGTGATTTGTGACAATCTCAAAATTCCTAGGCTCTAAGTTGATATATTTGTTACATACTAGTCTGGTATTGTTTGCACAAATGTCCTCTATGGTGTAGATACTCAGAATGTATTCTTCTCTCTCTCTGGTGATGTTAACTCTAAATGGTTGGAGAGAGGTTTTGTTGTAACCTGCGACAGTCCAGGAATCATGTGACTCACAACTCCATCCTGTGGGAACATCAATCAACAGTTCTACCATAGACAGGTTTCCGAATGAAGGCATGTATATACAGGACGAGTCATTGATTAGCGTATCGGTCTCGAAATCTAATTCCACAGAAGATGAAGGCAGGGCAGTAAAGTTCATCTTCGCTTCGAGGCAAACCTGACAAATCAAATAATGAGGGGTTTCATTACAATCATCTAGCTGAGCCTCCACAGAGATACAAGAAAGTTCTGGCAGCGATACAACGAGCGAGAATGCAAGCATGTCTAACGACGATTCAATGATTAGATTATTTATCGCTGCTGAAAGGTACTCCGCGTCAGATGACGTCATGTTCATTTTTGTCTGATCAGAATAGAATGACAGACAAAACTTTCCCTTCTCATCTACAGATACACGTTCACATTCTTCTGTTGTGATGTTATATGCAAAACCAGGGAAACAGTAGAGCAGCTGGCAAGTGCTCGTCAGTGGGTCAAAGGCTTCGTTTTTAGCACAAGACATGGCAGCTGATGCATGGTCATCGCTAACAAAACTAAAGTATTCAGCTAATGTAGGAGGAGCGCCGGTCTGTATAGCCGATGTATGCTTAACCGACTTGCACAATTCAGGATAGTTTCCACACACGTCAATTCCATTACAATACGCACAGTGTAGATTCTGATAAATGGTACCATTATATTTTACAGGTGCGAGGTAGGATGGACACTGCAGGTGTTCCATGGAACACGAGGTCACATCGACCTGAAAACAATGTCGAGCAAAAATGTCATTAGATATATGTAATGGTGGTTTTTTTATAACAGAACATGACAAAAGAATTAAATGTTCAACCGTTGGTTGGGATTCTGGTCCATCTTCGCTATTTTGACTACTTGAACTTGAACCGGAACTTGCATCACATTGCCAATGCTTCTCCCATAGCTGAATGATAGACAATGGAATTCCATGACAAAATGCGCAGTATATGTTCTTAAAATGACCGATACCCTCAACGGCAACAGGGGTAATAAAAATGTCCTCGGATGTCGGTGGGTTCTCACAGAACTGACGAACTGTGCTACCGTACAGGACATTAGCAGGGCACTTTGAAATGAAGTGGTATGACGCAGAGATCGTTAAATTGATATATGAGCCAAACTGTGTTCCCCAGAGGGTAACACACGTCATATATTGGAGATAATCATCTTCCCAAGCCATCTTCTCTGGCAGAACATCAGGGATAGGGTATATGAAGTTTTCTTCTAATGTTCCGGCTGCAGACATCTCTTCGGTGTTCGGACAACACTCGTCGTATATAGCACACTTTGGATCACATTTACACGGTCGTCCATTCCACCTGACTTCACAAGAGAACGGAACATGACGATGTGGGTATGGGCAGATTGGGTCAAGAATATTGTACTGATGTCCTTCTTCATGACACATCACAGGTTCTGTGTGATAGAACAAAAATATCACTGAATTATCCAGCTTTGAAGATTGTATTTGTTAATATGAATTAACGTGATATAAAGATGTGAACATAAGTTTACCTACACCTGACTCACATTTCTACCAACTTCATTTTGATGAAGAAAGTCGAGCAGGATATCTGCTGTATTTTTCATACCCCTTTTTCTCAAGGAAGGTACTTGGAAATACACACACATATTTTTTGTTTTCAGTAATCTTTATTCAATTTCTATATATAACATAAACACACACACACACGTTTACATGGCTTTACTTCCGAGGACAGGTATTGTTCCTCTATTGTCCCTCGTCCTCGGACAGTCGACGGAATAAAGCACAAATTCATTGTTCGACGTTCGAGGACTATTGTCCGGCTTCCGAGGACCATTGTTGTCATGATTTTTTTTTTTTGTTCTCTGACCGAAAATGTCCTCGGACATAATGCTAAACAAACGCACAGAAACACACACACATACAGATATTCTACATTTACAATTCCGAAGCAGAACTTATATATATATATATATATATCAATGGTGTACCTGCTCAATCTGACCTTAGGTTTCGTGCCTCTCTCAAGACACTCCTCAGGGATAATGAGCTTGGCTTTGGTGTCCATTGAGCAGGTACACCATTGATTAATATGCTCTGCTGCAAGGCATAGAGCACTCTTTGGAATTACTCAATATTTCAACTGCACAACAAGGGTCCCAAGTCCTTGTGTTGCCATAAAGCCATTATGGTAATAGCCGGGAGGGCGCATTGTTATACATAATTTGTATATATATATATATAATCCGAGGTAGGATGGTTAAATCAACACGGCTACTGCCAGTTTCATGCTTCAAGATAAAGCAATCATCAGGCCGTCGATGAAGAAACAGAGAATAAAGTTGCCTTTAATAATTCCAAAACATACAATGAAAACAGTTACTACTAGAGGTACCACGGGTCAGCTTGGAATCGGTTATAGGTCATAGGCGCTCACCCCTTCACAAGATATTCAACAGAAACACCGTCAAACTGAGCTACTCATGCATGCCGAACATAGGATCCATAATCTCACAACACAACAAGAAAATCCTCGCACCTACCCCCGCAACACCTGACAGAGAATGCATCTAATTAAAATCATTACATGTTAGGTTGTTTGTGGTTCTGCTTGCTTGTGCTATGGATCACGTGACCAGATCCACCGCAAAAGCAATTTTTTGTTGTTTTTTTTTAAAGCTTTTTTGCCTTTATTTAGATTTTAAATACAAAATATATCACATCAAAAGCACAATTATAAAGAACATAATATTGGTACATCATACATTTCCTTACATTCTTTTTTACCAATAGTATTTTTAACACAGCTAAATAATTTTATTATTTCATACATTATAGAAAATAATTCATTAATATACATGATAATATGAAAATTAATCAAATGACTATATATAAATTAGGTAATCTGAATAAAGATTTTCTTATAAAAAAGAAAAGAAAAGGTGAAGGTACTATTTTAGACCCCCTAAATAAAGCAGTTTCAAAATTAAGACAGAGAATGGAAAGGCGCATTTATTTAAATATTTCAATTTTTTGTTACTCTAAATTTTGTTGTCATAAATATTAGGTACGTTCACACGTAGAGCGATAGCATCGATGCTATCGAGGTGTCGATGCTATTTTGGTGAAGACCAGATAGTGTCGAGACCAAAGGCGCTGTCTGAACGCAGATAGTCACGAGATAGAAGCGAGATTCCAAACTATTCTTGCAGCGAGTTTAGCAGGAGTAAATCTCAGGATCCAGCGACAAAGCATCGACGCTTTGCGGTAGACCACCCGCCGCGCTTGTGACTATTTGTAATGTGAGCGCAATCGCTGCTATTGTAATTCTGTCTGTTTCATGTGGTGCTATAATATAATGCAATGTATGTATTCATGTGATGTACCCTCTTCCCTACTTTTTTCTCTTATCATTCTGTTTCATCTGGTAATGTAATGTAATGTGATGTATATAGGGGTAAGTAGGCTAATGTGTATACTGTGTGGTAAGGAAGGGGTTGTTTTGTTGTTTGTTTGTTTTTGGGGGTTCCTTCTTTTTATCTTTTTCTTTTTTATATATGACCAGGCACCACAAAACCACCCAAAAGTCGCACTGCGTAATATTCAGTTAGAGCTCAATCAATGTGTTTTGGTTGGCATGCATGGTCAAATTTTAGTTTTGGGTATTTCCTGAAAGAGTATACTTTTTTCTAAGTAATCTAAAATGTGGAGGCACCAAACAATCTAGAAGTGGTATTTTTGACAGCTTTTTATCAGACTTATGTGTGTCTTCTCTGGATTTTGTTGTATTGCTTTTCTTTTTCACGACCCTGAATACTTGTCTCATTTTAATCTCCCATAAATCTCCCGGAGTAAGTTCTTGCATTGATACTTGTGCACTATGATATATGTAGTTTGCCAAGTTTTAGGACAATCTGATAATCCCTTCATAGAAATTTTCATCGAGTTCTAATCCTCCATTTGTCACCTTATAGCACAACACTTTGCAAGTCAGAGTGCTTCGATAGACTGCAAACTTTAAACCCTTATTAAGAAGTAACATTATGAGGGACTGTGCATTCTTCTCTTTGTACATTGAGTTATGAACATCCAATGAGTTATATATCATTTTAAAGCTGAGAATCTACTCTTTCAGAATCAGACCTTAACTTAAGTATGATGTGGTCTTTAGATATTGATTTACATGTGCTTACCATAGAATATAGTGTGCATGCATGTGTTTTATTTTGGCATAAGATTGGAGTTCAGTCAATTTTGACATGTACAAGGTTTATTTAAAATTAAGTATTATAACACATGTATTTGCTACTTGATTGTATTATCGATATTACAAATGAATTGTTATTGTGTTATTATGTTGATTTATGAAGACAAATAAAATATTATTCAGAACAAAAGCTTCGCATCATATGACCCCTGTACACAAACTTCCGCGCGTTTGACCATGCATACCAATTATACTCGGGTCACTCTGTGTGGCGCAGTAATTATTGTTTTGGCAGCGGGTGAGCGATGAATAGTCACGAGTGGGTGATAGAAGCAAGTCGATCACGGCCTGTCTCAACGTACTGGAAATATTTTTGAAACTTACATAGCATCGATGCTAACGATGCTAACGTAGCATCGATGCTATGTAACATGTAACGTGTGAACATAACTACTATCACGAGTTAACTGATGCGTGTCATTGTGGCGCCACCTTCGTTCGTGACAACCCATGTGCACGAGTAGAGTCACTGCAAAGATATAGTTGTAGTTTTAGGTACTCGAATGAAATGATAATGGTAAAGTACATAAATGTAGACATATAAGTTTGGTACATAATCATAGGTTTAGGACACAGTAAGGGCTCGTCACGTAATGACGAATATTTATAATAAAAATGATTCACCGAGGGAAATGATACACACAAGTAACTATGGCAATACATTTTATATAAAGCAATGTATGCAACATACACATTGCTATGAGACTCAATCAATGTTGTAAATAGCGGCTAGTAATTACTGGGAGGGGGAATATATAGTAATATGGATGCCTTCTTATATGACCTATATCGATCAGCATTAATTTATTGGTCGACATTAATGCCAGGCGGGTGGAGTGAATGTTTCTGAATGCCTTTGGTTTCCATGATGTGTTGGTGGAGGATACACTTGGGTGATGTGCATTTGGAGAAGCCTGTGACAAGGGTGGTTTCACTTTGTTGTTGTCTGGTGAGGGGGGATGGGTCTTTTGCCCGTACAAGGAGGTGTCTGAGTGTACGTCCTCGAGGAAAGGAGGTAGTGGGGGCCTGGGGGAAGATTTTCTTCATTTTTTCTGATTGGTGTATAAGGGGAAGGTGTTTGTGGATGATTCGGGGAACGGTAGCGGTGGGTGAGGAGTAAGTGACAGGAAAGTATACTTTATTGGTGTTAGCTGTAGATTTGTGTTTATATTTCAGTCAGACCCAACTTCCGAAACCGAGCACAGGTATATACAGTACTCCGAAAACGGCGTATGAATATAGAGCCCTCAGATCGTTCAGCACGAGGCAGTGTGTACAAAAGGCATAGGGAATATCTTGCAAAGTCAACCTGCCAACGATATATATATTTATATGACACCTAATTAGATCCTTGCCATTTGATTGGTTGTTTGATGTTGATCATTTGTCCCATTTAACAATTACGTCATCAATGGTGCAAATTTGATCCATTCACCGTGCAATTTTGGATCCATACGAAATTGTCCATTGCACTCGCGCGACCACCAACACGTCTACATACGCAAAAACGACTTGCCTTTGCAGCGCGCACGCGCATGCAAAGAAGTACATTGGCGGACCGCACAACAAAATGTAAGTCCCTTCACTCTGATCTTGTTTCTTAATTCATAAAATGTCAAATGAGAAGGATAGCTATTTTTAGGTGTCATATAAAACAAATAATGAATGTTTTTTCATTCGTGCAATGGACAGAATATTTCATTCGGTGAAAGATGAAATGATCCATTCAACTCGGCTCCGCCTCGTTGAATGGATCATTTCATCTTTCACCTCATGAAATATTATGTCCATTGCACTCATAAACATTCATTATTTGTATAATATTCTTAAAAATAATGCTGCTTGTCAATTACCTTCAAAATCCGTGAATGATTCGCCATATGAAATAACTTTCAAATGACAAACATTTGAAATAAATATATCCGCAGCATTATTTTTGAAAATGATATTATCAACAGCAGGTCGACATTGCAGGATTTTCCCCATGCCTTTTGTACACACTGTATCTCATTGAACGATGAGGGCTCTATTCATCTTGCTCTATACGCCGATTTCGAAGTATAAACCTGAAGTTGGGTCTTACTGTATTTCAGAAGCTCTATCCTGGGTTTGTCACCTGAGCGTTCGATCTGTTTCTTAACTATGTTGATGATGTAAATGCGTTCCTTGAAGTGCCGTTCTAATTGCTTCAGCTGGTGATCAGTGCGTGAGGGGTCTGAACATATTCTCCTAACACGTAGTGCCTGGCTGTATGTGATACATTTGAATGAGTGCTTTGGATGACAGAAGGATGGTAGCAGGTACGTGTGGGTATCTGTGGGCTTAGTGGATAGTTCAGTTTCGATCTCATTATTGGAGTGTTGGAGAGAGACATCAAGAAAGTGGACTGTATCATTGGACGATTGGGATGTGAATTTATTGGTTGGGTGTATGGCATTCATTGCGTTTTGAATCATGGTTAGAGTTCTGGGTAAGCCATTCCAGATGAAGAATATGTTGTCTATGTAGCGTTTCCATGATGTTCTGAAGATGTTTGAGTGTACTGGTGTTGTGATTTTGTTTTCGAGTTGCCCCATGAATATATTTGTCGGAGCCACATGACTGTCCCCTCAGTCTGTAGATAATGGTTCCCCCAAAATGTGAAGTTTGAGGATGAGCTCTAGGAGTCTGATAAGTTGGTCAGTTGTTGGTTCTTGTTCCTTTCTTTTGTTAAGGGCCTGTCGACATGCTTCAATACCTTCTCTGTGTGGGATGTTGGTATACAAGGAGGTGACATCTGCTGTTACCAGGGTGGATCTAGGAGATGTGGTTTAAGAAATGTGTAGTGTCTTCAGAACATCATGGAAACGCTACGTAGACAACATATTCTTCATCTGGAATGGCTCACCCAGAACTCTAACCATGATTCAAAACTCAATGAAATTGTAGTGACCTCAATCTGTCACTCATTGAATTTTTGGCAAAATTGTTATTTAATTTGTATCAACAGAAAGTTCATTGACCGTCTAGCTTCAATTCTGGTCTAGACCGGTTCTCTACACTCTTTTGATCGTGTGATCGTCCTGCGTCTTATGTTAATTCACGATGTTGTTCATTGTTATTGTTAATCATGTTCAGTTCATGTCATCACCTGTAGCGTCTTATTTTTGAATACGCTAATTGGTGGTCCAATCATGTATCGCGTAACTCCGCCGCAAATTTCCATTTGGACAGTTTTACATTTTTCTCGTTACTCGCATTACAACTACGCTAGAGTCAACAACTCGCAACTCTGCTTGCTCGAGTCTTACACACACCTATCTTCGTGCCTTGCATCAACGCTAGCTGAGATGTTTCATCGCCGGCCGCAGTCCATCTTCCTCATCGAAGATTTCGGCACTGAAGCTTCAAAGCACTAGCCCAGCACAGATAAACACTTTTTCATACCTCAGCTTGTTCGGCGTCTTCCTGCCTCATCTCCAGAGATATGTATTGCATCAACCGGCACGACCCACTGCTGCCTTCAACTCGCAATGTCTCTCATGGATCATTCAGCCGCCAACGCCACGAACACCGAGACCGTCAGCACTTCCTTTAACGGCTATTTCCAAACGACTTTCTTCGGGCGACTCACCGTCCCGTGTATCGTCGACTTCCGTCTTCATTTAGTCATACCATCTCTTTACCTCCGCCAGGCTCTTCAGCCCCGACATGGCAGAGCGTCGCATCCCGCAAAGACTCCGAGATCGTCATCGCGTCTGAGCTAATCGTCTCCGTGAACTGACTTCTCGTCGAGCGCCCTTTTCTCCTTCATCTCTCGCTGTCCTCGTTCGTCTTCACTAGTCTTTTGGTCGCGATAGCTGGACTTTTTCCTGCACGTTTTATCGTTCACCTTACCACAGACTCACGGACACATAGGACACTTCATTTGTAATTCATTACGTGCTTCATTTATTCGTTCGTCATTGTAAGCATGTACTTTTATCTTGTCTTGTAACTGCATTGCATTTATTCGATTGCCTAGTCTCTAGTTTGTTCATTAACATTTTAGCACGATAATACTCCTCTGCTAATCATTCTGCTAGATACTTGGTATATCGATATTTATTATTGTGCAATTATTCGTCATTTCAGTTATCTATTTTTTATATTAAACATAACGAAAAGGGAATATTCCTGTTCTCTGATTTATTTGTACCTGTTTGTCTTTCCACGTAGACCTAAAAAAAGGGAAAATGGCACTTCAAATCCACGCACCCTGTTTACAACAATTGCATATTTTTATCGGTGCACACGCAAGTGCCACTTTTACCAAAAAATTAATGCCATACACCCAACCAATAAATTCACATTCCAATCGTCCAATGATACAGTCCACTTTCTTGATGTCTCTCTCCAACACTCCGATAATGAGATCGAAACTGAACTATCCACTAAGCCCACAGATACCCACACGTACCTGCTACCATCCTTCTGTCATCCAAAGCACTCATTCAAAGGTATCACATACAGCCAGGCGCTACGTGTTAGGAGAATGTACAAGTATTCAATATACCATTTATATTATTGTAAATATGTTGTGCTCTCATACCCCGAGAGGGGGTCGATAGAGTGAATAAAATCTTATCTTATCTATCTTATCTTAGGAGAATATGTTCAGACCCCTCACGCACTTATCACCACCTGAAGCAATTAGAACGGCACTTCAAGGAACGCATTTACAACATCAACATAGTTAAGAAACAGATCGAACGCTCAGGTGACAAACCCAGGATACAGCTTCTGAAATATAAACACAAATTTACAACTAACCCCAACAAAGTATACTTTCCTGTCACTTACTCCCCACCCACCGCTACCGTTCCCCGAATCATCCTCAAACACTTTCCCCTTCTACACCAATCAGAAAAATGAAGAACATCTTCCCCCAGGCCCCCACTACCTTCTTTCGTCGAGGACGTACACTCAGAGACCTCCTTGTACGGGCAAAAGACCCCCCTCACCAGACAACAACAAAGTGAAACCAACCTTGTCACAGGCTTCTCCAAATGCACATCACCCAAGTGTATCCTCCACCAACACATCATGGAAACCAAAACATTCAGAAGAACAGTCACTGGACAAAAATTCATCATCAAATCAAATATCAATTGTAAATCTACTTGGGCAATCTACCTCATAACCTGTTCACAATGCCATAAACAGTACATCGGAAAAAACAGAAACAACAATATACACGAGATTTAATAACACGCGATCAGAAATCCGAAACCAACATAAAACATTACCATACACAGTCCATTTCAATCTCCCCTCACACACAGTAGAAAAGGCTAAAATAATCGGGATAGAACTCATCAACAACAAATCACATGACACAATCTTACACAGAGAATCATACTGGATCAACAAACTCAAGACACTCCACCCGCATAAATGAATGCCGATCGATATAGGTCATATAAGAAGGCACCCATATTACTATATATATACCTCCCAATAATTACTACTTACAACACTGATTGAGTCTCATAGCAATGTGTATGTTGCATACATTGCTTTATATAAAATGTATTGCCATAGTTAATTGTGTGTATCATTTCCCTCGGTGAATCATTTTTATTTTAAATATTCGTCATTACGTGACAAGCCTTTACTGTGTACTAAACCTATGATTATGTACCAAACTTATAGGTCTACATTTATGTACTTTACCATTTATCATTTCATTCGAGTACCTAAAACTACAACTATTTCTTTGCAGTGACTCTACTCGTGCACATGGGTTGTCATGAATGAAGGTGGCGCCTCAATGACACGCATCAGTCGTGGATCTGGTCACGTGATCCATAGCACAAGCAAGCAGAACCACAAACAACCTAACATGTAATGATTTTAATGAGATCAGACTTACATTGATTATCACTATATCGATTTATATACAGATTATTCGTATTGGATATTAGCTATTGCCAGAAGTATTGCTCATTACTTTTCTTTTATGCATGTATAGTAGTACATGTATTATCATTTTGTTCCATTTTCGTTTCGTTTTTCGTTGTATAGCTCCTGAAGAAGGCGTATTAAGCCGAAAGCTTGACACCAATAAATCCGTGGTATTCAGCTACGTCCCGAGTCTTGGCTCATTTCATTTATATACAGTATATATATACATGTATATATATAATGTGAGAAATCAATTGAATCGATTGAGAGAAATAATTTGCGTAGCTCAATTCATTGTTCCTCCTTATTGACTTCCTTTCTGTGGAAATAACTGCAGGGTTTGCAAAAACTGCCTCCGCCGGGAGTCGAACCCGGGTCTTTGGCACTGTACGCCAAACGCCTTAACCACTAGACCACTCAAAGAAAAGGAATAAATAAACTGCGAAGGGGTTGCAAGGGCTGCCTGTCGGTGTTTGTACCTGGTATAGCCGAAAACCACTCAACCCGCCTCCGTGGTCTAGTGGTTGTGGTTAAGGCGTTTGGCGTACAGTGCCAAAGACCCGGGTTCGACTCCCGGCGGAGACATTTTGTGTAAACCCTGCAGTTATTTCCACAGAAAGGAAGTCAGTAAGGAGGAACAATGAATTTAGCAACGCAAATTATTTCTTTCAATCAATTCAATTGATTTCTCACATTATGTAAATGGTACCCACGAGAGTTGCCAATGCTATAGTACTATAACAAATTTCTCACACAGTATATATATATATATATATATATATGCCGAGTGTCCAAAAAAACGATACTTTTAAAATTGCCTCCAAATAAAAAGATTTTATCGAATTTTGGGGAATTTTTTATATATACATGTATATGGAAAGCTGAAGGTCTCTTCTAACATATGACACCAAAAAGACTGAAAATGTTTTATGCTTCAGTGAGCACTGCCCACTTTTGTAAAGGACATGAAAATTAGGTTGCGCTTTGGGTGAAGTGAAAAGTTATCCAGTTTAGATTCTGCTGATTGTCTGATGAGTATATGATAAATCATGATGGATATGGGTTTGTGCAGCTTGTGAATGACATGGCTTATGAATTCAAAAGTTTATGCATGAGTGATCATGTATTGTCTTCAGTGGCGTATCCAGGGGGCGCAACAGGCGCCCCCCCCCCCCTATTGGCCGTCGTAAAAAATAATATAGCACTATATAGCACTATTTTGCATCTCGGCCCTTCTTCAGAAGCAAAAATTTCTCCCCCATGACGGCGATCAATAATTCCTGGCGCCCCCCCCCCCCCCTATTGGGAAATCCTGGACGAAATCCTGGATACGCCCCTGGTCTTTTTAATCACAATTTGATTATGGAAATTGTTTTGACGAATGTATGACATTTGCTCTGGCGACAATCGTTCCTGCGACAAATGCTCCTAAAATAAGACAATTGCTCCGCGACGATTGCTCCTGCGATAATTGCTCCGACGGCGATTGCTCCAGCGATAATTGCTCCGACATTTGCTCCTGCGACTATTGCTCCTGCGACTATTGCTCCTGCAACAATTGCTCCGATCGAGTGACAATTGATCCGCGACAGCTGCTCCGTCGATAAAAATGAATATATGCGACAATTGCTCCTGCGACATTTGCTCCGATCGAGCGACAATTGCTCCGCCGACATTTCCTCCAAAAAATCGATTATTGCTCCGTCGATAAAAATGAATATGCGACAAAAAAACTCGGTACAGGGAAAACTCAACATAATGAGGTCGGCTATAACGAGGTAACGGCTATAACGAGAATATCGTCACGATCCCAAATTTACTTGCGTGTAATTCTATGACATCACAAACCTTTATAGCGAGGTCGGCTATAACAAACTAAATCTCGTGCCTCTAAAACAAACCAAAAAAATGCTAATCATTCCCGTTAATTATAACGAGCAGGCAAATGTCACTGAGCTGCAAATGGACAAAAATCATTCAGCTGGAGAATCTACACACACACGAGCAGTATCGGGGCATCGCGATGCGATGCAGGGTGCGTCTTTTTTATTAGTATCACACCTACAGAGCAGGGCCAGGCACCTGAGAACGATTTTGTTACTGGGGGTGCTGTGAGCAAAAAAAAAGTCCTCAGCATTTTAGGGTCTCTTTTCAAGTCCAAAAATCTCTGACAAGCAAAATAAAAAAATAAGGAAAAAAGGTCCTCAGCATTTTTGGGTCTCTTTTTAACTACTTTTTAGCTACAGCACCCCTACAGCACCCCCAGCATCCTCAGCCTTAAATTGTGGGGGTGCTGCAGCACCCCCGGCTCCCAGGGGCCTGCGCAGGGCCCGTCTCTTTAATCGTATCACAGCGCAGGCCCCGTCTTTTTATTCGTATGACAGTGCAAGGAACGTCTGTTTATTCATATCACAGCGCAGGGAGACCGACTCCCGAAGAATAATACTGCATAGGGTTTTTAAGTCCTTTGCAAGTCCTAAAATCTCTGACAAGCAAAAAAAAAGGGGGTCAGGGGGCGTGCTCCTCCAAGGGTATGGGCACGAGCGTAGTCAGATTTATTTGACAGGGGGTGGGTCAAATGTGAATCCCGAACATACTACCACTGTTACGGGACAAAATCGAAATAAAATGTATTAAAATAGACGGAAAGACCGATATTTTATCACGTTATCTCTCCCCTCGCCTCTTTTTTATATTCATCTTTTTTGTCAAGCGGACCTTTGCTCGTCAACGGGGGGGGGGGGGGGGGGGGGGGGGGAGGTTCGTTCGAACCCCCTGACCCCCCCCCCCCCCCCCCTGACCCCTAGTTACGGGCCTGTATAGTTATTTTCCGGCGGAATTAATCCGAGTCTTAATCTAAGATTAAGCTGTAGTAGGAAGTCTTTTGGTTGACTATCCATACAATGCAACACGTAATGCAACACAAAGATTCTGAATAATGTTTTTAAAATGTAGTATCATCCTTTAAAACATTAAATTCTGATTTAAGCTTCAGTGATTTGTGTTTAAAGTCATTAAAGCTATCAAAGCTTTCATTGGACCGTAATTCAATTCATGTCAGGTTAATTTTAATTCATTTTGCTCGGCTTGCAAACTTCATGTCTTATGATATCATCTTGACACAAAGTGCTTTCCTGGTTTGTCAGTTGCACCATCTTGCCTGCACAAGGTAATATATTGAATAGCACATGAGAGCAATGGACTATTAATTCCAATGACTAATGTAAGGAAGGATACACAGACATTGACGGAAAATGCGCAAACTCAATGAAAATACTTGGCAATTGTTTTCAGACTGAAACAAGTAATGCATAATTTCCTTTGATACGCACGTTTTTCTTCATGCCGAAAGTGGTACAAGTAGTCGACTTGACATTTTATGAACCTTCGGTTGAAGTTTCTGTGGATTTGTGATCCCATGTTGCCTCCGAACAATTTCGGCTATTTTGCCCAAAAAGCAGCCTTGAGCATTTTGCATATTTTGCATAAATCCAAATGTCCACATGTATATACAGTGCAAAAACAAAATGAACAACTCATTGGATTTTGATATGCAAATTATGCGAATTGCTCAAGGTAACCCCTTGGGCAACGAAGCTGAAATTGAGCTGAATGCTTACAATTACAAATCAACAACAACAGCAACACGGAGCGTCTTTCAAAGGGGGGCACCAACAAAAAAAGGGCAATGGGGGAACGGAGGGGAACCTACAAGGGGTGAACATAAAGCGAAAATAGGACAATTTTATGACATTGGTATTACCCTACAGTCTAATTAACATGATTAATACATTATCAAGCATCATCTTCTTCCTTTTTATTGGAGCTCTGGACACTGTTTCAGCTTCCCTAATTAGCAGTGACGGTGGTAGTATAGTGATTCATTAGCGAGCGAAGCGAGGGAGCAACAATTTTCAGATTATTTTTTAACGCAGAAGTCCTTTGTGCATTATTTACAGTGATATAATGAAAATGACAACAGGAAAGTAATTTGGGGGAATGTAAAATGATCTTTTAATTCGTACATTAACCCTGTCGTTTTTCTTAAGGATAACATCAATATCAACATACTTTATTTCATATGATTATGTATTATGAGAGCTAGCGAGCGTAGTGAACGAGGTTTAGGGAAATTTTCAGAAAATATTACCCTTATTTGGTTTGAATTATGGGCACGTTCGAGCGAGCGGAATGAGAAATCCTTCGCTTGGGGGATAGGCATTATGCCCCTCTTGCCTCCAGCTCCACTGCCTTACATTGTAGTTGTAGTAATATGGGTAACCTTTACTAAAGCCGCACCGATTCTTTTAAAAGGGGGCATTTATCAGAAGAGGAAGGGCGCTTATCAGAGGTTGAAAGAGGCAATTATAGATCTTCAGACCAGCACCTCTTACAAGTACCGCGACACTCAACCCACTTCTACGGCGACAGGGCATTTGAGGTAGCCGCTCCGACCCTCTGGAATTCATTCCCTCTGAACATCCGAAAGGCTCCTACACGACAGACATTCAAGACCCTTCTTAAAACCTACCTGTTTTGTTTATAAATCTCAGTAATTAGTTATGTATCCTATATTTTTCTGTAATTACATGTACCTTGTATAAAAACAAATTTTATTAGTAATCAATAAAGATACAATATTGGTACACTTTTGTAATTTTAATGTGATATTTGATATATATCTCGTAATGATAAGTTAAAGAAATTATTTGATTTCATTCTTAGATTTTGCTATGCTTCTATCATAATGTAAAACCATGATATTGTAAATGTTGTCATTAGTTTTATTTGTATTGTAATTGAAATTATCTTTTGTAATTAGATGTATTTACATTGTTAGGCGCATAGAGATACTGTATAGTTTACGATGCGCTATATAAATCAAGCTTTATTATTAATATTATTATAAAAGGTGAAAAGGGGCACTTATGAGAAGTAAAGAGGGACACATATCAGACGGGGAAAGGGAACTTATTTGAAGTAAAGAGGGGCACATATTAGAAGGGGAAAGATGCATTTATTAGAAGTAAATAGGGGACACATATCAGAAGGGGAAAGGGCACTTATTAGAAGTAAAGAGGGGCACATATCAGAAGGGGAAAGGGAACTTATTAGAAGTAAAGAGGGGCACATATCAGAAGGGGAAAGGGAACTTATTTGAAGGATGGGCACATATCAGAAGGGGAAAGGACACTTATTAGCATTAAAGAGGGGGCACATATCAGAAGGGGAAAGGACACTTATTAGCATTAAAGAGGGGGCACATATCAGAAGGGGAAAGGACACTTATTAGCATTAAAGAGGGGGCACATATCAGAAGGGGAAAGGACACTTATTAGCATTAAAGAGGGGGCACATATCAGAAGGGGAAAGGGCACATATTAAAAAGAAAAAGGGGCACCTATCCGAAGTAAAATTACACTTATCAGAAGGAGAAAAGGGCACTTATTAGAAGTAAAGAGGGGCACATATCAGAAGGGGAAAGGACACTTATTAGAAGGATGGGCACATATCAGAAGGGGAAAGGACACATATTAGAAGGATGGGCACATATCAGAAGGGGAAAGGACACTTATTAGCATTAAAGAGGGGGCACATATCAGAAGGGGAAAGGACACATATTAGAAGGATGGGCACATATCAGAAGGGGAAAGGACACTTATTAGAAGGATGGGCACATATCAGAAGGGGAAAGGACACTTATTAGCATTAAAGAGGGGGCACATATCAGAAGGGGAAAGGACACTTATTAGCATTAAAGAGGGGGCACATATCAGAAGGGGAAAGGACACATATTAGAAGGATGGGCACATATCAGAAGGGGAAAGGACACTTATTAGCATTAAAGAGGGGGCACATATCAGAAGGGGAAAGGACACTTATTAGAAGGATGGGCACATATCAGAAGGGGAAAGGACACATATTAGAAGGATGGGCACATATCAGAAGGGGAAAGGGCACTTATTAGCATTAAAGAGGGGGCACATATCAGAAGGGGAAAGGACACATATTAGAAGGATGGGCACATATCAGAAGGGGAAAGGACACTTATTAGCATTAAAGAGGGGGCACATATCAGAAGGGGAAAGGACACATATTAGAAGGATGGGCACATATCAGAAGGGGAAAGGACACTTATTAGCATTAAAGAGGGGGCACATATCAGAAGGGGAAAGGACACATATTAGAAGGATGGGCACATATCAGAAGGGGAAAGGACACTTATTAGCATTAAAGAGGGGGCACATATCAGAAGGGGAAAGGACACTTATTAGCATTAAAGAGGGGGCACATATCAGAAGGGGAAAGGACACTTATTAGCATTAAAGAGGGGGCACATATCAGAAGGGGAAAGGACACATATTAGAAGGATGGGCACATATCAGAAGGGGAAAGGACACTTATTAGCATTAAAGAGGGGGCACATATCAGAAGGGGAAAGGACACTTATTAGAAGGATGGGCACATATCAGAAGGGGAAAGGACACTTATTAGAAGGATGGGCACATATCAGAAGGGGAAAGGGCACTTATTAGCATTAAAGAGGGGGCACATATCAGAAGGGGAAAGGACACATATTAGAAGGATGGGCACATATCAGAAGGGGAAAGGACACTTATTAGCATTAAAGAGGGGGCACATATCAGAAGGGGAAAGGACACTTATTAGAAGGATGGGCACATATCAGAAGGGGAAAGGACACTTATTAGCATTAAAGAGGGGGCACATATCAGAAGGGGAAAGGACACTTATTAGAAGGATGGGCACATATCAGAAGGGGAAAGGACACATATTAGAAGGATGGGCACATATCAGAAGGGGAAAGGACACTTATTAGCATTAAAGAGGGGGCACATATCAGAAGGGGAAAGGACACATATTAGAAGGATGGGCACATATCAGAAGGGGAAAGGGCACTTATTAGCATTAAAGAGGGGGCACATATCAGAAGGGGAAAGGACACATATTAGAAGGATGGGCACATATCAGAAGGGGAAAGGACACTTATTAGCATTAAAGAGGGGGCACATATCAGAAGGGGAAAGGACACTTATTAGAAGGATGGGCACATATCAGAAGGGGAAAGGACACATATTAGAAGGATGGGCACATATCAGAAGGGGAAAGGACACTTATTAGCATTAAAGAGGGGGCACATATCAGAAGGGGAAAGGACACTTATTAGAAGGATGGGCACATATCAGAAGGGGAAAGGACACATATTAGAAGGATGGGCACATATCAGAAGGGGAAAGGGCACTTATTAGCATTAAAGAGGGGGCACATATCAGAAGGGGAAAGGACACATATTAGAAGGATGGGCACATATCAGAAGGGGAAAGGACACTTATTAGCATTAAAGAGGGGGCACATATCAGAAGGGGAAAGGACACTTATTAGAAGGATGGGCACATATCAGAAGGGGAAAGGACACATATTAGAAGGATGGGCACATATCAGAAGGGGAAAGGACACTTATTAGCATTAAAGAGGGGGCACATATCAGAAGGGGAAAGGACACATATTAGAAGGATGGGCACATATCAGAAGGGGAAAGGACACTTATTAGCATTAAAGAGGGGGCACATATCAGAAGGGGAAAGGACACTTATTAGCATTAAAGAGGGGGCACATATCAGAAGGGGAAAGGACACATATTAGAAGGATGGGCACATATCAGAAGGGGAAAGGACACTTATTAGCATTAAAGAGGGGGCACATATCAGAAGGGGAAAGGACACATATTAGAAGGATGGGCACATATCAGAAGGGGAAAGGACACATATTAGAAGGATGGGCACATATCAGAAGGGGAAAGGGCACTTATTAGCATTAAAGAGGGGGCACATATCAGAAGGGGAAAGGACACATATTAGAAGGATGGGCACATATCAGAAGGGGAAAGGACACTTATTAGCATTAAAGAGGGGGCACATATCAGAAGGGGAAAGGACACTTATTAGAAGGATGGGCACATATCAGAAGGGGAAAGGACACATATTAGAAGGATGGGCACATATCAGAAGGGGAAAGGACACTTATTAGCATTAAAGAGGGGGCACATATCAGAAGGGGAAAGGGCACATATTAAAAAGAAAAAGGGGCACCTATCCGAAGTAAAATTACACTTATCAGAAGGAGAAAAGGGCACTTATTAGAGAGATAAGGAGGCAATTATCATATTTGAAAAGGGGCATTTATCAGAAGGAGAAAAATGGCACTTATCAGAAGGGCAAAGGGCACTTATTAGAAAGGAAAAGGGACACTTTTAGTAGTAAAAAGGGTACTTGCCAGAGAGAGAAACGGAGCATTTTCAGAAATATAAAAGGCACTTTTTTAGTACTTGTCCATACCTGGAAAGTTGGATGCAATGTGGTCCCACGGTTTGTTGTTTTTTTTTGTGTGTGTGGTTTTTGTTTGAGGGGTGGTTTTTTGTTTGTTGTTTGGGTTTATTTTTTTGGTGGGGGGGGGGTGGTCTTTCCCAGAAATTGTTTTTTCTAATCTCCATGCGTTTTCTATCACTTTGAGGTGAGGGCTTTGACGGCCACTTTATTGCCGTTATATTTCTCTAATTTAGTCCTTTTTATCATACTTGTTTTGTTGTCGCTGTTGTTGTTTTGTTCAGAGCCCAATCGACCCCATTCACGATAACATGGACTAACATTTTGACCTTCTGCCAATAGATTTGAAGATAATTCTCCTCAGTTAATGATGCCATAATTTTTGAAAGATTCCGAGTACCAGCTGGAGCAAAGTATCCCTATAGCGTGATTCTGTTGCCATTTTATTTATTTTTTTTATTTGGTACGTGAACCGCTGATCATTATATATGCCAACACAGAAAAAGCTTGGGACACTCATTTTTCCGAAGGTTCATTATTCTGAAACACAATTTTCCCATACCAAGGGGTTCATAATAATAAAATGAAAAAGGGTTCAGAATTCCGAACATTTTGTTGCATTACTCCACCGAATGTTCATTATGCCGAAAGTTCATCATTCCGAAAATGAAATAGGGTTCATTATTCCGAAAAATTATGTAGGATTTTATTACATTTTCGGAATTTTGAACCTTCGGAATTATGAATCCTCTTTCATTTTCGGAACTATGAACGTTATTTCATTTTCTGAATTATGAACTTTCGGGGAAACGGGATATTCGGAGTAAACGAACCTTCGGAAATACGAAACTTCGGAGTAACGAACCTTCGGAAATACGAAACTTCGGAGTAACGAACCTTCGGGAAAACCACATGAAACCATACAACTTGGTCTCATTTGACCTTAGCATTCTCCCAGGGTCCTATATAGATGCCTTCAACTTTATTCTCTTTCTGCCTTGTCAGTCCTCGAGCAAGGTCTTATTCCTTACTGTCTTGACAATGATGAGGGCAAGATTGGCGCCTTAGGCCTCCTATTCCTGGCAGGCCTCCCTTTCCGGCAGTTTAGGGTTTATAAATCTACATATTTTCAGAAGGATTTTGCATTCATTCATCAGTCATTTCTTGCTTCATTTATGATCATACTGACCCCTCTCCCATCTCCCTGGTCCAAGTATCTTTCAGTATTGAAAACACGGTTATGAAAATGAAGAGATATCCTACGTGACTCGTTTTATCGAAAGGAAAATTGGAATAAATATGAGCTGTAAATAAGTAAGCAAACGTGTTTACATCAGATGTTTGACCACAACTAAACATGATAAAGGACAATAGAAGTTTTCAACAGTTTTATCCAAGTAGAGTACAGTAATTCAATATTTGCAGGTTTTTGTATCTTAAACAAATCATTACCTACATGAATGGATTCACCTTGAGAAATAAGCATGGAAAGAATAGGTTTTCAAGGGCTTTAAAACTATAATCATATATTTCGGCTCAAAAGTCTACCCGTATCTTCATTTGAGCACTGGGAGGGCTGGCGTTTTCGGGGGAGGTGTCGGAAAATGTCTTTTTTCACCCCTTCCTTTGAGAGAGCCTGTGGAGGATCACCAGAATCCACAAAATCATGTTCCTACGAATATTAGAGTTGAAATAACCCACCACAGGCGGGGTAACCTCGCTAGTCATGCATAAGGACCGCTATCCATAACTCATAGCTAAATGAATAGCGGTTTTGTATGAATAGCGGTCCTTCTAAATAGCGAGCACACCATAGACCAATTACCTCGCTATTCATAGGGACCACTATTCATAACTTCATAAGGACCGCTATTCATAACGCGCGTTAAATGAATAGCGGTCCTTATGAACAGCGAACGGACCCCCCACAGGCTGTATTTATGATTTGATTTAGTTGTCTCACCTGTGAAATTAGTGACACTTGCGTTAGCCGTTCTTCTTTCAACAGTCAATGGTACGACGAGAAGCACCAAGCACAGTAGAAGATGCATCTTGGGAAATCTGCAGGAAAATCATAAGTCATCACAATTAGAAAGCATTCACAAGGTTTATGCCATGTTTGATAACTTCTTTCACAATGGGATGTAGAACTGGAATGCTTTTGATATCATGACTAACTTTTCAATCAGTTGTCAGATTTTAATGTTATTACATGTATTATCTGTTGGTGGTGATGTATACATGTACTTCCACACCACCTTGCAAGTTTTTTTTCAGAATTTATTTATTCATTTACTTATTTTGTTTATTGTATTTCTACGAACATACCATCAAACGATAACATAAACAATGACGGTACAGAATTACAAGAAAGCACCAAAAGCAACAACCAATGTCTGGGAATTGCCCAAAATATATGGATTTCTGTATGAGGTCTCTCCTCGTAGGCTGCTACAAAGACAATCATAGAGATACAGGATTAAGAACAGGTCGGTTTCAAAATGATTGTTCTATATGGGAGCCGTATCAAAAAGGAAAAGAAAAAGTTATCACTACACAAGTCAGCTATTGAACGGGGGACTGGGGGAGAATATCCCAGAAACGAGGAAATATATATAAGCAAGTGTGTTTTAAACAATTTGTCCTAGCAAACTCAGGATTAAAAAGAAAAACGTGTGATTTTACACTTCGCTTATAGGAATAACACTGTTATAGAAACAAAAATGAGTAAAGCGTCTGTGTATTGCTTCGAATGATCGAATATGGTTCTCTTGATAAGGGAACTAAACAGAAACACCATATTCTAGAATTGGGCGACACAGTGAACAGAACAATTTTTCACATCAACAAACTCAGAGCTAAAACCTTCGCGTGAAATGGAGAGTGCAGTAAGTACGGAAGCTTAAAAGTGCCAGCGAGATGACGAGACCTTTTTTGGTCCGAGAAGGCGAGATTCGGCCTTCGTCTTATTCGACTTCTTGAGTCAAGGAAGGTGAGAATGTGAGATTCCAAATCTCGACGTCTTGGACCTTCTTGCCTTCTTGCACCCCATAAGTCGAGAAGACGATAGGCCGGATCTTGCCTTCTTATAATAATAAAAATAGCTACATTTATATTGCGCACGTTTTAAGCTTCCGCAGGACTCAGAGCTAAAACCTTACAGTGAAAAGGAGAGTGCAGTAAGTACGGAAGTTTAAAAGTGCCACCGAGATGACGAGATAATTCTTCTCGACTTTTTTTGGTCCAAGAAGGCGAGATACGGCCTGCGTCTTTTCGACTTCTTTTTATCCAAGAAGGAGAGAAGGTGAGATCCGGAATCTCCAAATCTCCAAATCTCGACTTCTTCGGCCTTGATGAGTCTCGGCGGTGGAGAGTAGATCTGGTGAGTAGTCTCGGCGATGAAGAGCAGGAGAGATGAGGCGTCTCGACGTTCCGGGCAGATTGACTGCCCGTTATCAGGAGTGGCCCGGAACGTCGAGACGCCTCATCTCTCCTGCTCTTCTTCTTCCAGTCACCTTTTCTCATCTGGTTTACAGTCCTTCTAAGGACTTCACCCCCTCTCACGAAAGATAACTTCTTATCCCCCCTTTCCCCCTTTCACTTTTCTCTCATCTTGTTATTTTCTCGACTATCAATTTCTCATATTCTCCCCTTGTCTCATCATTTTCTACCCTCATTTCAATATCCCAACAGTCCTTATCAGGACTAACACATGGTGAACCGTAAGCCGCCTCCACGTTATACCACCATGCAAACTCAAAATATTTAAGAAAATCAAGACCAACCAATGCGGGGCTAATCAAAGTTCGCAAAAAGGGCAACCCCCAGTACAGGGGGCAGACTACAAAATTTTGCCCAACAATGGACTCGTGTAACACCAAACTGATTTTTTCTATAATTCACAAAGGATATGCTCCAAAACTAAGAAAATCACACATTCAGTCGAGCATAAACAAAGAAACTAAATTACCTCAAAATCCACAGAAACAAAGGGCCTTATTACAGGAGATAGATACGTTGATCCACAAAAAGTCCCTCAAAAGAGTACGCAAAAGAAGAAAGTATTTCTAACCCCCAAACGGACAGGGGGACAATTTCTGGGTCTCCTGGCAAGCCTTATAGATACCGTATCAAACTGCAGGCGGAGAATGAGAGTTATCCAGATAGGATTTCTAAGTCAGAATCGCCCTCCCAGAGACCCTATGACCAAGCCTATCACTCTCATGAATTTCTACGCATGTGGCTCAATCCTCGATCACTACAACTAGGATCTATTTGTTAACCTAATGTAGGGTTGTAAAATTAAGTTCTAGTTGTAAATCAAACATTCAAACAGTCTCAAACGTATAACAGCAACTCAGGCATCAAACATAACAGGAACTCAGGAGACAACGAAAAATAAAGAGATGTAAACTTGGTGAGGTCTGGTAGTGCACTCTCTGATCTATCTGTCTGACTGAGCTTTTCTCTTTTTAATCATGCTCTTGTATTACAGGGCTGCCTGGCCCACATCAACTTGGTAACTAAGACAACATAACATTATAAATATTCAAACATACTTTAACCAATGAGCATAAAGAAAATGGAAGTATTTAACTAAAATTTATCAACCCAATTCAATACAAGAACCAATTGGAAATAACTAGGATGAAGATGGGTCAATGTCTGGGGTTATTATGTAATGAGGAATGTTCAACAAAAGAACCAGATGTGAGGGTGGAGGGAATGGGCACATCTGAATAGGAAAGGAATGAAGGTGACAAGAGAAGTAGGACAGTCTCTGATGAGATTCATGACAACAAAACACCTATTGAAAGGCTGCCTGGCCCACATCAACTTGGTAACTAAGACAACATAACATTATAAATATTCAAACATACTTTAACCAATGAACATAAAGAAAATGGAAGTATTTAACTAAAATTTATCAACCCAATTCAATACAAGAACCAATTGGAAATAACTAGGATGAAGATGGGTCAATGTCTGGGGTGATTATGTAATGAGGAATGTTCAACAAAAGAACCAGATGTGAGGATGGAGGGAATGGGCACATCTGAATAGGAAAGGAATGAAGGTGACAAGAGAAGTAGGACAGTCTCTGATGAGATTCATGACAACAAAACACCTATTGAAAGCTAACCTGAACTGAACTAAAATCCAGAACAGAAGAGTAAACAAAGTCAAATACAAATGACAAAATAGGCATCCTACACTAACACCATCCCTCACAATGTTCACAGGCGCATCAAACCAGGGTTGGGGTGCGGTACTAGATGCAGAACAAACCCAAGAGTATTGGAAAGAAAGGGATCTGCATATCAATGTATTGGAGATGCTTGCAGTTCAATATGCCTTAGACAAGTTCAAGAACAAAGCCCACGGACAGAAAGTGTTGGTGAAATCAGACAACCTTACAGTAGTATCATACTTTAACAAAGAAGGTGGCATAAGGTCAAATGACGTGCACTCCGACTCTAGAAATGAGGTTGGTGCGACACTATCAACACCAGAATAATAGCCTCACAAATCCCAGGAAAGGACAATTACATTGCAGATTTTCTTTCCAGGGGTAGTTATCTCCCATCATAATGGCAACTAGATCCAACAGTTGCCAAACAATATTCAACAGGTACGGATGCCCACAGGTCGACCTGTTTGCATCAGTCCTAAACAAAGTGCTGCCAATTTATTGCACAAAGCACAAAGACCCAGCAGTAATAACGATGGACGCTCTCTCGATATCACGGAGGAACATTCTGGGATACGGATTCCCTCCATTTGTAATGCTTACCAAAGTAATGCAGAAAGTGATAAGGGACGAATGTACCCTTCTTCTGGTGGCTCCCTGGTGGCCCAAGCGCCCTTGGTTCTCCACGCTGGTGAGTCTACTCATACAACCTCCAGTGATACTTCCAAACAAGGTAGATCTCCTGCGACAACCAGGGACGATGATCTAACGTCCGAAATTGCCCAGCCTAAAATGGACGTTATGGATCATTTCAGGTCAATCCCATCGCATGCAAGTCTTTCTAGCAGGGCTGCCGAGCTGTCTGCAAAATTCCTCAGACCCTCAACAAGGAGTACTTACGACTCTATATTGCTGTACTTCGTTAAAGGGGAATTAACCTCAAAATATAAATGTGCTTATATTCAAAGATGTAATCTATTCCTTTTTGTTGTCCTACGTAGTTTTGCATTAAAATATATCAGATGGGGATAAATCAAGATTTTCTCAGCAAAATTTATCATCTGCTAGCGATACCCGGAGGCTGCCATTTTCTTGATGTGTACATAAAGATATTTTTAATCCGAATACAAAATTGTGTTTCTTCCTGATAAAAAATCTCATTTGAGATATAAAATATTTAACTGCTATATACGTCTGCTAGCGATACCCGGGGGCTGCCATTTTCTTGATGTGTACATAAAGATATTTTAATCCGTTGATGTATTCTCAATGCATTGATTTTTGTATTCACGTTCACTGTGTTACTTTTTGGAAAGAGCAGTGAGATATGCTGTTCGATATATATTATTCATGTATTTTTCCGCCATTTATTCCAGTTTACGTACTCTACTACATTTGATAAATGCAGAAGTCATTTGGTAAACGTTTTGTACATGAATGTTCAGGTCGTACGTCAGTGGGGTTGGTAGCTGTATCTTTCCGCACGCATGGCTTATGATGCACCCCCAGGGGACTTTCGATTTGTACTTCTTTGCTGCTTTATAATGTATTGCCTTTCTGAATCTTCTTTCTAATGCTACATATATGCATTATGGTTATCTTTTCAACATTGCCACTTCCCGGTGGATTCATTCCATTTTTAAAAATAATAAATTCATCTTGATACTTTTGTGTTATACCTGGTTGTTATTTGTATGTCCTAATTTCTTTTGGGGTCTTTGTATTGTAATTTTTCATTCATATAATGCCTGACAGACACTTATATGAAAACATCTTGAAAGATGTAGATTTACTGAAAATCAATAATATATTATCTCCAATTGAAAACGATGATGAAACTAATGTTCCAAATCAAAGATACTTACTACCAAGGGAATTTAATGAATTTATTAGTGATGAGCAAAATACACATGTTAGTGGAAACAAATTTTCATGCTTACATATTAATTGTAGAAGTATTAAAAAATAATTTATATAATTTATATACATTTTTGCATGGCATTGATTTGAATTTTTGTGCCATTGGATTAACTGAAACTGACTTACCTGGTAATATTGAAGGTTATATTTTTCCTGGGAATTCACGTCCTGAACGTAGAGGGGTGGAGTGGGTGCCTTTATTCTAGACAATATTAATTTTCTACATAGAGATGATCTAGATATTTGCTCAGAGTTCATTTGAATCGCTTACTGTATCCCCCGGCAGAATGCCGGAGGAAACAGTAATTATTAATACAGCTCTTGGTAAGAAGAAGAAACAAACAGAAATAGAAAGTATTAATACTGACAACAGAGTAACTTATAACCAAGAAATATATCAAGTTTTCAATGAGTATTTTAGAAATATTGGCATGTCCTTGAAAAATAACAGTTCAGACAGGAGTTATATGCAATATTTAAAATCAAATTCTAAAACAATTTTTCTCAATTCAATCCAATAACACCTGGTGAAATCATTGATATAGTAAAGTTTCTCGATAAAGGTTATGATGAAATTGATATTAAAGTAGTTAAGCATATCATTCATCCGTTGACTGACATTTTTAATTGTGCTCTTGTAATTGGAAAATTCCCATCAAAGCTAAAAATTGCACGAGTTGTCCCGGTCTTTAAAAGCGGCTCTCAGAGTGAAGTTAATAATTACAGACCAATATCTGTTTTACCATTATTTTCTAAAATACTTGAAAAATGTATATATAATCGCTTATCAACTTTCCTAAATCAACATGATATAATTTCGAATTGTCAATATGGTTTTCGACGTGGACACTCCACATCCCATGCTGCTACTGACTTGGTCTCTAAAGTTCGAGATGCTTTCAACTCAAGTGAATTTTTAATTGGTTTGTCCATAGACCTGAGTAAGGCTTTTGATACCTTAGATCATTTTATATTATTGGATAAATTACAAAATTATGGTATAAGAGGTATTTCTTTGCAGTTATTTCATAGCTATTTAACGAACCGCAGTCAATATGTATTAGTTAATCATACTCTTGTTCAGATCTTGGCGGATCGGGATGTGGAGTGCCTCAGGGTTTTATACTCGGTCCTTTGTTATTTTTGATTTATATTAATGACGTATGCAATGTTTCAAGTACATTAGAACTAATATTATTTTCACATGATAGTAGTATGTTTATGTCAAATTGCAATCTTAAGTTTTCAGTTGCTGAGTTCAACACTGAAATACAGAAAATTAATGAATGGTTAATTACTAATAAGTTGACCTTGAATATTAAAAAGACTCAGTGTATGCTTTTTACAAACAAACATATTGAAACAAGTAATTTGAAAATATTCATTGACAAATATAGGATTGATTTTGTTGATTCCGTAAAGTTTCTTGGAGTTGTAAGTGATTCGAAATTGTTGTGGCATAAACACATTGATATCTTGTGCAATAAAATTTCCAAATGTACTGGCATTTTGTATAAATTGAAGCATTTCCCCAAAAATATACTGCGCATGATTTATATTGCCACTATAACACCCCGTCTATTCTATTGCAATATTGTGTGGCCCAATTCAGTGAATTACTCTATGCAACGATTATTTCGACTCCAAAAAAGAGCCGTTGGAATCATTTATCATGCTCATTATCTAGCCAACGCCTCTCCTATTTTTGCTGAATTAGGTCTATTGAAAATATTTGATTTAAATAAATTCAACATTGTAATACTTATGTTCTTACTTTATAATGACTGTATTCCATTGGCGATTGCCAAACATTTTCAATTCAATAATGAATTCCGTTCATATTTTACTCCAAGTTCTTCAGATTATCACTTGTCTCTAAATAGAACAAATGTAGGTTTAGTAACTATATTTTATAGGGGTTCCAAGATCTGGAATTAATTGCACCCAGATATAAAGTTAAGTCCATCTTTAAACTCACTCAAACGAAATTATAAATCATATCTACTCGAACAATATTAGGCATTTGTCTGGCATCATACATTGTGTAGGGTTTGTCCTGGTTGATAAACTTCTAACTTTTCTTTCAAATCCTATATTACTGGCCAGATTATACATGCATGTATCTACATTCTATCCATTCAATATGCCCATTTTATGTATTTATTTATGTATACACCAAAGATTTCTTTTCTTGCTGTCTCCTCTCTCTTGTAATTTTATATTTTGTTCTGATTTGGATTTGTATGTATTTTTTAAACTACATGTATTGATGGAAATAAATAAATAAATGAAAATGAAAATGAAATGAAATATATTCTAAAAACGAAAGTGTGTTTAATAATTCTTTGAAAATTACGATTTTACTTCAAATAAATCTATCTTGATACTATGACGTAAGCGACGGAGCGAATTAATTCATTAATTAAGTTTATGGATGATAACTTACCCGAGCGTCAAAAGTGATAAACTATGCATTCACCTGCTTTGAGATAATGGACTTCTAAAATCAAATGCGCGTTGTATAAATTATGTTCTGCTCGTCCAGGCAAGCCAAAGAAATCGATTTCTATTTAGCAAAACCAGAGAATTTAAAAAGAAATCTATAAATTTCAAATTTTAGAATATATGTATACACCTGTTATGTATTTTCCATCATATATGGGGATTTTTTTAGAATGAAGAGAAGCAATTTAGCTCAAGGATTAAAAATATCTTCCTGACCAGAACGGTTCCCAATGGTTCATGTACAACTCCATATCATCAAGAAAATGACAGCCCCCCCCCAATGTAAAGTGTTAGAAGATGATACCGTGAGCTAGAATGTCTTGATTTAAACCCTTTTCTGATATTTTATTTCTAAAGTGATGCAGGTCAATGATTACGAATATATTACAACTTTGAACATAAGTACATTTATATTATAGTGTTAATTCTCCTTTAAGTGGTGCAGTGATCACCAGGTTGATCCAACCTCAGCTCCTATAGGAAAGATAGCATACTGCCTAATACATTTGTTTGACAAGAGACTGGCCATATCAACCATTTGAGGGTACAGATCTGCGATTTCAGCCATCCACGGAAGGATCTTCAGGATGGAGAAGTAAGTTCCTCTAAACATCTCACTAGACTGATAAAGTCCTTTTTTCTTTCTAGACCTCCTCAGAAAAGGTTGAGCCCATCTAGGAGTTTATCAATTAACGAAAGTTCCTTTTGAGCCAATGCACAGTAGGTCCCTTATGAATCTAACAATAAAGACTACTTTCTTGCTAGCAGTGGCATCTGGACGAAGACGCAGTCTCCTCCATGCCCTAACATACGCCCTGGCCATATCCGCTGAGAAACAAATGGAGTTAGGTTTATACCTCATGCCAAGTTTGTGGCGAAGTACCAAACTATGACCTCCTCTCTTTGTGAAGTTTTCATCCCTTCACTTAAAATCCTCTCATCAGTAGAGCAAGACAGACTATGGTGTCCAGTAAGAGCCTTAAAGTGGTACATACACAAAACTAAAACTCTGCATAGTTCCGAACAACTATTTGTTAGTGTCCACTCTCCTCATAGAGCTGTCTCCCCAGACACTATTTCTCGCTAGATAGTTAAAGCTTTTAAGTCTGTGGTCAAACTACCACCCTCTCACCTCATGCTCGTGCCCACGACACTAGGGGCATGACATCCTCCTGGGCCCTTTTCCAGGGAATTCCTCTTGAAGATATATTGAAGGCCGCCTTCTGGCATAACCTTAATACCTTCACATCATGCTACCTCTCTTACGTTATATCGAATGAGGTTGCATTTGTATCGGCAGTAGTTTCTTGCCCAATTAGGAAAGAATTGTGGTTCTGGACACCTATAGCTCTGGCAACTACCGAATTTTAAAATATTTTATTCAATTATTGCTTACCACATGTACATTCAATATAGTTTTAAGTGGTAGTAGATACTTTACCGCAGACCCACTATCCATGATTATCCGTTGGAATCTGGCAATTGTTAAATGGATAGGTAAGTAAAGCGAAATGAAGTAGATATGTATGTTCGGTATCTAACATTTTATCTACGAGTGAGCTTCACTTACCTATGGGACCCCTCCCACCATCCCCGCTCTGCGGATTTGACCGAAACTCTGGCTTTGAAAGAGGAAGCGTGCAGGCATGCATGGTCTTAAATACAGCGCAAGAGAACGGTCCCCATTACAGGTGGTTGCCTGGGTTCAAAGAACTTTTTAAACTGCCTGGGACAATTCTAAATGGCATTAGAATGGCAATTGTTAAATGGATAGGTAAGTAAAGCTCACTCGTAGATAAAATGTTCGATACCGAACAAACATTTCAGATGAGTGAAATTTTCCCTGCATGGCTCTTTAGGTTTTAACAAGAAAAGGGGAATTAGGGGTGTATTTCTTCAACAGATGCTGTATTACAAAATGAACTATAGGATCAAATTCGCAAAATTAGCTTCTTTCAAATTCATTTTCCAACGCTCGAGTTCAAGATATTTCAAATTAGTTTTCAGTTGTTCAAATTTATTGTCCAACATGCAAGAATGTGCTTCGAACATCCAAATTAATTTATCGTCGTTTTATTCATAAGCGTCATTCAAATTTATCTATGACGACTTGGGTGCGAATTTTTGCAAGATTAATAGGCAGTTAAATTAAATAGTATGTTCATTCATTTTTTTAAAGTTCAAAAAGTGCATGAAATAGCCGGGTTTTGCCTTTTTCTGATTCTTTCATCTTCAAATGTTCGTTGTCATTAAAGCACTGTAATGTTTTCAAATGTAATATGTTGTTGCAAAATGACGGAGTCATCTAATCATAATGCTACCCTTAGAGTTTCGTATACTGTATCATTTTAATTAATGTGTACAGCTTATTCAAAGTACTAGCCTTTCGCATCATAATGTGTGACTCTTTCTTTACTTTGTCTAATCTTCTTTTAAGTTTACCATTTGCTTTTTTATTTCTTCTTTTTGTTTTTTTTTATAATCACAGGGCCCCTGAAATAGAAGCTATGCTCAGGGGGCTCCAGTAACCCCACTTCATAGTCAGAAATCGCTCCGCGGCGCTTGCGTTTGTTTATCAACTTTGTTTTGTTCCATGATTTTACTTTTTGTGTCATTGTTCATCCTTATCATTTATTCCTGATTTATGACATTGTCAGAACACGACTTTTCAAATTGTTTCTAAATCTTATCATGTAAAACAATTTGAAAATTCGAAGTGAAGGGCATTGTTGAATTCATTGCTTAGATTGCGAACATGCTTAATGTCTTTTTATTGAATTCGAATTTTCAAACGTTCGCTATCCGAAACTGAAGTGAATTTGAATGCTCATTGGGTAAAATTCTAATTTGAATGCTCATTCTATCAAAATGCATGATAAAAGTATGCTATCCCTTGCCCTAAAAATCAAATTGAATGTTCATTTTAGGCAGGTAGATGTTGATCTTGATGAGTATTCAAATTCTAATGAAAACGAGCGATTTAGCAAGGGGATGATTGTTATATCTTTTGAAAAGCAAACACGGTAATTATTCATTTTTGTCCAATTCGAAAATTTTCAAATTTACATTTGACAAAGAAAATTATGATTACTATGGTAGTTATATATTATATAATGATAATTATAATCAATGATATTGGTGATGATGGCATAACTGATCGTAATGATATCTATAATAAAATGCACTTTATTGCATTAAATGATATTTTTCTTTATATCGGCCATTCATAGGTGTTAGGATAATTGTACATGCGAGCAACCTCTTCAAAAAGTAGCCAGAGGATTATATTTCCCCTCCCCACCCAAACTCCCTCCCTCACCGATCTAACGCCAATACTCTTCCCCTTTGATGTATCACTCACGTCAATGCGTACAGAATGACGTTTACTTCGCTCAAGGCAACTTTACTACCTTCATAATACATTGTAAACTCTGAAGAATCATGCACATTGATATCATATTTGTCCATTGCAAGCAAAAAGCCAGTGACACCAATATCCTTTTAAATCTTTCTTCACCCTCTAATGATGGAGGAAATGGCCCTTTTTAATTGTGAAGAGTTTCAGCTTAAAAACTTCAAATTGTACAAATGATCCATATTTGTTGAGTTCTATTCTGTCCCATATCATAATCGTGCCCCGGCTTCCCCTATACAGATTTCATAAATTACCAACTCTGAATTCTGACCCTCTGTTCTTTCAGTGGGATTGAGTAAGTTTGGGAAAAATCAACATAAACACAGATGTAGTAGAACACAAATGAAATACAATCTGATATGATAACTTCATAATTTGATACTGTCACTGTCAAGAAAAAACAACACATACAAGGATAAATGCAATACTGTATGTCATTCCTTATTACCATATTTTCATTGCCTTGTAATGTGTGACTTGTACAGGTTTGTTAATATACAGTGGAAACTCACTATAACGAGGACCTTGGAACCATGAAAATTACCTTGTTATATCAAGAATCTCCTTATATCAGGGTAAAATAATACTACAAAAGAACATAAAGACTTAGGACCAACAAAATCACCTTGTCATAATTATCCGGAATCTCGTTATATGCTCTTTATAACGAGTTTCTGTACTAACACCAATGACCTTCAGGTTTCAAGTTTATTCCACTCATAAAAGTAACAATTTATCTTCGATAACACAATGTGAAATGGCTATACTGAAATAAAATGACACAGTTAGCATGGAATAATGAAGAAAATATTACCTTTTGATTTTTCGAGAATCAGCAGTATAAGATGACCGTCTAGAAATCACATTGCGCGATGATGTCTTCTGCATTAGTAAAGTATTACCAGGGAAAATGAAAAAGATTTCGCTTTTTATAGTGAAAGTTTGTGAGTAGATGTCAAACGTTAAGCGATGGAGAATATAATCTTTAACTATCAACTTGAGTCACGATTTTTAGATTATTACTGTTCATGGATAGGATTCGATCCATCCAAATAAATGACATCTGATCAGTTCGTTTCAAGAAATAAATATGTGAGCGAAATTCACGATATCTACTTCATTTGTTTCAAGAGATTCCCTTAAATTAGTCACAGCGGCTCTCGTGATCTTTTGTTGATGTATGACTTTGCAGCGATTCGGTGATGACTTCAGAAGTTATCTTTAATTTGTAAAATTTCGCTTCTGGGAGTGAAATCCGACTTTATGAAGTGCCGATCATCTTGGCTGACAGATAGCGAAGTGATGACTGTCAGTTCAATACAGGTTTGGCTTATCGCTTAGATGGAGTGTCGTGAATTAATGCAGGGATATCATCGCAGCCAATCATTGGGAAAGAAAACGAAAAATGACAGCAAAAGAGTGCAGAAAAGCAAGGGACGACACCGCGCATGACACAGGAACTAATCTGGAGATGATGAGATATAAGAATTTTAGTTTGCGTGGTAATTTGGACATGGCCAAGTTACAAAGACTCAAATGTCATTTCACCGGTAGGCATCCACCATTTATAAGTGGTCAAAAGTGTATATGATGATATAATAAGAGATGTGATTGGTTCGTCTTAGTTTTGACGTGGGATCAATGCTCTCTTCAAAATGTTAACAACTAATTCCTTTCCTGAACAATTCAGCCCAGTTACCTACTTCAGCGACAATTGCTTCCAGACTAATGTGTAATTATGACAGGGTATACGTCTCCATGGCATAGAAAAGATAAATAATATTACTGTATTTTTAAACTGTGCGTTCATAATTATGAGATTCTGAAGAAAAACAATTATTATTTGTGAAAATTGTTAATGTTTGATGAATTCTACTTACACTTTTGGCATAGTCATCTGTGTTTTCGTATCAAAGTATAACGGAGAATGGAATTAAGACAAATTACCTTGACCTCAATATGGTATAGGCCTAAATATCATTACAATAATGCCACTGAACTTGAGAGAGAGAGAGAGTGCGTGTGTTTGTGTGTAAGGGTGTGTGTGGGGCGTGTTTAGCCGTATGTCCGAGGATGTATATATATATATATATATGTAGAGAGAGGTAGAGAGAGGCGGGGTGGAAGCAGAAGGGAGGTTAACACGGCCAAATACATTCAAACTATAACTAACACTTCTGATTTTAATGTCACTACAAGTGAGAGTATTTTGGCGGTCTCACTAAAAAATTAAAAGATGTTCAAGTGATATTCAAAATACATGTAAAACAGTTTAATTCCGCTTTTTCTCTTGTCATGTGAAGTGGCCTAGAATGTGTGAAAATTGTGACATGCAGTAGAGCCGAAATAATGAACACGAGAGAATTATTTTTATACGAGGGAAAAGTTGACCATAAAGTGGGATATATTAGACACACCTATGACCTATGCGTCAATAACATTTGATTAAGTATACCGCTACATCCATGGTCACTCTGCCAATTTCACCGTTTCATGATTACGAGGAGCCTCCTTTCTCCGCAGCACACCAATGATATTCACCGCGTTTTATGCATTTAATCACGCACGGAACCCCATAACAGGAGTGCGAAATCAATATACGGACAATATCAAATATCATTGACACTTAATTTGTTCGTATAAAGGGCGAAAATATCTTAGTCAAAATTAAATCGAGAACGAAGAGTGCTTCATTAAGCCCCGCCCCCCCCCGGCGTAGGTACTTTGGAGTATCTAATGAAGACTCGATGTAGTCTTGTTTCAAAGATCGACAGGTACTTTGTGAGCCTCAGTCGACATAGTAACTGTTGTTATAGTTACGTTGCCATATTTTAACAAGATTAGATTACTGCAACTGCCTTTTAACATCTGTTCCTCAGGTACACTTGAAGAGACTGCAAAGTTTACAGAACTAGGAAGCTCGTATTATCTTTAGACTACATCGACGTCATGACCCCAGCCCTTTTCTTAAATCATTCCATTGGCTCCACATAAAGGACATATATATATATAAAGGACTGCATAACATTTCACACCCTATCCCGTCCTAATCTTCGCTCTTCTAGGGACCCATTTCTTCTCACCATCCCCCAAACCCGTAGCAAAGCTGGCGATCGTACATTTTACATGTATGTAACTGCATCCAAAGAATGGAACAACATCTCCTCTTTTATAAAATCAGATAATTCCATAGACCAAATTATGAAATTTCTGAAAACATATCTCCTCCCGGAATAGTCAAACCCTTCCATTTCTGTCAAACTTTATGCTTAATAAGTTAATTATTCAATGTTATGTTTTATTAATTTCGTCTTAATGTTATGTTGTGTATTATTGATTGTATAAATGTTATATTAAGCATTATCAAGTTTGTGAACGCTGTGATATAGTTGTACTATGAAGAGCGTATCAAATGATAGTTATTATTATTATCATGATTATTGTTAAGCTCTTTAATGATTCTAATAACACATCAGTATCATTACGCAAGCATACGATGATACTCGAAAATAGTGTTTTGAATTAATTCAAATTAATTAAATTAAATGAACGCTTTCGCTTCAACAGTGTATATATAATCCGGCTTTAGTATAGACCGGTTATTTTGAGATGTAGTTCTACCACCAATCCTCAACATGACCTTTAAAAGGATGTCATTCTCATGGAAAATAGAACAGATCTACTTTAGTTATTAATCAGCATTTTCGTTTTTCATTACCAACAACATTACAATAATAACTGTCACTTTCAATGTTAATCATTTTTTATGCAGTATTTTTCTCAATGCCACTAGTAAATAAAAAATATCATCGATTGTCCTCTCTTGTTTCCATTAGCATGATATGTTTCAATCTCCTCACCCAATTTTTTTTAACGATATACTGTAGTAATCAAGGTCTTACCGGTAATAGAAAAATAAACATGTATGCTTCATATAGCAAAACCACCGCCGTATCAGTAAAAGGGGAACAATTTTCATGAACATCGATATCCTTTTCCTTTTTTTGTGTACACAGAGATGAGATATCAAAGTTTCATAGTTAAATTCGTGCCCTTTATGACTGTAACCAAATGAGCATTTTGCCAATTTAAATCGAGATGCATGTAAGTTTTTAATTTTCCTTGGTTTTTTCCTTCTTAAATGATAGCAAACATGTTGCACAAAACAGCGAAATGGGAGAGTAAAGCATGTTGAGATAGTACACTCTAAAAACTAAACTGGTAAATCAACATTTAAAAGGGCCGAGGACTGCCAACTTTTTTCAAAATGGTAGATTAACACTTTTAACATGCTGGATACAACGTTATAAAGGCTGAATCCAGCATGTTAAAAGATTTAATCTGCCATTTTAAAAATTGCGTTGTGAAAATTTAAAGTGTTTGGACAGCCTGTATAAACTATTGATTTATATTTTATTTTAATGCATAATAATAAGAGAGGCATAATTCGAATTCGCTCTGTTTGGCTTTACACGTTTGCTCGATCTGCTTACCTTTTAACAGTTGGCTTAAAAAAACGTCTAATTAACACATTTTACGAGATCGCCATGCGACCAAGTGTGAAAAAGGTTTAAACATTTCGCTTTAATTTATGAGGTTTTAAAAGCAATTTTGTTACAGTTTTATTTGGAATAGATGCTTCATAATCTTTCGGGGAGGGGGCCAATTGCCCTTTGCCCCCACCCCTCTTCAAATGCTTCTATACATACATGTATTTAGATATTGAATAGTTATAGGGAGAAGAGCTAGGGGAAGGCGACAAACATGTAAGAACCAGTTACAGATAAGAGATGTAAGACAAGATAAAATGCAACAGAATTGAACATTAGTATATTTGATAATTCTTTGATGAACAGAGTTCTTAGGCGCTACCAAAAATCTGACAGAATATAAACTTAAGTTTCCCTTGGCTGAAGAAGATAAAGTTAACTTTTTATGAAGAAGCATTAATAAACGAAATTGCCACAATACGTCGTGATTTCGTAATTGCAGCTGGTAACCTAGCAACAAAAATCGCTTTCGGAACAAACCGATGTAATCAATACATCACGAAATTACATATAGATAATGAGTCTCTTTTCTATGAGTATCATTATTAGTTTGGTTGGTAGTATATACCGGAAGTTGTTATTCTCGCACATTGATCACAGTACCGACCAGTGACACAAATATTATAGAATCGATATCTGATATACGAAGTTTATGTCTATAGGGCGCGGTATTACATTGCGAGGAATGAATGGTCATTCCGAACTGACGAAAATTCTTAATTTCCTGATTAAACAGAAAACTTACCGCTCCCTCAACTATGCACTTTTTGGAATGCATCAAGAATCGATTGATATTTTGTCTTGTTATGTTCCCCTATAACTTTTTTTTTTAATAAAATATGTATGTCACAAGAAAATAACTGGCAATTCAAAATTATTTAGGGCAGGGTTGTTGTTTTTTCCTTTGCATGAAATAAAGTCGGTTTGCTTTCCGTTATTCATATTATTTATAAGTTGTAAATATCAAATAATACTTAAGATATCAACAGTATGGGAGGTCACGAGGTCGGTTTTCTGTTTTACGGCCAAGAGTCGATTCTGCTATGAGGTCGGCTTAAAATCCGTGTAATAAATCCAAGTGTATGATGCTTTAAACTTGTCAGTCTCTTGAAATGCATTCAATCGGTCTACTTCTGATAAAAGCTATATATAAGTGCTTGATTTCTCTTCTATCTTTCCTATTCTTTGTTTTTACTCTCTGACCTTTTTATATCTTTCTTTGTGCATTTTTTTATGTTTTTACACCTTCTATTTCTCTTCTTATATTGTCTAATTAATTTCTTTACTTTTCCTTCTTTTATCTGACTTATTCATTTGTTCTTCCATCGCTACCTTATGCTGTATCTTTATTCCCTAATATATGTATTGAATTTATCTTCTTTCATCTTCCTTTACTATACTTTGGCTCATCATTTCTTTGTTTTTTCTTTTGGCATCTCTCCTTTGTTTTTCCTCTTTTACTTTACTTTTTTAATCTTTCCGTATTTGAATTTCCAAGTTTTTCTATTTCTATATTTCACTATAAATTTCGTTGTAGTTTCTTCTTCTTTCATTTTCTTTTCTATTTTCTTTATGTATCCCAGTGAAATTGTGTACAATTGGCCTAGATTAGTTTTCCATGCAATTTCGTATGTTTACCTCGAGTCGACCCTTGTGCCATCTGAGCAATAAGCCTATCATGAAACATTGGGATCATAAAACCTTAATATTTTCAGGCATTCAGAAATCAAATTGTAGGTCTATGGTGATTTCATAACTTTCATATACATGTGCATCAAATGCAAATGAATAGATGAAATCATATATGCGCACCTTATACACAACATAACTCTACTCCACCATGTCCACATGAATTCAAAATATAAATTACCCCGGCTTAATTCGACCTTCTGGGACACAGAACTCAAACATTCATAGAATTACCCTTTTACACTGTAAAAAAAAATACCTGCCCAAGATGAGGGCAACAACATTTGAGCAGTTATATTTATATGCCCAGCTCGAGTGATTTTGCTCAATCTTCTGTAAAAAATAATCATGACTGGGCGAACTAAACGTTACCCGAGGTGGGCATAAACTTGCCAAAAAAATGGTCGGACATATAATTACCCAACATTTTTACATTGTACTTCAACTAGGTTGAAATCAACACATTAATGTAGATTTTTCGACTTGCCAAAGGTTATTATCATGGCAAAGATTCGAATCATTTGATGTATAGTTCGGTGACTTATCCACTAAACCACACCCTATAGGTACCTAATAATCATCTACTATAACAAAGCATTTGGGGGTTGTGTTTTTTATGGTTAGGGACTCATAATATGAGCTTACAGCACATGAGAATGTTATGAAGAAAACAATTACAGCGCTTTATTGGTTCAGTTCGACAAATTTTAGTATTTCGAAATTGTCGTAGTGCATGCCTATACGAATCGACATGATCTGTTTGTTTTCTGTTTAGCTTTGTCTTATTTCTATTTTCGCTCTTTGTGTTTGTTTTGTTTTTGTTTGTTTTTTGTTGTTGTTGTTTTACGCGCTTTCATTTTCAATGAGATATGTAGTCACTTTGAATTTTAATAATAACGATATTATTAATGTTAATAGTAATTTTTAAAACAAAAATGATAATAATGAAAATAATAACAATCAACATGATCTCTATGTGTTGCCATAAGATAATTTGATAATCAGAATATAGGTATATGTACAGATGAAATTAAATTTCCGATTTTTTTTTATATTAGTATTATTATTATTATTAAGTATTTGGCGTCACCTGTGCCTGGGAGGGGAAAAGCGAACTGATGAATCACTGTAACCCTTAGGTCTCTCCTCCCGATATAACTGATCTGGATGTGCAGGTGTACTACTCACACCGGGGTTTTCCCCCTACACTTATTCGAATAGTGCAGTGGGTTCTTAACGTGCAAAGGTGGTGACTGTCCTCTACACGGGGCCTCCATTTAACGTCCTATCCGAGGGACGAAGTGTATACGATATAAGATATTTTTTCTTTTACCTCATACGAGGAACTTTATTCTCATATCAATAACATACATAGCCAGAATAACTCAAATCATTACTGACATTAGAAAATCAAATTTACTGAAATAATAATAGTCAACTGCCTTTTAATCATGGTTTTTACGAATAAATTTACAACTCAAATATTGACGTAATTCTAAATAAAATTTATCCACAGAGCTTTAGCCGTATATAATAATTTTTCCACGAACTCTATTTATAATGAGATTAGTCATGAATGCTTTTAATCTGCAATATTGAATCCAATTATCATAACCATGCATATTATCAACTTTAACTTGTGTCTGAAATTATGTGAAGAAATAGTTCGTTCAATGATTTTCCACAAGATCTTGACTCCTTTGCATTTAAATAACATGTGCATTGCTTTCCCTTGACATAATTATATTACACTGATTATCACTTACAATATTCTGATAGCGAAGCTTTTCGACCTGCACTCATCAGGTTATCACGCAGGTATATAACACATTACTTGAAATGAGAAGTACTTCTGGGCCGTACTTCTCAGCGGTTGGCTGATCGCATTAAACAACACATCCCCTCGACTATTCGGAACCGTACAACCAATCAGCGCACGCAGCCCGTCCGTGCCTGCAAATCTGAAATGCACGCTAACAGACCAAAGATAGCCAAATGCGATTCAGCGATTGGTCTCCACTTGCTGAACAATCCAGCTTGCGCACAAAGCTATGCCGACGATCAATTCTCAATTATGTCCCGGGCCAGAAGCTCAGCGCATTTACGCTTTCTGGAAGCTGCTTACATTCAATCGCATGAACCTCTTCTGTGCAGACAAAAGGAGTTCGTTCAAGCTTTGCGATTGTTCTGAAATTACGGCGTCTAGGTTGCGTCCGGGTTCACCGAGTATAATATTATAGTTGATTTCAAGTAATTTGTTATATACCTGCGTGATAACCTGATGAGTGCAGGTCGAAAAGCTTCGTTATCATGTCTCTTTTTCGTGCCATATTGAAATTTTGCAGTACCAAGAAATTATTTGTTTACAATATTCTATTTGAATAAATTGTTTTTGATGGTTCTATGAAGAAGCTTCATGATAAATTGGTTAATTATATTTATCTTATATATACTTAAATTTGAAGAGCAAAACTTTATCCCATGGAAAGTCACAGTGTAATATAAATAATCCATCCAAAAATTGAAATAATATGGTTCGGTCTGTTTCATCTCAACAAATAGATTATTATAATATTTGGCTTTCGTGGATCTTAATAATCGCCATTACAAATTTCAAACGGATCCTGGTGATTATACTCAATATATATATATATATATATATATATATATATATATATATATATATTTACTGTCTATGTTTTATTTAACAAAATTATCGGGAACGCTCTTTTCAACTTTGATAGCTCAAAATGACACAACAAATTATTTTAGTCGAACTCATTTGAAATATCATTAACTTCTTTCCAACGTCCATCTTTTGTTACTCATAATCCCCAAATCCATTCTTCAAAGAACAACGTTATGTTAACATATTTTATATTATTATTATTCCAAATAATTTGATTTCCAATGGCCGTTACTCTTAATATAATTATCAATTAATCTAATATTTGCCTAAACACTTAAAAGATCCAAATAAAACTGCGTTATAAAGACTACTGATTGACATTTCTGTTATATCGTTCCAACAGTGCCTTTATCATACCTATAGAATCTAACATCAAGCCCATCGTTTCCAGGTGACTTATTGATATTCATGGATGAAAGGGCTTCCCAATAATCCTTTTCTGTAAGGTCACCTTCACGCTCATTAGCCTGCTCTTCTGTCAGAGTTCGGAGCAATAAACCTTCAAAATATTCATCACAATCAGTATTCCTTTCTTCTTTTTTGCAAATAAAATAAAATAAAATAATATTTTAGTTTCGACGGTAATGGAGTATGATATTATGCTATGGAGGCAGGGGTGTCGATCCGTGTTCACGATGGGGGGGGGGGGGGATGACCGGCGGGGGAGCGAAGACAGTGTCGTATCATGAGATTATGGCGCCTGCATGGGGAAAAAATGAAGGGGTTTTTTCAAATTTTGAACCCTTTAGGCCCTGGGTTCTTAATTATTTTGTCAGGCGGGCCAGAAATATTCTTGAAATTATACGTCGCGGGCCACTGAGTATAACCTACATAAGACGTATGGGGCTCACGTCTCAATTGCCCGAATACATTGTGTACTAACTTTCTTCCAGCTTTTCGATTCAGCGAGCGAGCGAAGCTTGCGAGCAAAATAAAAGTTGACACTTTAGAATCATGAAAATCTAATTTCGTCATCAAAATGTGCTAATTTAGATCATCTGAGATATAAAAATTACAAAGAGACCATTTCACTGCCCGGAAATGAGATGGCGGTGTCCGAATGCAGGAACATTTTGATATTCTCGGGGGAGACGGCTTCAGCCCCCATCCCCCGCCTCAGATGTTAATGCATACATATCCAAATGGCTCATCTAAGGACAGTTGAACGATTTTATAATACTCCTCCCGTGTCCTATTTTTTCTTCGTTTCATGTTTGTTTGTTATTTTTTTTAACTTTATGTACGTGGTAGAACAGGGAACGGATAAATATGATACTGCTTTTTGCGAGCGAGAGAAGCGAACAAAGAAAATGACACTTTTATTCATAACAATAGTTAAGATAATAATAATAATACCACTGTTCTTGTATAGCGCATATTACATTATGATATAACGTCCCTATGCGCTTCCAAAGGGTTTTTGGATATTATTACCCTGGCTTTAGCTCTGGCAGCCGTAATCAGCGCACAGTGCATTTCAAGGAATAAATCCTGCCAGGTACCCCATTTACTACACCTGGGTGGAGAGTGGCAAATGTGGATTAATGTCTTGCCAAAAGACGCTAGTGCCGGGCTGAGATTCGAACCTCAACCCTTGGATTGAGAGTCAAGTGAATGAACCACTATACCACGACCATGATATTATGCATCAACATAGTACTTAAAACAAGATTTGTTTTGTCTTACTAGATACTTTTGGCGGGCCGCATATCGTTTCGCAGGCCGCAAGTGGCCCATGGGCGGCACTTTAAGAACAAGGGCTTTAAGCTCTTTGAAAAAAACTATATAGTTCTACTTGCTGCGCGAAATTACGACATATTGAAAGAAAATAATTATGCACGGGAGCAAAGCGACTGAGCTTTGGAAAGTTTTCGCATTTCAAACCTTCAAAAATTAGATTTCTAGTGCATTTACCCTACGGATTCTTCATTGCCCTCTTTTTTTTTCTTTCTCTCCTTTGCGTTTTTTACACCCCTCCAAGTGCCCCATGCCCCCTAGATACGCCACTGAGCGAAGCGACCGAGCGGGAGAAGGGTGTGGGAGGGGGTATCCCCCTCCCACACCGGGGACTTTTTCAAAAATCTGTCTATAAAACTTGCATTTTAGAGCATCCCAAAATGTTTTTTTTTTAATGAAAAAAAGGAATGCACGGATCTACACCAATGCACGGAACCCTTCAATTGACAATAACAATGCGAGCGAACGAATTTTCTTCGATATTTTAGCACAGAAATTATGGCATTTCTTATTTCCTTACTTCTAATCATTAAATAATGTGACATTTCAAGATCAAACATATTAATGAGTTTGGATAATTATCAGTTTTAAGTTAATGTACCATAATTCTTATTTATTTCATCCAAAAATATTGGGGGATGATAATACAGGCCATTCCCTCACCTCATTTTGGGGGGATATATACCCTCCATCCCCCGGGATCGACACCCATGCATGGAGGATCTCTTCACAATTTCGGAATATCGAATGCGGATAGCTCATCCGTGATCCCGTATAATGTCCCAGATATATTGCATATCCTTTTGTCGAAGAGAGTTACTATAAATTAATCAGCAGTGTGGTAATCGGTAATTGGGGCAAGCGAGAGAGGTAGGTGGTGTAATCAGTAATGTGTCATAAACAATACGATATCACAAAATTACATTGTTTCAGGGGAAAAGGTTTGACAGGAAAAATTCTCCAGTGGACTTTCTGTTTTCTTTTTTTTTTTTCTTCTTTTTTTTTTTGAAAGCTGATGACACAAATACAGGGTTTAGATAATTAATGAAATCTGACATCCAATTTGTGGCGAGAATATTCAGGTGAAATTCAATCCATAACATTAAATCATGTATAGTGACAGGTGACATATCAAGAAATTTATAAACAGTGCAGAGGCAGAATCCTTCCCTGTTTGCATGGGGATCTATCAGACGATCAACGATGTAATCTAAGTAGAGAGAGAAACAAAAGTGATCAATTGAAATGAGCATTATAATGAATATAATAAATCAAGCGGACATAATTTTTCTTTTATTTGTCTTTTTGTTTATTTATTTGTTTGTTTTGTTTTGTTTTGGTTTGGTTTAGTGCCACGCGAGCCCGGTTAGAACATGCTGACGTGATGCCACCCTTTGATACTACATGTATTAGTCTTCCTAGCCTAAACGTTTATCTGAAAGTCTCCCTATATATTTGTTTGTTGTATACTCTCACTCTCTCTCTCTCTCTCCCTCCTCTCATTTACTCTCCCCCTAACTATCTCTCAATCCCTCCCCATCCCCTCTCTGTCTCTGAGGCGCGTAGCAAGGGGGTGGTGGGGCGGTGGGGCGCCCCCCCCCCCCCCACCCCACGCCAACTAAAAACAATCAAGAGAGATAAAGCGGGGGAAGTGAGAGAAAAAACCCTAAAAAGGTGCTATGAGCCGTTACCTTTCTCTCAAAATTTGCTAAAACGTCAAAGCTTTCGCGGGAGGACGGAAACTCCCCCCCCCCCCCCTGCGCTCATCCCTGTTACATGTACAGTGCAGTATAGCATGCATCCACCCCCCCCCCCCCTGCGGAGCACGCTTCACGTGCTAATCAGCTCAAAACCGCCCCCTTTGAAATTAAATCCTAGCTAAGCGGTTGCTCTCTCTCTCTCCCTCTCTCTCTCTGTCTCTCTCTCTCTGTCTCTCTCTCTCTCTCTCTCTTTCCATTCATCAGGGACCATTTTGTTACACGACATACATTGATAAGAATAAAAGTCGCCTCCTACCTCCTACACCCCCCCCCCCCCCCCAACATAAATAGCATATGAAAGACTTTGCCCTCTATAAGTCATTAGTAGCGAGTACATCGGGACAAGTGCTGTACCATGGCATGCTTTTTTCAACGAACCGTTTGAATTATTAAAAATAATATGTACATTATTAAGTCATTATGTTAATATACATGTTTATGAGCTTGTTTGATCATGTTAATGGTAATACTTTATGGTATTTTAATGTAAATGTGCCAATTATATTAGTCTTCGGACTTTTGCTATGTTTTAATTGTGAATGAAACCGAAAATGATTTAATTCGATTTGATTTCATGTAACATAATATTTTAGTTGGTTACCACAAGACAGACGTTGTAATGGTGATGGCGATATACAATATTACCGACCTTCAATCCTGGTGCAATTTGATGTCAAATTATCTTATTTGTAATTTTATTTTATGACTGATAAAAAATCTAAATCAGGCTTGACCTTTTTGATTACATCTGTTTCTTTTCCGATAACTTTGACCAGTCTGTATTTTCTGCCGGGTTTTTTTTCCCTCCAATTCTTGAGTTGACATTTTGTGATATATTACTTACAGCAATATTGTACTCTAATATCAAGAGAGAACAAATCAAGCAATTATCATTTGGGGGCAGAGGCTTCAACAATTTCGGGGTATAGCGGCTGAAGCCCCCCACCCCTCCCCAATGTAGAATCGCGCCTTATTCCTATATGTGAAATGGCCGTTCACAAGAATGTGCAGTTAGATGAGAATTATCCCTTTCCAATTTTTTTATTTGTTTATTTATTAGAATATATTTCAACAGGATAAAACAATCAGCAAAAGCTGTTTTACAGTAGAAAATAACAAAATACATGTACTATAATATCAACAATTAGTAAAACAATGTGCATAAAATAGAGATCAATATTGTCTACATATCATTGCGATATTAACTAATAAGTCAGCATTCGAGGTATTGCATAGTGTTGGCAAGGGTGTCATGGACTTTGAAACCATACAGTACCTTTAACAATGAAATAATTTTTTATACATTTTTTTAAAGGAATTAATTGAGGGTACATTTTGGAGCCAATGAGGTAAATTATTCCAGATTTTTGAGCCTGAAAACAAAAATGACCGCCTAAAACATTCTAAGTTAGGTTTAGGTGGGACAACATTAAGAGTATCATAACTTCTGGTTCTTACATCATGCCTATCGATTTGATTTGATTTGATTTTATTTTATTCGTCAGGTATATTGCAATACAAACATAACCAGGTACCATGACAGGATAGCCCGTGAAAGCCGAAATGGCTTATTTCCAATGGGGTCCTTAAGCGACTACCATTTCAATATTGTTACATAATCTAACAGGAGCCATTCCGTGTATACACCTAAACATAATATTAGCTAAAAAATAATCGCGTCGTTGTTCGACAGTTGACCATTTAAGTTCCTTCATAAGATGTTCACCACGCCTGTTTAAAAAATCAAAGTTACCGGTTACATAACGTGCTGCTCTTTTTTGTAATCTTGTCAAATGAGCTCGTTCCCTTACCCCAATACCATTCCCCCAGACAGAAATAGCATAATCCATGGATGGTAAAATATTAGTTTTATAAAGCTTATTAAGAAGAGATTTACTCAAAAAATGCCTTAGTTTTCCTAGAGAAAATATCTTATAAGCCAGTGTTTTTGATATATGACTTATATGTGAACTCCAGTTTAAATTTTGATAAATTACAATACCAAGATATCTAATTAATTTCACTTGTTCAACCAGACTATTATCGATAAAAAGAGTAAGTTTATCATATAAATTATGCCTATTTTTTAACAATATTCACATCTGATGCATAATCATAAATTACAACGTCATCTGCAAAAATATTACATTCACCACTGATGAGACATGAAGAGATATCATTAATCATCAAAAGAAACAAAACCGGGCCTAATACACTTCCTTGTGGAATTCCAATATCCACACCCTTCATTGATGACATTTTACCATGACAGCTGACCATTTGCTTTCTATTACTTAGGTAACATTCAAACCATTTCAGCGGTGTGTAAGTAATACCATATTTTTCCAGTTTAAATAATAAAAGATTATGATCAATTGAATCAAAACACTTAGATATATCAAGAAAGCATGCCCCAACAACTTCTCGTTCATTGAACGCCTCATACCAATCATCGACAACTCTATGTAAAGAGGTAACAGTGGAGTGATTAGGAATAAATGCAAACTGATCAATATTAAGAAGGTCATAAAGTTGTAAATATTCAAGTAGTTGTTTCTGAATAGTTTTTTTCAATTAATTTGGAGATATGGCATACAACTGAGATAGGTCGATAATTTGATTTATCGGATTTAGATCCCTTACCCTTATATACTGGTGTTGTTCTTGAAATTTTCCAGTCATCCGGTATTATACCTGACATTAAACTTAAATTTAAAATTTCACAGAGTGAGTTATAAATAAATGGTGCGGCTAATTGTAATAACTTTGAATCAAAATCAATAACATCTAAGTTACTAGTAGATGAAAGGCCAAGCAGTAATTTAAATACATCATCAGGTTTCATAGATTCAAATTTGAATTCATACAAGCATTGTGGTTGATTCCAGGCAATGTTTTCATCTTTATAATTAATATTTTTGCCCACATTCAAGAAAAAATCATTCATCGTATCACAATCTATTTCAGCAGGAACATCATCTTTATTTTTTATATTTCCAGCTATCATATTCAACTCATTCCACAGTTTCCTAGAGTCATGCTTGTATTTGTCTGAAATCTCATCAAAATACTGACGTTTACATTTTCTTATTAATCTAGTAATGAGGTTTCTTGTTTTACGATATTCGTAAAGATTGTCTAGTGATTTGAATTTATCATATTTTCTTTTCAAGTAATCTCTTCTGTACATAAGGTCAATAATTTCACCTGTTATCCATGGAGAATAACGATCTTTAACTCTAATAACTTTAACAGGAGCATGTTTATTAGAAATATCAAGGAAATTGGTTTTCCAACATCTCCGTACACTATTAATGTCATTATTGCACACAAAATTTCCATCGCATATTGAATTTTTAGATATATCATCATGAAATAACTTTTCATCAAAATTTGTATAATTCCTGAATCGCATTACTTTATGTTTCGTACATTCTTTACTTAAGTTTACACATGTATATATCAAAAAATGATCACTAAGAGAAATGGGTGCAACATCAGTCACTACATGAACATCAGGATTGGTTGAAAAAATATGATCGATACATTTTGATGATGTCATAGTAACTCGAGTGGGTTTATTTACTAATTGAGTAAGTAAGAAAAGGCTCTCCAGTTCATCAATGGATTTCTTTGCACTACATTCAGTATCAAGATAATCAATATTTATATCTCCTAAGAGAAAGATTTTCTTATTGTCAGTTGATGCTAATTCCAATACATTGAATAAGAAATCAAAAAAATCAGATGGAGCGTTTGGTGGTCTATATAAACAGCATAATATCAAACTTTCATGTTTCAATTTCAGTTCAACCCATAATGCTTCTAAGGAATCATGATAAAGATCGTCCCTTTTACAAAAAGAGAAGGTACTACGAATATACATGCATACTCCACCTCCACGTTTGTTGCTTCTATCAAGTCTTAATAGACAATAATTATTAATACTGATCATATCATCTTTTATTCCTTTGCTCAGCCACGTTTCAGATACGCACAAGACATCAAGCTCTAGTTTTTTTAATAGAAAAGTTATTTCATCAATTTTACCAAATATGCTCCTAACATTTAAATGAGCAACATGCTTTTCTTTCTCTTTCAGTTTCTTTAGCCAGGGTGCATTTTTAAAAGCTAAACCAGCTCTCACAGGTGCAAACCATATTGCTTTGCTGGAGTTGAGCCCATTTTTTATGATTGGATGAAATCGTTTGATAATGGCAGGGGCAAATTCTGATAACACATGATTTAAAATTGAACGCTAAGTGAGCTTTCAGATTACTGATTTCGAGGTATATTAGCACTCAATTAATCCTTTGACAGTGGCGTAGCTGAGTGGGAAAGAAGGAACACGTGACCCCCCCCCCCCCCCCCCCCCTTCCCCAATCCAATGGTGAAAAGGGGAAAAGGGAGAAAATTATATTACTTAGCAGGGGCGGATCCAGGATTTTGTAAAAGAGGGGGCACAGAACCGGAAAAGTACACAAATAAGGGGGCAATTTTGTTTTCATTGTGTACACTGTAAAAACTGAAGCGCTACTTTTTCGGGGCATGTAGTGACTGCACCTGAAATGCTGTTTTAGCACTTGTAGTGTGCTAATTTACCAGCAAAAAAAAATGTGACCGTGGCGAGCCTCGAACCAGGTTCCGCTGATTGACAGGCACTGTTACCTTGTCTTTGAAAAAAAAGTTGATAAGAATGTTTATATTTAGATTTTGTTTATTTAGGTCCGTTCTAATGTGTCTATATGATATTTCATTACAATATTTCTTCTTGGGAGGGGGTGGGGGGCTATATTAACCAAAAGATACGTTTAGACACATGCCCACTTCTCTTCAGTTGATTTTCTTCTTATTCATAAACTTTAGGCCTATTGATTTTATATTGGGCCATTTTTAATCTATTGATTTCAGCCCTCACCATCTAAAACGCCCTTTCAAATCTGCCCCTTCAATTGCTGTCGTATTTGTGATTCTTTTATCACATTTATTTCCTTCCAGATAAACCCTTAGGGCCTCAGCTTAGAAAGGCACTTGCTGGCAACCAGAAGAATCCCTTACTCTTGCCTTCTCTGCAGGAAGAAAATGTATGATGTTCTAAATATTAAAAAAACAAAGAAAAAATGGCATGAAGAACAAAAAATAACGTAAAAAAGCAGTATTTTGAGTTGGTTGTACACGAGTGAAAACTCTTATATATGAGGGGACAAGAAGTGGCACTTTCCTAAACATTTATTTTAAAGTCTCCCTATTTCCTCACTATCTCTCGCAACCCCTCCCCATCTCCTCCCCTATCTCTCTACCCCTCTGACATCTCTCTCTCTCTCTCTCTCTCTTTCTCTCTTTCTCCTCTCCTCTCCCTCTCCCTCTCCCTCTCCCTCTCCGCCTTCTCATTATCTCTCAACCCTCCCCATCTCCTCCCCCTCTCTCCCCCTCTGACTCCATCTCTCTCCCTTTCTTTCTTTCTCTCTCTCTCCCACACTTTCTCTCTATTTCTTTCCATTTTTCTCTTTTTCTTCTTACTCTCTTACCTTTCATCTCCATTTTCTCTCTTCTCCATTTCTTTCCATTTCCACCCTTTCTCTCCGTCCATTCATCAGTGACCATTTTGTAACACCACATGCATTAAATAAAAGTCACCTCCCCCCCCCCCCCCCCCCCCCCCTTAAAAAAAAATGATGATAGAATATAAAAAAGACTGATATAAAGAAGTTGCAATTTCAACTAATTTAAGGACCTCGGGAAAAGCACTAATTTTAGTTCAGCACATTTGTTGTTGTTGTTGCAGGAGGGGTTCTTTGATTTGGGGAAAATGTTTATGCCACATTTTCATGTGCCTTGTAGGTCAAACATTTTTGCTCGCCCATTTTAGGTACGGTATGCCAAAAAGTTTCTGCCGGGGCAGGGATAAGTCACTGAGACGAATATTTCTGTCTACGACTGCTAAACATGTACCGTAACGCTATTTTCATAATAACTGATAAAAATATTGCTTAAAAATAAATAATTTTTCCTTTTTAATTGTCTTTTCTTAAACACCATTGTATTTATCTCTCGCTAGAATATAATTGGAGCTTTGCATGTGGGCTTTGCTTTGGGACTATTCCTTTGGGACTTGCCTTGGCTTTATTATTAGTTTCAGCTAATTGATTACTTTCAGTTTCACTTTCAGATGTAGTTTTTAACTACGAGAACTTGAGGAACCAATCATGTTCACCGACCTGAATGCCCACATTGGAAACAGTGAATCTGACTGTCAGGGTAAGGTAAGCAAAGCCGCTTCTCTCAACACTGTAACACTAACACTTTTTAACACTAACACTTTTTAGTAACAGACTCTCTCAACTCAACACTCAAGTCAAGCTCTCTTGACCAGTTGACCGCCACGGCGCCAGTACTGCAGTAGTCAGTACTATTAAACGTGAGTTCTAGCATGTCTAGTCATGCTAGTTCTACGTTCTAGTTCTACTACAAAGTACTAGTTCTACTTCTAAGTTCTACGGAGCTTCCCTGCCAGGGAGGGGAGGCTCCCCGGCGTACTGTCAAGCCTGGCCCAGGCGAGTCCAGGGCGCGTTGGACTTGGAAGTTGGAGCTCGAGTCCAGGGGGTCGTTTCATCAAACCGTCATAACGACAAGATCAGCGACATCTCGACACTGTCGCTCAACTTGTCTGCTAAGTGTTTCACAAAGCCGTCTTTGCCATCGCGCCAAGACCAGCGACAACTTCGCCGACAAGTGACTTGTCGGTGCTCCAGACCTGTCATATCAAGTAATATCTTTTTAGGACGCCATCACAAGCCAGCCTTTAGTTAGTCTATGGGCTGCGAAAAAATAACAAATGTAAATTAAGAGAACATTTATTTCCTGATCTCCAAGCACTATCCTTTATCGTTCCTTTACTAGTACTGTATACAGCCACACACGTGTGTCTTTACCATCCAGCCACACATAGCCAGGATTAGCTTCGTGAATGTAGAAAAAAAAAAAATGGCTATACGCCTTCTACACACGAAGCTAGGCGTTATTACCCAGCAATCAGATTCCGCACGGGGTAGTACAACATGACAAATGCCCTGAAATCACACTTTTCTGATAATTTCCGCGCCCCACAGGCCCTTCCCCACAGCGTTTCCTCCTAGGGAAACGATTGCAATGACAATTTTGTTTTGATTGACTCTAATTTCAGTAAAAAATCCCCCAAAGAGCATAAGAAATTTCAGAGAACTCACCAGCGTTTGTGTATCCATGCCTCCGGGGTCATGCAGATCCAAAATGGCGGCACTGTCGATCATCGAAACTATGAGGCGCTGTTTGTAGATTTATTATTTAGCTCAATTATTTACATATAATTCTCTATTTAGCTCTTTTCTACAATAATTATAATATAAAATGACATAAAGGATACAATTTTTCATAAATAATGAATTTTGCAATTTCCATATAATGAATTTGTGAAATCATTATTTATAAAAAATGTAAATTATAAAATTCATTATATATAAATAATTGAATATATCATAAAGAAATGTGAGACAATTACAATGCCCCGACGGGATTCGAACCCGGGACCCTGGATTACATGACCAGTGCTCTGCTTCGACGGGAGCCCGGATAGCTCAGTTGGTAGAGCACTGGTCATGTAATCCAGGGTCCCGGGTTCGAATCCCGGTCGGGGCATTGTAATTTTCTCACATTTCTTCATGATATATTCAATTTACTTCAATCCTATCAATTATGATATGTAATATAAATAATTGTATCCTTTATGTCATTAGAATAATTGTAGAAAAGAGCTAAATAGAGAATTATATGTAAATAATTGAGCTAAATAATAAATCTACAAACAGCGCCTCATAGTTTCGATGATCGACAGTGCCGCCATTTTGGATCTGCATGACCCCGGAGGCATGGATACACAAACGCTGGTGAGTTCTCTGAAATTTCTTATGCTCTTTGGGGGATTTTTTACTGAAGAGTCAATCAAAACAAAATTGTCATTGCAATCGTTTCCCTAGGAGGAAACGCTGTGGGGAAGGGCCTTGGGGCGCGGAAATTATCAGAAAAGTGTGATTTCAGGGCATTTTTCATGTCGTACTACCCCGTGCGGAATCTGATTGCTGGGTAATAACGCCTAACTTCGTGTGTAGAAGGCGTATAGCCATTTTTTTTTTCTACATTCACGAAGCTAATCCTGGCTAGCCACACACGTGGTTGTATCCGAACCACGTATGGCTGGATACAGCCACACACCGGCATTAACACCTATTGTATATATCGGTTATCACCACGTATTGTGTATCTGTCAGTCTGCGTAAATAATGGGCATGTATTTATGTGCACAGACGTCAGTGACAGAGCCGTCGCGAAAGCAAGTCAGAATGGACATGACATAAGTAGAAAAAGTTTCAAAATTTGCTGTTAAACAGACGACCTTTGTAACAAGACTAGAAAATCCAGAAGAGAAGACGGTGAGAAAGAAATTGAAATGATTCAAGGAAATTAAAGTGGCGTAGAATGTAAGAATTTAATGAAAAAATGAGGTTATTTTGATTGTGATGACGGTGATCAGTGATGTATAAAATACGTGGTGATAACTGATATAGGTCTTAATGCCGGCGTGTGGCTGTATCCAGCCATACGTGGTTTGGATACAACCACATCAGCAAGCAATGGTCATATTGACCATTAGGATCATATACATGTGTGTATACTGGGTATTGGGGATACAGATGTAATTTTGTTTGAAATGGAGGTTTTTGTGGGCAAACTGATACTTAAGTATCATTCTTTAGATTTTAAGTTATCAGTTCGTTAAGATACAAAATGTAGAAAGTTATAAAAACTTACATTTACAGCCCTCTTTTTGGTACTTGTTACCCACACCTCCATACGGATGACGACTGCTCTCAATATGTTGCGCACTTGAGGCCGCTCTACATGGTTACGCACCGTAGATACGTACGCAGAATGTTACGCACACAAGCTATTCTACGAAGACCTGGAAGGGCCAAACTGACGACGTAAAAAAATAAAAAATTTTACGTACGTACGTAATAATTACTATGTACGTAATATTTTTTATTTTTTTACGTCGTCAGTTTGGCCCTTCCAGGTCTTCGTAGGAGATCGACGAACCGATCGCGCCGGTACTACTACGAGCGCTGAGGGCTCCCTTCATCATAATCGTGAAAAATACAAACTGGATGCTGACGGGACAGTCTCGATAGCAGTTATCGACAAAAAGGACCCAAAATTTCAGGAAACCCTCTTCAAAGGTCACAAAACAACCTGGTATTAGTTTTAATCATCTATTATTCAACATAAGTATTTAGATTTAAGTAAACTGCAATATATGAGTTTCAATTAAATATAGCCAAAAATGCACAGTGATGCAGTTTAGGTATGGGATGTGTGTTGGCTGCGTTACTACACAGTCGGCAATGGCGTGTACGTATGAGTGGATACAACCACACGTGTGTGGCTGGATGGTAAAGACACGCGTGTGGCTGTATACACTGCCTTACTAGATAGTATTACTAATGTCCATATTATAATATTGTACAGACGAACAATATCTTCTCATGGCTTTTTGACCCCCCAACAAGTAAATGAGATTAATATTAAAAATACCCACATCCGCCTACCATAGAATCAGCATCGAAAACGGAACAGTCTGTATATACAGACCCATGTGAACGACGACAATTTATCATATATGTATTTTCGATATTTTTTCTGTTTTCACGCAATGCTTTGATATGAATGATATTATATGTATCTTTTAATGAATAAATATTTAAAACTGGGCCATAAAATATCTTAATTTAATCATTTTCTATAAAATGAACACGATTTGGGTCTTCTTCTTCTTCTTCTTTCGTTGTATGGTATCGGTAACCAGTCAAATTTGACTATTGTTGCCAATGACATTATACATGTAATTCAAATTCAGTATTTCTGACTCCTCTCTTTTAATTTACATTTAGAATCAAGCAAACTTTTAATACTGTATATACATCTGTATTTAAAACTTGATAAGAAAATAACAAAACACCACATGCTTCAGCTCAGTTCCGTAATTAGTCAATTATGGTATCCTCTTACCGACAAATCTAGATTCGTACGTCGCAAAAGCCTCAAGTTTTCTCAATTTTATAAATTCTAAGATGCCATAAGAAACACATCTTTTTATGTAAACGGGATGTTTGTATCACAAGCATTCATCTTCGCTGCCATTTTTTACATTTTGGAATAGTTTGGGGAAAACTGAGCCTCAAAATCTGTTTGGGTAATTGACGATAATTCCATTGCACTGTGATATAGACTATGTTTTTTCTCCGATGAGTATCGATATCATTGAGTTGTCGTTTATCATGTCTTCGTGAAACAGTTTTTCAGGTCCATGACATTTCCGTAGATCGCCGACAACAGTTATGACTGTCATGGAGTTGATTTGATGAAACGACCCCCAGGTACAAATAACCAAAGTTGTCCTCGCCCATTAGTTTGGTAAGCCGCATGGTACAATAATGTACCGTATACTAGCTGTACGAGCTCCTTGGCTTATCAATCTGGTACTGGCCTACGGAGCTGTACACGGCTTGCTACCATGCTACTACATGTATATTAGTAGTAGTAATGAAATGAAGCAGAATATACCGTAAAATAATGTCATACAAAAATGTTTGAAAATTTTATCTTATAAACTCTCATTTTAAGGCCAAATCCAGTCGCTTACCATCAGCTTTCGCTCACCACAGACGAGTCCATACTTCGCGGATTATGTTTGGCGCCCTCTTTTGGCCCTATTTGTGCATATTAATTACGATAAATAATAAATAAGACGTCAGAATTTTGTGGAATGACCAAGAATTATTGAAAGTCGTTTGTGCTATTAGTTGTTCAAAAATATTTGTAAAAACCTTTAGTAGGGTCGACAGGCCGTCCGTGCGATACCCTGACGCCTACCTAAATTAATTATAATTTCAGTATAATAGCGATACGAACCCGAAGTTGTGGGGAGAGTGAATCTGTGGACTTCGCACCGTTCTACGGAGGGTGCGCACACACGTACACACAGGGTTTGTATAGCTCATATAGCTTCATGGTTTTACGGACAAAATAATTAAAAACGTCTAGAACTAGAATAGTGCTGACCCCTCGCCGACTCAGCTGCTCAAGAGAATTAGAGGTCATGGTTTGTCATGATAATGACAATTCTTACAGCAACATGCGGAAGGTAAGCTGAATCCTATCCCCGCTGCCGAATTTTTGTAGATAAGTGTTCATATCTTGAACAGATTATTAAATTTAACATTGGAAAGTATTGAGTGCGAGGCAGTCGGTCGTTGTGTCTCTCCCTTCGCGATCTAAAATTCTGTTATTTTGGAATCCCATGGGCCATATTTTCTTTTTGTATTGATCTTTGCAAAAGTGAAGATTTGTTTGCTTCAGAGAGTTTGTGGGTGATTTTTTGTGTAATTAGTAATACTAATAGGTCTAATTCCAGCAAGTCCTTCATCTTTAGCTTTGTTTCCTGCTCTGCAAAAAGCTGCCACCTAGTCCCACACATCTCACCTCGCGTATACACTGTGACTTGTTAATCTCTGGGTGTGCACTCGTGTACTGTACATGTATGTGATGCCTTGTGCATTTCTCACTCAACCTGGATCACCTAGTTTTCGCTAGCCCAATGCTGCCATTGTCTCTCCTCACTCAATCTGGATCACTTAGTTTTCGCTATTACTACACCGTACACGCTTTACTCTTCATACTCATACTGCATGCTTTATGCCCACACTTTGCTTCCGTGCATGTTTTCTCCTGAACCGTCTACACTCATGAATCAAATATCTGTGTTACTTTGTGGAGGCAATATCTTATCAATATCATAAGCCTTGATCTATATTATATTTTCTTGCATGTACACTGCCTTCATAATTACTATAGCACAAGGCATTCCCCTGGCTTAAGTTACATGTATATTCTCAGTTATAACTTTTGAGCTACTTGGAAGTCAGCATCCACCTCCAGGATCACTGTTTGTCTGTAGAGTCCATTTGTGAGTTGTTAGTGTGCCAAGATCTCAATAAATCCCTCTGACAGCACGCTACAGGTTTATGGGTGATTTCCTACCTGTTTAACATGCCACTCTCACAAAACAGCCATTCTCGCTCTGACAGCAATCTTAATGGGTCTCTGAGCAAGCGCTATAGCATTAATGGGAAATCATCTACAAACTTCCTTCTTAAAGATGTAACAACTTCCAGGAAAGGAGAAAAGAAGATTATCGCGAGTTTCCCTTTTAGAGTATTCAATGCTCTCAAGGACACAATTTTCTCTCTACTGAAAGACCACAGCAAGCTGTATAACTCTGATCTAACATCATACATAAACACCACAGGAGCCACTCCAAATGAACAGCTTGAGATCTCCTTCCTCAATAAGTCAACCAAGTCTGGAAGAACAGGTAGACAAAAACAATTTGATCTGACCCTCCTCTGTGCTACAGGTGAACTTCATATTAAAGGGAGATTCTTCACATATCTTGCTGACCCCATCTTCCCGTGGTTAACGAAGCACTTGAATGTAAACTACCCCAAGCTCTCCCAATCTGATGAGCTCTCTATTCTCCTTAAGGATATTAACGGACACATTAGGTCACATTTACCTGAAATTTGCACTGCCCCTGAATTGTGCATCTGCTCCCAAGCTGAGAAACTAATCACTTGCACTGCTTGTGGCATCCATGCTTGTGTTAATGCTGTCCAATGCTCTGACTGCAGTAAGTGGTTACACTATTCATGTACTGGTCTATCCAAAGAAGAGTTGAAGAAACTACCTCACCCTAGTTATGTGTTCTTATGCACCTCCTGTCGAGATTTGTCTCCTAACCCTCCCTGCAGTGACTCGCCAGAATTGGTGTGTACTTGCCCTGTCTGTGACCAGTTGGCCGTCTCCGACTCTGTCGAGTGCGTTCTATGTGAAACCTGGTACCACACTACCTGCCTTCCTTTACCATTCAGCTTGCAAAGCGACAGTTTGAAGGCTTGCCCCACCTGCTCTTCTACTGCCATGGGTGACCCCATTTTGATATCTGTTGGCTCTCAAACCGCTAGATTTATTGGGATCCTGCATGCTTCACAAGCATCCCAGACCGATTCCTGCAAAGAGCTACAGACCCAACTCAAACCTCACCAGTCTAGGGCCTCTCAAACAACTCTCGTCACAATTCCTCATAGCCAACCAAAAGTCTCAAAGTCTTCACAGACAGTTCATTCCTCCGCCCAATTATTTCAGCCAAGTGAGGCCAAACACGATAGAGCATGTAGTACCTTAGAAGATGTTGTACTCGCCACTCCAACTTGCAAGTGTTCCAGCCTCTCCAAGAAACTGAAGGAAACCCATGAGTTGCTTGCTGCTGACAAACTAGCGAAAGATGTTTTGCTTGTACAACACGAGCAAGTTGTCTCAAACCTACAGCAAGCTACATACGAAATTGAGACCCTTAAAAGGCTCCGTGCTGTAGAAATCAGACATAAGAAAGAGGCCCAAAAGGCCGTTGCAAATCTAAAGTCCGAGCTGACTGCAAAAGAGAGGGAGATTGTGTCTCTGCTTTCTTCCAATGATCATCTCGTTGCCATCTGCCTTAACCATGACATTGATGAAAATGAACTGCCATTACCCCCAGAGGAGCGGCTCACAGGAAGGCAAGGCAAGGCTCATATGAACTCCCGTACTAACCCCAGTTTCCAACAGAAAGGTAAGCAAGCAATACCAAAAGCAAATGCTTCTCACCCCCTCGCCACCTCCAACCGCTTCAGTGCCTTAAATGACCAAATGAAAGACCAGGAAGTTAGGCTTACCCTCCCTCTTGATGAAGAGGATGATCTCTCTGCCTGCTCACCCAAGGATTCTCTCTCCAGACCAGTGGTCAATAGCCATAAGCCTGCACGACATGTTTCTGGCAAACAAAAATTACGCAGAAGTCATAGTGACCCTTCACTGGCTGCTTGTAACCCACGTGCAGTAGCTGCGGATACCCTCACAAAAAAGTTGGTGCCCATGGTAGAGGGTCAGGTCACTCCCGTCCTGCAAGAACAGTTTCTCTAGATTGTCTTAGTGAAGCTCCTCAAGCAATGAACTCGGTGGAAAATACCCGCTTCAATAGTGACAAAGCTGTGGAATTCTCACAGGTGAACAGAAGAAAGCTCTTGATGTCTCCTACATCTACTAGGCATAAGCAGCGTGCAGTATCTGTAAGGCCTGTTCCACCACCCTTAGCAGACCCTGCAAACCTGCCTCAAAGGCCAACAAAAGTTGGAACTACTTCCTCCGTCTCCAAAACCCAGTCACTTGATCCTCCAGGAAATTTTTCTCCCCCAAGACATTACCCAACTTCCCTCAAAACTAGAGTCTCCATAAATCCGAATCGGATCTCTTCAACTAGCCGGAGATCCAGCTCTTATGACCCATGCAGCGCCACTATATCTGGCTTGACACACCCATCACAGAGAAAAAGCCCGCAGCCTACTATCCCTCATAGTTCTATCAGTCCTGGACAACCAAAGTGGCCTCTAATACCAACAGAGATGCCAATGGACTTTCCAGATATGCCTAATGCTTCTCGTACCTATAGCCATACAGACTCGATTACACCAGGCCAAGTATGTAATCTAAACAAACTAGATGTCTCTCCAACTCCATACCAAGGAGACACTCAAGCATCATCTCCCTCGGACACGCTAATGTTCCGTGGCACATCCATGGCTCCGTCTTCATCTTCACTCCATTACGCTAGATCCTCGCAAAATCTAAGCTATGGAGACCCCTCAGATGGAAATAGCCGAACTCCGTTGCACCACCCGTATGTCCTAGCGAACATGCCTGGAGTACCTGTTCCCTCAAATCTTCTATACCATGCCTCTCCGCTGCCCTCGGGTTTTCATCAGGGCAGAGCCTCAACATTGACACACATTTCGATAATGGAAACACTCCATCAGGCCTCTGCGAAAGCTCTTCACCTTCTCAGCCACCCGACTTTCCCCAAGGACAGGATCATTTTGGCAAACCTACATGTCCTTCACCAGCAAATAATTCATCTTGCCCAAAGCAGTCTAAGAGTTCTTCCACCAATCCCTCAGTCCAACTAATTACATTTAACTCACGAGGTACCTCCAGCAGCACTCCATTCATCCGGCACCTCTTAAGCACTTCAGATATCACATGCATTCAGGAGCACTGGTTAAATCTGCATGGGCTAGACTCCCTTTCAAACCTCGACACCCAGTTCACTACATATGCTAAAGCTCATGATGATGAGCTTCGTCATAGTGTTCCAAGAACTGGAAGAGGTAAGGGTGGTCTTGCAACCTTCATCCGCAAATCCAAGTTCCTAGACACAAAAGAACTGAAGTGTGATTCTCCACGTGTTCAAGCCATCACAACCAGACATGCTCTAACCTCCAAGAAATTTCTTGTCGTTAACTGTTACCTGCCTAGTGGCACCTCTCGAGCTGATGTTGTTGAATACCTACTCTGCCTGTCTGAAATTGCATCCCTTCTGAGCTCCGCTGACATGTCCCACATGAAAGTTGTTGCTGGGGACTTCAATGCTGACCTCACCCAAGCTGCCCCCAGGAAACGCACAGCTGAGATTCTATATAATGTCCTGAAGTCAGAAAACCTATCAAGCCTCACTGCGCTTAGAAGTATACCAGACCACTACACTTTCATGACAGATGATGGCCGGAGGAAATCCAACATCGATGGATTCATCGTCCCTTCATATGAGACACAGATGTTCACTGATCTCGAAATCCTCTCTGAACACCCTCTTAACACATCTGATCACAGGCCTGTCCTTGTTTCTGCTCTTCTCCCTGCAAGTGACCCCAGTTCCAGTCGGGGTCATGCTGATACATCTTCATTAAAGTCATCCACTCCAGTCCGCAGATACACAGTTCTTTGGCCATCAGATCACAAGGAGATATCAGCACTTTACACTGAACCCCTAGAGTTGGTAGCTGCATCAATCTTTCATAAACTACACTCACTCCTTTTAGACCAGATGTCTGTAGACCAGCTATTTGCATGTATCCAAGAGCAAATGCTAGGTCTCTCCTTAAGACTCCCTCATAGAGTTCACAAAGACAGGAAACCTGGCAAACCTAATTGGTCACAGGCTGTAAAGTTGGCATACTCATCCTCACTATCTTCTTGGAAAAAATGGAAGCAGGGTGGTAAACCAAAAGATGGTCATCCTCTCTGGGTAGCTTACCTGGAGGCCAAAAAGTCCTTCAGAAGAACCCTCAGACAATCTGAAGCCGCTCAGAGACTATCCACACAAGCAAAGATTGAGATTGCTAATGAAAGAGACAGCACACTCTTCTACAGACTTGTCAAGGCCAATAGATCAGGGAAAACCCTTCCTAATGACCTTCCCTTTCTCACCTATAAGGATTCAATGTTTCGTGGAAACCAGGTCATCAAAGGTTGGGAAAAATACTTCAGAGACCTCTCATCAGCGGATGTCACCTCCTGCTCTACACCCTCACTCACTCATCTCTGTGTTCAACAACCCAGAGCCCCACTGACTACGAGCTTTGCACATGATAGAGCTGATGACACTCTCACTACACGCGACTTGGATGAGGCAATCAAGAGGCTAAAGCCAGGCAAAGCCCCGGGCAATGACAACATCACTTCAGAGCATCTCACTCACTCAGGCCCTACCCTGCGCAGACTTCTTCTCCTCCTCTTTCAGAACTCCATACGACTTGGTCACCTTCCAGCATCTCTGAAGGAAGCCGTTATCATACCATTGCACAAAGGTGGAAACAAGCCAGTTAATGATCCTTCGAGTTACAGAGGTATTTCTCTAACGCCAACCCTGTCTAAGCTCCTTGAAATAGTCCTCAAGCCAATGATCGAAGATTCCCTTGCAGGAGTAGACTTGCCTGATGAACTCCAGTTTGGTTTCCAAGCTACAAAGTCATGTATGCTAACTTCCATGACCCTTCAGATGCTCATTGATCTTCACTCCACCCAGAAGAAATCCACATTTGTAGCACTCCTAGATGCCGCCAAGGCGTTTGACTGTGTCTGGCATACCGGTTTGTTTCATAAACTTTCCAGTTCTCCTATCCCTCCTGAGATCCTATCCACTTTGGCTAATATGTACAATGGAGCAAACAGCAAAGTTCTCTGGAAAGGAGAAATCAGCTCATCCTTCCCTCTTGAGAAAGGAGTCCGGCAAGGTGGAATCCTCTCTCCCCTCCTCTACAACATCTTTATTGATGGGCTGATTAAGGCACTTAGAGCTGCAGATCTTGGTTGTCATTTCCAAAACCTGTATGCAGGGGTTATTGTCCTAGCAGATGATGTTGCGTTGATCGCCTCCTCTGCTGATGAGCTCCAGTCCATGCTCAACACCACCCACATGTATGCATCCACATGGAGATACAAGATTAACCCCTCTAAGAGTGCCATCCTTGTCTTCAACTGCAAGTCTAACATCAAGCACTCTTGGTTCCTCGACAAGGAAGAAATCCACGAAGTAGGCCAACATCCCCACCTTGGAGTCACTAAATCCTCTCAGCCTTTTGACCCGGTCCCTGGCATTATCACCAAAGGTCACAGCACGCTCTTCGCCCTATTAGGAGGGTCAGCCTCGAGGATTAAGTTTTGGCCTCCCACCATAGCTAAGTTGTGGAAGACCTACTGTATTCCCAGGATGCTGTATGGTATCTCTGTTTACAGATTTACGAGGAGAGCATTGGAAAGACTTGACTCTGCTCAGGCACTCCTCTTCAAGAAGCTCCTTGGTCTGCCAAACAGTGCAGCCAATGAAGCAGTCTTCCTCCTAATGGGAATCTTACCGCTCTCCTCCCAAGTTGAACTCCACACTCTTCTGACTGTTGGGCAACTTTTCACCCTTTCAAGCAGCAGGTTTGAGCACAGAATCCTTCTCCATGCTCTCTCATACAATATACCTATCACCACCTACTGGAAGCAACTCATAGACAAGTTTGAACTTCCTCCGATTCTGTCGGGCTTCTCGGATATCTGCTACCTTGAGTGGAAAAGGCTGTGCCGCCAAGCAATCCTCATCAAGCACGATGCTCAAATACGTGATGCCATAGAGAAGAAGCACAGCCTCGCCCTTTGGTTGCAGTCTGCCAACTTGCCCACCTCTCCGAAGCTGTTTCCAGCTGCCCTGCCATCACACCTTCGAAATGCTTCGAGGCTCCGCTCACAGCTCTTGACCGGCACTTATCTTACTCAGGCCCGACTGAACACCATAGGCAAGTCCTCCAGTTCCACATGTAGACTCTGCGCTGCAGCCAATGAAGACGCCATCCATTTTGTTGCCTCTTGCCCTGCTCTTCAAGCTCATCGTAGTGTTCTCACCCACCACATTCTGGCACTCAACCCCCCAGTTGAAGTCGTCCAGGCCTTCACCACTTGCAATCCCCTTGCCCTTGCTGCTACTATTTTACTTCCTCTATTGTCTGTATCAAATCCACTCTCTGCCAGCATAACGACCCACTGCCTGCGATACCTTCTAAAAATACATCATGTCCGTCTAGACAAAATATCACAGCTAGCTTGACAACTAGTTCCTGTCCCTGACCAATACGCGGTTCAGTTTGCCGCTGATCTCTGAACATCGGAGGAAGAAGAATTAAGAAGAAGAAGAAGATATATGACCAGAACCACCAAAGCAAATACCGAGGCTGGTTTGCAAGGTTCACCGTGCTTTAATGTTTTTTTTTAAATTCACAAGTAATTGTATTTCTGTGGCATATTCAGAGATATATTCTTCTTCTTGCTACTATTACTAATGAATTTACCTGCACAAGCCTTCACCAATGAGTTTGAATCTTAATTTTAACAGGGAGATTTCTACCTTGTGACAGAATCATGTGATTCAGATGGGAGCTTTGTCATACATCACTTCTTAACACAGTATCTTAAATGTAAGTAGACATATAGGCCCGAATTCACAAAGGAGGTTTATACCTAAACCATGGTTTAAGCCTCTGTAAGTGTATTAAAATAAGCGCACATTGCTTTTGCGAAAAATGTGGTTTCTGTTCTATTAACATTAATCTGTCTAACATTTGTTAGACAGATTTTAATGAAATTTGGTAGAAGCCAAAGGTACATGGTATGAAGATATAGCCTAAGTTGGATTTCGGAGTATGTAGGTCAAAGGTCAAATATGCGAAAATCCGAAAGTGTGGTTTCCGTTCAATAACTTTAGTAATGTTTGACGGATTTTAATGAAATTTGGTATGAAGGTACATGGTATCAAAATACAGCCTAAGTTTGATTTCGGAGTATGTAGGTCAAAGGTCAAAGGTCATAGCTCATTAGCTATGTGAAAATAGCTAATTTACTGTGTGTATCCGAAAATGTGGTTTTCAGTTTGATAACGTTAGTAATGTTTAATAGACAGATTTTAATGAAATTTGGTAAGAAGGTACATGGTATGAAAATATAGCATAAGTTCAAGTATGTAGCTCAAAGGTTCACAGTTCATTAAATATGCAAAAATAGCTAATTATATATGCGGAAATGTGGTTTACGTAAGTAATGTTGTTGAATATGTAAGTCAAATGTCACAGCTCATTAAATATGCAAAAATTGCTAATTATGTAGATGAGAAAGTTTATTTTCAAATCTTCTCATGGGTCATTCCATAAAGTAGTAATCTTTCTGTAAATCCAGTCCCTAGGTATTTGTAACTTCCTTGCCTAGTAATATAATATTAGAGTCTGATGGAGTTAACTTGTTCAGACGTATACTGTAAGCGTGGAATATTTCTCGGTGTGGAAATTTTTCGCGCATTTCGAGCAGCATGAAATGTGCGCGAAAATAAACAAATATTTTTGTTTATGTATTCTTTTGCCCATGAGCCTATCGCGTCGGCGAAATTAAAAACACATGAAATTCACTTTACTCAGCCGAGCGCGAAAAAATTAATCGCGCAAAAATTTCCACTTTTACAGTATACATGTATGCCATTTGTACCTGTCGAGGGGATGCTATGCTTTGCGTTGCCCTTGTGTAAATCCTGTTTGAATGATCTAGTCATAGTCATATAATCATTTGGATTACAGCTATCGTATAGGATTTTCCAGAAAAATAATCACTGTTATAAATGCCAGAAATTGAAATAACAGAGGTAAAAATGTCAGATATGAATTAAATTTATTGATCAGCTTCTGTCATTCTCAATTTACAGCTAGCAGCAAAGTTGTCTTCCTTGGATTGGCACAGTCATTTAGTCACTACATGGCAGTGGCACAAAAACTAGTAAGTATTTAGCTGGATGAGTAAATGAAATGTAGGAATAGTCGCAGTTTGAAATTGTGGTATAGTTTTAGTATGTGGTACTCAGATCAAGAGATGGCGGAACACCCCCCTTCCCCCAAGTAAAAAAAAAGGAAAAAACAAGAGGAAAGGAAATGGGAAAAGACTAGGATAAGGGAATGGAAAAGGAAGAAGAAAAGATGAAGAAAGAAAGGGAGGAAAAAGAAGAGAAGAGAGAAATGGGGGAAGATAGAAAGTTAAATAGATGGATGGTATCCACCGTTGTGATTGATGAGGGCAGGCTTGCATCCAAATGACCTTCCACACCCACCCTTAGTACGAGCATATATGTAGTGTTTTCTCTTTGAGTATTGAGGTATTTGGCCATGTACATGCTTGACATTTTAATACATGTGTTTGAATTTGAAAATGTTCACCGGTGACTTTGAGTGACCAAACTATCCATGACTTCTTCCTTGCGTGGAATTTAGTGCATATTTTGTTCCTTTGAATTTTGATAAACTCTTTTGATAAATCGAATTTCCAGAAACTGAATTGAATGATCATGATATGAAATTGGAATACCTCTTACCAAAAACATTCAATTTCATTCCAAAGTGTATGATCATCTGCGAAAGTGACTGTTATTTGGGGTAATGATATTCCATTGTTATTCATCAGGGAGTCAACTTAATGGCTGCTAGAACTTCAGGACAGCTGGACTTTATCAGTTGCTTACAGTATTCCTTTCCATTAATGAGAGAAGATGGGTCATCAAACAAATCTTCCTGTGAAGACAATATTCTTCTAAACTGCATAATGTAAGAAAGAATAAAGAATGTACAGCTATTTTACACCTGTACCTATTTCATATAAACCTCTCAAAAACTGCCTGGATAAGTCTCGTGGTTATTATCTCATTTGTTACTGTATTCCTACCAACATATTTGCTGTCATTGAACATCATTTCCATTTAAAATGTCAAATTGTTCTTGTGTTTACATCTAGTATGTCTGTATATGGGGATGAGTCCATATTGAAAATGTTGCAAAATGCAGTGCAGTTAGCAAAGGTGTAATTACTAAGCCAGCATAAGCAATAAATTGTGCACTTTTGTCTAAAAGTACCCAATTTGGCACATTTAAGGTAACCAAAACCGACTGATATTATATTTATCCAAAGTAAGCCTGAGTCATATCGAATATTTCATAAACCGGGATTCGACGGCTTTGATTCGATCGAATACCGGTTAATCGATAAATGATGTGCGGTGAAAACAGAGTTGCACACAGTTGCACGCAGTGCATGCACCATGCACCGGTGCCCGGTCCGCTGGCATCGCGGGCTATGATCGCAGGCATATGTATGGGCTCTCGCTGCTCGAAATTAACGATAGCCCGCTAGCCAATGGCTAGTAAAAATCAGGGCGGACGAGCCAAAATCTTAAGTTTCTAGTCCGTATGGCTAGCCAAAATATCACTAGTGTCGCACGAAGCGATGCTCATTGTCGACACACCCGACAATGATTCAAATTCAAATAATTAATAATCTTACTTTGTCTTTGGAGAGCTGAATGGAACATGTTTGTTCGATGCCAAAAAAAAAAAAAAATACGAAATAAACTTTTCGTCGCTCAATATAGACTCGACTTCATTCAGCTTCAGAGATCATTCAGAAGTAATTGCCAATTTGATGAGAGTGTGATATTAGTTATTGCGAATTAAGTAGGAACACTCGTACTCATGCCCGTATTTATCATGTTCAATTATACAATTGTCAAATTGACAATGCAGAGAGAGTGCAAGAAAATTATCGTAAACTTCAGTTCGTAACGACAAAACGATTTTTCCATAGAGAAAGCACAGGTAAAGCGCGACGTCCTCCGCGAGCGAATTAGCGAAAGTTAGCCAACAGTTTGAACTTTGAAGTCGCCTTCACGTTCTCTGCTAGTATATATGCTGTACGTTACGGAGTTTCTTTTTTTATTTGATTTTTTCATGGTGGCTACGGTAGTCAAAAATCTGGCGGACTACAAATCGATGCACCGAATTTGCCAAAACGTATTCGGGATTCGATGTCTTCGATCGAACACCGGCTAACCAATCGATTCGACTCAGGCTTAATCCAAAGTAAATAAAATGCGCATTAAACAATAATAACAGATGGTTTAATCTGAAAGTATTGTTTTTACATAAAAAGCAATGTCTCCTCAACTCTTTATGCAAATTAAAATAGAAAGAGAGATAAAACAATTGCTACTATTTTTTTATGAATCAATACAATACAAGGCATTTTCCAGCTCTATTGTTTTTCTGGGATTTTTTCAGCTCCAAGTCCTTACAACCACTCTACAAACACCTCCATAAAAGTCTATCGAAAGAGACTGGTACACAAACTCATCTTAGAACTGTTCTAGTGATTGATGACCTCAGTATTCTCCATAGCCTTGGAGTTGACACCAGTCAAATAGCAGACTTCATGCAGTACTGCCAAGCAAGCATCCTTGGACAAGACAAAGAGGTAATTTTGTGCAGTTGTCAGGAGTCACTGTAAAAGTTATTGGTATACTTGCATTGGATTGAAAATGAATGTATGAAACCTTAGATGTCAATCTCCACTGCATAGAGCAGTTCACATACAATTCACTGGAAAGAAAAGGCAGACATTTTCAAGTTTACACATGCTGTAAATATTTTGTAACTTGCATTAATTTTATCAATAGTTTTGTTTTGTTTTTTGCTCTCTCTATCAAACAATTAATGAACATAATTAGAATGCTGCGGTTTAAATGATAAGAACAGGCAAGACCCCATGGGCATTTGCTGTATTCTGATTTTGACCTTAGTTGATGACATTAGTTCAATAATAATTAGTCCAATAATAATCTTGTAATTATTATTGATATCATGATGATTATGAATATTCTTATCATTCCAGCTTCCAGGATGTATTGTGAGTTTACTCCATTGTGATGATAATGAAGATGAAGATATGATATCATTGAGTACTCAACTCCAGTATGCTTGCACCTGTCACCTGATGGTAGAGGGCTTACCAACAGGTTTCTGTAAAGATGTACATGGTCAGGTAAATCTCTGATCCAAGGTTTTATTTAATTTCTAGTTTTCACCTGATGGTAGAGGGCTTACCGACAGGTTTCTCTAAAGATGTACATGGTCAGCTAAATCTCTGATCCAGGGTTCTATTCCATTTCTAGTTTTCATCTGATGGTATAGGGCTTACTGACAGGTTTCTGTAAAGATGTACATGGTCAGGTAAATCTCTGATCCAAGGTTTTATTGTATCCCCCGGCAGTATGCCGGAGGATACTTTGGATTCAGCAGCGTTTCGCCGCCGCCGCCGCCGCCGCCGCGTCACATTCTTGTGTGCGCTCTAGCGGTCACATTTCTCGACGAATTTCTTTCAGACTTCCTGTGGACGTGTATCTTGGTAAAATCTGGACCCCTATAGTTTCTGGTGATGCTGCCCCCAGTGTTCCGTCTTTTATAGGGTAAAAGGCCATATTTTTGGGGATAGTTTGTGTGCGCTCTAGCGGTCACATTTCTCAACGGATTTTGTTCAAATTTTGTATGAAGGTGTCTCTTGGTAAAATCTGGAACCCTATAGATTTTGGTGATGCTGCCCCCAGTGTTCCGTCTTTTATAGGGTCAAAGGTCATATTTTGATAGATGTCTTGTGTGTACTCTTGTGTGCGCTCTGGCGGTCACATTTCTCAACGGATTTCGTTCAAATTTTGCATGAAGGTGTCTCTTGGTGTAATTTAAAAACCTATAGTGTTTGGTGATGCTGCCACCAGTGTTCCGTCTTTTATAGGGTCAAAGGTCATACTTCAGGGCATGGCGTAAGTGCACTCTGCAGGCCACATTTCTCAACGGATTTTGTTCAAATTTTGTATGGAGATGTATCTTGGTATAATCTACACATCTTTACTGTTTGGTGATGCTGCCCTCATTGTTCCGTCCTTTATAGGGTCAAAGCTCATTTGTCCCTTTTGTGCACTCTTACTTCTGCATTTCTTGACAGATTTCATTCAAATTTTGTATGGAGATGTATCTTGGTATAATCTACACATATTTAATTTTTGGTGATGCTGCCCTCATTGTTCCGTCCTTTATAGGGTCAAAGGTCATTTTTCCATTTCTTGCACTCTTACTTCTGCATTTCTTGACGGATTTCGTTCAAATTTTGCATGAAGGTGTCTCTTGGTGTAATTTAAAAACCTATAGTGTTTGGTGATGCTGCCACCAGTGTTCCGTCTTTTATAGGGTCAAAGGTCATACTTCAGGGCATGGCGTAAGTGCACTCTGCAGGCCACATTTCTCAACGGATTTTGTTCAAATTTTGTATGGAGATGTATCTTGGTATATCTCTCAACACATTTCTTTCAAATTTTATATGAAGATGTGTCTTAGTGAAACCTACACATCTAATTTCTACACCATCCTTTTGTTTGAGGGAGGGGATGGGGGAGGGTCTTTGTCCCTCCTTCAAATTGCTGCCAGTGCCGGGGGATACATTTAGCATTGCGCGGCCCCAGCAATGCACATTTCTAGTTTAATTTCTAGTTTTCACCTGATGGTAGAGGGCTTACCGACAGGTTTCTGTAAAGATGTACATGGTCAGCTAAATCTCTGATCCAGGGTTCTATTCCATTTTTAGTTTTCATCTGATGGTATAGGGCTTACTGACAGGTTTCTGTAAAGATTTACATGGTCAGGTAAATCTCTGATCCAGGGTTCTATTCAATTTCTTGTTTTCACCTGATGGTAGAGGGCTTACTGACAGGTTTCTGTAAAGATGTACATGGTCAGTTAATCTCTGATCCAGGGTTCTATTCCATTTCTAGTTTTAATCTGATGGTATAGGGCTTACTGACAGGTTTCTGTAAAGATGTACATGGTCAGGTAAATCTCTGATCCAGGGTTCTATTCAATTTCTTGTTTTCACCTGATGGTAGAGGGCTTACTGACAGGTTTCTGTAAAGATGTGCATGGTCAGGTAAATCTCTGATCCAGGGTTCTATTCAATTCCTAGCTGTTTAATCTCAAGATATATTTATAGAAGCATTATCATATTTTGAATTTTGCTTAGGTACTTATCCTTGAAAACAGTACAAAATTAGTGTAAAATAGCAGGAAGTACTTTCCTGCATTATTTGATTCTTCTTATTCATATCTACTGCTACATTTAGCAATCTGTAAAATAGCCATTCCCTCCCCCCCCCCCCCCAAAAAAAAAGTGGAACCATTTTAATGCGTGGAAAATGCATTCCAGTAACATCTTATACCCTGCAAAATAGCTCTACTCCTCATTAGCACTATGCGGTTAAATGGCCAAAAAAAAAAAACTCTCGCAAAAAATTAAGCATAGTGTGTTTCACCTTTCTATATCTTATAATAATAAGTAAGGACATGTAGTTGTCTTTGTTATGCATCTACCTGCAGACATTCATGTATATGTAAAATGGTTTTCATTTAGCTGTTGATTTGTTGTTTTGAATGGTTTACCATGTCTTGTCTAAATAAGGCTTTATTGTTGTCATTTTCATCGTTGATACAGTTGACCATCGTGCAGAAGTCATCAAGTACAAACAATTCTAGAACATCCAAGAAGATGCTACAATTCAAGATCACAGACAAGAATGTATCCTTCTTCCCTGTGGGTACATCTTCAGCAGTCCTTTGAGTGTCGGCACACCTGGCATGTATAACGAGGTGCAGTAAAGTGGATGTTGGAATCATTGAGATCTACAACATTTTATGTTGATGATATTCATTATTCATTCATCAGAAAACAGCTCAATTGCACCGTGCTGGCATATGCACAGAGCTGTGTTCTGATTCCATCAGAACTTCCAGATTCGGAGGCTACTGGAGCAGACACAAGCAGCTACCTAAGTATGTGTATAAGAGATGAAGGAAGTTCAAACGGGTTGTGTTACCTTGTTTGTAGTACAGCTGATGAAGTAACTCTTCAAATATTGTAACTTCTTTAATTTCATCATAGGCAAGTCACAGAGGTCTTGATGGAGCATAAACATCTCTCATAGAAGGATGAAATGCAAGAGAACCTGGGGTGGTATTCTGAGATTTATTTTATCTTGATTTTAGTGAAAAGATTTTAATTGTCATAACAACTTTTAAATTGCAACATTTCATTGGTGTTTGCGCGGATGACTTCCGCGTACACAGCCACTTTTGCGCAGTCATTAACCAATGATGCGCCACAAGCGTACATTTTGTTATGACAATTAAAATTATTTCACTAAAATCAAGATAAAATAAATCTCAGAATACCACCCCAGGCTACTGGGTGAGGGGAAGGGGTTATATTATCTCCTTTTCATGTTGCCCTTCCTCTCTTCCTCACTCTCTCTCTCTCTATTTATTTCCTTTTATTGTTTTTTTGCCACAGGATAGGATGGGGTAAGGCCTCTGGTGCCCCTTTAGCTATATCACTGACTGATTACAATTTTTTTTTTGATATGGAGATGTCATGTCAAACATTAATCAGAACCAGGAACATATAGACATGAACTTGTCAAAACAAGTAAAGCACAGTATGTAGATATTGTTACCATATTTCACTCAGTTGGGGGATCCTTTCCCCTAAACTAATAACATTCTGTAAAATTTTCATTACAGATCGAGCATACGATCTTTAACACTGGGAGTAATATGCCGAAAGATTTGTTTACAAATTAAAAATTCCTCCCCAGTCAAGCTTCTTCGTTTACTAACCATTGTCTACGGCGGACCGTTTGAATATTAATGAGTCAGAAAGAAGAGGATCTTGGGTATTTGATTCTAGTTCGTCGTGACTTGGCCGTGAACCAGAATAGCCTGGTGGTTAAGTCGCTGCCCGGCAAGCAGTAGATGACAGGTTCGAATCCCGCTGGTTCCAATTTTTTCTGACTTGTGTTTTTCATTACAGATCGAGCATACGATCTTTAACACTGGGAGTAATATGCCGAAAGATTTGTTTACAAATTAAAAATTCCTCCCCAGTCAAGCTTCTTCATTCTGTAAAATGTTTTATATTTTTCTTGTACAACTATGATGTCTAATTGAGAAATATGAATATTCAATTTGATTTTTTTTTAAATGAAAGATGGCAACTTTTGAACAATAGACACAATTTCAGGAACATAATAATTCATACAAGATACATCAGGCAATTTCTAGGGTGCACAGGGACCTTCTGTTCCCACTAGATTATTTGTAGTATGTAGTCTAATTCACCTCAGTTTCTTGGAGATGAAATTCTACGTATAGTGTAAAGGACACTGTTATTACAAAGAATTCTTATAACTAAACAATTATCCATGTTAGGGTTAGGTTTAGCCCTTATATAACAAGATTTCAATATAATATTTCATTGGTCCCTTTGAGTTTCTTATAATAAGGTAAACTTCACACTTTATATAGTCTATATCATTCCAGTTTCTTGTAGATAAAATTATTAAGTGTATAGACTATATTATCTTAGCTTATTTTTGATGAGATGGATTATATGAAATATACTGACTATAATTTAAATACAGGTATTTCATTTAGTGGTAAAATTTTAAAAAATTATAAATATATCAAATCATGTTCTTACAGAATTATAGTGAATTTTTTAAATGTAATTCAGGGGTTAATACTTGGCACTGCCAAAAAGAAATGAATGTACTTTAATCATCTGCATGTACTACCTAACCTACAGTTTGTCCATGCTAACCTTGTTAGTATACTTCAGTTCCTCTCCCTGATGATGAGATAGACGCGTTAAATTTGTGCTTTTAATTAATGATATTCCGAGAATGTCTGTTTATTTCATATGAAGCTCAAATAAATGTATGAATAGAATTGAAATATTATGTTTATTTTCTTTTCCATCTTTTACTCATAACGAAGTATGGATCTGTACATTGTATGCCTTCTACTATCCACCTTATACTTTCACATGGAGAACAGTCACCCCAAAGAGATATATACAGGAGATATAAGCTTACTCACATGAGATTTATTTGGCATAAAACTTTACAATTAGAATCTATTTGATTTCAGATACACACTGATATGGATATTCACGCAAGATTATCAAGGGTACTAGTATTCATTTATGTGTAGCACATATGAAATTCACTTCTCCTGAATTCTACAAAATAGTCGTTTTATGCATTAAAGGGGAATGAAGGAACAAACATTAGCCTATAGTCATGTAGATAATTGTCAGCCTATTACAAATATCTTGAAATTACTCCTATTTGATTATTTAAGAAGGAGAAGAGTGTCTCAAAGAGTTGCAGTTTCCTTGCTAGACATCTTCCCATGGGGGCTGCCATATTCTTTACAAAGTAATATCAGAGCAGTTCTATTTGTGAGATACCCACTGACCTGTACACTAGCTACAATGACACTCGTGATCAGCTATGGAATGCATGACCTGGAGTTTCTCATAATAAACCATTTTTGTAGTCGTGTACATTCAAATGAAGATACTTTTATCCTGTCATATAACCTATTTGTGTCAAGATATTTGGTTCAGCTGTTTCTTTTGTTAAGCAGGATTTGGCATGCTCTTGTAAGTTGCTTGGTCGGACAAAGGTTTGTCAATTCTTCAAAGAAGTGACAAAGACCTACAACTGCTCTCAGATATTACCTGTGCGAGACAATGGGGGTGGCAAGATGGCTGCCATTTTGCATTGGTGGGTTTAGTTGTACAATAGCTATTCATTATGCATCATCATATCCATTGTGTACAGGTAAATGGACATGTACGACTATGACATCACAGTTTTTCAAAATGGCAGCCCCCATGGGACAATATCTAGCACGGAATCTGCAAACTTTAGAGAGATTGTTCTCCTTACTGAGTAATCAAATAGGAGTATTTTCAAGATATTTTGATAAGGCTGACAATGTTTGTTGAGTTTCATTCTCCTTTATTAATATTTGTGTTTTACCCACCCCCCCCCCCAAAAAAAAGGTATTACATTCTATGGACACTGAAGAGAAGAGGCTTTTTCTGAAATTGTGCAGTCGAGTTGGTGGCACAGTTACTAACTCCATAATATCTTGGAATACAAGTCCTAGTTACAATAATTTCAGTGGATCCTCTTGATAATAAACACCTATGGACCAGCAAAATTTCTTTGTTATAACGAAAGTTTGTTAAAACAGTTTTGTTTATACGGAGGTTCCTCTGTATATCGGAAAGCTGAGAAAAATATGTGCATCCATGTATCAAATCACCGTCAAATTTCAGTGAACTATACCAGTATAAAATATGCTCTGTTGGTTGAAATTAATATACGTGTATGTAAGTGTTTTAATACGTTGTAGTGGGTATCGACAATATCCTCAATTATCTTTGAAATTCTAAAATGGATTACATTTTCACATTTGCCTGGACAATTCCACAAACCCCTTCTGGGGGCCCTCTTGCATAAAAAGTTACAATTAAATGCAACTTAATTTCAGCTAATCAGGATCGCATATTTTGGACTTGCATTGCATTTTTTGAGTTGCGCTTAATCACAACTTTTTATGCAAGAGGGCCCTGGAACCTTGTTCAGTCCACAGGGCTAGCGTGCCATCAGAAAACAATTGGGAATTATAATTTTTTATAATATACAAGCCAACCCCTGCTTTTCGAGAATATGCTTTAAGAAAAGAAATAGTATAACATTCTGGATTTACATGACTATTGCTATTGGCACAAAATGTTTAAATAAGAAACAAATATGATTTCATGAAATAAATTTAATTTTCAAAAAAACATTGTGACAAAGAAAACTTCACTTGTTCAATTCCTCAACAAAAAAATGCATGACATGATTTTCCAAAATAGATTCCTTACTTACATTCCTTACTTACATTCCTTACTTTCCCAATCAGATTTTCGTCCTTACACTTTCTGCAAAAAATTGACATATTTTTACATTAAGCAATGAATAAATATTTTACATATTCTATACATTTGGCAATTAAAATATTTTTTTATATATACATGTTCTATTTACAGCAACAAAATATTTACAGAGTGGTTATATGATATCTCCTTTTTCATAGCTGTATTCATAGCTGGATTTTGTAAAAGGAAGGGGCACGCAAATGCAGGGCTGTCAACTTTTGGGAACTGAGGGAGATTTGTATCATTTTCTTATCGGCAGCCCTCTAAAAGTCGCTCAAGGGGGGGGGGGGGGGGTTGCGAGAATTTTCTTTTTGCCAGCCTTCCAAAAGTTGCTCAGCGGGGGGTTATCAGATTTTATGGGTTCCAGTTTTCCTCCATAATTCTCTGACAAGCAAAAAAAAAAAGTTTATCAGTTCTAAAAGGGGGCACAATGTATACTTTTCTTTCAAAAGTGGGGGCATGGGCCGGGGTGCCCCCCCCCCCCCCCCGAATCCACCACTGATGGAGAGGACCATTTTACAGAGAATTTTTCATGAACCCGATATACCCCTTATTTGTTTTAACCAAAAGTTTACAGGGGGACAACTCTGTCATTAACCCTGTTCTTCACAGATGATGCCATTGTTATATATGTCATCATTATTGTTGTTCTTGTTATCATCATAATTGTGAAAATGTCGTGGTTATTATTATCATTTTACAGATTCAGCATGTATCCCTGTTTTAGCACACTATTACTGAAAGCAGAGAAAAAGCTTTCCTCTCCCTGAAGTATCCTCCATGGGCTTGTCTCGAATGGGTGGGTTGCGGGAGCGGGATGGGAGCGGAAACGGGCACACCCTTTCGAGACAAGCCCCCCCGGTTATCTCGAATGGACGTGTTCCCAGCGAGAAGTTCAATGAACGCGCCACTTCGAGACAACCGGGGGGGCTTTCCTCGAATGGGTGTGTTGAGTAGACTTTTGTAACAGACGTTTTAGAAATTTTTGAAAAATGTACTCTTGCTGGTTTTTTCGTTTTTCTTCTGTCTAAGATGTAGAAAATATAATAAAACAGTATCTAAAAAAAGCTTTTGACAAGGAAATCATTATTTGTGCAAAATAAATAGGAGAATTGAATAATTATGCATTAAAACACACAGGGACGAAAGGGCAAGTGGCGTAGCTAGGATTTTTTATTTATTTTTTTTTATTTTTTTGGCGAGACCTGTTAAATATTGAGAAATTGTGTTACAGACATGTGCTGACATAAGCCAAGGTGTGTTTATCATCTTTCCAAAGTTAGAAACACCTTTAAATGCCACTATCATTCTATCAATACCCACTATCAAAAGTCAAAACGCATATTAAAAGGTCGTTGGAATTTGTTTTACCCCCGCGGCCTATCCCGGGGAATTTTCTGAGATACTGGACCCCCTATCCAGGCAATTTAGGAAATTAACCCTCCCCCCTCCTATCCCCGGGGAGGAAACCACCAGAGTCTGCGAAAATTGACCCCTATTTACATTTTCCCAGGAATATTTTTTCATCTTCCTCACTCATCTTCCCATTTTCTTACTCACCCACCAATAAGGGGTGGGGCATGGCCATCTTGTGCCCCCCCCCCATAAAAAAAAATACGCCGCAGTGAATTAACATTCTATTATTCTATTATTAGCGCTTGATCGGAGTTTAGCGATTAATCGCTAAACACTCTTTATGTTACGGGGCCCAGGTCACGCCAAACAAAAATAATAAATAAATACAAAAATCCTAGCTATACGCCACTTGCCCTTTCGTCCCCGTGTGTTTTAATGCATAATTATTCAATTCTCCTATTTATTTTGCACAAATAATGATTTCCTTGTCAAAAGCTTTTTCTAGATACTGTTTTATTATATTTTCTACATCTTAGACAAAAGAAAAACGAAAAAACCAGCAAGAGTACATTTTTCAAAAATTTCTAAAACGTCTGTTACAAAAGTCTACTCAACACACCCATTCGAGGAAAGCCCCCCCGGGTTGTCTCGAAGTGGCGCGTTCATTAAACTTCTCGCTGGGAACGCGTCCATTCGAGATAACCGGGGGGCTTGTCTCGAAAGGGTGTGCCCGTTCCCGCTCCCATCCCGCTCCCGCAACCCACCCATTCGAGACAAGCCTCCTCCATGGGGGAAATGTAAAATTGTCTTTCAGTGATGACCAGGTTGTCTTTGAATGAGTGTAAGTACTAGCCCACACCATCATGCAGGGTCTTCCCTAATAAGTTGATCAATGGATACATTTCTCAGTAATTGACAGCCATGAGCAGTGCTCTAACATTTTTCCAAGCATCCCCTATATGATGTCCATGCCTTTGAATTTATCATGAATGAAGCATCCTCTTAGTTTTTACCCATAAGCATACAAGGCAAGGAGCAAGCATGATGCAGCAAATGAATTGTTTTTAACTACCAGAATTCAGGCAACACTACCTTATATTTAGACAGTAAGAGGATCTCTTTCTGTTCATTTAAATTTTGTATAAATATTTCATTTCCACACTGTAAACTATAAAGTGATAAATAACGCGCGTTGACAGGCTGTCACAATAATATTCAAGTCTCAATTTTTCCTTGATCGCTAACTTTCAGAAAGAGGGAAAGTTGGTATTTGGGCCAAATTCTGCTTACATGTTCATGTTTTTGATAATGTGCTAGTTCAAATATACTATCACACTATTTCTTGCAATGGAATATTTTTCTTCATTACGAGGGATTTTAAGGCAGTTTCTTGATGTGTTCATAAACTGCATAAATATTATCCATGTTATTGTATTTATAACAATGTATTAGGAGACTTATGGCTGCCATTTGCCATAACTTTGGTTTTAATAAATATTTTAGGCTCATACTGGTCATGTAGGCATAGTAGGTCATTATTACTGTGTCTTACAGAAGTCAACATTCTTTCCATCTTCTGACTGCCTACGGAGTGACTGATGAATTTTCTCGTCTGTCATCGTACCCAACCTTAAAGCCTCATTGGTTTGAGCAAAGAAGTTTGCCAAAGAATCCATCATCTTTTCAACACGGTTTTCCAGCATGTACATTTTTCGAAACATGACATCTTGCTTGTTGCTACCCACTTGATCAGATCTATCCCTTTCATGGAATGGCTCAGTGCCACGGAACACTGGAGCTGATGTTGGGGAGAAGGACACACTAGGACTACAGCCTCCGTTTGGGTCCAAGTATTTCATCCTTTCCATCACCTCAAATCGAAAGCTGGAAATGTCATTCTTGATTTCTTCCAGTTCACCTGTCAAGATACAGGGCAAAAATAAAGTTTCCTAAATCACCACATGTAATATTTAAGGAAGTTATCTACCTCATAATAAATTTTGTGTGCTAAAAATACTCGAAAGAAATGAAAGCGCTATGTCATGTTCAGTAATACTTTGCTTGTATACACATTTTATCTAGTGATTACTGATGGCAATTACACCCCATGATCAATGATCCTGCTTAAGATCAGACATACTGCCCTGGAAAAAATAGACCAGCTCCATTCGAGGTTATATAAGCAGTCTTAGGTCCATTATCTATTATCTATTACTCTGGTGGTAATTGCCAGAGGGCATGGGCGCCAATCCTCACAGGAATTCTATTCAAGTGGGGGGGGACACCCCATTGTTGCATCCAGGTGTGTCCCCCCCCCCCCCCCCCCCACTTGAATAGAATTCCTGTGAGGATTGGCGCCCATGCCTGAGGGGCTATTGTATAGGGGGTAATTGTTTTAGGGAGTAATCGAGTTAGCTTGTAAAAATAGTTTGAAAGTTCCTTTACCAATGTAGCCAATACTTCCCATATAGGCCTTAAAAAGGAGCTGGTCTAATATTTTTATCCAGGGCTGTAGATACATTTTCTTTGTTCAAACCTTGCACCTGCTATCATAAATGAATGTACATGTATGTGTTGTACATACAGAATTCATTCTTTGGAACATGTTTCTTCTGAAGTCCCAGTAATGAGCAGTACAGTTCAAAGCTCTATTGGTAATAAAAAGGAATATCAATGGACTCACCTTCAGCCCCTTCTTCACCCTCTTTATCGTTCTGCAGTTTAAAGAGGTACCTCTTGATGACAGTCTTCATTAGGCACTACAATGTCATTTAAAATGAAACAAGTACATTGTGCATGATAAGTAAACCTATTGAGCATTATTTAAACGGAAATCCAACCTTGATTTGATTTGATTTGTGTAAAAGCAGAAATATAAGAGGAGCAGGATGGTGAAAGTCTGAAAGAAATCTGACAAGGAATAGATGATTTAATATACATGTATATGTTTGAAAAATGAGATCACTACATCTATACGAATTTCAAATTGGCAATTTGGTGAGTCGATTGTGACATACTTAGGGACAGCTCTCCCGTTTGTCGTACACAGAAATATTAATTTCTCTGAAGCGCCTTGCCCTTGGGGCAGTACATGTACTCAATATATATTGGTGAGAGCATATTGTTATAGGTCCTCATGAAAGAAAAAGATCCTACTGAGTAATACATTTTGAAAAACATGACATTGTAGTCATTAAGGGGGTTGGAGCTAATGGGGGCGCAACTACATCACAGTGAGATTACCTATTCAGCCAATTGGTATTCCCATATGCTGTTCCCATACAACTTTGAAAAATTCATAACTTTCTTATTGCTTGTCTGATTTCGTTCAAATTTTCCCTAATTTGTTTCTCTGATTTGTCCTCTTTCTTTCAGAGCAAGTTGCTTATAAGGTTGGATTTCCCTACACTAATGTCTGTCTGTAGAGGGTCTCTCCCAGCTTCCTAGTCTTGAAAGAAATGGGTTTATATAAATGGCATGAAGCTTGAGGCTCCCCTCCCCCCCCCCCCCCCCAAAAAAAAAGAACCCATTTCCAACCCCATATTTTAGTATGAAAAAGGGGATTAGCAAACCTATCATGACCATGTTTCCCAATAAGTTTTTTTTTAGTACTTATGGTAACGTAAAGCTGAAGAATAAAATTTTCTTTTAAACACTGTCGTACTGGTGGTAGTAGTGGGGGCGGGGGGGGGGGGGGGGGAGGTGCTGCAGACCTCTTTAATACATAACAATTCTAAAATTGTATTGCATGTAAACTTGTAACTTTCTGAAAGGTACTTACTTCATGTGTGCTCACTTGTTTACGTACTCCATGACGCCTCGGCAGTTGTTGTAAACCCTAGAGATAGAATTCAATTGGTACAACCATCAATCAAACCTCACATTCCAAGATTATCAACAAAGAAACAAATATTGTAAGAAATAGTTGTACATGCTTATAAAGCATTAGAGTGCAGCACTTTGAAGATTCAGTTTTTTAATATGAAAGATATATTTATAATTCTGTATCTTTTAATTCCATTCACGATTCAAAACGGAATGGTTGATTTATTTTAAAATGTTAAAGTGGAAGACAGACACTTAATAAGGGTCTGTCTTTCATGTAAAGGGGTACTCCGGCCTGAAATTAATATGAATTGAATAAATAGAGTAAAATTAAACAAACAAATCACTGAAAATTTCATCGAAATCGGATGAAAAATAATGAAGTTATGGAATTTTTAAGTTTTGCATTATTTTGGTAAAACAGTTATATGCACGTCATCATGAATATGCAGTGAGTGAGCTGATGATGTAATATCTCCACTTTTTCTTTTGTATTTTATTATATGAAATTGCAATTATTCAAATGTTCTGCTCCAAGCCTATAACTAAAAGGACTGACTCCTTATTTAATGTGTAAGTTCATCATTGCTGTAACTTATTTTGTTACAAGGGAGATATTTTTTATAGACATGTATGAAAAAATGAAATTATGAAGATTTCATATAATATAGTTAAAGGGAAAGTAACCTCAGCGTATGAATTAGCTTATTTTGAATGGTGTAGTATATGCCTCTTATTTGATACATGCAATTTCATGTAAAAACACAGGATATAGATATAAATCACTATTTTCCAGCCAAGTTATCGTCTGCTAGCAATAATAAGGGGGCTGCCATTACTTTATGTGTACACGAACATATTTTTCATCCCAAGTAAAATTTCCTTCATCGTTAACTTGTAATTGATTTTTAGAGGACAAATATATATTAGATAAAGTCACATATTCTGAAATGTAAGTTTAGTTTTATATATTTTTTAAAAGGTCTTAATTTGTTCATAAAAAATATACTTCATAAAAAATATACGTCAAGGACGGAGAATTGACGTCAAGGACGGAGAATTGACGTCAAGGACGGAGACAATCGTAACAATACCAAAACAAAGCGAGGAATCTGCTTTACAGGATGGCTATTAGAACTCATGGGTCGTCAATTATCTAGGTTCATGGCCAATAACAATCGTAATACAATCAGAACAAAGCGACGTATCTGTTGTAAAGGTAGGCTATTATCAATGCATATGGTACCTAATGATCCGTGTCATGCACAAAATGGCAGCCTCCATGGAAAGACGTAGCAGACAATAGGTGCATCTAGAATATCACGTGGGGTTACTTGTCCTTTAAACAAGGAAAGTGGGGACGTGACATCATCAGCTCACCCATTACGTATTCATGATGACATACATAGAACTGTTTCCCAAAATAATGCAAAACTTAAAAATTCAATAACTTCGTTATTTTTTATCAGATTTCGATGAAATTTTCAGTGTTTTGCTTGTTTAATTTTTACTTGCTTAATTTTACTCTGTTCATTCAATTAATATTATTTTCAGGCCGGAGTACCCCTTTAAACATTTTTGCCTTCTTGAATAAAACGATTCGATTATTGTTTTCATTACTTTTGACACTGACACCTTTACCAGGGCAGTATTGACGACTTTTTTGGTCGTTGTAATATTAGTTTCTTTCTTTTGTATATACGCCTTCAGGATTGTAATGTAATGTAAGTCAACTTACAACTGGGAGCTCCGTTATATCAATAGTCTGTGTTCTGCAGGTGGGACAGAGAGTTTTCTGTAACCACTTGAAGAAGTAGTAGATTGACTTTGGACTTGGAATAATATTCAATGGAAGTGGAAGGGTAGCACCTCGTTCAAAATATGACATCCAGAGCTGAGAGCGTGCAAACTTCCATTCAACATCCTCATCATCCTGAAAGAGATGAAAGGAGAGAGAAAAAAATAGTGCTAACATCTCTTTCTTGAATATTACTACAGAACCGAAATCTGCATTGTATATGACCGTGGAGGTATAATAGTCCATTTGACGCTCCTATACAACCAACAGCGAACCTAGAATAGTTCTTTCCATTGAAGTCTTTTCGTTAATTTGTAATCAACCTGAACAATCAGCTTTGTTGTCCCAAGGGCGATCTTGGGCAATTTGCATATCAAAATCCAATTTGTTGTTCATCTTATGCAATGTAACCTGTGGTGCAACGACCTGAGGATATACCGGGAAAGTGTATTGTATCACATGTTTCATTGCACGTGATTAACAACACTGTTAGCGTTGGGTGCAGTGCGCACACAGCGTTGTCATGTGTCCATTTGGATTTATGCAAATTATTTATGCAGGACGGCTAAGCGCTTGTCTTTGAAGAAGGTTCGAGCAGTGGCGGCACCAAGGAGGGGGGCATGCATGGGGGCATTAGCCCCGCAGTCAGAAGCTTTGCCCCCCCCCCCAATAATTTTTGGAGTGAAAAAAAAAAAGGTGGAAAAAAATTTTGTCCGCCCTTGCCCCCCAACATTTTCTTTTGCCCCCCATTTGCCCCCCACTTTAAAAATCCTGGTGCCGCCACTGGGTTCGAGGCTTTCTGAAAACATTTAAAAGCAGCCAAATAGCTTGCTATTGCATAACGTTGAGACATTAATAATGAAAGGTATTCTACTGTAATGATCCCGGGTAATGATAATTATTTTTCGATGACCAGAATGTTCATGTGTACAAGGAAAATGCTCATAACTGGTATAACCAGGTACAAGCGAATAATATTTAGTACCGAAGCAAGGCCGTACGCAGAAATTTTTTCCTGGGGGGGCAAGATGATCGCTTTCAAAGGAACCCATAACTTGAAGTCTACAACCCAATTTAAAAAAAAGTATGATTTTGAAACTTCTGTGGGGGGCAACTGCCCCCCCCCCCCCCCCCCGCTGCGTACGGCCTTGTACCGAAGATACAAACATGAATTTATGAAAGTAGGGCCTATTGACTGGGCAAGTGAGGGCATGCATTATTTATTCGTGGCAGTGATTGCTTAATTTTAGATAATCTTTCGTGACTGTAATGCATGTATATGAAATAAAATATAATGAATCGGAAAGGGACTCAACTGCAATGTCTCTGAAGTTGTCTATGGTATATCCTAATAAGAATGGAAGCATGGAAATTTCAGAATAGGATCCTAATCCTAAAAATACCACAAAAGCTTTGGGTTGATAAATTGAAACGCGCATTATAACAATTATTAAATAAATCATTTTCAATTGCTTCTGTTCTACCTCGACACCTTGAAACATCCGACATCAAAGGATCAATGTATTAAAATAATATAATTATACATCCTTTGAATTTTTCGAGATGTTTGCATTTATTATGCATATTTGGGACGTCATCTGCATTCTGCATTCTGGTCATGCATTTACATTATGAGAGAAACTGTCTGGAAGCAGTTGGGAAAGGTTGATTATAAATGTAACTCCTACTAATTGGTGTATGAGGGTTGCATGGAAACATAAAAATGATAACAAAATGATAACAAACTGACTCCATCTTGCTGAATGCCACATGTACTGCACACAGAAATGTGTAATATGCGACTGCACACAAATGTGGCGTGGAAGTTTGGTCCAAAACTTTCAGCTATTTCTTGTCAAATTATCAGGGCATTAAAAGTACAATCTTTTCCAGGGGACGTTATCATATTCTTCCAAACTGACGTAAAAGAATAATGGAGCTCATAAATTATTTTTCACCTTTACCAGAAATGAACTCTTTAATCTCCTTGATAATTATGCACACCCAAGTTTCATGGAACAAGGGAAGGAGAAATAGAACTTGTGTTTTTGTTTCTATGACTCAAACGCGGTCTATTTCAAAGGAAAACCATAAACGTACAGTCTGTATCCTGCAAGTGAAGTGTAGACGTGGGTAGTTTAGCATATTTCATATTGTATAATTACATGAATTATAAGCGCTGTTAGCACCTATAATGGAAGACGTATAACTTTATTTTGTATAATTCAAACTTACATGGATCTCTTGGAAAGAAGTTGTCATCATGGCGATGAGCATATTGAGCATGACTAGAGCCATGACTAAGTGATACGCCATGTACAAACTAATCCCGACGAACTCTGTAGTCTGCTGTCCGCATGCATCTTTATCACATGGTGCATCGCCAGGATATGTGACGTCATCAGCGTCACCCAGGCCAAACAGAGCCCAGATAAGAGTCTGAATGGCGTTCACATACCTGTCAATATGAAATGGAAAGGTATAGAGTCAGAGCGGCAAATCGTCTCTAATAGACCTGTTTACTAATTTTATGCATACTTCCTGGACAAAAGTTGCTCTTGACAACTCAAAAGCTTGCCAGACGCTTGCCCGACATAGCAATTACTAATGGATGCAAAATGGATTCCATCCATAGGGATGCCATTACGCATACCAGGTGCACTAAATAGTTGGTAACTAAGGATTCTGGAGAGAAACATGCATAAATTGAAATACATTAGTAAACAGGTCTATTAGAACCTATTCATTGCTCTAGGACTCATGCATAATAATAATAATAGTGGTTCTTGTTTAGCGCACATGTCTGTCAGACTTGACACTCCTGGCGCTCCACATTTATTGGCTTTAGCATGACTGCTCTTAAGCGCTTTAGTATTTCAAGGAATTAATTCCTGCCATTTACCTCACCTGGGACGAGCGTGGCAAATGACGATTGATGTCTTGCCAACACTAGAGATTCGAATCCCGTAACTTGTGGTTCACGGTCCGGGGACTTATCCACTAGACCACATAACCTCTACTTGAAGTCCTTTGTAAAAAGTCTTTTTTGAAATTACCGAATATCAATTACGACTGTCACAAGAACTCTTTGCCAAGGTATGTCACAGTCGATTATAAGACAGATTATTGTTTATTGACTAATAAGATATCTTTGAAATTGTTGAGAGACTTTCATTGTTTTAAATATTTATTTCGTATTTATATTAATTATGTCGGACATCTAAAGGTGAGGAATGACATTTTTAAGACGGACATACTATGCCCATTGCTTAGGAACACTCGATAGCTATATACCCTTTGAACTTTGATTGTTGTGGGTAGTTCCGGTAGAGATTGGTGAGAGCGCAGAAGAAAGCCAAAAAGACAACGATGAAGACAGAAAAGAACCGAAGGATCTGACCAACCATCTTCTGGAGTGAGATATTGAGAGGACCAAGGAATTCGTTGACTGGTAGAATGTACAAGAGACGAGAGAAACTGAGCACGTTTGCGATGGCGTACAGGGCCTCGGCGATCAGCGTCGGATCGTAACGGTGCCAATTCGTTCGATCTATAAAGAGAGATATTTAAAGATTATGCTTTGGAAATGATCTTCTTTTGCAGGGTTGTTTGTTGTTGTTGTATTTTTTTTGGGGGGGGGGGGGCGAGCGTGCCGAAACTTTTGTAACTCTTAGGTCAAATACTCCGCGCACCAACTCAGAGAGAATACGCTTTTTAAACTCTCACCTCACACCCCCGTTTAAATTATGCAATAATGGATGCCCCTCAAAACTGTACCAGTAATATTTTATATCAATCGATCGAAGCAAAGGGAGAAAATTATGATTTGGGTAGTTACTAGTATTGAAACTTATGTAGTAAGCAACATTTCTAGTTTAAAGACCCTTTTAAGTAGAGACTAGAAACGTGGCTTACTATAAATGTGTGGCATCTAGAGAGAGGGAAGGGGCCCTGGGAGATGTAGTAATACCATCAAAGATTATAATAGTTTTCCCGTAAATCTGATTGCTTGCGCCAGCACTCAAGATCATTAAGATGAGACGTGTAATTTGTGGAATTCATGTACTTCCGGGGAGCGTTTCATCGAGCGTCTTGTCAGTGATTTTTACCGACAACTGTTATAAGCTACTGAAATCCTTGCATCTGATTGGCTGAGAGCAAATTTGTCAGTAAAAATCACTGACAAGACGCTTGATGAAACGCTCCCCCGTATTCAACTATTTTGCAAGTTACTTTGAGTAAGTCTGTGTGACTAGCATGGGTTTCGTTTGTTTACCTGCTAAGAGCCAGTGGAGGTGTGTTAAGGCATCTTCGTCGTCATCTACAATTGCTTCACATGCATAATCATTCTCATTGAAATACTTCATCGACTTGCTAACCTTAGCCACAACGACGGCTCGAATGAAGATGGAGGAGATGAGAAGGTTGAGCATTGCGATGTCGATCCAGTTCCATAATGACTGGAGGTAAATCTTGTATCCTTCGCGGAAGATCTGCTTGATCTCTGCCCACAGCATACCTTATATTATTCATAATATAATCATTTCCATGAATCTTTGAAAATATATTAATGTCTTCATAATTATATGTACAAGAATATAGGCTATGTGATTAGCTGATGAATTTAATTTAATAATATTAATCTTCAGTTTGATCGTGAAAGTTTGAAGGGTATCATAATACTGCATACAATCAACATTGGTGGTAAATATGAGATTGCAGTGGCAGGAAAATGCATATTGGGGTGGGTGAAGTTTAATGAGCTGGCCTCGATCATAGCTGATAGAAGGTTTACGATGAGCATAAAAAGCAAGATCTATAAGGCTTGCGTTAGAACAGCGATGGTATATTGCTCAGAAACTTGGAATGTGAAGACAGTAGAAGAAGGTATTTAAGGAGAACAAAAAGAGCCATGATACAGAAGATGTGTGGTGTGAAACTGTCCGATATAAAGAATACAAGTGAACTCATGGAAAGACTGGGTCTGAAAGGAACAGTTGTGGAAGTGGTAAAGAGTGGATTAAGATGGATGGGTCATGTGTTGAGAAGGGAAGATGATGAACCTGTGAAAAGAGCATGGGGTCTGGAAATGGATGGCATAAAAGCAAAAGGAAAGGGAAAATGGAAAGATATGGTGAAGAAGGAAAGCAGTAAGGTTGGTCTGAATGTGCAGGGTGCACTAGATAAGAAATGGAAGGAGGGAGTGTCATCATGGCGCGAAAGTCAGTAACCCCTCAAAAGAGAGAAAACGCTGACTTTAATAAATGATAATGATGAATAAATGCACTGTAGCAAATTTCTCTGCATTTTCCCTAAATAAGATTGGAAATTAGGACCCCATTATAGAAGCTTTCATGGATCATCCTGTTCAAGATATATATTATTTTCCTTGCAATGTTTTACATTTCCCGGCTATAATGCGTTACCACAAGTGGTTTTTTTTGTGTGTTTTTCCATGTGTCATGATCGTATTCCTTATGTCGTCTTAAATATTTGTTTCACAGCTTTTTTCTTTCTTTTTTTGGGGGGTCAAGGTGAAAATCTGTATTGTTCATTTTACGTCCTTTCTAAACTATCTGAATGTCAAATTTAAAACTCCCCCTAACATACCTAAACAGAAACTTACCAATTACAAAGACTACAATGAGAATCTGAAGCGGTGAAAAACAATCGGGTCGAAGTCTTTGTGCGGTTTCTTTATTGAATGTCTGATTGTTGAGTGTTTCTTGGAGATGTGTGCAATTCTTATGTGTTTCCGTAAATTCATCCAGATGATCGTCATTGCGGAATCCTTTGGAGGCCACAGACTCCAGAAAGAGGATGAGGAGGAATGTGATGTACATGGCAGCATGTAACATGAATTTGGTTCGAGGACTTCGCATAAAGTTTCCTACCTACAACAGAGGCAAGCATTGTAAACTTAGCTGTATAAAATGATAAACACCACAGTATGACAAACATAAGGGAAATATATTCCAAAGTATAATTATTCCGAACCCGATACCAACAATATACAAATTCCTTGTTGGAACTAGCAGGTCTCTGTGTTTGTAAAAATAGTATTTTGGGCAGTCACCTGTAATGACTACATATATTAATTCACCACATATAAAAAATAATAATATAATTAAATGATAATGCTGATAATAATAATAAAAGTATAATAATAAATATAATACCAATAAAAAATAATTATAATGATGATATATAAATTAAAGAAAACCTATATAAATGAAAATTTTAAAAAATTCAGATGATAATTATGAAGCTAATGATGATAATATTAATAATAATAATAATGGTAATGACAATAAAGATCTGACACATGGAAATAAATAAGAATAAGTGTATTTCTCTATTACAATCTATATCTCGAGTTTAGTGAAGTTGGTAAAATGATGTTGATTAATGAAGGTTCTGTGCGTGCAATGCTGTACTTACTTTACTTCTTGGGCAGAACCAGTAAGCCAGAGCGAGGAATGGTAGAGCAGCAATCATACCCACTGTAGCTAAACACTTTACGATAGGATGCAACTGACGTGTCCTGGTAGGGAACCCCTTGTACCATAGGGTTGATAGATGGTGCTGGCAGTGAGGATGCGCTACGAACTGTCAACAGTGTATTAACACTAAATGAATTCAGGATCGATTCTTCACATCAGCGTCATTCAGACTAATATGACAAGGGAACTAAATTTGTGCTGAGAGTGTTAGAACATGGTTTCTGTAGAATGCATGGGAAATTGGGCTCAGCCATCTAACCTTGCATTATTACAGTTTTACCCATCAACAAAGGTTATTCTAGTTCTCAAAATTTGTTTAAAGATGAAACTAAATGCAGTAGTGTAAAATCAATTTAACTGCTATGGGTTATCAGCTGCGCAGGGGCTAAAGTATAGACACAAAATTTTAGCATATTATTCATTTGGCAAAACAAGGGTTTGTTTAAAATGTCAGAGGGACGCCTTTTTTTCCCTGTATTCCATAAGACATGCTTACTTGCTTTTGACGAAATTTAATGGCGAGCTCCAACCTCGGGAGTAAGAAGTCAGAGTCGTCTCCAGGCATCTCTGGCTTAGCCCCCCTTTTCTTGCGGAGTGTATTGGCGCCCTCTGCTGCAAAGACTTCACCCTGTGTAGTTGCCTCTTGTTTTAGGATGGTCCGAACCTCTGCAGTGGTCTGGCACATATCAAGCAGGTCTGAAGCAAACTGTTTACATCGCTTCACAAGCTCACGGTATTCATTCTGTCAAAGCGGGAATATTATTTTTTTAAAGTAACTTCTAGATTACCTACCAATGTCGTAAACATGGTATTGCTTAATAATTAAAAAAGGAGGCGGTTACAAGCCTACAGACCTCAAGCCCCTTCATAAACCAGGCCTACTAATCAATTTGGATCCTTTCAATGATGCCACAACTGTGGATAACTACCCTAATCATTTTGATATCATGACGTCTTTAAGACGGAAATTTATTTAAATAAAAATTCAAATGATTATTCCGATTTTGGAAATGGTGATAAACAAGTGTTGGGAAAGGTGGAATAAATTAATGTTTTGTTGTGATACTCCATAGACATACCTTGAATTCCTTTTCAATTGAAGCCAGTTTGGTGAGTTTTTCACTGAGAAGGAAAGCTGTGAGTATGGGATCCGGACTAGTCAAACAGATATATGCCTCCCCAGCCAAGGCCTGATAGGTATGCAGAGCAGCCAACGACCGTAACAGTGGATCATTTTCTAGCATGACACAGAGATAGTGATAAAAATATATCATTAATTGATTATTCATGATTATTCATAATTATATTGGACCCTTCGCTGAAAATAATAAGATGAACCGTGAGTAAATTACTGTGTTCAAAATTGCTCTCCGTGGCAAGAGAAAGGATTGTTCTGGCTTACAAACATTAGGCACTTTCTTTCCTCAGCTGATGCAAATAATATTGTTTCCCATTTTCATTATATACGAACAATATACCATTAAAAAAGGACTGGTTTGCCGGGCAATGAGTGCACGTATAAGTAGCATTGTCATTGCTATTTTTTAAAGACTGGCAAAAGCTATATGAGCATGGGTTTCATCAAATATTACTTTCGTTTTTAGGTTTATTTAGCATGACTCAGTAGTAATAGATGTTTCGTTTATATTTATGTCTTTTTCCAATATGATTGGTTCGCATGATTATGATCGATTCTATCAAGATGTGTACCTGTAACATCAGTACAATCTTTGCACATCTACAAATGGACCGCGGAACCGGGGGCTGCAGCACCTCCCCCCCCCCCCCCTCCCCCACACACACACACTTTTTAGTAGACATTTTCATAAAGTCCCCCCCCCCCCAAAAAAAAAAAAAAAAAAAAAAAAAAAAATTATTCAAGTGAAATCAAATCAGCCCCCACTTTCATAAACGCCCCCTGCTATATAAGGGCCCTGTTTCCATATGACAATCAAGTACACACATTTCAGTAGCTTATAACAACTATTGTAACTTGTTATTGATAGCATTTCTTGTGAAACAGGGCCTTGACCAATGCATCAGTACAATCTTTGCACACGTACATAAGATTGACGCATTTGTGCACATCTACATAAGATCGACGCATCTGTACAATCTTTGCACATTAAGATCGACGCATCTGTACCATCTTTACACTTCTATATTACATCGATGCATCTGTACAATCTTTGCACATCTACATAAGATCGATGCATCTGTACATTCTTTGCACATATACATAAGATCGATGCATCCGTACAATCTCTACACATCTACATAAGATCGATGCATCTGTACAATATTTACACATCTACATAAGATCGATGCATCTGTACAATCTTTACACATCTACATAAGATCCATGCATCTGTACAATCTTTGCACATATAAGATCCATGCATCTGTACATTCTTTGCACATATACATAAGATCGATGCATCCGTACAATCTCTACACATCTACATAAGATCCACACATGTGTGCAGTCTTTACACTTCTACATAAGATCGATGCATCTGTACAATATTTACACATCTACATAAGATCGATGCATCTGTACAATCTTTACACATCTACATAAGATCCATGCATCTGTACAATCTTTGCACATCTACATAAGATCCATGCATCTGTACATTCTTTGCACATATACATAAGATCGATGCATCCGTACAATCTCTACACATCTACATAAGATCCACACATGTGTGCAGTCTTTACACTTCTACATAAGATCGATGCATCTGTACAATATTTACACATCTATATACATGTACGTCCCTTTAGCATTTTATGCAATCTTTATAGATAAGTTTAATGTACGTACCTTTGGCGTCTGTGCAGTCTTTACATGTACATAAGACAGCATGAGGTTCTTGAATGAACTCCCCTCGAGCAAGTAAGAGCCGAATGATCTCCACTTCGTTGCACTGAGCAGCAAGCATAATTGGCGTCAAGTCTCGATCAAACTTTGAGTTGTTTTTCGTCATGTAGAAATGAAATTTATCCTGGTTTCCACAAGTACCTGTTGATTAACAGATTAAGACAGTAACATGATAGCTCTACATGTACTGTGAGCAGTGTCTGTAATGTAATATAAACATAAACAATTTCTATATGTTTAATCTATTCAGTTATTTTGTGAGACATTTTAGATGACCGAACAAATATTAGAAGCCTCCATCATCGTTAGCCATCTTGAAGGGAAAAAAAAGTTTTAATAATTGCAATCTTTTCTAGAGGATGGACGGTCAGGGATGAACAGAGTAGTAGAAATAAAAAGTAAGATATTATTTAAAGAACCTTTCACTTTAACATCGAAGAGAGAATATTTAAGTGGAACTTAAGTGATATCTGTAATAGAGTAAAAGATAAGAACCTTTAAGTTTGACATCAGAGAGGGGATGATCAAGGAGTACTTGTGTTATGCGAAGATATCCCTTGCTGATTGCCAACATAAGACATTCGTGGAAATGCATCTCATCCATAAGATCGCCGAAGTTTGACACCAGATATTCCACGATCTCACAGTGCTCTACTTCGGTAGCGATCTCGAGTGCTGTGCAGTCTTTAAAGTCTGTCATTTGCATCAGTTTCTTGGGATCACTGTTCGTCTCCATGATTTCTCGTACCTGTGTTAATATGCAGAAGTAATAGTATACAAATATTGACTGCTCATGAGGATGATGGTGGAAATTATCACTCCCAAGGTGGTGTTCATACCGGCCCTTCTATCACCCCCGAGGCGAAGGAGTGGTAATTTCTACCACCATCCGATTACAGAGCAGTCCATATTTGTTTTATATACCCCGTCCTTTTCATTGATTCATGTTGAGTTCTTACGCGCTGCGCGTATATTGATTAACGTAGTCGTATAGCCTAGCTATAGCAACTCGCAAAAGCGCTCTTAAAACTTGAACCAAATTTTGTTTACGTACGTGTGCGGAGGGGTTACGTGTTCTATCCCAGGGTTTTGGCATTCTATCATTTCGCCTTAGGTCAATCGGTAGAACGCCAAAACCCTCTGGTGCAATGATAGGTCGAGATGCGCCGTGTCATGTGATATAGTTTTGACCAATCAGTGAATAAAAATCTATGTATGAGGTATATAATAGTATTTAGCAGCAGCAGTAGTAGAAGTACATGTAGTAGTAGTAGCAGCAGCAGCAGCATGAGGAGAGGTCATAGGCATACGAGGCGGGGAGGGGGCAGTGGGCTGCACCCCCTCCCCTCGGGGTTTTGAAGTTCCGATACTTGGCAAACCATTAATAATAATAATAATGATAGTGGGTTCATGTATAGCGCACATATCTGTCAGATTTGACACTCGTGGCGCTCCACAATTATTACCCTGGCTTTAGCATGGGGTAGCATGGCTGCACTTACGGCGCTCTAGCATTTCAAGGAATTCATTCCTGCCAGGCACCCATGTACCTCACCTGGGTCGAGTGTTTCAAATGTAGATTAATGTCTCGCCAAATGACACTAGTGCTAGGCCAGAGATTCGAACTTATCCACTAGACCACAACACCTCTACTTCATAATATGCGGGCAGAAATGTGCCCAAATGTCGTATTCGGTAGTGCATGGTGGTAGTATATTATTAGTAGTAGGGTTGCATAGATGAAGTAGTAGTAGCAGAAGCAGCATATAAGCTGTATTAGTATTAGTAGTAGTAGTAGTAGTAGTAGTAGTAGTATTAGTAGTAGAAGCATCAGCAGTAGAAGTAGTAGTAGTAGTAGTAGTAGTAGCGGCAGCAGTAGAAGTATAGTAGTAGTAGTAGTAGTAATAGTGAAAATGGTAGTAGAAGAAGAGGTACAGGTATAAGAAGCAGTAGTACTAGTAGCAGCAGCAGCATAGTAGTAGTGGTAGTTAGTAGTAGTAGCAGCAGCAGTACTTGTTGTAGTAGTAGTAGTAGTAGTAATAGTGAAAATGGTAGTAGAAGAAGAGGTACAGGTATAAGAAGCAGTAGTACTAGTAGCAGCAGCAGCATAGTAGTAGTGGTAGTTAGTAGTAGTAGCAGCAGCAGTACTTGTTGTAGTAGTAGTAGTAGTAGTAGTAGTAGTAGTAGTAGTAGTAGTAAAACAAAATGAAGAAGTAGTAGTAGTAGCAGCAGTTGTAATGGTAAAAGTAGTAGTTGTGAAGAAGCAGCAGCAGTTGTAGATCTAGTGTTCTTTAATAGTATCGATGTGTTGTTATCCATAGGTGGTTCAAAAAATGTTGGTAAAATGTTACATTTTTATAACAACATACCATGACAAAATATATTTGATAGACGCGGCTCTGTTAAATATCATTACTGAAAGGGTGATTTTTTTTTATAAGCTGCATGAACCTGAAAATGATTTTCTTTAAATGTTGTTTATTTGAATATCAACTTGTGCTTCTACGCTATTATTATCTGACTAAATTAGTTTGCCATATGTTGCACAATAGGGAGTACTAAGAATACATTAGATATATACATGTGTATTTAGATTTCCTTTTGTAGATTTACAAAAATTATCAACGTTTATTTTACTTTAAAAAAAAAATACGGAAGTGTAGAAAGAAGATGGCTAAATAGGAAATTGTCTTCCTTATACCGTTTTTAATTAACGATATAAGTATACCCATTCCTCTGTAAATTATGATGTGATATCATGTAGTTTTACACGAGGTGACTTACCTTGGGGAGGTTGCCCAATGAGACAACTCGCAGGAATGTTAAATCTTCTTCCTCAAGTTCATGACTCGCATTAAACGTCAAATGACGATTCCTTAACTGCTTCGCCTTCGGCATTCTGCTATTTACGTCTTGTACTTTTCCTGAAGAAAATGGAAATCGTGAAATAATATTGAATTCATTCTTGGCTGTGATGTGTACTTGTCCTGAACATATTCGAATTTCTGTTTAGGTTCGAGTTTATTGCTCCTCTTTGCTATAAGGAACAGATAGTGAAAGTTAAAGGGAAATCTAACCTTAATGGCAAGTTGCTCTGGAAGAAAGAGGATAAGCAATAAGAAAGATATGAATTTTTAAAATCTGTAATCACTATACATATGGGAATTTGAAATTGGCCGAATAGGTAATATCACTGTGATGTAGTGGCGGACAACTCCCCCATTTGCTTCAACACACAAAATGACAAATATATATATTTTGCGGTGTTCTCCGAAGCGCCATTACCCTCGAGGCAGTACTCAAAATATATTGTAGATAGCATATTGATAAAGTCCTCATTAAAGAAAAGGATCCTACTGAGTAGTACATTTTGAAATAAGACATTTTAGTGTACGACAAACGGGAGAGTTGTCCGCAAGTATGTCACAATCGACTCACCAAATTGCCAATTTGAAATTTGCATAGATGTAGTGATCTCATTTTCAAACATCCATAACTTTATTATTTCTAGTCCCGTTTCTTTCTAGCTTTCACCATCCTCTGTTTCTAATTTTTCTGCTGTCACATAAATCATTTTATTATAAGGGTGGATTGCCGACGTGCTTATGATAAGCATTTTATGGATGAGAACAGAAAATTTGAACTTTAAAGATCCAAATCGCTTGAACTTATATCTGCATTTCAATTTATGAAATCAATAATGACCATCTAGAGCTTAAGAGAGGACTTATTTATTTTTTTTTAGATATTTTTTTTTATTGTTTTCTCTAAAATCAAATACATAAAATGCAATTTTCAATAAACAATTTGTACAAATTATCCGAACAAATATTTTAACAAAATACAATTATACATCAATCATTGAAAGAAATCTGAAAATAATGAAGAAAATATTACTTGTATCTCATATATAAATATTGAAACAACAGCCCTTTTTTTTTTTTTTTCTCTCTCTTTTTTTTTTTATAGATATTTTTTTTTTATTGTTTTCTCTCAAATCAAATACATATAATGCAATTTTCCTTTAAAAAATTGTACCAATTATTTGAACAAATATTTTAACAAAATTATACAATTATACATCAAACATTGAAAGAATCTGAAATAATGAAGAAAATATTACTTGTATCTTACACATAAATATTGAAATAACGTAATGTCTTAAGGGATAAGAGAGAAAACCGAAAAGATAAAATCAGGTGCTGTTCTACCCCTCCCCCTCCCCGGTGTAAAGCAAACTTAATTAATGTTTTTATTGTTTTCTCTCAAATCTAATACATACATAGCAAATCTCATTAAACAAATTGTAAATATATTTTTTGAATATCTTAACGTAATTATATAATTATACATCATTGAAGAAATTTTAACATGACATAGAAGAAAAAGAATATATTTGGCTCTTGCTCAACCTTTACCTCTACCTCGCTCTCCCTATTATTTATTCAATTTAGATTTTCCCATTTCCTTAAATGGAGAGAAATTTTGCCTCTCGCCACTGCCAGCTTGTTTTCTTCCCATTCTTCTTCTTTAAAATTTCTTTTAATTTCATCTATAGTTATTGGCGAACCCCTTTCTCTTCCTTTAAAGATTGAAAATTTTACAAAGATTAAAAAATGATTAACCAACCGTTCCTTTCCCTCATCTTCTAATTCTATTCCGCCAAATATTTCTTCCCAGCTTAAATTACCAATAGATAAAAAGTCAAACATCTCGTTGCAATCATTCCAAACCAAAGAAGCATGTTCACATTCAAAAAATAGATGACGATATGTTTCTTCTTCTTGTTTGCAATAACAGCAAAGATTATTTTGCAAGATTTTAAAGCGGAACAAGTGGTGATTTGTGTAAGCAATCCCATGCAACATTTTAAATTGAAACTCCCTTAATCGGCTGTTCAAAGTACACTGCCTTGGTCTTATAAAAATGTTTTCAATCTTTTTAAAAGAAAAATTGTATTTGTCCTTTAGCCTTTCAAAAATATGTGGTATTACCATGTTGCAATTCATAAAATTAGCATATATTTTTTTAGATACAATATCATTTATCGATATAACTGTTTTTCCGGATATAAACGATATTTCTTCTCGAAGAGAAGTATCATTATTATTCATATTCATGTTTCGTTTCCAGCTTACTGGAATCGTTTTATAAATTGTCTCTATCAATTGAAAATCAATAAAATTTAACCCCTGTCTTTGAAAGTATGAAAAAGATCTTAAGTTTCCATCACAATCCATGATATGTTTCAATCTATAAATATTTTTTTCATATAACTTTTGGTCAAATATGCATTTTCCTTCAACTCGTATAAATTTATTGTTCAAAAATATCTCGTTCCCTTTAAAAGTTTCTGATTTAAATCGAAAATCCCTTGTATCTATCCATACTTCCAATAAATGCATATAAAATTGCGGCAATGATACCTTCAACAATCCAAGCAAGTAATCGCAAGAAAATATAAATTCTCCCCCAAGATGTTTTGTAGCATATTTGAAATATTGTTTCCATTTCATTGCATTATTTTCTTTTAGTCTTTTAATCCACATAACCCTCTGTGCCTTTATCAACCATTGAAAGTTCATCATTTTCAAGCCACCAAGGTGGTAATCTAAATACATAGTACTTTTTTAATTTTATTTCCCCCACCCCACAAAAATGCAAAAGCTAACTCATCAAGTTCCTCGTAAACCCATCCTGGGATTGGTGTGAGAGATGCCACATATATAAATTTTGAAAAAATAAACTGCTTTAATAACTGTATTTTGCCCATTAATGTTAAATCTCTTTGCCTCCACCAGTTCAACAATTTCTTTATTTTACTTAATATTTCTTTATAGTTTAACCTTTCCTTTACTTCCACATTTAAAGAAAAAAATACACCGAGAATCTTCACAAAATCTACTTTTTGACCAAAAGAAATATCATATGATTTTCTTTGAGAGGCACCTAATAATAACACCTTCGTCTTCTCGTTATTAACTTTAAGTCCTGATACTTTTTTGAAATGTTCTAAAATTTGTATTACAATTTTGACTGAGTTCATATCTCGAACAAATATAGTCATATCGTCGGCATACATAACCTGCTTCATTTCTTCCTTTCCGAAGGAAATTCCTTTAATGTCATTGTTATATCTTATATTATGCGCCAATACTTCTATACATAAAACAAAAAGATAGGGCGAAAGAGGGTCCCCTTGTCTTACTCCTCTTTCTATTTTAAAATAACTTGTCGAATCCCCTCCGTTAAAAATACAGCTTTGGGTATTTGTATATAATATTTTGACCCACTTACGAAATTGCTGACCAAAACCGAACGAAACTAATGTTTGATGTAAAAAATTGTGGGATATGGAATCAAAAGCTTTTTCAAAGTCAATTGCCATCATATACCCAGGAATATTATTATGTACCGTATGAAACAACATATCGTCTATTATTCTGATCGCTTCTCCTATATTCCTACCTTTAATAAACCCTATTTGATATGATAGTATCACGCTATCCAACACATCTTTAATTCGTTTAGCCAAAACTTTAGAAACGATCTTATAATCTATGTTCAGTAAGGATATGGGTCTATAATTTTTTACATAATGTGGATCTTTCCCTTCTTTAGCTAATAAGATAATAATGGCTTGTTTTGTGATGCAGAAAGTTCCCCAGAAGCATAGGCATCACTAAATGCTCCTATCATTACGTCCTTTATTTGAAACCAAAATGTGTAATAAAATTCAACTGTTAAACCATCATTACCGGGTGATTTATTTTGTTTCATTTCTTTTAATACCGAAAAACACTCCGCTTCTAGTATATCTCCTTCACAACTTTCAATATTTTCAGTTGTTAACGTTGGTAAATGTTTGAAAATATCCTTGACCTGTTCCGTGTGTTCCCTAGAATAAAGATGGGTATAAAATGATTTTATTTGCTTTAAACTTTCTTTATTATTTTCCGTAAATTCTCCGTTAACATTCACCAATTTTTTTATAGTGCTTTTCTTTTTATTAGACTGTAATAACTGATTAAAGTACCTTGTATCTGTTTCTCCACTTTCGTACCACGACGCACGAGATCGAATTTTAATTCCTTCATTAATATAATCATAACTGTCTACGAGTTCTTTCCTTTTCTTTTCTATTTTTTTAATTATTTCTTCATCTACACTATTAACTAAAGTACGTTCTAAATCTTCTAATTCCTTTTCAAGAGATGCTCTTTTCATTCTTTTTTCTTTCGCCAATTTTTTAGAAAAGGTTTTCGTAAAAGACATTATTTTCATTTTCAAATAATCCCATACGACCCTTCTATCTTTAATTTCTTTCCTTAATTCCTCTTTTATTCGAAGTATTTCCATTTTCATCTTATTAACATATTCAACATTACCACAAAGACTATTATTAAATTTCCAATATGATCCATACTTTTTGTCCATTTCCTTTTCAGTTTTATCGTACAAAAACAAAAATATTGCTGAATGATCAGGAGCTATAGACGGTACGATATTGCACCTAATAACGAAACTTACTAAATCTTCTGATATTAGCCAATAATCCAATCTGCTTTGCATGAACGGATTATTTTTGGTGAAAGTATATTGCTTTTTCAATGGATTTCTTTCCCTCCAAATGTCTATTAAATGTAACTTTTCCATGAATTTTCTACTTCTTTACTAAATCTGTAATGAAAATTCTGTCTAACTGTTCCGTTGTAGTCTAATTCAGAGTTCATAATCATATTAAAATCACCTCCCATTAGAACAGGATTATTAGAGCTATTAATTCTATTTAAATTTTTATGCAATTCTTTTAACAATTCTATTTGTTGATTTCCTTTGTCCCTAGTCGGAAAATATACATTGCACAAGACCATTCTATTCCCTTGGATTTCACAATCAATCAGTATGTATCGTCCATTATCATCTTTTTTTATGTTTATAAGTTTAAAGTCAAGTGAAGTCTTAATTAGAATAAGGGCTCCTCTGCTGTGGTTCGATCCATGACTATAGTAACATGACCCATCCCACATAGAACTCCATCTGTCCTCTATATCTTTTGTACTATATGTCTCTTGTAAAAAAATTACATCCCCTTTCTCTTTGCACCATGAAAATATTCTCCCCCTTTTAGCGCAATCTCTAATTCCTCTAACATTTAAGGAAACGAAGTTACAGCTTAAACACCTACCCATAAGGAAAGCATAAGAGGTTAATTTCACCACTTATTCTGTAGAAAAAACGTTAAGCTACTTATAGGGAGAGCGAGGTTTAGATTTGCTAGCAATTCCTTTATCAGACTTATGTTTTCTAGTGTAACTGGAGTACTTAAAAAAATAGTATTTATAAATTTCTTACTGAGTTGTTCCAAAAACTTTAACTGTTGATTAATTTGAAAATTGTTAACCCTTTCCTCCATTGTAGTATCCCCCGTAATCCCAAACAAAGTGCTCGTCACCCCTACATTAAACCCCCACCCCAGCCCCACACAGCACCGTGCAACAGAGACCGCCAGTGCTGTCCAACTAAGCTGGCAAACAACCCTAAAACCGATCCTCCTAAAGTCGCTTCAATGGGGAGCTTTAAAACTTATATAGTCCAATGATCGATCTGTCAGTGATTTTTACCGACAAATTTCCCTCAGCCAATCAGATGCAAGGATTTCAGTAGCTTATAACAGTTATTGCAACTTGTCATTGATGACAAGTTTTATGAAACGGGCCCCTGGAGGTCATAGGTTCCAGTCTCAACACTTTATTTATTTATTTATTTATTTCACATCTTTAAAAAGGGTAGCCCGATCAGCATGAGCTGGTTTTCGTCGGGGCCCTTTAAAACATGGTACAATAAAATAACAAGTGTCAAACATAATAGAAATTTGTGTACATTATACAAATAAAAACAATAGTACAGTAGTATACCCGATGAAAACATAATAAAAACTTAGTATATGCAATAAATATTTAAAAGCTGTTAATACAAGTCTACAAAAATGTTTAAATATGTTAACCACCACCCTTACAGTTACACAATTTATACAAACAATATTTTACTAATTTAATAATTAAAACTTTAATATTACATATACATAGATATACATGGTTTAATACATACCAAATTTATAAATCAATAATTTAATGAGTTGTTTAAGATTGATTAAGATTATAAAACATAAACAAAGAAAATAGCAGTGTACTTAGCATTTGATGAAATATATAACCATGTAAACGACTTATTGTTGACTAAATTAAAAAATGTGAAATAGATATCGCAGCATATGTATTGTTCAAATAAACCGTGCGTCCCAGCCTCAGCGTGATAATTTGGTTTTGAAAACATTCAAATTAGGGGAGAATCTGGTTTCTGTTGGTAAACTATTCCACAGTGCAATTGCAGAGTTTACAAATGAACGTTTGAAAAATTCTGTATGGCACCTGTAGGGTTCAAGCATAAGCTGATGGGAATTGCGTGTCGTGCGTTGTGCTACATCGTCGTGTAAAATAAATCTATTCGCTAGTAAATCAGGCGCGAGGTGGTGAACAATTTTGAATGCCATAATCCCCATTGCTTTTGTATACAATGCCTCGAGTGTCGACCAGTTAAGTTGAATTAAGACCTCATGTGAAGAAGTTGACCATGAACATCCCGATATGATATATGCTGCTCGCTTATGTAGTTTATTTATTATTTCATAGTTATTTTGGGATCTATTTGTCCACACATTGCAGCAGTACATAGCATGGGGTAGGATATAACCCCAGTATATCATACTCAGATAATTGGTATTGAACGTGCCTTTTAGTCTTCTTAGGATGCCTAGTTTCTGTTTCATTTGGAGAGCGACTCTTTCAGCATGTTTCGAAAATAAAAGATTATTGTCTATTATGACTCCGAGGCATTTGTATTGTGACACACATTCAATTGGCGTATTCTCAATATGGACATCTAAATTACTTTTGCTTAACGTCTGTAGTCGTTGTCTCGACCCAATAGCCATTACCTTTGTTTTACTAGTGTTCAGTAAAAGTTTATTCTTTTGTGTCCATGTAAACACTTCATCTAAGGCAAGATTCAATTTGGATTGGATCTCATACATTGTTTTACCTTGAACCAACATTGTTGCATCATCTGCAAATAAATACATTTCTGCGCGGCGAACACTAGTGGGCAAATCATTTATAAATATCGAGAATAACAATGGCGCTAAAACAGAACCCTGGGGCACCCCGAATTGAATTGTTCTAGTGGACGACTCTTTACCTTTAATAGATACAAACTGGCTCCTGCCTCCTAGATAAGATTTGAACCATTTTAAAGCTCTATCTGTGCAACCAGTGCCCCTTAGCTTAATTAATAAATCTGAGTGATTTACGGCGTCGAATGCCTTCCGCATGTCGATAAATGCAACCCCATTTAGATAACCATTATCCACGTTTTGGGCCCATTGATCAACCATACATAGTAGGGCGGTTTCGGATGAATAGTTGGGACGGAAGCCAAACTGCCTTTCTGTTAATATCTTATTATCATTCAAATATTCTTGAAATTTTGTGTTCACTGCTTTTTCCAGTATTTTAGATGGGATAGAGAGCAATGAGACTGGTCGGTAATTTTCAACACTGAGTTTATTTCCAGACTTATAAATAGGTTTCACCCGTGCGATCTTCCATTTATCAATAAAGAAACCCTGTTCACTATTAGTAGCACGTGTTGTAGTAGTACTAGTACTAGAAGTGGTAGTAGAAGACTATCGTTATTGTTATTATTTTATTTTTGTTATTATCAATTTCATTATTATCATTAGTCGACTTGAAATTTATGAACCTAGAAAAGTTCTTTCCGTTAAGTTTTTTGTCGATTTGTGATCCCATGTTTTTTCCGAACAATATCAGCTTTGTTGCCCCCAAAGCAACTTTGAGCATTTTTGCATAATTTGCATAAATCAAAAGCGTCACATCAGACAGGCAATGGGCAATGTAAAAGCACCCAAGACAACTTACGCAGTATGTGCGCGCTGCACCCAACGCTAATAGTATTAATCTTGTGCAACAAAACCCGCTGCATAAAGTCCGGCGCACACTATACGATCCGACTGCGACCCGATTTTCGAACAAATTGCATTTTGCATTAAATGTGAAAGTTTTAAAAAGTGAAATCTTCGTGATCAAAGTTCCGACTAGTAGTATCGAAACTCCGGGCTACTGCGAGCTACTGGAATAAAAGCGAAATCAATTCCAAATCGTAGTGACGTCATACCAATCTTGCAATCGACTAAGATTTGAAGCCGATTTGGTCTTTACTCTAACCAGCAGAATTGCAGTTAACCAAAATTTCGATATTAATATTCGTATCGTTATTCCCAAATGAGATAAATTCACTCTTTTAAACTTTCACATTTAATGCAAACTGCAATTTGTTCGAAAGTCGGGTCGCAGTCGGATCGTATAGTGTGCGCCGGGCTTTAGTCGATCGCAAGATTGGTATGACGTCACTACGATTTGGAATTGAATTCGCTATTATTCCTACACGGGGGCTCGCAGTAGCCCGGAATTTCGATTTTAGTATTCATACTACTATTCGGAACTTTGATCACGAAGATTTTACATTTGTAAACAGATTTTTAGGCATTTTACTCCCAGTGTTAAGTCAGAAAAAATTGGAACCAGTGGGATTCGAACCTGTCATCTACTGCTTCCCGGGCAGCGACTTAACCACCAGGCTATTCTGGTTCACGGCCAAGTCACGATGAACTGGAATCAAACACCCAAGATCCTCTTCTTTCTGACTCATTAAAGGAGAATTAACCTCAAACAATAAAGACGATAGTGTTGAAAGGTGTTATTTATTCCTACTTGTTAGACTATATGGCTTCGCGTCAAAATATACGAGATCGATACGAATCAAGATTTTCTGAGCAAAATTTATCATCTGCTAGCAATATGTATCGTCTGCTAGCAATACATGGGGGCTGCCATTTTTTTATGTGTACAAGAAGATTTTCTTAATCCAAATGCCCAATTGCCTTTTTCAAAATTAAAAACCCATTTGAGATTAAAAATATAGAATAGATATGTCAATTTATTTTTAAACTGAAGATTTCCTTATATATTTCTGTTGAAAATCGATATTCGCTTAATATAAATCTATTTTCTAGATACTGTGACGCAATGGACGGAGCAAATTAATTCAAATTTTATGGATGCTTCTTCCCTGAGCATCTATAGCAGCAAACTATGCATTCACCTGCTTTCGGATAATGGGACTTGAAAAGTCAGAATGCATGCTGCATACTGCTCTGTGTGGCAAACCCAAGAAAATAGATTTTTGTTAAGCAAAACCAGACAATTTAAAAGTATCATTATAAAGATTTAATTTTTATAAATCATGTAAACACCCACTTTATATTTTTCGTCACATATGGGATTTTAGGTAATGAAGAAAAGCAATTTAGGTCTTGGATTCAAAATATCTTCCTGACCGGAACATTTCTCAATGGTTCATGTACAAATCCAAATCAGCAAGAAAATGGCAACCCCCATGTAAATGAGTAGGAGACGATACCGGGTGTTGGAATATCTTTATTTATACCCTTTTCTGCTATCTTATTAGAAAATGATTTAGGCCAATAAGTAGGAATATATTACACCTTTCAATATAAGTAAATTTGTACTCAGGGGTTAATTCTCCTTTAATATTCAAACGGTCCGCCGTAGACAATGGTAAGTAAACGAAGAAGCTTGATGGGAGGAATTTTAATTTGTAAACAATTTTTTAGGCATTTTACTCCCAGTGTTAAAGATCGTATGCTCGATCTGTAATGAAAAAAGATTTTACATGTTTGACGGTTCATATCAAATGTAATAACAACTTTTCGAAAAATCACATCGTAGTCAGATCGTGCAGTGTGCGCCGGGCTTAAGATGAATAACACACTGGCTTTTGATATGCAAATTATGCAAATTGCTCAAGGTTTCCCAAGGGGAAACACAGCTGAAAATCATCTTTGACTATTTACGATTACAAATCCACAAAAAACTTAGACGGACAGAACATTTCTATGTTCACTGTTGGCTGTATAGGAGCGTCAAGTGGACTATATCTTTATTATCATTCATTTCGTACATTATAAAGCATTATAAAGCATTATATTGGCCTGGGCTATCATACGAGATATTTTGCAACTGTTATAAAACCGGTATTTAATTTTCATGTTCATACAGGGCATTTAAATCAATTAATGAGCATACTGAAATGCATTTTGCTGGGAAATTCGATTTTGGCGTCACTGATTTCAAACTATCAACAATCAATTTTACATTTAATGTTTTCATATTAAAGGTTGGTTGTGGTTTTTGTTTGTTTTTTCAAATAGCCTATTTAATGTTTTGAGAAGTCAATTTCAACAGTTTTGTCTTGTTATGGGTTTTTTTTTGTTCTTGTTGTTTGGTTTTTTTTGTCTTTTAGCAGACTATTTTCAGCCTGACAATTTTCTCCAAATGTTCAATGCTTACTTTTAAAAAGGGGCTTTGTTTTTAAAGTCCGGTTTTTTTTTTAATAAGCAGATAACATTTCCGGAAAAGTGTCTATCTTGTTTGTTTTCCCTTTTTTCTTCCTTTTTTAAATATATTTTTTTCATTCACTACTTACCGTATCCATTTCGTTAATGATGTATTACTTCAGTGACTTATGTTTCAGGTCCGGGTTATTGTATAGTTTATTCATATTTGAAAGTTATCTGGGACGGTGTCGGGTTGAGTCACAGGCGATTATTACGAGGTTGACAAAATACGAGTTTAATATAGTGAAGAGACTGAGTTGGGGCCATGCATGCGATCTTCTTATTACGTTCTCTTTTCCTCTTTTCTCCTCCTCTCTCTCTCTCTCTCTAACTTATGTTTCTCCCCTCCCCCTCTCCCCCCCCCCCCTCTCTCTCTAGCTTCTTTTTATCTCTCTGTTTTCTCTTTTCATGTTTTCTTTTGTGACGACTCGATGAGGGAGGGAGTTTACGTCCTGTAATTACGTCAATTAGACGACAACTTGCACCAACGCAAGACGTCAAGAGGACGTCTTATTTTGACGTCATCTGTACACTGTAAAAACTGAAGTGCTGTATATATAGCACTTTTGAGGGCATGCATAGGGACTGCACTCAGAGTGCTATTGAATGCACACAGCGTGCTATTTCAGCACTTTCCCGGGAGCTGGACCGGCTCCTTAAACTGCTAAACATTCATAAAAAAATGATTTGGGCGAGCTTCGAACCAGGGTCCGCTGATCGAGAATTGCTGGCATTACCGCTAGACTAACTCACATTGTACGATTTAGAGCAGGTCATATTGTTACATAGTGAATTTACGACACCACATAGTTCATGTTATCTACTTGACTCCCATGACTAAACTGGATTGCAAGAAGCATTCGTTAGTCCATCGGTAACGTCAGCGCCTCTCAATCAGCGGAACCATGGTTCGAGGCTCGCCACGGTCACATTTTTTTTGCTGGTAAATTAGCACACTACAAGTGCTATAAACAGCAGTTCAGGTGCAGTCACTATACATGCCCCTAAAAGTAGCACTTTAGTTTTTACAGTGTACAAGACGTAGAGATGACGTCAAAATAAGACGTCCTCTTCACGTCTTGCGTTGGTGCAAGTTGTCGTCTTATTGACGTAATTACAGGACGTAAAAAAGACGAAAACCGCGATGTTAATATCACGTCATTTTTAACACTTTCTGCTATCAGGGAAGAGGAATGAAGACGTAGAAATGACGTCAAAATAAGACGTCCTCTTGACGTCTTGCGTTGGTGCAAGTTGTCGTCTTATTGACGTAATTACAGGACGTAAAAAAGACGAAAACCACGACGTAAATATCACGTCATTTTTAACACTTTCTGCTATCAGGGGTATTTCAAGATCAAACATAATGAGTTGGGATAATTATTGGTTTTTAGTTAAAAATATATAATAATTCTTATTTATTCCATCCAAAAATATTGGGGGTGATAATACAAGCCACCCCCCCCCCCTCCCCCACTTCAATAATTTTTTTTGGGGGGATATATACTCCCCATCCCCCCTCCCCGGGATCGACACCCATGGTCTGTACCATGGTTGATAAATACCCCTACATATTTGCCACATACATGTAGAAATACTTGCAGTACTTAGTTTATCAAAAGTCTCATACATGTACACATTTCAACAGATATACATGTATATATTTTTTTTTCCAAATGCCATAATCGCTACACTCTATTACATTACAATAATACTTTGTCTTTTTATTTCACCAAAATTGAATCAGATCATCATTTTGTACACTTCAAACTAGCTTTAATGTACAATAATCATATACATGTATATTCAATTAATGATGAAATAAAAGACAATATATCATGCCATGCTCCTGGGCAAATTACATGTTAGGAATGCACTTATATGGCAAAAACTTTGTTGAATGATGACAGGAAAATCGTCTGTAACACGGTTGATAAATACATGCAAAAACACTTACTGTACTTAGTTTATCAAAAGTCTTATACATAGGTTTCAACATTTTCTTTCATATTCGGCATAGAATTACATGCTTTATGAAACATTTTTATATAATACAGTACCTACTATGTACATGTACAAGAATGAGCTTTGACATAATAGCTAGCTTTATAGCGCGATATATAATTGAAAAAAAATAATTTCTTGTGAAATAAATAGGTATTTAGCATTATTTATTTATTTCCAATGAATCATATCATCATGGAAACAATGCTGCCAACCTGATAATTTCAATAACATTTTGCTGTAACATATTGTGTAGTCTTTTAAGGTGAAGTCAGATTATCATTCAAAATTGTTATGAAAGGTAATATAATCATGAAAATCAACTTACCCGTTGAACCTTGACTGAAATATAGAATCTGTTTTGATGTTCACTTTATTCCGCAACTCTCTATTAACTCTCTATTAAACGTGAAAATTGTTCACTCCTTGCAGTACTCACTGAGTCAATAGGTTAGATTTTCATGAAATTTTCTGTTGTCGTATTATTGGCGTTAAATTGTGATTTGAAATACGCAGTTGGTATACGAAATAATAAATGCGTTGAGAGTAAGCCATGATATGCTGCTAATAAGACTTTTCAACATGTATTTTTGTAGCATTTATTTTTCCTTCAACTCGAAATGCAGGTAGTTTCACGTTTCCCTGCATGTCGTACTGACATCATATGATAAATTGGTCGTAATAGGGATGAGGATATCTAATTTACGACTCTGCTATAGCACTATACCAGCACAAGTTCATCATTATTTTACTGACTTGTGAATGCGAGTCTGTATAGAGACCTATTCCTCTTTTCTGACCTTCCATCATTCTCGGAAAATAGATCTCAAACTAGAACTAAAATTTGCCCTTCTTTTCCCCTTCAGTGAACTTCCTTGTATGATATTATCCATTGAATTCGAAATAGTTTATATCCCTTTTTATACTAGTTTTGTGCTGGTTGTATATGTTATATTTGGTTGTAATGTTTGTATGTAGTAATCGTTTGATTTACTAATTTTGTATTTACATGAGATTGTTTCTTCTGTATATATGGTAAAATGATGTGAGTCCTTGGAAAGAGGGAAGAGAATGAGGGGGAGAGAAAGAGCTAGGAAAGCGGCAAAAGAGAGAAAAGGATACACAAAAAATGAAAAGACAGAGAAAATGGAAAGAAAGGGAAAGAAAATGAGAAGGTAACATGTAAGAGTGTGTGGGTGTGTGTGTGTGCGTTTGTTTAGCATTATGTCCGAGGACATTTTCGGACAGAGAACAAAAAAAAAATCATGACAACAATGGTCCTAGGAAGCCGGACAATAGTCCTCGAACGTCGAACAATGAATTTGTGCTTTATTCCGTCGACTGTCCGAGGACGAGTAACAATAGAGGAACAATAGTTGTCCTCGGAAGTAAAGCCACGTAAACCTGCGTGTGTGTGTGTGTGTGGGTGTGCGTGTGTGTGTGTGTGTGTAATATATGCATTATGTTACTTTTCATGAATGATCATTTTCCCCTTCTCTTGGGTAAATTGTTAGATGCACATCTTATTATTTATGATATGAATATAACATGAAGAATTGTATTTCATTTAATTATACTGTAATTATACATTTTTGTTTACCCCTTTATTCATTTAAAGGAGACTTTTATATGAATTAGGAAAATAACAAAAGAAAAGAACTTTATCATATTTTGAATGAAAGATCATTTACATTGAATATTATACATTGTGGGAAATAGGGAGGGGTATAGGGCGTACGTTAGTGTTTGTTAATATATTTTTTACTTAGTGATTTCATTCCAACATTCTTCCATGCTTGTCTTGTGAATAATTTAACACTGTGGTATGAAAACGAAATGAAGATTTGTATTTGTTTGAAATTATTTACATTTATTTTATGTAATGATCTATTTTGAATGAAATCTCTAATAAAATATTTTGAAGAAAAAAAAAAGTGTGTGTGCGTGTGGGTGGGTGGGTGCATGTGGGTGTGTTTGTATGTATATATATTTTTATTAAATATATATATCTATATATATAAATCAAGATATCAGTTCATGTATATAAACGATGCTTAATAACACACACAAACACACACCCACCCACACACAATTATACACAATGTAGATTCTTCACGGACTCTTCCTTCACCAAGTTTTTTTGGAGTAATAGATGAAACTTTGACTTGGAATGACCATCTACAGCACGTAATAATGTGCATTTCTAAAAGCATTGGTATAATTTCCAAGCTACAGTTTCTTCTACCCCATGCAACCTTATTATGTAATACGCTAGTTCTCTCGTATATAACATATTGTAACATTGTATGCGCTAATTGTGGTTCGACAAAAATCATTTCAAATTTGAAACTACAAAAGAGAGCTATACGTATTTGTACCGGCTCGCATTTCTTAACTCACACTGACCCCTTATTCCATAAAACTTAAAACGCTAAAAAAATTCCGACTTGAATACTATTCAAGTAGCAGTCATAATGTTCAAGTACATTAATAATCAACTTGCACCATCCTTTGATAACAATCATGTTTAAGTTTAAAAGCTCTGTTCATTCCTACCCTATTCGCATTTCTGGAAATTTCCATCTTACAAATTCCAAATTACACACATTGTGGTCCGGACATTTTGGAATAATTTTCCCGATAACACAAAATCTTGTTCAACCATCTACTCCTTAAAAGCTACACTTAAACAAAAGATACTACAATCATACGTGCCCACGCTTTCAATTAGTATCTACTATTTGCACCCACCCCTGAAATTGCACTGCACCCACTTGATCACTCAGTTTTACCAAGAGAGTTATGTCGCCTAATCTTTTTTACGAGGCCGCCATCCATCTCCAGCCTAACCGCTCACGATGGCGGTCTCCTGCGTTCTAAATTACCTCTCTAGTTTATTGGAGAAAAATATTTACATAGGTCTATTATATTCCTTATTCTTGTTTGTATGCTTTGTATTATGTTTATTGTATACTATATTATTTACATGATTTTCTACTTATGTTCCTTGATTCCTTGAATTCCTTGAATTCCTTGAATGCTTTAGCGCCTATCATGGCAGCTCGGCTAAAGCCGGGGTAATAATGTGATACTTTGTATTAAGCGCAGTAGAGTATATTCATATAGTAGCTGCGCTATATAAATGGACATATTATTATTATTATTATTACGTAATACTTATGTAAAAATTTGATTTATTGTATTTGTTATTAGAACGCAGAAATAAAAAGCAAACAAACAAACAAACTAAGCAGGCAGCGAATCCGGGAACCGAGTAGTAACCAGATCGGACTGTTGGCGGAAGATGGGTGAGTTAATCTCATGCAGTTCCCACGTATCCCATAATTATGGTAAATATATCCATAACAGGTACTACTGAACATTTTTAGCTATGATGAAATATCCATTCTAAATGTTTAGGAAATTATAATTGTCAATGGTATTTTTAAAGACATTTGTGGGTTAATCTTTGTTTTCCCTAAGTGCGTAAACAACGAATCGCACTCAGATTTCACATTAATGCAGTTGACAAAAATATTTTTTGCTCATTCTTTTAATTGACCTTATTCCCAAGCACTTTGTACACTCTAAAAAATCCAATGTTAAATCAGCATGTAATGGTTGGAGGAGTGACAACATTTGCAAAATGTTAACGATTTTAAATCTACCATTTTGAAAATGTAATCACTCCTCCATGCAACCCTGTAAATGTTGATTCAATGTATGACTCTTTTAGAGTGCAATAGGACGAAGAGCATGAAGAGTGGGTGTCTGTGAGGTATACCACCCCCCCCCCCCCCTCCTCTCGCTCCCCCTAATCCATCTACATGTACTATATTTGATAATGTTTGATAATGTTTAACGTTGCTTTAGTTATCCTTGTATAAAACTAACAAAATCGAAAGGGCTTTAGGAAAGAGTGATGATTAGAATGTTCGTATATTTTTTATTTGTTTGTTTTTATGGAAAATTTGGGTTCTGCACCCCAATAAAAACATATTGTACCTGTTAATGTAATTAACTACAAAATAATGTAATCATCACCCACAAATGTGTATGAAATTCGTCTCCCGTAAATGTAATGAGTCCATTACTGTCCAGAGATCATTCATGAACAATTTGCCTTACGTCATGCCGGTCCTACAAACTATTAAATAGTCCACATCAATTTACCCTATATCACACTGTCTGTTGAAGGCTGACAGTATTACCCCCCCCCCCACGACGATTTTATACCTCCACAGATGCAATCATATTTTTACCTGTAAAATAATTTACAAGATTGTATTAAAGCTACACACATACGAACACACACACGGCTTTCCAATCTTCATTTTGTTCATTCTTGATTTTTTATTATTTTTTTTAATATTGTAAATTTATATGTACATAACCAACCAACTAACCAACCAACATGTATAAAAGCTTTGCCTCAAATGTAATTGTAATTGACACTCCAATGTATCCACAAAATAATAGCGAAAATATAATACCCAAGTAACAGCGCCAGAAAATGTAGTAACACTATACGCACAAATTTCTATTTCAATCTGATGGTATATCTGTCCCCAAGATATGGAAATTCACAAAAGCAGTGTACATAAATAATCAAATAAAAAAATGTAAACGTGTACATATTTTAAGATCAAGTTATTTATGTAACAATAAATTTCTGTTCGTCGAAAACAGAGATATATCGGTTAAGCCTGACTGGTTCAATTAGAGAGATTCTTCATCATTAAATGAACATTTTCAAATATTCTGAGGAAAAAATGTAATAACTTCCTCAAAATATGTAATGACACTACTCCCTGTATTGTGATAACACTTCACCAGCAAATGTAACAATTTACACAGTATGTAATAACACTGCACCCTGGCCTGTAAACACACCGTACCCTGAATAAAGACCCAATAAAAGTAATATCCATATACCCACAATGGTAATAACGTAAAAAGAATATGACCGTGTTAACACTGTACCCATAAATACAGCACTTTGAAAAAATAGGAAACTGTGACTTTGAAAATAACAATGTACATCTTCAATAAATTTTTTGTCACCATTAAAAAAAAAAAATTAAACCTCATGAATACTTTTTTAAATTGATGAAGTCCCAAATGGGAGCCCTATTGGACAAACTTGGATATTTAAATTTTTGCTTATTTTTGTTTTTGTTGTTAGTTTGTTTCTTTATTTCTTAGTGCGACACAACTATAAGAAATGCATGTATCCAAAATGCGACTAAACAAAGCTTTTATTTTTTTTCTTTCTTCGTTCTTTTCAATGAAACTTCATTGTAATTTTACAATGTTTGATTTCACAAAACAACAGTATAAAGTTTATGAAAAATATCAAAAACATTTGAACTTTGAACATATCAATAATGGATGTATTCTCACAAGGCTTCTGCACATTTCTTCAAGTTTTCTGTTCATTCAACATTACTTTCTAGCAAAGGATAAATTTCATTCACTTGTAGGATCATGATGTAAATTATTTTGTATGTATTGTATTCATTGTATGTATATATTTTTATGTGAAATGAATGAATGAATAAGCGAAACGAAACGAAATTGTGTATATAAGCAAATATATATGCAAGTATTTAAATTTACATATTCTGAAACGCATCTTTCAAATTGCATCGTATACTGACACTAATATTGTTTATGTCATGATAGATTATTATACAAATATGACTGTCATTTAATGACGTATCAATAATTTTAATTAATTAACTTGTTTAGAATAAAGTTTTAATATTCACAAACCATTTTTTAATTACAATGCTGGCAGAGAAGCGGCATCTATTGAATAGAAAATAATTACATAACTAACCGGTATACTATACTTGCTACAAAAATCTGAAGTTGTTTCCATCAGTGTCGTAACTATGGGGCCAAGGGGCACATGCCCTACCCTAACCCAAAAGAAAGAGAAATGAAGGAAGAGGGGGAAAGTGAAGGTAAATATACATGTAAGTACCCCTTCCCCTCTCTCTCTCTCTCTCTCTCAGCTCCCCCCCCCCCCCCCCCCCCCCCCATAATCGTTGACCTTGTTAATTCGCATTCATGCCCTAAGTAAGCCCGGTGCTTATGAACAGCGGCTCTTATGAATAGTGAGGTAATTTGTCTATGGTTTGCTCGCTGTTTAGAAGGACCGCTATTCATTTAGTCATGCGTTATGGATAGCGGTCCTTATGAATAGCGGTCCTTATGACTAGCGAGGTTACCCCATTAAATCATCGCTGATATTTCAAGGCCATCTATCAGTCCAGTATTCTGTAGCGGGCTCTCGAAGAATTCCGAACGGTACTTCGGTGTATTTCGGATGTATTCGAGATAGTCCGGTGCTCCACTGGTAATGACGTTGTCGGCTACAATGACGCTCCCTGGTTTTATTAAATGATGTTCTTCAAGAAGTAGTAGATCAGATTTATACATGCTTTTCTCATGATCGAGGAACAGGAATTCAAATGCTTCTATACCATGTAGAGCTCCGAGTGTTTTAATGACGTCATTTGAATAACCCTGGATTACGAGGATCTGATAACATCAATAGACAACAATAAAGAAATAAGACAAATTCATGTCATTGTAAATAGATTTCTGAAAATGACAAGCGCTTATGTCAGTTATTTTTCTCCTGAATTAAGCGTAAAGAAAGGAGAAAAACTGGAGGTACTATATACGACATACATGATTCTAAGACAATTACCCCCTGGACCATGACACCCGGACAACTTCCCCCGATGAACTATCCATCTTGAACACTACTCTTTACAGTTACCCTCTTTGTCAAGTATCCCCGAATCCAGTTACCAATGTGTTAATATTTGAGAGGTAGTCTTCTGGCTGGTATAGACATAGTATTTATCGGGGTAGTTTTCCAGGGTAATTGTCCTAGGGTTTCGTCGTCCGGACTCGGACATATATGCACATGTTATGGTGACTTTCATACGACATAAACAAATGAAAAATTTAACTGGAGTGGCACAAGGATAATATCATAGTAAAGATAAAAATGATAATGATCTTGTGACGTTGTAGTCGTTTTGACTGAAGACCGGTCGTGGACCTATACTATCTAAAATAAAGATTAACAATTTGTAATATAAATTTATAATAGAAAATGAATATTACAATTATTAGTATTGTTTTGTCATTGCAAGGAGGTATTAGTATAGGCAACCTCCTTGGTCATTCACCGTGAATGGTGTATATTTCATAATATGAAATATGTGTAACCTTGATGTGTACCAATCACCTGAAAAATAATGTGTGTACAGCTAGATAGGGGCGTCGATTAATTTGACAGCCTAATAGTACCCCTCGTTATTTTTCTTAACCTCTTAATTACCAGCTTCTCCACGGTTACAGGAAACAGGGAAAAACAGAGAATTTGCGAGCAGAGCGCGGGACGAAATTGTATTTCATTGTTTGGAAGGTTTCATTTCCGAGGTTTGCATCATTTTCCTTAGTTTATTTTAAATTGTCGGATTTATTGGTGGGAAAAACGATATGTTTGCCCTCCCATTATATTCTTGGGGGTAACTGACCCCCCCCCCCCCCCCCCCCCGCCACCCCATGAGTATGAAGGAAATAAATGATAACATATAACTCCGACTTGGATTGGTTTAACGGCGCATGTCATTCAATTTTGAATAGTTACGCAAATATATACATCTTGTTGCTTTATATGCGTGATTTTTACGCGATTTGACATTTTACATGCAGGATGCCGGCACAAACCATTGCCCGTTTTTTATGTATTTTCTGGCCAGCCACGGTTCGGTGCGGGAGCGTCGAGTAGTCACAAGTCGCTTTTACGTTTATAGAGAATGTAATTAAACTTGCAATATCTCTATATAGAATTAATATTTGAAGCCATATATTGAATAAAGTATAATGACATGGAACCTCTAACATACAGAGCAAAATATATTTCGGTGATTGGTACCCTTTAAAGAAATTGTTGCTTTTATAATATCTTTTCTTTTATTGTTAGCGTTAAGTCTGCAACTTATCATTATTTGTAGTGAATATGTAATCAGTCATTTGACATATATCTGTTGCTTATATATTCTTTCACGGACGGGGTATATTTACCATACTTTCCATTCCTGCGAATTCGACAATTTTTCTGCAAGCCTGTACATATTGCTCGTTGGGTTCCACACAGATGTAACGCGCCCCCTTTGGTAAGATCCTTGCAGCGTTGATAGCCGAGTAACCTACGAAAGTTCCGAGTTCAAGACACGTCATCGGTTTCCTTTCTGCTATACTATCTCGAATGATTTTCCCTTGTTTTTAAGAAAGAAAAGGAAAAATTACATTGGCAGTATAATATCTTTTTTAATGTTAGATTCACCTATGGATACGGATCAAATCATAAATAAGATAATGTAGGCCGATCACCATGCGCGGTTCTAAAAGAAAGAATAATAATCATCCAGTCCAATGTCGGTACTAGCATGGGCCGCGGAACCTCACCCCCCCCCCCCCCCCCACACACACACACACACACACTTTTTTGAGAGCCTGATCGGTTAAGAGTAAGCATTGGGGTGAAAATTTGATTTTCAAATTTTTATGATGAAATCACTTTCAGGTCTTTCATATATCTAAAGTTACTAAAATTCATGTTTGTTTAATTGACCAGGTCGGGAAAGTCATTGGATTGGCCCATTTTTGAACAGGGGTGAACACTAATGTCACGGATGGACATTTTTATAGAAAGATTGATTTGGTCCTAGTTTAACACTCTCTAAACTTTCTTAAGTTTTATTAGGAAATAATTATAGATCAAACACCATTCCATTGAAAATATTTGTACAGAAATGGTTGTGCCGCATGGCCATTCACATCTTGATGCAAATTTGTCCATCCGTGACAGAAAAACTTTGAAAAGGTTTTTTTTTTCCCAGTGGTGGGGCAAAAATAAAAACAAAAAACATGCTGAGCTATCACACTAGCTAGAGACCTATACCATGTATGAATAAAACCTTGATCAATTAAATATACATAAACTAAAAACGAATTTGAAAAATGTAATATACAATGTAATATACTGAAATGGTAAATGCTGTGAGATTTCAAATTCAATGAATTGCTATATTGTTTATTGGTTCATGGAACATATTTCATCCAAAATGTCATGTGCAGACTGTGATACATGTCTATAAAGACCGTTCAAGGGAGACAAGAAAAGCTGTCTTTATGAGCAGGTGGTCTTTACATATACAGGTTCCTTTAATACATGTTTTAATGAGAAACAGTTTTCAAGGAAAACAAAAATTGTGGTCTTTATAACAGGTAGTCTTTCTATACAGGTGGTCGCTAAAGCAGGTTGGACTGTATATGGTACTTTGATCCCTCCCCATATGAATGCAAAAATTACCACCACCCCCGCCCCAATTTTTTTTTTCAAGCTAATAAATGCCATAAAAACCTAATGATTTTGCTCTAATGGTAGCCAGCCTGCATTGTCAGTCTGCAAAAGACATCCATTACATCTGTTTACAGAAGATGAATACTTATTTTCTTACTGATTTATTTATTAATATTATTGCTATTATTGTAGCTGATATTTTGGGTCATCAGCAACGTGCAAAAGTTTTAGATTCAACATTAACAACGAAGCTTGATTAATATTCAAATTAAATTACAAGTTGTGCTTGGAAATTATAAACATTGGAGGTCAGATGTGGTATCAGATCGCAAGAGCCATGTTTGGAGTCGATTTTGTAAGAATTAGTTGTACATAACGTTTGAGACAGATAGAAATTGTTTGTAGTTCAGGATCATACACAGCCAACAATTCAAAAAAAATTATGTAATCACATAACATAAGAAGAAACCTTGTTAGACACTATATAATTTTCAATGCTCATAATTTAATTGGCTGCATCAAGCCTGAAACAATTTTTTTATGGGAAAGGGGGTCAGAAAGTTATATATGACTTACACTAGTCGTGTTGGGCATTACCTCAACTAAGAGGACATAATTAGGCTCTATGGGCTTTATACACTCAACAGTTAATTGCCATTCATGCCATTAGGGCCCATTTCCAGAATTACTGAAAAGGTAAACTATGCATGCATGGTATGAGAAAAATTTAGAAAATGATCTGCATTTCATGATTTGGTCGTTACCCTCTTAAACAGAACTATTGAAAAATATGAGATGTTATAAATAGTACTGGTATGTGATGTTGTAAACCAAATGAGAAATTTTACTTCCTATGTATGATACCAGTAATGATCAATCACACAATCCTATTTCTCTATTACCTCTATGTTTGAAACAAAATATATGACTTTGAGCTATAAAGTAAATTAAAATACTAAATATTGATGTTTGATTTCGGTCACCTACATGACTGTAATGTAAAGGGTTATATTTTGAAAGCTTACATCACATTCCTCTCAACATGTTCATTTTGGTCTGTAGCATATATTGTACATAATACATTACATGAGTACATGCACTTGTACATTGTGTATACACTTCAATACAGGCATCCACTTTTGACATAGATTCCATTTAAAAACTAACTTTATCAAGCTAAATTTTGCTTAATAGTGGAATAAAATCAATTTCAAACAAAAAGTAGTAAGCAAGTAGTACGTATATGCGCGGTTTTAGATAGGAACTCGTGCAGTTTTTAAGTTAATGTCCGTCCGTGACAAAAAGTTTTCGGACTTCTAGCAAAAGTTACAGCTTGCTTCAAAATTCTAGGTACAGTTGTCCTCAAAATTATTCATACCCCTTGGAAAATTTGAGATTTTTTCGTTTTTCTCAAAAACGAAATGGGAACTTGATTTACTTTGCACATCACTTGAATATACTTAGGTATCATGTACAAGCGTATGCTATTTCCGGTTTCATCTCATTTGCATAACAATAAAAAGTGAGTAAATAAATCCTAATTTGGTGATGTTCAAAATTATTCATACCCTTGGTGATTCATTGTCTTTGTCGATCAACATGAATCAAAATCATATGTGATTAAAGCTTGTAACCCTTCAGTACACTGTCGCAATGCTTCTGGAAGTCTCTACTGAGATAGCAGGCCAATACCTGGTATCCAGTGACTTAATTTCCTTGAGAATGTTGTCCAGAGATGCCTTCATCTGGTCTTCAGGGCATTCCTTGGATTTTAAGGAGATTTAATGTATACAAGGGGTGTAGTTATTGACTTAGTGGTTACGGGACTATGATATTAATATTTTCATTCAGTTTCTCATTTACTTGAATGAAATTTTGCGCTTATGATGAAGTAAAACACGCTTCCTGGAGAGACTTTCAGTGGTACCCTTCACAATGAAACATAAAACAGCTCAACACATCTCATAACTTATTTTTTACAGGCCTTCAAACTTTCCAAATTTGTCAAATGTCCATCCGTGACTAACCGATCAGGCTCTTGAGTAGACACGTTTCATAAAACCTTGGAAAAAAGTGTTGGAAATCGTCATTAATAAGTGAAATCACATCAGTCCCCCCCCCCCCCCCCCCCTTCCTCCACTTTCAAAAATGCTCCGCGGCCCCTGATTAGTTTCAAAACCACGGTCCAAACAACCTCGGCTATCGCCTGATTTTCCCTTGTTTTAAACTAAGAAAGAAAAAGAAAAATTACATTAGTCGTACAATAGTTTTTTTTTAAATGTTAGATTCACTTATGAAAAAGGATAAAATCTTAAATAAGATAATGTAGGCCGATCACCACGCGCGGTTCTAGAAGAAAGAAACATCCACTCCAATGTAGGTAGCTTCGAAATCATTGTCCAAACAACCTTAGCCTTTTGACAAGGCCTCGTGACTTGGCCATTTTCCTCGTCATGCTGTGCCTGAGATGAGACTAGCCGGCGACGAAAAGAATCAACACGCCCGAGGTGAACGCACGATCGAGCGACTGTAGTCGCGAGGCCTTTCGGAACCTGGGTTTCCATCGTCCGATATGAATTATTCACGAGTTGACATTCGTATGCTAACACGCCTACACCGAGGATTATCGACCAGTCACAACGGTCTCTGCGGGGCTTGCTTTCCATGTGATTCGTTCATGATTGATGTAGCTTGCGCCGGGTGCAGTACGTGCCGAGCGAGCTAGCGCTCGAGATGAAGGCGAATTTCATACCAAATTTATGCTGACGTCATGCGAAGATACGTTCGCTGATTGGCTCCTACCAAAAAGGTAGCAGATCCTCGCTAGGAACAAAGGATAACATAAGAAATACAAGCCAGGTTCCAAAAGGCCCATCGCGACACGTCGCTCGATAGCGCATTCACCGGGCTGGGCGGCTAGTCTTGTTATGCAGCCACTACTAGCTTATACTTGCCAAGAAAAATAGCCAAGTCACGAGGGCCTTGTCAAAAGGCTAAAACAACCTTGGCTATCTCCTCGAGTGTACACTATTCCTCTCTGATGTTTTATTATTTGTAAAATACCACATAACTGAATTGGCAACAATGAAATATTTCACATCACAACGTTTGTCCCAAATTCCCAATTAGTTCCTGTCTGACTTATATAATTTATATTTACTGTTTTTCAATTCATTACGAAAACGGGCTGTTAACAGTACTACCTTTGACATGTCCAAGGCACCATGTCCATTGCTGTTCATGGTTGAAACGATGAAAGGCTTCCAGCACACTATCCGGGTTACCTCTTTGCGCATGCTCAGTGATATATTGATATAGCCGATTGGGAAGAGGACCGTACCATCGGTCGTACAGATTACTCACTATACCTGTAACATTTTGAGACGAGTGTACAAGAAATTCATATGAGGTTTTAAAGGGATACAGAATGAAATATAACAACACCAACATGGTCACCGGTCGCCGATCAGCTGGTCGACAACCAGTTGGTTGCCAGTGTTCGTTTAAAAAAAAAGTTTTTTGCAGTCTTCTAAAGGTTGTCGCTTGTCGGCGACTGGTCTTTGTTGCACCGGAAACCCGCTTTTACAGATCGATTTTTTCTGATCGTTAATCGATCATCCAAATATAGGCTACTGGTCTTGGCTGCTGATGATAGCCGAGTATATATTTTGGTTGGTGACCTTCTGCCGAAAATTGGCAACCAGTTGGCAACCAGTTAGCGACCTACAACCGATTGCCGACCAGTGGCCAATAAATGATGGCCGACCATCGCGATATCCTTTGTTTACTGATATTGGATCATGCGCAAAACATTTCATTTTAAGCCGAAGTCACATTTAGCCTTAGGCGTACGACCGGTTGCCAATTTCCGACAACCACTGGTCAGTAGTTAGTTGTCAGAGATCGCCAAGAGGTTATTTCCGGTCTCTAAAAGGTTGCCAGCGGTTGGCGACTGGTTATCGGAGCATTTTGGTTTGCTGAAGTTTTACGTTGCTACATCGAAAACCTTTTGCCGACCAAAGTCGTTGTGGAGAGGTTTCCCTTGGATTTCTAAGGATGGGCGACAGTTCTCAGACTGATCCTAAGAGTTCGTCTACCATCGGCGAGCCGATTTGGTGAAAATGAGGTCGACGTTTGATCGCCAAATAAATAACGACCAGTCATCGATTAATAAGCCAGTTCGGGGTTAGCGCATGGTACTGAGATTGTACAAATGACCCCAAATATCCACAGATATTTTAGACATGGAGGGTCCCTTTATGTGCACTTCAGAAAAATAACTCTGGGAGTGATAGAGGTGCCTCATGAATAGCTTTTGTTTCCCCCTTTAAAAAGAATACTTCCACCTGGATATCATGGAATGCACCATTAGTGCATAATTGAATAATGATTACATGACGTTCATGAGCACATATCGAATATTAGTGTCAGTGGGTTTTAGAATTTGGTACAGATGACCTTTATCTGCTCATGCTCAGATTGCATCCCCGAAGTGGCTTATTCTCGAACGTTTGCCGAACACCGTCAACTAACCATAACCCAAACCATCCTAGTGACTTTCATGAAATCTGCTTAAGGTTGATTTTGATTGCATTGCCTTTTGAAAAAGCGTTTTGTTTATCAAAGAGATGACTGAATATATGGATTACACATTTCAATAGCCGATTCCTAAATCTATTGAAATGTATTATTCATGTATTGTAAGGAGACGTGACCTATTCATCGTCATCTGATACCATCCCTCCTACGCACAGGTGACGCCAAATACTTCATAATTATTACAATAATAATAAATAAAATATAATTTGTTGGCGCCAGTGATTCATATCTTTCCCGTATATCGCTGACTGTCGTAAGAATATCGGCCATTTATCCCAGACCAGTTGTTTATAATCGCCGATAAATCGCCCATCAACTGCCAACCAATCTCTGACATTCCTAAGAACGGTCGTCAATTAGTCTCTGATGGTCGGACAGTGTTCGACATTCGGCGATCGGCCTTTAACCGATCGGCGACTACCCTACAACCGATTTGCAACTGATCGCGGAATTATTTTTTAATTTGGGGTTGCCAAAAGTCGGCAACCGATCGTACGCCTAGCGAGACTTAGGCTGTTATTATCAACACCATACAGGGAAATAGTTGGATAAACAATGGCCAACAGTCTATAACCAGTCGGCTACTAGTCTCCGAGTAAAATCTCTTTCAAATTTAGGGGTTTATAGTCGACAGTAGTTGTACTGTAGTTATTATATGTCTGGGCAAGAAGTTTCAAACAGATGGAGTCATGACAGACAGCTTCCCTTTGAAGCGAACTTCGATGCCGCCACAACAGACATGACAAATATGCGCTCTCCGAAAACATTCTTCCAAACGAGGAAACAAATCAAATTCCGTTTAATTGCATAACCATTGATACCTACAATGGAGGATATTCTGTTATAATGATAACAGAATTTTTTAATTTGGGGTTGCCACCCCCCCCCCCCCCCCCCCTGCGATGATAATTTATTGACTGGCCGCGTCTGGCCGCGTGTGCCCACTACTTTGGTTGGCTATATTTCCTAGAGCCATCTTTCACAATAGTAATATATGAAATTTAAGAATCGGAATTAAGTGGAAAGGTGTTAAAATTGCCCTTAAAGAGGCATACATTTGTGACACTTTTAAATTGTTCATCCTGATGCAGGGGAATTTCAGAATGAAATCGAAATTATTTACATTAAAACTGCATGCACATTCACTTTCTGTGTTTGTCGATTTATGAATTTAGCTGCGCATCGTAAACGTTCAAAATATGTCAAAACATCTCTAAATCTTTCCCGTTTTCTTTGGCGGCATCAGACATCGACATCAAAGAAATCAAGGCAGTTTAATAATTCAGTTGTACATCCTTTATAATCTGCCAGGTCTTTGCATTAATTATCGTTAGTAGTTGAGACTCCCTCTGTTTGAACCTCCTTGGTCTTGGGTAGTCTCATCAGTATTAATACTGTTCTCGGACCTGCAATCATGTCATTACCCCCGGTTTTAGCCGAGCTACCATAAGGTTGTTCAAGGCCTCAAGCATTCCTGAAAATTCCTGAAAAGGGCTGCCCTTCAAATGTCCTCATACTCAAAATATGACGAGAAAGAAATTAAAAATCCGGACCAAACTTTCATGTCACCTATATTTCTTGGTGCAGAACCTGTGACTTTCAGCAAGACTAAATGAATTTCGTAGCATTTTAAAAAATGATTCCGAAACCTCACAGTATATACCAATTACATGTACTACGTAATCAACCTTTCCCAATTGCACAATTTATTAGTACTGTATTTCACAATGTAGTCACATGACCAGAACTTAAAAGAAAGGGCACCTGTTTCTGTCACAAGTGTTAGTTGTTCAATTTAAGGGCACATCTGAAACAAGAGGGGCGTTTGTTTACTTCAAAAGGGCACTTTTTTTGGTCACAGGAATGGCAAGCAATGCAACTGACGTTCCTTTTTCATTGCAATTAGTAATCATAATGTGATTCTGCATGACTATCGATATTATATTTTAGCAAGAGAAGTGAGCAAGGAATTTTGGGGGTCACATTTACTTTTTATTGATAGTTTTTAGGTAGGTACATTTTTTTTTTTTTACAATACATGCATCATCCAAAGATTTGTATGTTTGAGGTTATTTCGGATTTGATTTAATTCAGTCAAGAACGGCGTTCAATGTTTCTTTGTTAGGCTTAATTTGTTAGAGGCTATGCACGTGACCCCACTTTTTTTCTTTTGTATTTGGCTTCATAGATCACAACAATCAAACACAAACGAGTACACCCTTAACAAATAGAAGCTAGGTTGTACTCACTTTTGTTGGCACCAAATTACACAATATGGTTCATATGCTACATTGTTGTTATGGAATGAATATATAGTTCCAACACACATGTCACAGAGTGTCTACTCTACCATTGATATAAGGCTTGTACTTGTAATACCTTTTTTTGTAAGAAGTACCATTGGAATTTTTTATTTTTTGTTAAGGGTGTACTCATTTTTTGTTGGATACTGTACCTTACATCAGTGGTTCGTGAGGTCGAAGCAGGTTTTTTCAGAAAATGTCAATTGTTATAAGGTTTTAAGAGGAATTTTATGTTTGTTTACCTTCTAATTATTTTCTTACTTCATTTGTTTGTTTGGGTCGGGGTTTTTTTCATCCCCAGTGCCCCCTCATTCAAAACGCATGTGGGTGTGGGACGCGTGTGTGTGATGTGGGCCGCTAAAAAAAATCAAGTAAACACAAACACAAATACAGGGGTATAATAATTTCTTGTTTTGAACTTGGATACTACATCATTGATAAATAAGTGACCTTTGGCAGTAAAAATAGAAAAGAGTAGCTAAAGTTTTGTTCGCTCGCTCGCAAATACTAGTAGTCCACCTTAGATTTCTGTCACCAAATGCTACGTCAATATTAATCGTAGTATATAGACCGATATATTCGATTTTAATTTGATTGATTAAACATGGTAATGCCCAGTTCAGTTACTTAAAGAATAATTAATGAATAATATAGACTAAGATAAAGCTTAGAAAAACATTGCAAAGAATATTAAAATTATTAAGATCGGTGTCATATGGTTTAAATTCTGAATTTGTATAAACACATTTAAAAATTCAAATTTGTATTATTAATAATAAAGTATTCAGAATTAATATAAGACGACACATAATGTATGATTATAGGCTATATGTTCAAATGAAAGAAATAAATGTATTATGTGATAGTATATGAATTTAATTAGGTGAAGAAGAACAATAACAAACACATTTATAAATAGAGTAAAAGTTAGGAGAATAAAACTGAGCGGAAGAGGAGGGCAATGAAAATGTTTCACCACCCCTTAAATATAGATGGGCCATTAGAATGCATGTGCAGAACTCAAAAAATTTAACCCACATGACAATTTAAAAAAATCCTGGTCTGAACTCTTACCACTTCTGGGTAGATACAATGACTCGAAGATAATTACACGTAGAGTATGGAACCAGCCCAAGTTTATTTCTTTGGCCTTTTTGGCAATGTGACTGCGATGACAGATGTCGGTAGAGTCGCTTGTTGCATTCATTATTTTCTCCTACAGACTTGTCTTCACCTCACTTGCAAAATTCACTTTAATCTTTTCCTGTACACTTGAATCCAGCATATGTACAAACTCCTCCAACAATTCTATTGACTATAATTAAGTACACCCACACTTACAACCCAGCTGAATGGGGAACGATTCGGGTCAGTCACTATGGTCATGGGTCTCGAGCTACATTTGTCCAATGGCGTATCTTAGGGGGGAGAGGGGGCACGTGCCCTGGGCGGCACTTGAACAGCAGCAACAAAAACCCGCATAATGCAGAAAGAGAAAGGGGAAAACATTTCTTAGTGTGTATATGCGCCTTAATACATGTACCAGATAAAATGGAATATAAGAAATAGTACTTCTGAAAGGTTTTAATGCATGAAATTTTCACCAGGATCTTACGGCCCCAATGTAGATAAAGTACATAAAATTGCATTTCCAAAGGTTCCACATGGTAAAAAAATCCTAATTTTCGACAGCTGCTAATTTTTTCGACTGAATCTGTTTTTTTTTTTTTTTTGTTGTTGATTTTGCGCCTTGAAGATATGAAGAGGTAAATAAAATGGTGTTTTTTAGAATTTGAAAGAAACTACATTCCGTCGCTCCCCTGCAAATTTGTCTGAAGGCTCAAATGCATAATAAATTGCGTTTTGATGAGTGACAATGCCAAGAAAAAAAAGCTACCGGACATTTTACTTATCAAACTTTGTCCACCAATCCAGGTTTAAGTGCACCCAAAATAATTTTCACCTGAGAGCCATATTTTTATAAAACTGAAATGTTTGTCCTTTTGAGTTTGGGCATGGGAGGGGGTGGGGGGGGGGGGGAGATCACAATTTCATTGTTTGCCCCGCTCGCCATAATTCAACCAGGGAGGTACTAGGCAAGCTTGCGTAGTACCTCCTTGATTCAACCGATACGCCACTGCATTCAGCTGATCACCATTTTTATGGTTATTTCCTGTATAGAAAATTTTGAGGACAAGGCTATATCATAAATACAAGGTATTGTGCAAGGCTACAGTGAATTAGGCTACCTGCAACACTCACGGAGTACATTCATTGAGGAGATGAGATGAGAGACGTATAACAATATTGGGTCAATGAGTATAGCCTTTACTTTGGTCAATTGTTTAATGGTAACAGGACACCCTACGAGCAGCAGTAAAGCAATATAGGAGAGTGAGGTCAAATCATAAGCTGCTTCTTGCAGTGGCGTACTACAGGGGCATGCCTGCTCAACCCTTCCCCCCCCCCCACCAGCCCGGGCCTTCGTACCCCTCAATGTCTAAATTTAGACACTAACCCACGCTACGCCACAGTCTCCTGGCTTCTTAGATGTTGTTGACCTGTCATTTGTATGGGCAAATTATTTCCTTTACAATATATCATTATCACGTTATTATTAGTGTATTATTATTATTATTAATATAAGAAAAACTAACTTTATAATTATCAATAAAAGTGTAATAATAATAATAATAATAATAAATGTAACTTATATAGCGCCAAAATCTACTATGTGGAGTGCTCAAAGCGCATGTAGAAATTAATTAAGAATTAAACAGAAATGTTTTTACATGATATTTAAAAGAATCAGATGTTATGCACTTTTTGATGTCTTAAGGAAGGCTATTCCAAGTTAGGACTAGCCTTTTGACAAGACCCCGTGACTTGGCTATTTTCCTCGTCATGCTGTGCCTGAGATGAGACTAGCCGGCGACGAAAAGAATCAACACGGCCCGGGTGAACCACAGTTCTGTGGGGTGAACGCGCGATCGAGCTACTTCAGTCGCGAGGCCTTTTGGAACCTGGGTTTCCATCGTCCGATATGAATTATTCACGAGTCGACATTCGTATGCTAACACGCCTACCGAGGATTATCGACCAATCACAACGGTATCTGCGGGGCTTGCTTTCCATGTGCCGGGTGCCGAGTGAGCTAGCTCGAGATGAAGGCGAATTTGCATACCAAATTTATGCTGACGTCATGCGAAGATACGTTCGCTGATTGGCTCCTACCTATAAGGTAGCAGATCCTCGCTAGGAACAAAGGATAGCATAAGAAATACAGGCCAGGTTCCAAAAGGCCCTCGCGACTCACGTCGCTCGATCGCGCATTCACCGGGCTGGGCGGCTAGTCTTGTTATGTAGCCACTATACTAGCTTACTTGCCGAGAAATATAGCCAAGTCACGAGGGCCTTGTCAAAAGGCTAAGTTAGGACACGCATGGGCAAATGATCTTTTCCCCCAAGATCTTGCGACTTTAGGGATCACAAGAGAACTGGAAGTGGATGAGCGCAAAGATCTCACGGGGGTGTAATTTTTAATTAAAGAGGTATTGTATTGGGGAGGAGAACCGTGAACGAACGCAGTGAAAAGTGAGCAACAAACTTTTGAAAATAATGCGATGTTTGACAGGGAGCCAGTGTAGCGACTGCAAAACAGGGGAGATATGAGTACGCTTGATAGACAGAGTAACAATGCGAGCCGCAGCATTTTGAAGCTTCTGGAGCTTGGACAGCATATTTTGGCGTATATTGAACAGAAGGGCATTGCCAAAGTCGAGACGGGAGGAAATTAAGGCGTGAACTATCTTTTCAGTGGCAGACTTGGACAAATATTTCCGAATAAAACCGATATTACGTAATTGGTACCTAACTGATCTGCAGATATTTGAAATTTGATGAGAAATTGTCATATAATATTATGAGTCAAACATAACACCAAGATTGCAACAAGTTTGTGACAAATAAATTGTGTGGCCAGAAAATGAGATGGAATTAATATCAATTTTACTAAGCTGCACTCTAGAACCAAATATAAGGAATTCAAATTTATCTGAATTCAGTTTCAGAGAACGTGCGAGCATCCAATCGTGAACATCAACCATGCATGATTCAAGCTAGCGCTTTGGAGAGTGAAAAAAAGCTGTTTGGTGACGATCACAGTGGAATTATTACTTTTAGTTCAATGATTATGACAGTTATAATCATAAAGAATAATAATGATATGTGACTAATGGGCAATTCCACTGTAACGGAATTACAAATTAGAGATATTTTGTTCACATTTTTGGAGTTTGTGCACTAATTTTGTAATTTGTTCCCCTTCCTACCATTTAATAATCTACAGGTGTACTCATTCTTTCTCCTGAACTCTATCATACCACAACGAATTCACTTACATTAATTATATTCTGGTACATATACCAGAAAATGGTGGCATTTTTAAATCTCTCATTTCTCTCAGCTTTCTGTTTATTCAACTTAATTGTGATAGGAAGAGATTGAAAAATAATATGAAAGATATGTAGTATTTGCTCTTTTTCCAAGATAAGTCATCGGTAACAGAATTACATCTTCTGAAATTTACTTAGACTTCAATCTCCTGTAAACTTAAATGTTGATAAATCAGCAATCTCAAGTGAGTAAAACATAAGAACGAGTACCATAAGCAACTGCCTGGTATATTTGTGTTTAATTTTGTCAGTTGAGTTGCAGGAATTTAATCATCAGCGTAAATAAACATGATTATTAAAACAATATTCCATATTACCTATTGGCATAATAGCTATGGTAACGGAATTACGTAATATTTGAACTCAATATTAACTCAATCGTTCATTGGCTATTCTTCGCATATGAATATTTATGAAGGTGCTCCTCTACTAATTAAAATCCTTCCAAAGATAGACTTGCAATTAGTCACCTAATCTTTCTAAACCATCAAAAGGAGAACCTTTAAAGGCACTGTGAAGGACTGACATGCAAAAGCAAGACAGCAAACCGGTGTGATTGAGTGATAGTATGGAAATTGCATTTTATATCTTACATGTACATTATGTGAAAATCATATGGAAAACCTAATTATCTGTCATAAAGCTAAAGCCAGCATTAGTTTTAATGTTTATTTTGTATTAATGTCTGCCAGAATATAAATAAATAAGAAAATTCAAAGAGTTTGCAAATTTTAACAGGAACTCTAATGACAGAATGATAACTAAATGAATGGTAGGTGAATATTCAAACCGACATATACCAACACAAAAAAAAAAACCAAACAAACAAATCAAAACGGTGTTTTATAATAAACTGGGCTCTTTTTAATAAAATCGATGTCGTCTAAAACTGAAACATTCCTCCTTTCTATATATAACCTAATGTAAAGTAAACATACACATTTATTATTCATACTGGATTCTTTGCCTCTTTTTTTTTGCAATAATTAATGACACGTCAGAGCTACTTCACATACGATATATGCATAAAACACATGTTCCAACTTCTCAATCACATTTTAACTTTTTATGAATGATGGTAATTCCGGTACCACAAATTTTGCTAAACAGGAAAAGATATTCAAATAAGTGTTGTCGGAAGTTTTAAGGTACAAGTAAATACCATGGTAGTATTTCCCTTTCAATCAAATGGCCATGGTCATGATGGTAGCCAGTCGAGATTTTAGTTATGCAATAGAATCCAGAGTCAAAAGTTAAACAGCGCCATCTCCTTTATCACACTTTACAGTTCACGCTTTTTAGATTTAGGATGAATTATCTCTACGTTTTTATTTAACCTTCAAAGTTATGTACCCTAAATCCTTCTTTTTAGCTTTTTTTTGGGGTAAAACTTTGCAAAATATACTCAATTCCATTTTTTGTCCTTGAGGAGGTTTTCCAAAAATGGCTTCAATACGATGGCCTAGTGGCTGAATCAGGCCCGTAACTAGGGGGGGGGGGGGGGGTCAGAGGGGTGGGTCAGGGGCTCGAATGACCCCCCCCCCCCCCCCCCTCCCGAGATCCGCTTTAGAAAAAAGATAAATAAAAAAAAGCGAGGGGAGAGATGATGGAAAGGGAAAATAAGGTGATAAAATATCGGTCTTTCCGTCTATTTTAATACATTTTCTTTTTACATTCATTTAATTTTGAATTTTGTACATTATGTCATGTTGCAAAGCGTCATTCAAAAAATTATTCAAATTCCTGTGTTATATCGCCCTCCCCCCCCCCCCCCCCCCCCCCCCCGGTTGGCGAGCTGATATCTGCATGAACAACAACAATAAAGAATCATAAGGCGATAAAAATTATCCAAAGTGACATCAGAAAAGTGATTTTTAGGTTAAAATTTTACAAACATTTCCATACCAACTGGCTTAGATATAGGGGAGGGGCGCACAAGGGGGTCACGTGAAAAGGGAGAGAGGAAGGAAAGTGGAAAATAATGTGAGATAATAGAGTTTCCAGCCGGGTTTCCAGTCAATTTTAACACTTTTTTATTTGCTTTTGTCCTGCAACTTAATAATAAGGCCTAGTCAATATACGTCCTTGGCCATTCATTTTCGGAATTTATTTTTCATTTTGCTATCGATTTTGTCAGAGACTGAAAGAGTTCAAAGAGTTATTCAAAATCGTCACCCGCTCGTTGTAAGGTCTTGTCTATGTGACGAATTTAAATGACAATTTCTTGAAATCGACTTCCCAAAAATGGATATGATGAAATTTTGCAGCAGATTGCCAGGTCGGACGAATTAGTATGAAATCTGACGAAAATGAATGGAGATAGTTTGAAGTTGATTGACCATTGAAACTGTCGAAATTGAAGGGCATTTTGATATTTGATAAGTGTTAGATTGGACAGGAATTCATGACAATAGGAGATGGATTGCTTAAAACACCACAAAGATAACGTGTGAAGATAAGCAGTGATAAGCATGAGAAAACTCAAATGAAATCTGTGGTAATGGAATATAAAAGTGAAATATAGAAACCATACTCAGGCCTCTATCTAGGATTTTTGCCGGGGCGGGGGGGGGGGGGGGGGTTCAACATTGGAAAAAGTGGACCTTTCTGAGGGAGCGAAGTGGCCGAGTAGGGGTGTCGGGTCAGGGGGTGTGCCCCTCCAACTTTGGGCATGAGCGTAGTCAGAATTATTTGACAGGAGGTGGGTCAAATGTGAAGCCCGAACATATACTACCACTGTGTAGGATTCCAAATATTACTGGAAATGAGAGAGGGGTATTATTTTAATGTGTCTGTTCACTTTAAAATGGAAAATTTTCCCGCTCTCAATTTGCAAGGAGTACTCCTGGCGGGCCCGGTCTAGTCATTCAAGCCCCTAAATTATGGCCCTCTAATACAGCCTTTTCAACCGGAGTGCCATGAGAGTATTTTATAAAACATCGACTTCTTGGAAACTATAATCAGAAATAATAAGATGCAGCAATATAACACTTGGGGTGTTTTGGAAACATTTGGGAGATAGTAAAGTGCGTTTTCCGTCGCTCGCTCATTCACAAAACTCTGAAACGAGATAGTTTCAGGCAGCGATCTATATTTCCATAGTATGTTATTGTATAATGTCCATGAATATTCAATTCGGGCACGTCACTGCCTTATCGCCATGGCGCCCAGAAATTAGGGTTACCTTACTTTCTATATTGAAATGAGCAACAACAAATTAAAGTGCATTTTTCTACGCTCGTTTCGCTCGCAAATGTCCATGAATATTTCCATAGAATGTTATTGCAATATTCAGGCATGACGCTGCCATATCGCTATGACATCCGAATACTTGTTAGGTCCACTTTCTATATTGAAATGCGCAACAGCAAAGTAAAGTGCATTTTTCCTCGCTCGCTTCGCTCGCTCGCAAACCTTATAAACGAGATGGTTCATGCAGCGAGGTCCATAAATATTCAATGTTATGACAATTTTCGGCACGTCACTGCCCTATCGCCATTGCGCCCAGATATTAGGGTATACCTTTCTATAAAAGAACAACAGCAAAGTGCCCCCCCCCCCTGTTAAGTTCACCTTCTAAAAACTATTATCTGCAATATTTATACATCGTATGCAATGAATTATAATTCATTTATCCCCCGTATTTGTATCTAAAATTACATCATTTATTACTGTATTTTGCTAATTATGATAAAAACAAACGAAACAAACAAACGTCAATGTAAAGGCGCTGTCACACTCTACCGTATAGAGGCAGCGTATGAGGAACGTATCGAATATTTCGAAAAATTGTTTATACGCACAACTTTTCAGCGTATGAGGTCGATTTTCGGTTAATGACCGTTAGAGTAACGTGAGCCTAGCATACCGTCAGCGTATGAGTAGCGTATGAGTAGCGTACACATACGGTATGTGAGCGTATGTGAGCGTATGTGATGTGATGTGTATTTGAGTTGGACGTATACCGACGTATGAGTAACGTGTATCAGCGTACCTCCGACGTATGAGAAACGTATGCGGAACGTCAGCCTAACGTATGAGGAGCGTACACAGCGGGGGTATAAAAGGTGGCACCCAGATTGCACAACTGGGCGTTGTGGCGTGCGCCTGTAATCCAGCTACCAGTGAAAGTTATAAACTGATTCAGCGGACCCAGGTTCGAGACTGAGTCACGTCTTTCGGATGGTGACGTTAAAGGTCGGTCCCAGACGTAAATAATCATATCTGATTGATACACGTCTGTTAAAACCCAATTACACACACACGCACGTCTCATTCTACGCCTTCTTCTTCTGTGTCTAGCATACTCAACTGCCAACTGTAACAAATCTTGGTAATGTTGCAGCACAGCAACCTCCATCTCTGAACTGCTGGTACAAACTGATACAGATTTGGAAATGTGAGACTTTATATACCCCCATGCGCTGCAAATACGCATGTAATACGCATGCATGGGATAAGTTGGCTGTACGCTCAGAACACGTTAGGCATAAGTTGAGTACGTTAGACTGTCGTTAGAACTACCATCATAACGTTAGCCATTCGTTAGACACACGTCAGACACACGTTCATTATACGCTCCTCTAACGCTAGGTTTCCTGACCCACTCAATTTCAAGGTATGAGAAGCGTACTCGATGTATGAGTAACGTACCTTCAGCGTACCTCTAGCGTGATGAGGAGCGTAAAATTCATACGTCGGCATACGCTGAAAATTTTTGTGCATGTTCAAAAAATGTTTGGCCGTCAGCGTACATTCCAGCGTACCCCTAGCGTGTTTCAGCGTATGTCAGCGTATGCCCAAAAAGTCCATACGTTCCTCATACGCTGCCTCTATACGGTAGAGTGTGACAGCGCCTTAAGCAGGGAGGTGCTTCCAGAAGTAAACAACATTTTTATATGTTCATTTTTATAACACTGGGAGTAAAATGCCTAAAAATTTGTTTACAAACATTTTTATACTTTTGCTTCACTCGGCTTACTCTCTCTTCTAAGGGCTTCTAATAGGCCTGCCTTCTTTTAAAACTATTTCCAGACTGTACGTAAAACAATTAATAAGAAATTGAGTGTAATGAAGTCTTTTGGGGAATTTCAAAATAGTATCTAATAAAATTCTACAAATTCTACAATCTGACTAATGAAAGTTTACATAGTCCTATTACCTCCGGTTTGCCGGGCATTGAACTTGTAGATAGAAATAATCCCATTCGATATGTGTCGAAAATGTATACACTTGCTCGAAAAATGCTATTAATTTGGATTTGGTACAGGTCTGCATGTAATACCCATAGAGTTACATGGGCTTTTGCTAAACAGTCGGGTAACGTCGCGTCGCGTTGGTACAAATTTTCGAACATTTTTCAGGAAGGTGTCTTCAAGGGGACAAATTGAAAAAGAGTCCATCTCAGTATGATTTTCCCCGTTTTGTGTGCCACAAACTGCTTATGTATCTTCATATTTTATCCTGAGGTATTTAACAAGAGTTATAATGTTAAACAATTATAGACAAAAAAAAAACTTTCTTTGTATTCTTTTTCTTGTTTTGTTTTTTTGTTTTGTTGAATGATGAGCGTCCAATCTGTGTGCGGATGTAGCTCTATTTCTAAATCTTTATCCTTCTATCATATCTTTGTCTTTTCTCATCTGATTTTGTTTGCTTTATATTAACTATGATAATTTTTTAGTACAAAATCCCCCCCGCAAAAAAGCCTTTTCTCCTTCATTTCTTTAAATTTTGTTTGTTTTATCCAGTAGAGCTAAGTGATATACATAGAAATTCTACACAGGATTTTGGAACACTGTCTCAAACATTAATTATGATGATTTCTGCATTTTTTTTAATCCTATAATTTTTTTCTTTCCACCTTTCCTTTCATTATGTTATTCTTTGATCCCTTGTATCATCTTGTCTTCCCTCTTTCCCAATGATACTTTTTTTTTTTTTTTGCTTTCCATCTTTACTTTCGTTATGTTATTCTGTGATTCCCAGACATGCCAACTAGTACGGATTCCTCACCCAGTTTCGCTCCTATTACACTTGATAAGGGGGTACCAACATCTATGGATGTCTGGAATTAATTTGGAACACAACATTACCATAATGCATCGCACCTGTCTACTCGAACAACCTTTTGTTATCCACTGGCATTAACTATTTATGGCTATGGGTTACAAGAACTGTTCTAAATTTTTGCCTGTGATACACAATGCCATACCCCCTTATCAACCGTAAAAGGTGAGGAATACGATTTTAGGTTGGCAGCACTGGATTCCTTTTATCTGTTCTTCCATCTTTTATATTACTCTTTATATTCATCCATCTATCATTCCTTAGTCTATCTTTCGTAGTGTTATTCTTTTTTGTCCCCGCCGAACGAAGTTCGCGAGGGGACTATGAAACGAACTCCGTTCGTGTGTGCGTGTGTGTGTCCGTCCGTCCCATATGTGCTCAAAAAGTTAGAAAATGCTATACTTCTTCGTCATTTCTTGGCCGATTTTGATTCTGATTGTTTTATCTGATAGGGCTGAGTGGGGGCTTCCTAACTTCTACACAAAATCATGAAATTCATCAATTATGCAAATTTATGCAAATTTATTCAAAATCGACGAAAAATGCTACTTCTCTATTTCACACCGTATTTTGAATCTGATTGTTTTATCTGATAGGGCTGGGTAGGGGCTGTCAAACCTCTACACAGAATTTTGAAATTCATTAATTATGCAAATTTATTGTAATTTATTCAAAATCAACAGAAAATGCATTTATAATCATAAAACATTAATTTGATAATTCATTTCTCACATTTATCTTCAAGGTTCTATCAGAAATTACATAAATTAACAGCCATTCCACAGATCTACACTTCTGGCGGGGACATAATTACGCAACGCGTAATTACTAATTCAGTTGTTTTTAATCCTTTTATTAATTTTTTCTTTCCACCTTTCCTTTCATTACGTTATTCTTTTATTGCTTTTATCATTTTGTTTTCCATCTTTCATAATGTTACTGTTTATATTTATTCTTTTTATCCTCTTTTTTATTGCTTTCCATCTTCACTTTGTTCTTTGTTCCCTTTTATCATCTTCTCTTCCACCTTTCTTCATGTTTATATTTATCTTTTTATCATTTTTCTCTCTATCTCTCGCTTTGTCATTTCTTGCTTTTATCCTTCTATCAATTATCTTTCCATCCTTCCTCTCGTTATGATATTCTTTGTTTCCTGTTATCATTTTCTCCCCCACCTTCCTCACGTTAATCTTTATCCTTCTATCATTTCTCTCCCTGTCTTTCTTTATATAAGTTAAACTTTTTTTATCCTATATATCATTTCTCTCTCTATCTTTCATATTATTCTTTTTAAAATCATTTTCTGCTTTCCATCTTTACTTACTTTCCTTAAAACATTCTTTGCTTTTATCCTATCATTTTCTTTCGTTATGTTATTCCTTTATTCAAATTATCATCTTCTCTTCTATCTTTCCTTATGTTACTCTTAATATCTTTATCCTTCTATCATTTATGTCTCTATCTTTCTTTATGTTATTCTTTGTTTTTATCCACTTATTTTTACTTTCCAAGTTTCCTTTTGTTGTATTCTTTGTTTCCTTTCATCATATTTTCTTCCATCCTTCCTACCCTTCTATTCTCTCTTTATAGTTCATGTTTTTCTTTGCATTATCCTTCTATTGTTTTTCTTTATTCCCTTGTTTGTCGTTTGTAGCTTGAAAACGGGAAAAATCATACTGAGATGGACTCTTTTTCAATTTGTCCCCTTGAAGACACCTTCCTGAAAAATGTTCGAAAATTTCTACCAACGCGACGCGACGTTACCCGACTGTTTAGCAAAAGCCGTTACATGTAATTCTATGGTATTACCCCACCCGTGAATCAATGAATCCCTCCATGGACCTGTTCGTGTATACTTGTGCGGGTGCGCTACATACTGTACCCGGGTACTGGCATTATGGCCGAGCGCTTTATACGCTATGCACACCATGATGCACACGTACGTACACACGTACCGGCGGCGGCCAAACTGCTCTGACGTGACATGACCCCCGTACTACTTAGGATGGTTGACTGCTAGTAGTTCTACCAACATGACCAACATGGCGACTTACATGATCCGACTGGAATGTCCACCATGATATCTTATTCTGGACGATAATTTGCATCAATAGAAACATAGAAGTGCTGTCTGAACTACCGGCTAGTGCCTGAGGGCCGGTAAGAGTCATGCAAGCCCGCAAACGTTACATTTTAGTACTCTTTACAGGGTTGTTACTCCTGCTGCTTTATTATGGAGGATTGCACATGCTACACGGGCCGCAAAGGCAACAAGCCAACCTGGCTGCCCGTCTGCGATCAATCGAAGACCAGTCAGAAACGAACTACGAGCGTGATGGCCAGACATCAAGCTTACATGTCAGTTCTGCACAGATATCACAAGGCAAGGACCAGAAGTGCCGGATGGAGACATGTTTTGATTTTTCAAAATGTAAAGAAGGCTTTAAAGTGTATATTTATCCAGTATCTTATCAAAAACCTAGCCAGTTGTACAGTGACATTTTAACTTCCATCCGTGAGTCAAGATACTTCACAACCAATGCCGACGAAGCATGTGTGTTTGTGACGTCAATAGACACCCTTGACAGGGACAAATTGTCATCCACTTATGTCAAAAACATAGAAAGCAGTATATCAAAACTAAGCCATTGGAATAATGGGAAAAACCACCTGATTTTTAATCTGTATTCGGGGACCTGGCCCGACTACTCGGAAGATTTGGGGTTTAATATAGGAGAAGCAATGCTGGCAAAAGCAAGTTTCTCAGAACAGTACTTCAGGTCTCACTTTGACATATCACTGCCACTGTTTGCCAAAACTCACCCTCAAAAAGGAGGCAATTCAGGAGACCTCCAGGGAAATCATTTTCCAGTACAAAGGAAATATTTATTAGCATTTAAAGGAAAGCGTTATTTATTTGGAATAGGATCAGATACAAGGAACGCTCTCTATCACTTACACAATGGAGTGGATATAATACTACTCACAACATGTAAACATGGGAAAAACTGGCAGAAGCATAAAGATGTACGCTGTGACCATGATAATGCCGAGTTTGACAAGTAAGTATCATCTGATTTTCTTACAAATCTGTAAAAAATATCCAAATCTTAGTTCAGGACAAGGCCAGGGGCAGTATGCTATTAAAGATTCATTTTATCTCAGATAAAATCTGAGAATTTAAGTCAGTGAAATAAAATACCCTTAAAATATTTTTAAGGGTATTTGAGAAATGAGAATACATATTCAAGTTAAGTAAACTTGTTTTAAATTTGATTACATGAAGATGAGTTGTTTAGAGTATAAAGATGAGTGGTATTACACTGAATTTCCTCATTATTCACCTGTACATATATATATATGATGTTTGCACAATTTTCCTAATGTCAACAATGTATTGACAGAACATACAATTTCAAGGAAATTATCCTTTTGTAGTGATTTTCCTTCCAGGATCTCTGCGCGCAGTATTACATGTAAGTCTGATTGCTTTTAGATAAAGAAGTGATACATGTACATTAAGAATTTCACCAGATAAAAGCCTGTAGAATGTGCAACCTGCCGTAATAATCCTATCCAAAAATTAAATATGGTAAAATTAGAACGTCACTTACCAACACGTTGCCTTGGGTCTACTCCTGAATTTGATATGAAGTTTCTGCACTCTCGTATTGAAAAAGCTGAATTTTGGAGTTTGAAAGTTGTCTGCCGTAACTAATCTGAGCTACATGTACATGTAGCTGTTGGTTGTATCCACAGACAAATTACATTTTTACATATTTTGCTGCCCTCTTGTGCCCGGTGTAGAAGATTACATTTGGGGGTTCCGTGGTATTAGCCGCCATTTGTAAATCTATCATTTAGACAATTTTTTGTATGTAATTCAATAATTTACCTTGTCAAACAATTATTCATATAAAAATGTCATATAATAAGTACAAAAGTACAGGTATTTATGAATAATAATTTTCATGTGTTTTATTTGTAAATGATGATTTAACAATATCCATTATTTATATCTATCTTGCTTTCAAGTAGTTGAGCCTACATGTATGATTTCACAATATTCATTTATGTGGGGGGGAGGATTTCCTTATCACAATTTTTTTTTAAATACATGTAAATACTAATTGTCACAATATCCAATATCTTTGCTTGATACTCTATCCCTTAAAGGGGATCGGTAAACTTGTGGAGGTTTGATTTAATAAATTGTTGACCTGTGATATCTGTCTTGTATGATGCTCAGAAGGATAGATAGCCAGGTGTAGAAAGGTTTTCAAATATATTTAATATACATTGTTACTATTAAGAAAAAGTGTGATAAGCTTAAATGATAAATCAACAGTAAATTGCTCATACACATTAAACAAGAGCATTATAAATACATGTACATGTATTTATTTATTTATTTATTTCTGATATTTAGACAGGATGACTCATTATCACCAATATTGGTGGTCTTCCATGAGGCCCTGATAGCAATAATAAGTAATAATAATAGCCAACAAAATCATGATAATTAACATTTTTTTAAACGAAAATGTTGAAATTATTGCACATTTCTATCATCTTTAAACATAATGTATAGATGGTGATAGTTTCTAAAAATCCATTGAAAAATAACCATGTATGTATTAGTTATTTTTAAATGGCATAAATATAGTTTTGAAAGTACATATATCTACACAAACTATAAAGACTACTTTAGCTCAGTATACATGTAGAAACCAATTTATATTTACAAAACATAGGATAGTATACTTATTCAAATATTACACAATGATTGCTTGTAATATAGTATAGCAGTCGAATATACAGTGTCTCTTATAAAACAGTAAAATACAAATATATTATCATTGATAATTAATGATATGAAATAATTAACAAAAATGTATAAACAACAATAATGTATAAATAACAAAAATGTATAAATAACAAAATCCAGACAAATATCATGCTTACATGTAGTTGCAACAATAGTTTATTTACAGATCCACAAATATTTCAGCCTCTCCCTCTCCCTCTCCCTTTATTAAATGGAAAAACATAAAAAATGACATACAGTATATGTTTAAAAATATAACTTCACAAATGGCGCCTCATAGCGACAAGGGTCGGCAGTATATTTTCTCTGTCCGACTTTCCTATCACGGCCACCATACCACCGACAATGCTCCGACAATGCTCCGACAATGCTCCGACAGTAGAGGTGACTTCACTTTGGAAGGTGGTAAGATGTGTCTTTTTATCATTAAGTTTGAAAAATTAATGATTTTATCAGCTAGACCTAGCTTCAATACCTAGTCACCCCTCTGGAGTAAATAATTTACTTCATGGTGAGGTAAAAAAGCATGAGTTAGGTGAAACTTAATTTCAACGTACCCGTAATGGAAGAGGAGTACGAGGTTATAATCATAACCTACATGTACTACATTGGATGAGTGGTGTACATCATGCACTGTAAACATAATAGTCATGAATTGAGAAAGAACTTATGCCTCATTAATTTACCTTCTCCCATATATTCTTGTTTATGCGAGCTTGCTGAACAAAAGGCAAAAACAGTACATGTATCTTCTGGTTACTCCTCAACATTCCATCAGGAACCACCGAGGGGGATGAGCGAGTGTGCAATGTTACTTAATTAGTCCTTATTACTGGAGTCTTGGTTGCGGAAGAAATTGGTTGCTTGAAGTTTGAATGTGTTTCATTTTGACGTACATGAGTAGTGCCAGGTTTTAATGAAAGTCCTGTTAAAGACCGCCCTAAATGTACAAGATTGTGGTATAAAAACTGCTTTTTTATGTTACTTCATTTTCATTAAGGGTGAGTGCTCTTGTACTTGCACATAAAGGAACAATAGCCTGTGCTACCATGATTCTGACAAACATAATTATGTACAGCCTGTAATTGCGACATGAGCATTATGATCAGTAATGAGATATTTAATAGTGGAAAGCTGTAAAAGAATGTTTGAAAATGTGTACATGTACATTACAAGCACATAAACAGCCTGTATACTTGACTATTGTTTGTTTCTTCTTTGGTGCAAAGAAAAAAATTGTCACATCTTGTTTTTAGTAATTGCCAATTAGTAAGCCCTACAATGTTGAATGTTAGATAATTCTGTAGCTGAGTTAGCAGTGGTGAATCAGAATGCTTTTCATTGTCATTGTATTACTGTTTTCTACAAACAATTTCTACATACATGTCATGGACCATTGCGATACATGTACATTGTACACGAGTAAGTGGTTTCATATTTGTCACAAGATTCTGTGCTTCATATGAAATCTAATGTTTATTGAGAAAGAAGAGTACATGTTCATGTAAAAAAGGAACGCTTGCTACATGTATTATCAAAAAGTTTTGAACTTGTACCAATACAGTAGTTGAATTTGAATTTGAAGTTTTATTGTGAATATGATAAACTTCTGTGCCAGTACAAAATCAGGAACTGGTGTGCATTGCCTTCCACACAAAGCTGTTCTTACTTGTACAGTATTTTGGCCCTTCTGTAATGAGGTAAATCTGGTCATTGTATGGTGAACAATAAAGCTTAAGATTTATTAAATCAGATGAATGTGTAGCATACATGTAATGATACATTGTACTGGTTAAGCAAATTATAAACTTGCCATATACATGTTGCTTTTGTATGTAAAGCAATCTCCATTTCAGAAATTGTTTCTATAGGAGACTTGGTTCCATTGTGACGACTATAGCATGGTTAAATACAATACAATGTAGCTGTTTGTCTGACCCAGACCATGTAACCCTAAGCAAAGTCTGAATTGTGAAAAGGTATCACATGTGATTTATCATTAGTTCCATTCCTCAGGCTGTGCTTTTAATGGTCAAGCTCATGGAAAGCAGCAGGGTATGTGGTCATTGAGGTCAGATTGGACTAGAAGTCAGTGTTTGTGTTCCCACCACAATGTCTAGATGTTCTTTAGTAGTAATATATGTACATGCAGTTGCAGTCTTTGAGATGTACATGTATACACGAAGGCCTGTATTATTCATTTTACTCTAAATAGTACTATTGGCCTACATGTACATGTATGCAAGAACAAGAAAGCTTCACTTTAACTGCCAAGCAACAAAAAAAAACACCTGCCATGCCAACCACCTTTTACCAAGAACACCGTTTCTAAAAATATGCCAACCTGTTCAGTTACATGTATATTAATTATCTTGTAACAAGAATGTTTTTCCTTGCAGAATAAGATTTTCCCCATAAACGTTCCTTTTTATATCGACATTGTGTAATCATTTACAAACAGAAACCAAACTACATATGATTAATGTGATCATGTCATCACCATCTTTGTTTGGTTTTGGTATGGATGCATGTGCATTTAACCGTATAAATATTGGGTGCGTTTAAAGGTACTGAAAGTGCAGGTGTACAATGTAATTCTGTAGATGTAGATGTAGTTTCTTGTATTCTCCAATGTGGGTTGGTTTTCTCGGCTACATACATGTACATGTACATGTACGTGTACACTGTATATCAATCTTGCCCTGACTGCATTGAATCTGTCACAGTAGAGTATGAGCAAGGATGTATGTAGTCTAGTTCTGGACTCTTTTTATTAATTTTTTTATTTGCCGACTATACGCGATAAGCCGAGTGATGGCACGATCCCGAGAACCTGTTGGCCCCCCCCCCCCCTCCCAAAAGAGTCCAGTGCAATTGCTCCACGCTGACGTCAGGGGTCCAAAGTTCACTAGCGCTTTAGCTGGGGAGGTGCGGCCAATTTTAATTGCTCTCCCTGAAAAATCTCGGGGAAAGTCGTCAGCGTGAAGCAATTGCACTGGACTCTTTTTTTTCGGGGCCAACAGGTTCTCAAGATCGCGTCATCACTCGGCTTATCGCGTATAGTCGGCGAATAAAAAAAATCGATAAAAAGAGTCCAGAACTAGACTAGGATGTATGGTGTATAGGCCTGCTTTACATGTATATGAATGAAGATGATCCCAGCATACTTTGTCAGTGTGGAATCTGTCAAAAAGTGATGATATTCTCTTGATGTAAATCACATCAAGTAGGTTCCAGGCAAGCTTGCTAAGTAGTACATGTACCTCTTTGATCACATTCCTTCAATAATCATTCTAACACTATGAACACGATGACAAAGAAAGCGGACAAAATATACAGCTCCTCATTGTACCCTCCACAATTGTTCTGGTAGACAAAAGAACATCCCTTCATTGCTATTATATAAGTAGAACAGGTGAATATGCATGTGACACCTGTTCTACATACTTTTACGTAATAGCAGTGAAGGGATGTTCTATTGTCTACCAGAGCAAGTGTGGAAGGTACAATGAGGAGCTGTATATTTTGTCCACTTCTTTGTTTGCCATGTTCATAGTGTAACAAGCCTGTAACATTAAGAGATTTATAAGCAATCTTACAATTTATATCAATCGTAAGTCTATGGCAAGCAATGCACTGAGGAGCTACAATTGATCGTAAGGTTGATGTATCTCTTTATCTTACAGGCCCCGGGATTATAGCTATATGTAGGACTCGAGAACAACTGTATTTCTGAAAAGAGATGAGATTTAAGGAGGAAGTCAGGAAGTTGTAATTGAGCTTCATGGAAGAATGATTAAAACATAGGAGGGAGGAAGAAGCCAAAGAAATGAAGGATGGAGGGAGAAAGAAGGAAGGTGGTAGGGAGGGAGTAGTGCTGTAGTGTAGTTGGAACCAGAATGGGTTTCAAACTCGCCAGACTGAAGGTTTTGAGCTGGGCCGGATATGAACCAGACTAAATCTCAAATGGGGTCAACTCAGTAAGAGAGGTCCAGTAGGAAAGAAATGTGAAATACATGTAGCTTACATTCTGTCATGTTTAATCACCCAGAAAGTGTATTTTCACTATTCACATACGATGTTTATCTCTGTCAATTCTGTGGATGTGTACATTGTACTACATGGCTATTGATATGTGTTATAAAGTCCTCTTAAAGGAAAAGAATTGGTGTCAAAATTTTGATGATAGGTTGAATTATGTTCCTTAAGGAGTTACCGGACCGGTCCAGAACTCTGTAAGGATTCAGAGAAGTTAACGAGCCATACTGGCACATGGGTGGTGCTACAGTACCATGAGGGCTCGGGAGGGAGGGAGAGGAAGAGAGAGAGAGATGGGGGGGGGGGGGGAGGGGGTACGTAGTGCCAGTTCCTTCTGGGAATGTTCAGTAATACATGTACAGTATGCTCTTCCTTGATGATGGACAAAATGTATTTTTGAGGCTTTATACCTACGCCTAAAATATGCAAATTTTAACCATTTACATACATGTACATGCATGAGTCATGCTTGTAGTAATTTTTCAATAAATGTCAAGCTTTTTACCAGACCTGTACAGTATGAAAGCTGGCTGAGAAGAACCTCTGTTCTAGAACCTGTATCCTCCTATCAAATCAGTGTCAAGAATTCTTTATGCTGTTCTACTGTTGTATTTGTTTTTAGAAAATCTTCAATCTTCAATCTTCTTTTTTTTCAAAGAATTTCTTTATCAGATTAGTTCAGAATTTGTTTTTATTTTAGCTCTTTCCAGTGCAATGACAGTTGACCTTATTTGAAAAAAAAAGATCTACATGTACACATAAAGTGAGATTTCCCTTTGAAATTTTTCAGTTTCTTTTTCCAAAGCGCTTTTGGTCATACGTGTAAGCAACAGGTCAAGCCGACAAGCTTAATTGAGAGTCTCAGCTGTACTTGTACATTTGTATTGCATACATGTCTGTTATCCAGTGAGTGTAGGACAAGAGGCTTGGTAGAACATGAATTGAGGTTGTAAATCTCTTCATCAATATGATTATTGATGGGCAAGAGGTACATGTAAATGTTCATGTCCATGTAGGTGTATGTGAGACACAGTAGAGTTATCAATATTCATCAAGGAATACATTCTATCCCCTGAAATGAAATCTCCAATATGAAGATGCAGTGAAGAGGAACAACTGGCAGAGATAAAATGAGTGACTGTGACAGAATGAAAGAGAAAAAGAAAGAGAAGAGAGAGTATGGTGGGGGTGAAATTAAATATTATACATGTACATATACATGTACATGTACATGTAGGTCAAATGAAAGGGGGGATACATGTATATGTACCTGTATTGCAATGCTGGAAAAGAGAAAAGAATATAAAGGAGAAGGAAAGATTGCCTCTTGGTGACTCAGAATACTATCTCCTAGGAGTTCATGCAAATGATCAAACTTCCAATTCTATCTTGATCTCTGTCATCTAGACAGGTAGAGTGGTGCTGGAAAATTTGAAGTGGGGTCAGTGTTGCAGGTGGGCCTGAAGAAGCTGAATTATGGTTTGCTGGAGGGCTCGTAGGCTGGATATGGATGACTGCATGATATACGTGTAGATATAGGTGTAATATAGCCAGGGGTGAATGAGGGAAGTAGGGAACCATTTTGGATGTCATTGATTGAACCATGAATTTTGAGCATGCATGATGCATTACTGTAGCCTACTTGGATGTCTGACATTCTCTTATTACATGAGGCTAGCTGTAGCAGACCCTAAATTCATGTAAAAAAGGTAAAAGAATATCATTGTGTATGAGAATGTCATAAAGAAACTAGTTTGGGGGAGATCAAGATACCCCTGTTCAGACTACCTATACAGGAAGAGAATTGTATACGTTAAGTACATGTACCTTACTGTCACCAGTTGTGGAGGGATTCAAAAGTTTTGGGTTAATGATTTTCAGAAAATACCATACATGCATTTGTTGAGGAATCACCCACCATTCGATGCCAAAAATGCTTGTGAATAAAATCCACCTAAAACATTGCATCTTGCTTCTGCGGCACATTGCATCAGTGGTGATGCACCCTTCGCAGATGATATTGTGACGGAAGGATTGATCCACAATGTAGGACCAATCGCTAGGTGGTAAAAATATTCACTTACCACATAGCGCGCTACAAAACCATACAGAGTTAGTTATCTGGCTATTGCATTGTCTTTGCAGGATTGTGCAAACGCACTTTGTAATGCGCTTGTAGGGCTGCCTACGTCATGATTTTTGTGTTATAGGAATGGTGCATCACGACTTGAGCACAACTTTCTTGGTAAGACAGCCAACTTTGAACGAAGATAACTAAGTAACCTACATTTATGGTACTTACATGTACATGTACAAGTACATGTAAAGCTCCGTTGCAAATCAATAAACAGAAAATATGGTAAAGATTAAAGGGCAATCCAACCTTGGTAATAAGATGATTTGTGTGAAAGCTGAAAAAATAAGAAAAATAGGATGGTGAAAGTTTGAAAGAAATCGGACAATGACTATTAAAGAAAGTTATGGATGTTTGAAAAATGAGATCACTACATCTATGCGAATCTCAAATTGGCAATTTGGTGAGTCGATTGTGACATTTTTGTGGACAACTCTCCCGTTGGTCGTTTCCCGTTTGTCGTACACAAAAATATCATTAATTTGCAGTTTTCTTAAGGAGCTTTTACCCTCGGGGCAATACTCAAAATATATTGGAGATAGCATATTGTTATAGGTCCTCATGAAAGAAAAAAATCGTACTGAGTAATACATTTTGTCCACAGCTAATGTACATGTACATGTACATCACAGTGACATTACCTATTCGGCCAATTTGAAATTCCCATGTGTTGTATAGTGATTACAACTTTCAAAACTTCATAACTTTCTTATTGCTTGTCCGATTTCGTTCAAACTTTCACCAATCTGCTTCTCTGATTTTTCCTCTTTCTTTCAAATCAACTTGCTACATGTATTAAGGTTTGATTTCCCTTTAAATAAGAGGAAATAAAGAGGAATTTCTTGTTTTACCCAAATTTTTTTTTAGATAATTCTCTTTGGAAACGTACTTTTACTGCCGTCATTCTTTGCGCATGGTTGTTCCTTATTGTATCCCCCGAACTACTGTAGTGTTCGGGGATACTATGGATTTGGCATCGTCGCGTCCGCGTCCGCCGCAGAGATTTTCTTGTGAGCGCTCTACTGGCTGCAGTTTTTGTCGGATCACCTTCAAATTTCACATGGAGGTGCATTATGGTTAGATGAAGAAGCCTATTGTTTTTGGTGTGGGCGGAGTCGACATTGTTGCCATGGTAACCATATTTTTTAAAGAAATGGTAAAGATTTTCTTGTGAGCACTCTACCGGCTGCAGTTCTTGTCGGATCACCTTCCAATTTCACATGGAGGTGCATTATGGTAAGATGAAGAAGCCTATTGTTTTTGGCATGGGCGGAGTTGACATTGTTGCCATGGTAAACATATATTTTAAAGAAATGGTAAAGATTTTCTTTTGAGCGCTCTACCGGCTGCAGTTTTTGTCACATCACCTTCAAATATCGCATGGAGGTGCATTATGGTAAGATGAAGACGGTTTTTGGTGTGGGTGTGGGCGGAGTTGACATTGTTGCCATGGTAACCATATATTTTAAAGAAATGGTAAAGATTTTATTTTGAGCGCTCTACCGGCTGCAGTTTTTGTCACATCACCTTCAAATATCGCATGGAGGTGCATTATGGTAGATGAAGACGGTTTTTGGTCTGGGTGTGGGTGGAGTTGACATTGTTGCCATGGTAACCATATATTTTAAAGAAATGGTAAAGATTTTCTTTCGGGCGCTCTACCGGCTGCAGTTTTTGTCAGATCACCTTCAAATTTCACATGGAGGTGCATTATGGTTAGATGAAGAAGCCTATTGTTTTTGGTGTGGGCGGAGTCGACATTGTTGCCATGGTAACCATATTTCTTAAAGAAATAGTAAAGACTTTCTTGTGAGCGCTCTACCAGCTGCAGTTTTTGTTGGATCACCTTCAGATATCGCATGGAGGTGCATTATGGTAAGATGAAGACAGTTTTTGGTGTGGGTGGAGTCATCGCTGCCATGGTAACCATATTTTTTAAAGAAATGGTAAAGACTTTCTTGTGAGTGCTCTACCGGGTGCAGTGTTTGTAGGATCAGCTTCAAATTTCACATGGAGGTGCATTATGGTAAGATAAAGACGCCTATGGTTTTTGGTGTGGGTGGAGTCATCGTTGCCATGGTAACCATATTTCTTAAAGAAATAGTAAAGACTTTCTTGTGAGCGCTCTACCGGCTGCAGTTTTTGTTGGATCACCTTCAATTTCAAAACAACTAAAAAATGACAAAAGTACAAAAAGGTCATTTTGTCAGCAGTGATACCCGAGGGCCGAGGTTCCAAATTGCCACTTTATCCATTTTAGTCACAACATTGATTCAAATGGGGGGGGGGGGGGGTGGGTGACGGGTTTGGGGGATACATGTACTCGGACTGGTCCCCCCTCCGAGTGCTCTAGTTTATTTTGGTAGAATATCTTCTAGCCAAACGCATCCATTTATTATGCACCGGAGAGACTCAGGCAGTTGACAGGTTGTTGCAGCAATAAAATTGTGTTACATGGGTCTGCCACGACTGCTGGTGACAGAACGGTAAGGAAATTTTCATAGTTTTTAACGTCATATACATGTAAGAAACTCGATAAAGAATCAGCATCCCCTGTAGTCTGAACATGGTATAACTGGGCGGGGCCTATTGTGTATGCGCACTGATGTGACCTATCAGCTGTAATATGTATGCTCCATCGCTGTCCTTGACATAACCTGATACAAAACATATGGTGTCAGCTGACTTCCCCAAAACATGTTTGTTTAAATACGATGTTGTAGTCTGTACGCTTCTTTCCCTAATCATAAAAAGTCTCATATACATGTAACTTTCTTGTAGTTGGAACAGGCTAATAGTGCCCGCTTTAATACTTCATGGGCATTGCTCGAGGGTACAACATTACCACTGGTTTATCATATCATGGATTGCTTAATATGGATAAGCCTTTCCTAGTCAAATATATACATTTTTTATTCGGTTCACACAGGCAATGGCCCCTGATTCTTCAATGAGTGTTCTGTCAAAGTAGCCCTGTCTCTATATCATACCAGGTGTCCTGACATAGGAGAATCAAATGAGAAAAATAATAAATAACGTATCAAATATGACCACCATCAACATCATCATTTTTATTATCATCATAATTTTTATTATGATTATTATTTTACTATTTGATGTATATTAATAGCATGGAGCAATGTTAAAAATACTGTGTACATGTACTTTCATACGTAGCTCTGATTTTAAAGTATTTTGATATGTTTTTTATTTTGTTGTGGTTGTTTTTTTACAACGCTCATTTTGGGAGTTTTCCAGACCTCAATCGCTCACCGCTCACATGTATTTCTGTTTTTTCACTGGCTTGGAGTTTATTCAAAGCAGGTTTAGTAATCAAGTTGCTCACAGTATCGTCAGTGAAGCGTATCCCTGTTCAGGCTTCAGCTCACATCAGTTAGATGATTTCACATTGCTCTCCAGGTCAGGTATAGAACAAGTGTAGGCATTCAGGTGTTTTCTGAAAAATCTGGGTCTGCATGTATGTACATGTATGATGTAGAATTGGAAACCTTCAATTTAAACTTGCAGTAAAGTACATTGTGAATGAAAGTAAAGGCCATCAAATTAATGCCCCTATCGCTGCTTTCAGGCGAGAGCTAGTAGAGACTGCATTTGGTTGTAATGTTACCATGTAGTAAAGAGGTACATGTACATGTACATGTAGCTGACAAAGTCTGTGGCAAATGAACAATGTTGGCCATTGCTAAAAATGTCAAATTGATAATGTACATGAAGGCCCTGATGTCTAGTTTACGTTTGGCCTGCGATTGGTCTACGAAGCCCGTATCCTGCCTGTATTCCTGTTTCCCTGCGGCCTCCGCGTGGGGGGAGGGGGCGGCCGTGAGATTTTCGTACGGATTCAGTACATACATGTACATGTACATGTAACATACCGGTACTACACTTATGGCCCAGTCACAATGTCGGCGATCTGTCGGGGATTAGTTTTGGCCGGGGGTCGTCGTAGAAAATAAAGAATCCTTGAACAATCCTAGCAATAATCCTAATAAAAGTGGAGCAGTCACATTGTCTGAGATTTTTTCAAGGATTTTGACCCGGTTTTGTCGAAAAATCGTGGGATTAGCCTCCGATCGCCTCTGATTGCATCGGAGGGGATCGGAGACGATATCTGCGAGCGTCTTTTCTTTAAATTTTTTTCCCCCTGGGTATATGTGGGGGAAAAGGAGGGTTTCTTGACCTCGGTCATCTGTATTTCTCCCTGTACACTACGATTCCACCGTACGATTCGTCGGAGACGATCACAGAAAGCGTACGAATCGTCGCAGGGCGCCTCCGATTCAGTCGGAGGGCGCCGGAGACTACTCGCAGACATTGAATCTCAACCTGAATTTCCAATCCCACACAGAATCTTGCGACTAGTCTCAGATTATTCGGAGGACGCCTCCGATTAATCGGAGGGCATCGTAGGCAGTGTTATAGCTAGGAACTTTTTAGTGGTGGTTCAAATTTCACTGACTGACAAGCAACAAGTCATTCTAGCGAACGGAGCCTCGCAATTAGCAGCTTCCGGTATACGCTACGTAAAACATATCTATTTGTATGTGCAAATTACGAACAGTAGTACAGTATAGTGCGTAACAAAAGACAACGAAACTCGGCAAATCTTTAAGAAATAATCATTTATTGTCAAATAGAAAGCATGATTCTTGTACGATTGCAAATAAAACAAGAATAAAGATGGAAATATGAATGTAAGTACCACGTTTCTTCACAAACAGTTACGTTTAATGCTGTTCTTATGTGAAATTAGTGCCGGTCGGAAGCAGTGTTTTTCACCCGGAGTGGTGGACGGAAATCCCCCGTGCTGGTCGGGCCCGTCCACCGCCGACCACCGTAGCTATAACACTGATCGTAGGTCATCGGAGATTATGTCTGGGATGCCCAAAATGGGTGAAAAATCTTGCGAGCAATCTTAAAATTTTAAGTTCAAAGTTGGGGACCGCGACGGGTGTGGCGATGCCTAAAAAATCTGCGACAAGCCGCAGGCGTCCGGAGAGCGCCTCCGACGGGTGCAAAATCGTGAGATCTGTCTCAAGATTTTGTTAAAATTTCCCGGGTTTTACCCATCGCCGACGCATCGCAACTGATTTGTGACTGGCCCATTATGTACACACAAGTATATTTCATAGGCCTACAAATCATGTGCTTATCAAGATACAAGCACTTGTGAGAGTTACAAACAGGAAGGTTAGGTGGGCAGAAATAAACTGGGGAAGTCTCAATGGTTTGCTACTACATTCATAAACCATATCGCCAGGTTGATAGTGTACAAATGTGCACTATGTCATTATGTACAGTTCATGGAGTGTTCAGTTTTATTTGTGGTTTTATGATCCAGTGAATAATTTTTGTGTGTAAATGTGATTCTAATTGTAAATTGCCATTTGGTCCAATTCCATTTGGTCCAAATACAGAAAGCAGAAAATTTATATGTAAATATTAACCATTTGAATACAAATAATCTTTTACTCTATAGTATCCAAATTACTGCTCTTTTTTTTCTGGGTGTGGGAGGGCTGATTGGTCCCCTGTGACATTCTTTTCCCTCAAATCAGGTCATAACTTGTAATTTAAGAAAAATAGATTACCGGTATTAATATTTGCATGCCAAACAATGCTTTTAATTGTTTGTAGAATCTGTTTTGAAAAATTAAATGAAAAGTCAGGGAATCTAATTCTATACCTCCTTTTGACATCCAGTGCATTAGATTTAAATGTTGGTAATAGGATTTTAAAGAGTTAATTTTAAATAATGATGTCCCATTAGATTGCTGCTGTTGCTGCTGCTGCACAATTGAACATTGGCATTCGGAAGGTGTGAGAATGTAATGTAAATTGCAATTGCAATATCTTACTGTACCACTACCTCAAGTTACCTACATGTACATGTATTTCAGAATAAATTTTATAATTTATTTTATTTTATGCGCATCGGGATAGTTAACTAGATAGATGGCGCAATATAAGTGCGTTGTATTATTATTATTATTTTGGTGGTATGATTTTAAATGATTCAGTTACGTTTACAATTTAGGGTACTGTACTGTAGTCCCATGAGCATAAAATGCTAACCTGTACATACATGTATGGAGAAAATGAAGAGGAAATGTACTGTACTGTACATCATGTAGCTGTAAACTAGTACTACATGTATCAGTCACTGCAAAGATAAGTATATACCAGTGTAACACTCTTAGATGTAGTCATTTGTATCTATCGTAGCGTGGATGATGGCAAGTGTTAACTATTAAAGCTCATGACATGACGAAGGAGAGTCCATTCACAATGTGGCAATATAAATGTATAAAACAAACATTTATTGTAGAATATAAACATCGGGGAAGTAGATGATGATAAAGTATCACAGTTGAACAAATACTATACAAAAAGGCTTGGTATGAAGACTTGGTAGTCCTCTATCAAGGCCTGCACGGGCAGGAGCACAGCATGAAGGAAGAAGTCTGAAGACATAAAAGGACCCAGAGAATGTAATTTCTGAACTATTTATACTATGAGGGGAAGTCACTGACATCCAGGAGTGTGAGAATAAGACATCTCTGTAAAGATCTATTGCAACTAATTCTATAGAGGGATTACTCATTAAGACCTTTAATGACCAACTAATACAAAGGAAAGGTTATGCTGGTAGGTTTTATTCAGCTAGATCAAACCAACAAAGGACAGGTTATGCTGGTAGGTTTTATTCAGCTAGATCGAACCAAGAGGGGTTATTGTTCTGAGGTGTGCTTAAGCCAATTAATCACAATGAAGGATTATTCTTGGGAATCAATTCCTTTGTATAAATAACTAAAGTTTGGCAATTGGAAGTATTTCATATTCAACATTCTAAATCATATCTACATATGTAAAACAACATGTACATTAATATAGGATTTGAAGGTTTGCATGGTGAAGTTGTAATTCAGAAAAAAGGTTTGCGGTACAACCATGTGAGTTGGAATAACTCCACGTTCCGGTCATACATTGTACATGTACATTGTACATGTATGTATAATTTGACTCTTACACCAGCAAGTAGTAGGTTAAGTGGCTTTTCCCAATAATCTGTAATCTATATTGCAAGTTGCTTAATAAATACAAAAGATACAATCATAAAGACTGGCTGGTCTTTACTAAAAGTGTGAATCTTCAACCACAGATGTGAAAGATGTACACTATAAAAAGAAATCAAAATACTTGTTTGTTTTTTTAATCATTTTTTTTTCGAATATGATGGGAATTAGGATAATTTTTTTTTTTAGTTTGTTTAGAATGCATTTGAAATTACTCCTCTAGATCTGGTTACGATGATATCCTTGAATTTTGGTTTATTCATACATGTAATGCAGTAGAATTCCCATCCTTATTGAAATTTGAAAGTGATTATGCATGTACATGTATAAGGTTTTACATTTTCTCCATGATTTGGTCTGCTTTTGGAAACCTTTAAAGATCAAGTCTATTCAGTAAAAATGTCTTTTCTTTTTTTAATAGTACAGTTAACTTTGCCTAAGTCGAATCTGTTGGGACCATAGGAGGTGGTTCGACTTGTGCAGAATTCAACTTTGTAGATGTGAATTGCACATGTTTTGCATAGTTTGGTCAGAAAGACTGATTCAACTAAGGGAAAGTTCAACTTATGGGACCTCGAGTTATGCAAAGTTACACCATGTAGCTGTATTAACACATTTTAAGGTTTTGCATTATCGCCATGATTAGGTCTGCTTTTGGAAACCTGTGTATGAATGATACCTGCTGTGTTATTGATTCACATCTCACATTAAACACACACACTCCAAGAGTCAGGTCTGGAATCGTGGTTCGTAATTTAAGAAATGTATTGATGAAAAGGAAGTCTCCAAAAATATCACTGTTCTATGTTTAGGAAGGATCGCATTAGAAACAAGTATTGTTGCTTTTCTTCATTTTTTTATTAAGTATTTATTTCATGTGTGAACCACATGTAATCTCACTAATTAATATTGAGATTTTGATCTTGATGCTATAAGTGAATTACAGAGTTTTACTTACAGTTTGCTGTGCACTCTGTGGTACAACTGGTGAACTTGAGTGAAGGCCAGTGGAAGTGGGATAAGAAATTCTAGTTTATGTGTGAAAGACATGAAAACAGTGAAATTTGGATCTTAGTTAAATCGTGTTTAAATAGGGCTTATTATACCTTGTGTAGTGGGGAGGGGGACTAGTTCTACAGGTATACAGTACTAGTACATGTACATGTAGCTTAGTATACTTTTTTTAAGTGGCTGCTCTATATATTTTCTATCAAATCATTTTCAATATTTTTTTTTTAGGACACATTCCAGTACGTGTAAATGATGCTTTATACTGTGAGAATTTTCTTTCTGTCAATACCAGAAGTTCCAGAACTCAAGATTTGCCTTTAAGAGCTCGCTTCTGAGTTGGAACTTTGGATTAACTTCAAGCTCCTTTTTCTAGGACAATCGTCTGCCACTAACTCAAGTGGAAATTTTTGGTATTGATTTTTCCCATGGAGCAGAGGCCCTGTCTATCTCTGCTCTATGCTTCACTACACCTTGGTGAAGCGAAATACATTTGTAGGCTTTGTGAAGGAATTTAAAAGCTTTATATGTTATGAAAACTGGTCAATGATTGTACCATTGCTTTAATAGATAATCATGAGAGAAACCAGGCATGCTAGGGATGAATAAAGGCTGCTTTCCAAGTCATGATTATAGTTCTGCACTGCACCACCATGTTAGAAATTGATATAATTACAAAAAATAATAACAAGTATGCTATAGGCCTCCATGTTTGTGTACATTGTACATGTACATGTAGGCCAGGTACGAAAAGCTGGTCTCATAAAATGTAAGTCAAGATATACAATGTAGGCCTACATGTACCTCCTTGGTCTGGCATATTTTCACATGTAGAGTACGTTCAAATTGTAGCCTACATGTACATACATGTACATGTATGAAGCTCTGTTAATGATAAAGTAAGTATTATAACAGAATGATGCAATATACCAGTACACAAAGGCCTACATGTGCATGTAGCATAGTATTATATGTTTATTGGACCCAGGACATGTATGTTTGCATTATTTACAGTGTAAGTGTAATGTACCGATATGTGCTACAATAATACATGTACGTGTTGTCATTTCCACTGTACAAATTATGATTCATGTCATTCTTGTACATAACTGTACATTTGTTACAGTGGTACTACTATTTACATTGTATATCAGCCTGACTTCATCAGATTTGTTCATGTATGTAAATACAGTACATTTACATTAAGTCATAAACTAGAACAGGGCAATCCTGTACCTTAGCGGGATATATTATTGCGCAATCGTTTTTGATTTTTCCAATGTTTCCCACAATTGACAATGGAGGCCATTTCCTGGCAGCCCTAGATGTGATTGAGGTAAAAATGATATATACTGCTATAGTCCAGAATTGCCCCGAACAGGTTAATAATATTCCACATATCTATGCAAGAAGATTATGATGACAGTATTAGCATGTATTACAGAACCCCAAAGTGTACATGTAGGCATACAAGTACATACACATACACAGAGTTTAAAGGTGTTTTCAATTCACACATCTATGAGCACTAACCCGAATGTAATGTGGCAATTGTCAATGGAATACCAGCCTGTCAATTAATACTATCAGTAATTACATTAGAGAGGACAACAGGTTCTGGTCGTAGGTATAGAATTGATTTTTTTCTTGTCATCTTGATCCCTCAGGCACACCATATGACATCCTCCCACAATGTCCCCAAGTCTCTCTTCATGTGTCTAGGCATAAAGAGAGGGTTAAGAGCACTGTACATTACATTACATTACATACATGTATACATGTAGATGAATGGAAAGTAATTTGTGTATTCTCATTTGTTTTATTCCTATGTATAAGAGTTTGAGCCCATTCACACTCATTTCGTTAGAGCAGTCTTACTATGACCCGTTCCTCAAGAATGGTTCTGAGGTGAGTGTGTACACAAAAGTGGTCCAGGAAGCAGTCATCTGGAGCGATCTAGAAGTCCACCTCGGGAGGTGGTCTTTAGGAACGAGTCTTAGTAGACCGCTCTAATGTGCAGTGTGTACGCGAAAGCGATTCTAAAGCATACTTTAAACCAGAAGTGAGTGTCTGTGTGTTGCGCGCGAAATCACGTGTGATTTTCCTTGATTTTCCTTGATTTTCCTTAAATTTTGCTATAAGTGCTGGCTATCGCTGCATCATAGAATGATGAAAAGAAAAAAACAAAATGAAAGATAGAAAGGGGAAATGATAGAATGATAGAATGATAAAAACAAAGAAAAACAAAAGAAAACAAGGAAAGATAGAATGATGAAAGCAAAGGAAAACATGATGAAAGATAGAGAGAGGAAACGATAGAATGATGAAAAGAAAGAAAAGATAGAAAGGGGATATGGTAGAATGATAAAAACAAAGAAAAACAAAATATATTCACATGCAGATAAACGGAAAGTAGAAAAAAGAAGCCTTGGAAAAAGATAAGGTAAATGCATCATGCAGGCATTTTTCAAATAAGGCAAGAAATATTTTCCAACATTGGGCAAAATATTGATGCTTCATGTTTGTGCAGTCCCATATATACTCAAAACAGTTGTATGTGTGCACTGTCCATTGCTTCTTTTATTTTTTTTTCAAGCTCTTGTCAGTTTTTTAATATTTTGATGATAAACCTTACAGTTCAAAATTGTTTTCATTCTACATGTAACTAAATTTGTTGAGAGATGCATATAACATGTATAGTAGGCCTACGTAGATGTATTGCACATGTATACAGTCAAACCTGCTCTAGCTACCACCTGTATAGAAAGACCACAATTTTTATTTCCATTGAAAATTTTTTTTATTGAAAGGTGTATAATTATTAAAGGAACCTGTACATAAAGGCCACCTGTTCATAAAGATGCTTTTCTTGTATACTTTGAGTGGCCTTACTCTTAATAGACGGGTTTCACTGTATATGCCTATGCATATTCTCTCTTTACAAGTTGCCTTTAGTCTAAAATACACGTTAGCAAAATGAAGATGTTATGTAGATGTACCGGTGTGTACATGTAAATGTCTATTGTACCTCAGGTATATCTGAATGTATTTTGACCCTGTGATGTATTTATTCATGCAAAAGCGTTTATATAAACTTAGGCCCCTCCATGCAGAGCCTGCGCAAATGTAAATTTCGTACTATCTGTATGTTGTTCAGATTGGATTGCCGTTCTGCCCAGCACTGCTTCAAGCGTCTGTATACTCAATTTAAATTAAGGCTTGAAATTGTCGCTCTGTGATTGCTCCCTCAAGTAAAGCTAGGCTGTGTCCTCAGCAGACGATGAAGTTAACAACAAAGCACTTGAAACAAGAATAGACGAGGTTTGCTCGTCTTCTCATTCAGATGCCTTTGTCATTAAACAGAGTTCAGCCTAAGGCCATGGTAATACAGTCAATGGCTTCTTGCTAGCTACTACTCTATTTACATCTAGGATAAAAAGCTGCAAAATCAATTTTTATTTTACAGATGCAGAGTTTGACATCAATATCAAGGTTTGGTCAAAGCAAAACTGTCATTAAATCTGTTTATTATCATTTTTGATAATTCACAAACAATGGATTGTGTACATATAGTTTGAAGATGGTTTTAATAGAGGACTCCAAACTCATTATCATATATTCAGTCAGAAAACTATGACTGAGTAGGTTTCCGACTTAGACGATGTAGCTGCATGGTGTTTAGACTGTATTCACGTCCAAAAAAAAATGTTGTGTCTGACCTGCCAGGCAGATGGGACCTGCGAATCTGGGGAGAAGCTTGATGACCTTTCCAAATGTTACTCCATCGTCTCAACCAGGAGCTGTGTTAGCAATGAGATTCACTGTATATAATCCAGCTGAAAGGAAGCTGAAATCCTCCAGCACTCCCCCATTCGCCGTTTTCATTAGAAGATGCCCATTAAGGGAGTAGTGCCAGCCATGTGCAACCCATAAAATGGACAATGAAACAAAATCAGGCCATACTGTTATGGGGATGCAAGCTTAACCTGTGAGCAAAATATATCCTGAAGAAATGAACCCTGTATGAAATAACAAGAATATTCTGGTCTTGAAGTGTCTCAGAAACAATTATATTCATTTAGAACAGGCATTTTCAAAGTTGAATTTATCAGCTTTTCTCCTTCAAACTGGCTTGCAAATAGCAACACCAGAACTTGTGTTTCATCGCTATACTTTTTCTAATACAAAATATTGTCTGAATATATGGACAGAAATTATTGAAAGACAAAAACTTTTAAAACATTTTTAATTTTTGTTGTGAATTTTGCACCTACATGTATGGTCACAAATGTAACGACACACTAAAATCAGCTGGCATTACACATGTACATGTATGGATTTTACTTTAAATACACAGCAGCAGGAGCTTACACGTTGGCCAACATGTTTATTCAAACTCGCAAATAATTTTCAAAGTGAATATTGTCAACTTTTCAGCAGCAAACAATCTTCAGGTTTCATCCATCTGGGTACTCAGATTTATGTCTGGATGACAGGTTCCCTAGCAACCGGGTAATCAATTATTCACCATAGCGACTGCATTCCATTGTGTAGCAGGTCAAACACAGTTCAATCCCCTGTCTAGTCTTCACAGGACATACTTCTGACAGACATAAACAAAATGTTAGGACTCTCTAGAATTTCATTGACATTTGAGATTCAGATTAGTTTGTTTTGAACTTCAAAATCATAGTGCCTATAGATCTATACCTACATTATATTTTATTTTATGCGTTGGCGTACTATTTCAGTTGTAATTGTGTCAGTAAAATTGCAATGAAACAACATGCAGCTTGATATTGAAAATGGTCAATTTACAAAGTCAAATGTATATAACACAAAGGATCAAATAACAATGAATAGAACATTCAACCAGTGTTATAGCTACGGTGGTCGGCGGTGGACGGGCCCGACCAGCACGTGGGATTTCCGTCCACCACTCCGGGTGAAAAACACTGCTTCCGACCGGCCCTAATTTCACATAAGAAACAGCATTAAAACGTAACTGTTTGTGAAGAAACGTGGTACTTACATTCATATTTCCATCTTTATTCTTGTTTCATTTGCAATCGTACAAGAATCATGCTTTCTATTTGACAATAAATGATTATTTCTTAAAGATTTGCCGAGTTTTGTTGTCTTTTGTTACGCACTATACTGTACTACTGTTCGTAATTTGCACGTACAAATAGATATCATGTTTTACGTAGCGTATACCAGAAGCTGCTAATTGCGAGGCTCCGTTCGCTAGAATGACTTGTTGCTTGTCAGTCAGTGAAATTTGAACCACCACTAAAAAGTTCCTAGCTATAACACTGCATTCAACCATTAAACTTATCATGCACTACGTGTACGTGTACATGTCTGTAGAACTGCAATGCAATGCAATCTCTCTCATGCTAACTACATACATTTTGGCCTACATTACTAGTAGCCTGCATATTGGCATCTCCCAGAATACATACATGTATATATACATGTTGGTCTACATTGTAATTTGTATGCGATATAGGCATACATGTGTACCTGAGATGAAGCAAGGGAGTGTTATTAGATTTTTGTGAAAGTCAGAACCAGGAACGTGAAACATCATTTAAAACCAATGTCTTGAAACATGTGTGCAGTACTGTGTTCATACAACAAGATGTTAATAGGGAGCAGAATTAGCTTCTATTTTCTCAATCTACATATTGCTATGGGATAGACTGTAGCATAGAGTGTACTGATACACTATTAAATACATTTTAGCGTATGCCTTGTGGCATAACCACTTTCACAGTGCTCATGGCAAATATGATCAAAATGTTCCACTCATGGCTTTTGTAGACCTACATGTACATACATGTATGTACATGTATGATGGGGGGACCTAAAGCTACGCACTTTGTTTTCAGCAGCTAAAAGGTCACAGAAATCACTGGCTTGTCACCAATTTCATTCCATATCCTGATTCTGGATATTCTAAAGTTGATTTGTGGAGAAAATTACGATGGGTGAATGTCAATAATGCACGTTTTCAGGTCGATAATCAATGCCGATGTATGTATGGTGCGTAGCTTTAGGACTCTGTATGTTAGTCTCCAACCAAAATAGTTAGACCAGTAGGCCTATTCATCAGCAGGATGTCATTTAGAACATTTTTGAGATCGTAGATGTGTCTTTTAGATTTCAGACATTCTGGAATTATTTTTTTTTCTTATCAAACTTTTTGTCAGGTTTCAAATAACATAATTGAAACCTGCCTTTTATGACTGTTGAAAATTTTCCTGAATACAACTATGTTTTTAAAGTTAAATGTGCTTTGAACCACAATTCTTGGCAGAAAAAGATTTATGAATGCAGCCTGAGTGTAACCAAATATCTTACCTTCATATTTTTAAAGTACCAAGTGTATGTCCTTGTACTTTGAAATTTGATCTTCCAATATTAAACTCATTTTCTAAGAATGTACCCTGTAGTTTAATAAAAATTGATTGTTTAAGATGCTGATCAGACTATGGTATTACCAGGGAAGTGTTAACACTTCCCTGGGATTACTGTTCATACACGTAACATGCTCAACACTTAACGTATAAAAGAAAGATCATTTCCACAGAATAGCAAATCATTTCCTTAGGATTGTCTGATGTCCCTTAATTGCCCCTGTACACAGAAGGGAACTTTGTGAACTTTTGTGAAAGAGTATATTTGAGTTATTCCAAATTGTACAGGTGACGGGATAAATTGTGAGTGTCTGTTTTCACACGGTCAAGAGGAAAGCTCCAACTTCAGTGTCTGTGTATCTTGTGCTTGGTTGACTTGCATTATTAGCATAGAAGCAGCATTCCTGGCTTTTATTTGGTCAGAGTCTCAATTTTTTACTGCATATTTTCTCAAATTTTGGCCAATAAATTATAGGAGATGAATACATACATCCTAGTCAGTAAAGCTATCGGCTTAAATTTAACAGAATATCGGTCCAAGAAGTTACCTATGCAAAGTGAGGCTAAGTTTTTGGTCTTAATTTGTATTATTAATTTTTAATTAACACCTCCAATTATGATGATATCTTTTAACAAATGTGAGAAATTCAGTTATTTTTCCTGAACATAAATTGGAAATATAAAGCTGTTAATTTTCTTTACAATCATGAACATAGTACATGTAGCTCTTTACAGTATACATTTAGTTGACCTTTAGGAGAGGTCAAAATTTAACAGGAGATTTTGTAGACAGCATGGTAGCATGAGTACATGTAAAGTCATATGATAGCTTTGTTTGTTCAGATGTGTGGTTAAGAAAACTGGGTACATGCATTGTAGATGTGGCTTCCTACTTAACTCTATTATCTTTCAAGTTGGGAGAGAGGTGATTTCCTCAATACTGGCTTCATAGGAAATGACTTAATCCATATGTCTAATACTGGTAGAGTTCATTCATTGTCTCATTTTGATAATTAAGTTATTTATAATTCATGCTAAATTTTGATATAGCTAATATCATGAAGTGATTACTATTAATACTCTGATTTGAACCTTTGCAGCATGAAAGTCATTGCTCTTGAACATAGATGAAGTTTGGGATTATGTATTACTACGCTATGCCTACAAAAATTGTATACCTAGGAGTTACCTGACCTTGGCTATTCATGTCATGTGTATGTATACATGTACATGTACATGTATGCATACAGTGTGTATATTGTACTTACAACTTTAATACAGGTTTATGAAATATGATTGTTTTTTTCAGTTCAAAGTGAATGATCATATCTATATGCTGACATATATGCAAATAGATAGAATGCTTTTCCTTTTAAAACATATCATTTACATGTAGCTCCAATGAAACATAGCAACTCAATTTTCAAATACATGTAGCCAGAGTCTGGTGAATCTCAGTTCACATAAATCAAATCATTAAAACAGAAAACCATTGGCAGTCATAAATTGGTTGATAGACTATTTCCCCTGTCCACCCCTAAATGCTTTCACCCTTATCGCATTGCCCGACACAATATTTATAACTGTATATTTTGATTGGAATTTAATTTTCATTTCAAAATGCTCCCATGGCGCCTGCTATGTCATTTACGAAATCAATCCTGGACACAAATTAGATTTCCATACAGCGTTGCAGAATCCTTGGTATTTTGACGTAACATAATTTTCATTGCATCAGATGTTAAAGGGAATGTACTGCCTAAATGAGATTTGTCTGTTTTCATATATATATGTAAGCATACATATACATGTACATGTATATTGAATGGCAATCACTCTTTTTGTACCACCAAGTCTTTGATCAGTTGTCATAAATCGAGAGTTATTTTTGGCTCATACTACCTTGTTTCATTACTACTGTACATATTAGTATGAATATTTTCCTTGTTAATGAAATGAACAATTGCTGTTCCTTACTTCCTTCTTATTCTAAACTAATTCCAGTATTGAACTGTTCTCTAGGTTTTTTGCTTTTCTTCAAAATAATTTGCTATGTTTTCCTAGTTTTTCCGCTTTTCTTCAAAATAATTTGCTCTGTTTCTCTAGTTTTTCTGCGTTTTTCAAAGTAATTTGCTTTGTTTCTCTAGTTTTTCTGCGTTTTTTCAAAGTAATTTGCTTTGTTTCTCTAGTTTTTCTGCATTTTTCAAAGTAATTTGCTCTGTTTCTTTAGTTTTTCTGCGTTTTTCAAAGTAATTTGCTTTGTTTCTCTAGTTTTTCTGCGTTTTTCAAAGTAATTTGCTTTGTTTCTCTAGTTTTTCTGCATTTTTTCAAAGTAATTTGCTCTGTTTCTTTAGTTTTTCTGCGTTTTTCAAAGTAATTTGCTCTGTTTCTTTAGTTTTTCTGCGTTTTTCAAAGTAATTTGCTTTGTTTCTCTAGTTTTTCTGCATTTTTCAAAGTAATTTGCTCTGTTTCTTTAGTTTTTCTGCATTTTTCAAAGTAATTTGCTCTGTTTCTTTAGTTTTTCTGCGTTTTTCAAAGTAATTTGCTTTGTTTCTCTAGTTTTTCTGCATTTTTTCAAAGTAATTTGCTCTGTTTCTTTAGTTTTTCTGCGTTTTTTCAAAGTAATTTGCTTTGTTTCTCTAGTTTTTCTGCATTTTTCAAAGTAATTTGCTCTGTTTCTTTAGTTTTTCTGCGTTTTTCAAAGTAATTTGCTTTGTTTCTCTAGTTTTTCTGATTTTCTTCCAAGTAACTTGCTCTGAAAGTAAGATTTTTCCTCAAACAGGAATTTGAGCATTCCAAGAAATTTGTAGTACATGTAGGTCCATGGGTGGAAGCAGTAAAAAAATACTAAGAAACAAGAAGTTTCAGAATTTGTTTTTGTATATAGAATAAGAAAGTGTTATAGTCAAGATGATTAATGAATGGGAAATCCACTTTGATAGCATGGTCATGTACATGTAGGCATACAGGGAGAACACTTTCATTTATTTTGTCTCAAATTACTAAAGCTATCAAATCATTAATTCTGATGATTGAACAGCCATTTCTGCTGTGGGAGAACAAGTTCATGTAAGAATGTACGTTACCCATAATTTATCATAGGCAGAAAGTTTGTTCTGTTATAAAATCAAAATTGAAAAGGAATATTTTGAGCATTGCTTTACCCAACACATCAGTGGTACCACATGATTGCTTGGAATGTAAATGTGTATGCAAGGCATGTTACAGAGTTCAAAAACTCAATAGAGGTCATGGCTGGAACTTTATAAGTTCCTTCACGTACATGGGACTTATGTGGGCGTATATGAACACTACAAACATTTAGCCTAACTGCTTGTCTAGTTTATCATACTTGCTACAGTTGTCACAAGCTCTGAACCCAAGTTATTAATGTACATTGTAGGTTAGGCATAGGACTAGCTTTTTAATGTTCATGATGCATCAATAGTTATTTAGCACTTAGCAGGACCACAGATAATTCCTTGGCAAAACCATAGGCCTACAACTACATGTACATGTTTTGGCGGTAGACATGATACTTCTACTGTACATCATTGCAATATGAGGAACATGTACACTGGAGGTCCAAACTTTATTTTTATTTTACCATAGTTTTACCAAGCTAGAGCAAAGATAAAAGTGGCTCAGAGAGAGATATAATTTTCATCTGACATTCTGTGAGTAAATGAAAAACTAGAGATAATCATAATTCAGAGGCTGGAGAAGTAGGGAGAAACAATACTCATTAAAAACCATTAGAACTCATAGATCTGTCAACCAATTTGAGTTGAACTATAAACAAAGCAAGTCTTGGGTAGAGTATTGAGGGGTTCATTAGAAGTAAATATGTCAACAGTTCCATTATAGAGAGCAGGTGGTTGACTGAAATTCTCAAGGCTATGAACTATACCTAGCTAGCAGAAAAACAGAATTTTACCAGTTTTACAATTCTGTACTTATTTGTAAGATTGTGGGCCTATGTAATTTCCACAGGAAAGAAACAATGTTGAGATTTCTTTCTTTTCCTTTTCTTTCAAATGGTGTACATTTGTAGAACTGAATAGGAAAAAGTGTAGGGAAGACTGGTGTGGCCCCTTTGTCTTTGAGAGCTTGTAACTCTTTGTTACATCACTCAGTGATAAAGACATTTTGTACATGCCTAGCTGAACCTTCCTAGTACTATCAAATAAGAAAAAGCAGCAATTTACATGATTTACCTCAAAGTTTGTGTACAGGGGGACCCAAAATGTGCGACAATCCAAACTGCGTTAGCTGTAAAGTGGCAACTCTACTTTACATTTTGGGGTGTGGTGTCATTAATTTTATGATGATATTATGATTGAAATAGAAACAATATGAACTGAGAAACACAATGGAAAACTTGCAATATTTTCAATAGCAGAGCTGAGCTGTACAGAGGGATCAAAGTGAAAATGTTGCTTGGGGTAATTGTGGCCCCATATGCATAAACAGTGTAAAGTGGATGGGTACCCACTTTTTATGACACAGTGGATGCACGAAATATATGTATTGATATGATTGCTTATTTCAACAATTTGGCTGAACCAGTTATTGATTCAATGATTGTTGATTGTTGTCAAGTGTATCAGGAATACCTGACATAAGCTATTATGGATTATCATGATTAATTATTACCAGATATATGATATCATACAGTCATAACCAACAGGGGCCACAATTACCCAGACCCACCCCAATTTGACCTGGTTAACATTATATTAATTAACATCTTAATGAACATAGTTTTGAAGAAAAAAAGCGTTTCGGGGATGGAAAGCTGACTAGTTCCTCTATATAGTGGTGTAAGATATTCAACATTATCACTAATTGATTGGATGCAGCAATCGAAAGAGTGAAAAGGGACACAATTACCCCAGTATACCCTATAATCACTTCTTTCTTGATGTATACTAGTAAACTGTATGTGTAGGGGCCTACAATGTAGGACTGTATGCCAAAACATTATGAACAGCTACGCAAGTCTGAAGACCAATCTTCTCAACTTGAGAGCAGGAGTTAGAAACCTGTGGGTCTACTTATTCTTTGCAGCAAATTCAAGAAGCCCTTGTCAAATCCATAATCTAAACAATTCTTTTCACAATGAAAGCAAGTAAAGGAGATGGTGAAAAAAGGAAGGAGAGGAGGGGGTTGCTCTAGGGAAAAACTTTTTCACAAAAACCAACTTATGCCCTTAAAATTTAAAATTTTCTACCCACACGCATGTAAGCACCTGTCATAAAAATAAACAATCTCAGGCAGGTTCTCAAACTTTAATCCTTCATAAAGACATTCCCCTTTTCTGTCCTTATACAAAAAGGGCCCCTCTGGCATGCATTGTTGTAGGCTTTTCAACCCAGGAGACCCTACGACCCTCTTTTCTCAACGCCATATTTTAGAACTCAGGCTCTATGGTTTAGTAGAATCCTCAGGCATACCGAATAAATCTTCCTCTCTAAAAAGTTATCAAAACAGGGTTCTGTCATAACTGACTGATTCCTTTGAAGGATACATATGAGTAATTCATTTGCTTGTATTGCATCTCGGACAGTTGTATGTAAAATTGTAATGGTGGTTTGTTGAAAGTATTAATTTAAGATAGAGTAGGCCTAAAATATCAGCTGTAAATCTATGAAAAAATATATTTGGTGTTTGAAAGTCACATTCGTTCAATACTGAAGCCTGTATGCCTTATATTATTGAAGAAATCATGGGATCTGTATTGCATTTCCATTGTTTCCACTTGTGAGAAGCAAAATTGTGGTTAGGCTTGAAGTCAAATTGATTCACAGTTCCCTATCCTCTTCCGTTTCCCTTTTACAGCTGCCTCCTCTTTTTTGTGTGATTGGGTTTATTTTATTTTTTGGCATGAAATAAAAAAGAATGTTAGGAAATTTAAACAATCAAGTAACAAAAAAAAACAATGCACTTTCAATTTATTTGAGAGTAGTAACTACGTGACAAGTTAAACTTTATCAAGAACTTTTTGTGTTGAAATTGACCCCATAGGATTTGTGTGCATGAAAAATATTTAGCATTGATAAGCAACGTGGAACCCCTCCACATTTTTCAACTATCTTAACAATCTTAACAATCTTGGATTCAGTTTTATTTGGCCTAGCCCGTTTCTGCTTTCCCAATTTTGTTTGAGCCAAGAAAGTGCCCAAATAAGATATGAAAGTCCTTGAGATGTTATCTCTACTGTGTGACTGAAAATGATTTTCATTCATCAATGAATTCTGAAGATATTATCTTTGTAATGAGCTATTGAGCTACTATTTAACTGTATGAGAGAATGGGGGCCTGGATTACGCACCTCTCTTACCAGGCTTCTCTCATTAAACCTTTGAAATTGGTTTATAATGGAAAGGAAAATACCCTCAGTTCATACATGTATGAAAATAATGAAAGGGTTGAAAAAAGAACCTTTTTAAAATATGGGAACAATATCTAATTCTGATAAGTTCTTTTGGAGGACACTGTGTAGTTTCTGTTTCATAGAAACATTGGCTTTTGGCACAGAGCTTCAAGCAGGGGGTTACGAATGATCCAATTTTGTGATCATATGTAGTCTCATTTCAAAATGTTTCTATATTCATTTTTTTAATGTACCTGTAGTCTTTTTAGTCTGCACATTTAAACCCTTTTATTTTTCAAGTTTCATTCCCAGCATTCTATGATATTCTAGCCTAATCTATTGCTATCCAGTAATTGCTCTGTAGTAACAGCTCCAGAATTACAAAGAAAGATCATAGCATTTTTCCTTCACTGACCTTCATGTTTGAATAGTGATATTGCATCTTAAGAATTAGCCTGATTTTTCTAAAAGAAAACACAGCAGCTATCTTTGTCTTTCTCATCACACTGTTAAGTATATTTTAAAAGCTATGTCAACACCAATAGATAGGTGAAGAGATATTCTACTTATACAGACCCTTTTAATCTAATATTCAGGGGGTATTGGGTACAAGGGAGGAATTCTTGTAATGTTTTGGAAACCAGTTTGGGTGTTTACATACCTGTACATGTAGCCAAAGCTTGCATAATAATATACATGGAGATGACATGAGTGTCACTGTGGTTGATACATGACACCAACATTATCATTATCACTAATATTACAGTCTACCAGTACTATTGCTTTGCCTTTGAACCAGCAGAATAGTTCTTTAATAGCTCAGTAGCCAACATCAACAAGCACTGATATTGTTATGTATGGTGTGACAACATACCTAATAACCCTTCCCTATTATATCCAGTCAGTGAGGCGATCACATGTCACCAAGTCAGTGTATTGTGTAGTGTTGTTTAGAAAGCAATGAAATTAGTCAGGTTTCGTTTAGCATACCTAACTACAAAATAAAGAATTTAAACAAAATTTATCCCTACTGAATGTTTAAGAATGCAAATACTGTAAAAGATATCTTTCAAATTGTTTTGGTATTAATAACCAATGAAATGTGCAGGATAAGGAAATTAATCTATTAACCCCGACCCAAGTCTACGTACATGTAGAAATGTGAGTATCAGAAAACGGGGAGTAGGAACAAAGAGTCCCCCCCACAAAAAAAAAAAAAATTGATGTGTTCTTTTCTCAGGCATGATGCACCTCCCGTCATCTCTTCAATTCATCATGAATAACAAAATGAATTCCACTACCTGTGGATTGATTTACAAAGAGTAGGAAAACATCCTGTCTTTATGTATCCTTCATGATACCATTCTGTGGTATCATTCTTCATATCAACATCCATTCATCATAAACATCCTGTCAAATAATCCAAATTATACTCCGTACTTAAAGGGGTACTCCGGCCTAAAAATAATATTAATTGAATGAATAGAGTAAAATTAAACAAGCAAAGCACTGAAAATTTCATCGAAATCCGATAAAAAATAACAAAGTTATTGAATTTTTAAGTTTTGCATTATTTTGGGAAACAGTTCTATGCATATCATCATGAATATGTAATGAGTGAGCTGATGATGTCACGTCCCCACTTACCTTTACTTACTATATTACATGAAATCTTCATTATTTCATTTTTTCATACATGTCTATAAAAAATACCTCCCTTGTAACAAAATAAGTTACAGCAATGATAAACTTACACATTAAATAAGGAGTCAGTCCTTTTAGTTATAAGCTTGGAGCAGAAAATTTGAATAATTGCAATTTCATATAATAAAATACAAAAGAAAAAGTGGGGATATGACATCATCAGCTCACTCACTGCATATTCATGATGACGTGCATATCACTGTTTTACCAAAATAATGCAAAACTTAAAAATTCCATAACTTCATTATTTTTCATCCGATTTGGATGAAATTTTCAGTGATTTGTTTGTTTAATTTTACTCTATTTATTCAATTCATATTAATTTCAGGCCGGAGTACTCCTTTAAAGGGAAATCCTGCATTAATGGCAAGTTGTTCTGAAAGAAAGAGAAAAAAGTTCTGTCCACGCGGTCCGTAACTACACATGTTCCCTCTACTCTTAACCTGGTCATTATTTTTTCATTTTTTTCATTTCATTTATTTTCCAGTACTAGTAAAAAGACATACAAAATATACAAAATACAAATCACAATTTACATTTGATAGTATAAAAGACAGAAAAACAATACAAGAGACACAAACATACAGGTGTTGATAACACAGAAAAAGTAATTAATAATCTAGTACATGGAGGGGGATAACAAAAGTAAATTTGCTTGTCTGGGTTATCCCCAAATAATCATAATATAAAACTGTAAAGGGAGGGGGTCATTTAGAGTATTAATGTTGGCACTAAGAGAGTTGCATTTTTAACAAATATTTTTTTTAATTCCTTTTAAAACATTGCAGTGATGCAGAAGTTTTAATATCATTGCTTAACCCATTCCAGAGGACATGCCCTCTGTATCTTATACATTTTTGCCCTAGGGCTGTTTTAAAGTATATGCTATGAAACTTTTGTGAGTTCCTGGTATTATAATTATGGACAGAATTATTTAACATATACCAATCACTAAAATTTTGTGGTAAGGATTTTTGAACATATTTATACATAAATTTATACATAAATTCCCCAAGTTATAAATCACATAGCTGATAAATTGTCAAAACATTTTATCTTAGAAAAATATCTGAATTATGTGCTCTAAAATGTCTCTTGGCTATTACTCTCAGGGCACATTTCTGCAATAAAAATATTCTGTTGTTGTTGAATTCATCTTTATTTGCCATGTGGTAAAATACATCAAAATTCACATTCTTTATACACAGAACAAAATAGGCATAATAAAGACAGGAATATATATTGTGGAAAAATCATGACAAAATTATTAAACATGATAAATTTGCGGCCCAGGTCCTTGACATGTAACATAAAAATATGTAATGCCAATGGCAGGGCAAAAAAAAAAAATCAGACAATATAGAATTGAATAGAATAACGACAAATACTACAGTAACTTAATAAATTGAACTACTTGCCCACAACGTACTGCCATATGATAAATGTGGTAAAATCAATGAGTTATAAATAAGTAACAATGCATGTGAGGGTAAAACAAATTTAAGTTTGCTCATTACACCAATAACTCAAGCAATTTTTGAACATAAATGATCAATATGGTTTGACCATGTGAGCCTGTCATCAATAGTGAGACCTAAAAATTGTACATGTTTTATCTGAGTAAGACTATTTGGAATATTTGCAACTTTTATATTTAATAAATTACTGTCAAATTTTGTAATTTGAGTAGTAAAATGCATATAATTTGTTTTATCTAGGTTGACTCGTAGGCCATTAACTTTAAAACAATCAAAGACCTTGTTAGTTTCTATATTCATTGTATACATCAGTGACATCAAATCTGAGTCACTTAAAAAAACATTTGTATCATCTACAAAGATAATATATGACAATACCTCAGATAAATTAGGAAGGTCGTTTATGTAAATGAGAAAATATAGGGGGCCGAGAATAGATCCCTGCGTAATTCCACATGAAAATTGCAAATCATTAGAGTGGATACATGTACCATTATAGTTCACAAATTGTCTTCTATCCTTTAAATAATCTTTAATCCTGTCAAACACCAGTCCTTATTTTAATTCCATAAAATCTAAGTTTGGCAAGTAGTAATTGATGATTAATACAATCCAAATATCCAAATATAAACCAATAGTATGTTTTGTATTGTCAAGAGCATTTATGACCTGATCTAAAAAATCAGTTACTGCAAGTATAGTAGAATGGCCAGTTCTGAATCCATATTGAAAACTAGATAAAATGCTGTTTTTTTCTAAAAATGATACCAAATGTATATAAAATAAATGTTCAAGAATTTTTGAAAACACTGGTAGTACTGATATAGGACGATAATTTACAAGCTGATCAACACGGCCCACATTACATTATGGTGGGGCAATGCTTTGACCACCACTAGTGCTTTACATAGATAATAATAATAATAATAATGCGCCAAATCCACTTTGTAGAGTGCTCTAGGCGCAGTGTAAAATAAAGAAGGGCATAAGAGAGTAGAAAGACAAGAGAAAAATGTAATAATCAATGGGAAGCATTGAACTAGATCTACAATTTATTTATTTATTTATTTATTTATTTATTTATTTTGTCTTCTTCACTTTATACTGGAGGGTTGGCCTATTCAGTTATGCAGAACTGCTTTCCTAAGGCGTTCTTCAGTTTCACAAATCATTCTACTTGAAAATACAACATGCATAACAATTCTTAGGTAACGTGGTAAATTACAAAGATGGAGAGTGAATTAATGGTATTATGCCACAATATCAATCAAAACTACAACCAAAAGTCTACCACACTACAACTGGAGCCTAAGCATAATTTATATTTACTTCCAAGTAAAATACACATCCATCAGTTGACTGAAACAAAAGAATTGAAATGGTATCTGCATGTACTGTACATGTAGCCAGAAATCCCTGAAAATCAATTATAGAAAACCACATAGTAGACCAGTTCAGAAGTGGAGGATATAGACTTTTTTCTCTTATTTCATTTTCCCTGAATATTGCCGATAATTATACATTTAGTTATCACAAGAAAAATGCATTGTTTTTGTAGTTAGTAATAATATGTGAAATGTTTTCTTTCATTTTCACAATCAGAAATGAGATATTCTTATCATGGGCTAAAATCATTTTTGAAATGTAATGCATAGAAAACAAGTGCGCACTTCTCCAGTATCTTTGAATAAGCAATGTTCCTTTAGCCTATTTTATGTTATTAGCCAATATTGTGTCTTTTCCCCTGTCACTACTAGAACACCATTATTGTATGTGATTCTGTATCCAATTAATCTTTTATGTTTCCCTTGTGTGAAAGGGCTATGAGCAGCTTGTTTGCCTTCCACCACATGGATGTAATTTCAATCATGCTGAGAAGCTCTTTAAGAAACAAAGCAATCCATTTCCTCCTTTCCATTTTTTTAAAATCACATATGTTTGCTGTTTCTCTGCAGAAAATATTTGTTATCTTTATAGGCCTACTATACAGTGCATCCAAAAAAAAAAAAGTTGTAAAAAAGTCTCCCCAAATAAATATTTCAAAACATTTGAAGGACATTTTCATACCTGTAGACAGCTTAGGGTCTCTCCTATCAAATGACAACAAAATATCTGGCAATATTTTAACCTTGAGTAAGCGAAAGCCATTGTTGTGAAATGCTGCAAAATCCATACTTGACAGGAATTGGTATTTTGTTCTGGCTGGTATTTGAGAACCGTTAAAACTTGACAGTTGGAAAAGTCTCCCCAAATTAATATTTCAAAATATGTTCATGAAATGTTCATACCTTTGGATAGCTTAGGATCTCTCCTATCAAATTGGCACCAAAACAGTTTAAGATATTTTATACTTGAATGAGCAAAAGCCATTGTTGTGAAATGCTGCAAAATCCATAGTTGACAAAAAAATTTGTATTGGTTCTGGTGGTATCAGCAAAGATGGGAGGCTTGAACTGTTGAATATGCTTAGAAATTTCATATATTATGATCATTAAAAGGCAATTTATGAAAGAACAGCGTTTGTTTTATGAATGTCCTGGCATATCCAATCAAAACTTTATGGTTGACTGAGAAAGGCAGCTTGAATTAAAACCTTGCCAAAACTAATATTTCAAGACACTCAATAAAGTAGTTCATTGCTCACTGAAGCATGAAAATATTGATGAGATACATGAATACATATATAGAATAAAACCTGTTCTTTCATAAATTGTCTTATTTATTAAAATATGACAATTTCTAAGCCTTTTCATGAACTTAACTTTGCTGATACCAGCCAGAACAAATACCAATTCTCGTCAAGTCCGGATTTTGCACCTTTCCACAAAAGTGGCCTTTGCTCACTAGAGCGTAAAATATCGCCACATCTTCAGGTGTCAATTAATAGAAGAGACCCTAAGCTATCCACAGGTATGAAATTATGCTTGAAATATTTTGAAATATTTATTTGGGGAGACTCTGACTGTTAACTTTTTTCTGGGACGCACTGTATATGTGGATAAAAATATAATATTATTCCCTGAGGTTAGACTTATTCATCTCACTATATGGTTTGTTTGGAGCCAGAAGGGCATTAAAACTCTGTACGAAAGATGAGACTTAACACCCTTTTAGCTCCAAACAGACGATATGATCTTCATATATGATAAGTTCAGAATGTGATTTTCTAAAACTCCAGTTTAAAGGGCAGGTTTAGATTGGGTTTAAACCACACTTAAACTGCGGTTTAAGTTAAACTGGAGTTCAGAATATGGCCATAGATTCTAAATTCTTTGAGAGGATAATACTGGTAGCCTGTAAGTGGGAAGGGGGTAGTTTTCCAGGGAGTTATTCATATAAAATATATTGAATATCTCTCTCTTTCAGTCACTTTCTCCTTAGTAAACAACCAGATGTGAAATGATCGATGATGACAACTGAATATACAGTATCCTGGATTTGCAACGTATCTTATCCATCTCTCCCAAGTCTTTTAAAAATGTCAAGTGGAAATATGGAAAATCACAGACTATTAAAGTAGGTGGTTAGCAAAATCAGTTCTGTGATAACTCCTTTGCAAAATTACCAGATTTTGCTTTATACAGACCTACATTACTTCAGAAATTGATCTGCAAACTGTGTGATACATTATTCATTACTATTTGTCAACTCTTGAGATTAATTGATGTACATGTAGCTTAATATGTAATTAAAATATTAGACTAAATACATATAACGTTGATTCCTGCCTGCTCCCTTTTCCCTGCCCGTACCTTCTTTTTAATTTGGATATTTTACATGAAATAAACAAGCATCTTTTATAGGAAATCCAGATAATGTAGTAAAAAAAAGGGGGAATTAAATTATTTGTGCCTTGTTTTGAGCATCTCTACATGTAAGTGTGCATTCTGCTGCTTTTATTCAAATCAACTTGATGTTGGTGCAGACTTCCATTGTATTTACACACTTAACGTACTGAGAGAAACCTTGCAGACAGTATTGAATTAATTGTATCTTTACAATGTGCAAACCTGTCTGGCAGTAGCTCTTGTACTTTCAAATTGCCAGCTTGGATAACCTGATTTAATGCTTGTGCATGAGGTAGCAGCATAAGGTCTAAATCTTATTACATTGGAATTACTGGATATGGGAACGGACTGTCGGCACCTTTACGGCTTGGAACAACTTAACTTCAAAGAGAGGAGCAGAATATACCAATTAAAGGTAATCTTAGGTCCAGGTAATGAAGGAAAATTAGTTCTCACAACAAAATAAACAAATTTACACAGAATGTCCAAGATATACTGCATATCAATAACATGTGTATCTGCTAAATAATAATATGTAAGAACTGAGTAATGAGCAAAGAAAGATTAGCTCCATGTACATGTAGTTCTCCTGATCATATGCATAAAAAGTATGGGTTTGTGCAGTTCTGTTAATGTGATTACCAGCAAGGGTTTCTTGAATTATTTTTGTTGTCCAATCCACCTGTCTACATAATAAAAAACATTAGAATTACTTCCAGCCAAACCTTCTTGAGATGAATTTCAAGATTTATAATGGTCTAGATGTTGGTGTGAAGCCTTGCTGGTCCTTTATCAATACAACATTGCTAATTCTATCTAAATATAAGATGCAAGATTACCAAATAGCTGTGCAAATATGGCAGGGCAGTTTCTCACTAACATACATGTATGTAAGTCAATATGGTATTAAATTTTCAATGGGATGATTGAGAGAACTTACACTTCATATGTACAGTTGTCACTCTAGCTTTTAAGACATTGTCCTGGTTTTTGCAGTTAAAAGTGTGACCATTACCAAGACCATCATTTAGTGTCAATTACATGTATTTGAAGAATAAAGTAAGTACATGTATGGCCATCATTCTCAGCTTCTCCCTGCCCCCCCCCCCCCCCCCCCCCCCCAGTACTTAATTGTTATTCAGACCCTCTTCTTACTCTTGTTTTTCCTTTTGTTTTTGTTTTTGTTTTCAAATAATGCAATGCACTATTCTACTTCATGTTGCACTCTTGTTACCTGTACTTCAGCCACAGACATGTATGTTGGTTCCTGTTTTAATCTTACATTTATCCATGATGGTAATTGTGCAAGGTGTTGGGCTTTATGCCAGCAAATATCAATGATTCAATCACAGACAATTTCATTCCACTGGTTGTATTGATCTGGAGTTACATGTACACCTAGGATCCAAGATTTCTAACTATTTTTAGTGCAGGAAATGAAATGGCACGTTTACAAATCTTGTAAATTACCTGGCTAAGCTTGTAACTTAATTTGGCATATATCACCCCATTTTAGTAAATGAGAGCTGAATAATTAGGAAAATTTTCTATTTAGGGCTAGTTGGTAGAAGATTAGATGTTATTAGGTTAGAAATAGATCATCTGAATGTAATTGATTTAATGACTTCACTTATATACATTTTGATATGCACAGGAACATTATGTACGTGTATGCAATGTACATGTATATTTGAGAGAGTTCATTCATTCATGGGGAGTGATGAGTTTGTGGCATTTTGCAGCTTGAAGGGAAATTGCATGCACAAACTCAAGCATCTTACAAGGGAAGTTCGTGTTAACATAGAGTTGAAAACAGAAAATCAGGGAATAAAAGTTTTAGAACAATCTGATAAAGAATAAGAATGTTAGTAACTTTGATAATAGTTTCCTTTGTGGGCAGTTTATGCCAAAGATATCATAAATTTCCAATATCAAAAGAAAATATTCTTTATACCTGTGTCCAAATGTTTCATCAAAAGCATGTTCTTGTAGTTTATATTTTATGTAATAGTAGTTATTCTCGTACGACATTCAGAAAGATGAATATATTTTTTCATTAATTAGTATTCTTGAAAAATTGTGATTTCCAAAGGTTTCAAAACTTCCTTATTACTTCATTTTGCTCCAACTTTCATAGACCTGTTTCTCTGAAGTTTTCCATTAGTTATGCAAATTAACTTGATTTCAAGGGGGACTTCCCTTTAAATATAAAAAATATGGACAGAGTTTGGACTTCATAATGTTTGCCAAAGAGGAAAAGAGTTGTGTTTTTATCTTGATATTCATGATGAGTTCTCTAGATCTCAGCTGGATTTATATTTCAAACTTGTTGTCATTCTTAGCAAGCAGGGGCCACTAATAAATTTGATTTATGATATTTGCAGATGTCCCAGTGAAGCATTGAAGCCTCAATTGCCATTCAGAATTTGTTATAGTTATGAATAGCATGAATATTTCTCTGCCGATGCTTTGGCATGTTACTCCACTGTTCAATATGTGTGCACATTATCCTGTACAAAATAATAGAGATTTTGTTACAGTAGCATATTCTTCTTGATTTAGAATTAAAGGGTAAGTTAGCCCTGAACAAGTGGAAAGCAAGAGGAAAAAAAAATAATACACCAGTACGGCATTATCTGTGAATTGTAACTCTGGAAAATACTTCTTCCGTGAGATATTCACAATTAAGTGAATCTGTCATTAAAAATAACAAATAGAAAATTGTTGGTGATGAAAGAATCCTAAAAATCAATACTATTAAACATGTGATTTTGCAAAAAAAGCAAAGAAAAAACTCTGGAATTAAAAAAAAATCAAGGAAAGTATCTGTTTAATATTACCAAAACTGTGCATTACCGTTAGAAGAGTTGGGAAACATTCTTTCAAAGGGATTTGTCACGAGCGAATACAAAGCTGAGCATTTGATTCATTCCACCGTTTAGGATCAGTGAAGCATAGTCAAATAGGATGAGTTTTCTTCTCATTCCACTTGAACTATTTTAGACCTCTTCCATTTCTTTTTTTACTATTGTGGTATTTGAGTCTAATCGCTACATGTACTATGTCTATTTGTAATATTGCATTTTGCCATCTAGCCTTTGTACAAGTAGTTAACATACATGTACTTGTGCAAAAGAAGTATAATACGCCATAATGTTTGGAGGCTCATTTTTGGGTGTAATTAAATGGAGAAATGTTTATAATTACATTATTCTTGTACCTCAAATTTGTATTGATATTGTATGTAAGAAAATGTAAATTATTTTCATCTCATTTGTTTCACATCAGAATTGTTCATATCTTGCTACAACAAAGAAACCTGACATGAAATTTTTGTGGGGGCTGACAAAAGCGATATTGGGCTTTAAACTTTAGGGCCAATCGAAAGTGGAAATGGTAATGATAGGATGAGCTGTGTGTTTACATGACATGGCATCCCTGCTATGACATCCACCTGGCTAGGTTCTATCCTTTCCTTTTCTTTTATGAACGGCTGAAATCAGGCTTGGAATGTTTCTGTCTGCAATACATCATCCACAATGAACTTTGACAGTGTTTTCTGACTTCTGAAGAAGCAGGATGTTTTCTTCTTGATGGCTTCTAGGCTACTTTGCTGTAAAAAAACAAAACTTTAAAGCCATGAGAGAGAGAGAGAGAGAGAGAGAGAGGGTGGGGAAGAGAAAGATCTTTGGCAAATGATACAACGCACCCATTTCTTACTCGATAAAAGAAAGCCATATGTTTTCAAGATTTAGGATTTAGTTTTGATGGACAGACTTATAGATTGTATTAGTCAACAGATTACAGATTACAGGCTGAGCAAGAAATATCATTATCATTATTGATTTAATTCTTTGTATAATTATTGAACAGCTTGTATCTTTATTGTTTGCTTAACTATTACATGTATTCATGTACTAAAAATCTTCTCGAACATATTTATTATTACCGTATGTACAGGTATAGCAACATTCCATTACTAAACTCTCCAATCCTCGTTTTTGTCACTGATATTTATAGGGGTTGAACCAGTCTAGGCCAGGGGGGCGTTTCATTAAAGGACTAGTCAGATATTTCATCCGACAAATTTGCTGTAAGCCAATCATATGCAAGGATTTCAGTAGCTTATAACAGTTGTCGGATAAAACATATGACAAGTCCTTTCATGAAACGCCCCACTGTTCTAGGCCCTAGACACAATCAGAGTCATTTGAACTACTGAAAACCAGAAACGTATGTGAATTTCACAAGTGATTCAGATATATACAAAAATTTCATGCCACAAATGAATTGAATCACAACTGACTAATACTCCATTTCTGCAATTAATTTTTTCTTTCTTGAAATGGTCACATTTACTATTCATGACAGTTTCTGGTTTTACAAAAAGACTTTTCCTTCCATCCAGACTTCAAAACTTGAAAAAAACTATTCTCTTTACCTCTAATTCATGTCTGAACAACTCTATTACCTCAGATTTGACTACCAAGTACTCCTCCACAACTCCACCTTCTGTCTTGTACCACGAGGGCGTCGTCTTGGTTCGTTCCGTTTCTTGGAGTCTCTGCAGGCTGCTTGTATTCCCATGCTTCTGAGTAATGGTTGGGAGCTACCCTTCTCAGAGGTTATAGACTGGAGTCAATCAGTGGTCTTTGGAGATGAGAGACTTCTATTACAGGTATGTCCAATCAACTTTCATCTTCTTTCATGATAATTAGCATTTTACTTTCATGTAATAATAATATTACACAGCGCATTTTATAGCACACCATAGATCTCATTACCATAACTATTCGAAGGCACAGAAAATAACATGTAATTCGAATAGGTATGTTTCTGAGTACTTTCAGGCTCATTATTTCATGAATTAATTAAAATCCACACACATATCTTTACCAAATTAATATGTATATTTTTTTTTAAATAAAGGAAGTGATTTTGATGTGTTTTGTGTATTTAAGTGGATTTAAAAAAAATTGTGATACATCTTCATGTAGTAGTACCCCTTTTGGTTCAATGAATGTGAAATAGGGATCTCCTTTTGTAATTCTCCAGGTTCCGTCCATTGTAAGGTCCATCACTGCCGAGCAGATCCTGTTGCTAAGGCAACAGACTCAGTTCCTGTGGAACAGCTACTTCTCATCCACAGAAAAGATAGTCCATACTACATTAGAGGTAGGTCTCCCCCTCCCTCCTCTCTCTCTCTCTCTCTCTCTCTGGTTCACCAGTACTGTTTGAGCTATTCTGTTTCTGTAAAATTTAGACCACTACTCTTACACAGTGTAGGATGACAGGGAATGGACTTGCTTTTAGAATAGTCAATATTTATCAATACATCCCTGTTTACATGTTGTTTCCCTTTCAGTCCCTGTAGTCCCAAACATAATAAACTGTGTTTGTGAATGCCATCACTCAGGCATTTCAGACATACTCCATACAACAAGAGTGATTTTTAACTCAACAATGCACTGAAGGAACCTGAAGACATGCATTGACCTTGTAAAGAGTGGCTGCATAGTTGAGTGTAAGTGATCCTGTTTGAACTTTAACCTAGCCCTCATTCTTTTTCTGGGGAGGGGTGTATGATCAGTGTTCACTTACAATACCCCAGATAAGTGTAGGGGGTAGGGTAGTATGCTTTTTTTAGTGTGACAAAGGAGTGGAGGGGGGAGGGGGAAGGTAAATTTCATTTAGGCCTACATTGTAATTGCAGGTGTTTCCTGAAGTCTTACCGTATAGGGCAGGTGTATAAGGCAGGTTTACGTGAAGGGAATACAAGAAAAGCCAATATCTAATTCTTGTAATCATTCAACTTTATTTTAATGCAAATAAAAATTCAATGCATGTTTTGAATGGAAAGTTATTTTCAAGGCAGTAATATCATCATAACTGTCAGTCTATCACATTATGTTCCCCATGGATTCAGTGGACTGTGATTTATCATCATATTCATGGGAAGTGAATTTTCATATCAGCCCCATAATCAGTTCAACATTTTAAAAATTCAATGGTTTTTGGAAATTTTCTCAGGGACAGTTCTTTTTTTTTTCTAAATTAAGTATTTGGCTCACCTGGATCCTGTGCTTCGGAGGGGAAAAACGAACTGAATCACTGTGACACTCTCCTCCCAGTATAACTAATTGGGATGTGTAGGTGTACACCAGGGTTTCCCCCTACTCTTCTATGATGAGTGCAGTGGGGTCTTAAAGGGTAATGCAGCCTTGGTGATAAGTTGATTTGTGTGAAAGCAGAAAAATAAGAAAAACAGGATCGTGAACGTTTGAGAGAAATCGGACAAGGAATAAGAAAGTTATGAATGTTTGAAAAATGAGATCACTACATCTATGCGAATCTCAAATTGGCAATTTGGTGAGCTGATTGTGACATACTTGTGGACAACTCTCCCGTTTGTCGTACACAAAAATATCATTAATTTGCGGTTTTCTCCAAAGCGCCTTCACCTTCGTGGCAGTACTCAACATATATTGGAGATCGCATATTGTTATAGGTCCTCATGAAAGAAAAAAAATCCTACTGAGTAATACATTTTGAAAAAAATGACATTTTAGTCATTTTGTGTGTTGGAGCGAATGGGGGAGTTGTCCGCAACTACATCACAGTGATGTTACCTATTCGGCCAATTTGAAATTCCCATATGTATAGTGATTACAATTTTCAAATATTCATAAGTTTCTTATTGTTTGTCCGATTTTGTTCAAACTTTCATCAATCTGATTTTCTGATTTTTCCTCTTTCATTCAGAGCAACTTGCCATTAGGGTTGGATTTCCCTTTAATGTGCATAGATGATGACTCTCCTACACATGGGGCCTCCATTTAACATCCTATCCAAGGGAGGGAATGTTAGTAACCTAGCCTATTTCTATGAAACATGGGAGGGGCACGTTAAAGATCACATTACAAGAAAATTCCATCAAAGTAAATATTGGCTTAATACTTTTTATTGCATATATGGCATAAATTAAACAAGGTTATCCAAATTCAACGCTTGGAAACATTTGAAGTAATGATTATTATCAATTATAAAACGGTAAAATACAGCCCCCGATATAGCAGCTGAAGAGCTCCTCGAACGCTGCTGAGATGTGTGACGACACACCAGGGGCCAGTCCTGTCTAAGCAGACGATGTCCCATAACATCTTACACATTTTTCAGTGCCTGTTTTGTCATCTCCTCTTCACTTATTTCTCTTACTTGACTAGCGTCAGTCTTAATGTTAGTCTGTTGCCTCACTCTTAACTTCGTGTATGGTATTATTTTGATGAAAAATGCAGCGTTAAAAAAATAAAGGAATCAGTCACTTGTAAACAAAATAAGACGCCATTGTATTTTCAGCTGCTTGCACCGGGGCATGTTCGGTGTTTCAAGAGGGAACGAATACCATCCATGCTATTATTCGGAGGGCTTTTCAATTTGAAAATGGGGTTTATTTCATTGATCATTGACCCTTCTCCTGTGTATTTACAATCAAACGGTTTTAGTTATCAGAATCAGTTTCACTTTCCCTTTTAGAATGGTGTGAAATAAGGTCATGTTAAATATACCAAACTCTTTATAATTTGATAAATAATTGCATTGCAATTACGTTCATTCATTATAGGACGTCGTCTGCTTAAGCAGGATCGATCCCTAGTGTGACGACATGAAAACATCCCTATATTTCTGGCGAATCCTCGGATATTCCAGATGCTTAGAAGAGCTTTTATTTATGTTGTTTTTATAATCATCAGATACGCAGTTGACATAAAACTTATACGATTGCCATCTGTAAGCTTCCCAGTTTCTAGTGATACATTAATTGCCATATTTGTGATTTTCTTGTAATGTGATCTTTAACACACAACGCGGCAGGCTTCTGCCTGGGTTGGCTTCAAACCCACAATCTTTGGTTCAACAGTCATACATACACTATACCTACTGAGCCAACTCGCCTTCTTTAAGGTAGCTTAGTGAAAAACAGTGGCATGAAAAACCGCAGCTTTTTAACAAAGATCTAATCTGCTCAATCAGCCATTAACTTTCGTCTGTCTTGGATCTACATGTAGCTATCAGGGCAGGCATGCATTTTTGTTCAGACATTAGTGTCAGCTTGCCCAATCAAAGATAAAGTTGAGTTCTGGTCATGTGATTACATTGTGAAAGAAACTGTCTCAAAGCAATTTGGAAAGGTTGAGCATACGAGTTGGTGTAGGCCTATACTGAGAGGTTTTGGAATCCTCAAAATGATAAGAAATTGACACAGTCATGCTGCAGAACACATGCACTACACACAGGAATGGATGTATGGGACTGTACACACATATGGCATGAATGATCGGCCCAAACACTTCAACTTTTTCTGGTCATATTTCGAATATGAAGGCAATCGAAGAGCAATCCTTTTCAGGAGAAATTTTTACAATGATCTTCTTGCAATCTGGCACAAAAGGAATGAGAAAGCTCACAAATGATTTTTCAGCTTTCCCAGAACTCAAGGTTCCCTTTAAGCATAAAGGAGAACAGAGATTAGGCACATGCACTCTTTTGTGTAATAAAAGGACACTGTTTTTTGGGCCATTACATTTCACCAAGCTACCTAAAAAGCTTTTCTTTTTTTTTTTGTGCAATAGTCATAATCAGGCTTGTTGTGCACCCCTGGATGCCATTATTTCAATGGTGTAGCCTTTGGTCAATGAGTTATGCGTAAATTACAGTCCTATTTTAGCTACAGTCTGGTCTGGCATTACCCATATGTACATGTATCCTATCTTAGTTTATAATATTCTGTGTGGATGTACAAGCTTGCCCCAAGTTGTAATTTCATATTTTATAGAAGAACTAGTAAAGCCAATTAAAATTGATTCCTAGTTTCTCATCCTGATTTTCTGAAAACGAGGAGGAGGGGGGTTCTATGTTATTTGATATTTAGTATTTAATATTTATGTCACAGACACATATCCGATAGGATCATTGTCAGCACTAATTTGTATAATTATATTTCGTTTGTCCATTCACTCCAGAGGCTCAAAACAAGTTGATATTGTACTAGCATGTATTGGGTTGCTTCATTGCCTTAGATTTCCTCAGATTTCCTCAGATTTTACTTTAGTTTATGCCTATAAAACAAAGATATCAACAAAATAAAAATAGGAGGCATGGAGCAAAAAGGAAGTGGGGGACAAGAAAGTAGGAGTCGATTTTATTTGTCATAATTTGCCTTTGTAACCTGGGAGTATATGATCGAATTGAGGCAGACATAATTTAAAGTGTGAACTAGTTTATCATTCATAGGTCCTTCAAGTCTCCTGTCATCTCAACTTTATATAACACCCAGTTGATTCATGTGGAAAAGCTTTGTAGCCCTCTCGGTAGCACACAGATACTGCATACTGAAATCTTCTAGATAAGTTTCTTCACAACATTGCTAAGATTCATGTTTAACCAAATTATCATTTACAAATTGTAATGCTTTTATTTATGTTGTTGACCCTTAGAAACAAGCAATTATCCAGAGGGGTCCTCGAAATTTGAATTAAAAAAAAGAGATATTCTGTTTTCTTGCTAATCTTTCCCTTTAAAATATACCTCTTAAAGAAATCTCGCTTTTGCAAGATTACATGTAAGGGAAGGATGATGATTTATTGTCACAATATTTTATTACCATTTTGTTTTATATTGAATTTGTGAACGCTTCTCAACCCTCCAAGTTTTGAAACAACTATAGAATTAGAATTTCAAGTGTAAATTTGTTATTACATAATGGGTGTTTTATTGTTAAATTTTGAATAAATTATATCCCATGAGAATGAATTTTGCAATAAAGGTACCTGTTTTGTGTTAAGACTAAAAGTTAGCCATTTTTAGTCTCGTGACATTGTTCAACGCTCAATTCTAGAGTGAGATGTGCAGTATACGGCACAGGACGACTTAAGGAATATAATTTGAGAGTGCAAATTGAGTGTATACTTGTCCACTGCCTGGACTGTTCGCGCATGACCGCAATCCATTGAGAAAATAATACACCCTCAACGCTAAAACTGAGACGGACCTTGCATTCGACCCTCGACGGGTGAAATTTTGGGGATCGCGCGATTAGTGGAGAGAGTCGTGCTCTGTGTGGGATATGCATGTAGAGAAGAGCAGAATAGGGGAATAAACCAAATATACAAAATGGATAGAATCTAGACTAAAGCCCAGTTTTAACAGACCTTGTCCGGACAATGTCGAGACAACGTCCTGACAATAAACCTAGGGTAACATTCCTGAATTAGGCAATAAAAACATGGGTGAGAGCTGAAAACCTTCCCCTGGTAGGTTTCCATAGCAACGTATACCTGACTTGCCGGTCGTGCGGGAGAGTCAAACCAAATGCGGGAAATGCGATCTAGTGCCTGTACTGAAATCATGTTTCCGCAATGGTCTATTGCGCATTCTTGTCAGCTTCCGGTATTCGGGGAGAAAATTACCTCGAGAGCGTCTTAACAGGAGGGTTATCCGGACGTTGTCGCGACAATGTCGCGGTAATTACGGAAAGTTACCCTGGGCGGGCTAGGGTAGAATTTATGGAAAAGTTGTCGCGACAATGTCCGGACAACACCCCTTGTTGAGCGTCTTAACAGGCAGGGTAACAAAACATTGTCCAGACAACTCGGTTCCAGAAAGGTCTGTTAAGACGGGGCTTAAGTTTATACATATGTGAACACCCTATTGGAATATGGAGGGTGTGTGTAAACACAGTGAAGGAATATGAAGTGATTGAATATGTGAACACGAGAGAGGAATATGAATTGAGTGATGTAGGGAAAGTCAATTTAGAGTCATGAATATCAAATTGTGCATGATATACTTTAGCACGTAGTCTCATGAATAGTATAGATGAAAGAATGAATGGATAGGAGGGTAATATGAGACTGAAGGAGAATGTGGAGACTTGGAGAGGAAGAAAATGATAGGCAGAATGGTGGATATCTGAATATGATGTGAAACAGAGAGGAAACGGGAATTCACTACAATTGAAGGCAACTGTACAAAAAAGACAAAGAAGAAGAAGATAATAGAAAGAGAGAAAAAAAAACAGTGATAAATATATATACATTTATATACATTCCAGTATCAAGCACGAGCCTTTTTTTTCCTTCCATTTTCTTTTCTTTTTACTCAGTTATTTTTCCAGATGTCATTTCCATGACTTTTCCTCTTCCTTACGTCATTCAGTCCATCATTCAGTCCATCCTTAGCTTCATCTCCATATTCTCATTTACTATTTTTTTCATTACTTTTCTTAATTGTTCTTCATATACATCTTCTCCATCTTCTTTTATATTTTCTTCTATATCTTCTTTTATATTTTGGGGGTCTTGTTTTTTCCTTTTTTTTTTTTTTTTTCTTTGTCTTGATCCTTCAGTTTCAAAAGTTTGTTTCATAAATTTGTATTAATAAGAACATCAGGGGCTCGGGGCGAACAGCAGAGAGTTTAGTAAAGTGCTTTTGACATAAATTTTTCCTTCCAGGAATGATGCAGACCATTTCCAATTTTTTTTCAGTCATGATGCAATAAAGAAATTAAAAGGGCCTGCTTCATTCAAAAAAATGCATTTCCAATTGATTTTCCTATTTGCCCCGATGTTCCTATTCACCTTGTTTTATGGTATATTTACAAGAAAAGAGGAAAAACACATTTTCTGGAAACTGAAGAAAGTGGCCAGTGACTCATGCGGCTAGGTGAGATAGCTTGCCTAATTTGTGCGAAGGAAGACAATTTAGAATCATGAAGAAAACTCATTTTGAATCTTGAACAGTGCCTAGTCATCCTAATGGATAATACATGATGAATGATCTCATAACCTAACTCTCCTTCCATCCAGTCTTGAATAAATAGTTTCACCTTAGATTTCTTTTGCTGTAGCCAAGATCAACCATGTAGCAGGATAAGCGTTGTTAGGTTATTAACCTTGTTCATTATTTTGAGCTCCTTTTCTTGTTTTTTTTTAATCTTTGGTTACAAATTGAGGGGGTCCGCTCGCAATTCATTTAGTCACGCAATATGGATAGCGGTCCTTATGAATAAGTGGTCCTTATGAATAGCGGTCCTTATGACTAGCGAGGTTACCCCAATTATACAAACAATATATTATGGGGCCTTATCACAATTGCAAGAGAAGCATTAAGTTGTATACATGTGTTGTAGTACACTTGTGTTTGTTTGTTGTTTTTGGGGGGTGGGGGTTGTCTTGTTGTTTTTTGTTTGTTCTCTGTTTTATAAACAAAGTTTAACTGCTCCTCTGAAAGCTCCAAATATATCATTTGATTTTCACCTGTAATTTTCTAAGGAATTGGTAGTTGGTTTTGAAAGCAAGAAATATTTGTATGCATGTAATCATTATTGAAATCGATGGATTATATTTATGCGATTTGATTACCTACTCGTTATTGTAATAAGCTTCATTAGGTTCTGGTAATTTGAGTCATATACGGGTAATTCCTGTGTGATTATAAAACATTACTATGGTAGATTTACATTGGATGTCTGACTGATAGTATGACTGACACACCTAACCCCATTCAGAAAAGCAATACTTATTGAAAAGCTATATAAAAACCATATAGAAGTAATTGATTTTTTTCTTAATATCTGAAAGTAAATGAAATTTCTTGTATCGAAACAGAGGTTTGAGCATGTAATTCCGAATAAAACCTCAAACCGAATAAAACCCATTTAAACATCGTTCAAATAAAAACCACACATGTACATGTTACTGGGTGGGGCTTATCGTGAGAGTGCTGATATGACAGGTCAGCTGTATCTTTCTATTATCAATGTGTGAGCATTGCCTTTTATACATGTATATAAGCTAAAATTAAACATAAGATGTTAGCTGATTGTTGTATGTAGTTCCTCTTTAATATGTGAATGTCCTGCTATTGATGGTGATCTTCGTATCATTAAAAACTGAATAGATTTCTCACAAGTCTGAAAGTGGGTGCCGGTGGGCGGAGGCATCATGTTTTTGGGTTGTCGATCCGTCCGTCCATCCGTCCTGTTTTCCTTCTCATGATAACTTAAGAACCATTTGGCAGATCATTATGCAAACTTGGCTTATGTATGCATATGTGGGAGGGTCAATGATATGAGTAGATTTGGGGGTCACATGGTCAAAGGTCAAGGTCACAGAGGTCATTGTATGTATGAAAATGGCTTGTTCTCACGTTAACTTAAGAACCATTTGGTGTATCAACTTCAGACTTAGCTCATGTATGCATATGGGAGGGACAATAGTATGATTAGATTTGGGGGTCATGAGGTCAAGGTCACCAAGGTCATTGTATATACATATATATATATGTATATATATATATATGGATTGTTCTTATAACTTAAGAGCCATTTGGCGAATCACTTTCAAACTTGGCTCATGTATGCATATTTGAGCGATCTGAGTTGATTTGGGGTCATGAGGTCAAAGATCAAACGTCACAGAGGTCATTATATACCTGGAAATAGATGGTTCTCACAATAACTCAAGAACGATTAATGGGTCAACTTCAAACTTGGCACACATGTATATAATTGGGTGACAGTGATTTGATTAGATTGGAGGTCATGGGTTCAAAGTTCAAAGGTCACAGAGGATGTTATATACCTGTAAATAGACTGTGCAATAACTTGAGCACAGTTTGACATTTTAACTTCAAACTTTGTGCATGTATACATACTAGGGTGACAATGATCTGATTAGATTAGGGAATTCAGCCATATGGCAACTCTGCTTGTGATCTTTAACCCAATGAACCACCTGGCATATCAGCTGTAACTTGGTCAAATGGAATGACATCTTTCTTTAGAATAGAATCAAGCAAAACTTATACTTCAATTTGAGTACCAAAGGGTCCTCAATCAATGAAATGTCATTCATGTTGTGTTAAAAATTGTTAACAGTATTTTAGCTAATTTCTTTCGAGTGATAAAATATTTTATTAAAGTTTTCATTCAAAATTAAAACAAATCAACATGAATGTGCAATATATTTCTGATCTGGCAAGGGCAGAGGCATAAATTTCAACTGCGCGCGGCCGAGAATTCATAAAGTTTTATCTGTTTTTCTAATTTTTAGCAAAATATTTGTGGGTGGGGATTGCCTTTCAAAACTTCAGGAATTTTTTTTTCACATTCTATGCCAAATCAGTAACCAAGTCAACTACCTCTACGACCATATCAAAATAAATACTGACATCAGAGAATCTTGTTAAATAGATGTTACATTCTTGTTTCACAGGATGCCATAGATTCACAAAGACTCAAATAAGCAGTGTATATTCGGTTCTTACAGTCACTATTATTTTAATCAGAGGTTGCTGTTGGTTTTGGAACAAGTTTTGATTGCACTAACCAAAAGTATAAAGGGAAATTCAATGGGAAACATCTGTATTCATCACATCACTAGTTCAGCTTCACTGAGGAGTGTGAAAAAAAATTTTCTTAATGAATTTGAGTCTGAAAATACTCGGAGAATAGACAGATTCCGAATTCAACTAAACAAATTATATTTCCAACAACAATGGCAACTACGTTTGTCCACTTTTCCTGATATCACAAACTGTCTTTGTCAGGCTTTAAGGCAACATATCACATGTGTATCATGAGTATATCTGTGTGGCTCTCCTCATCTCTCTTTCTTAGTGGCTAACCTCAAAAGCTGATCTTTATAAGAACAAGCCCCACCAATATGACCTTTTGGTTGTATGTTGCTCAGTTACCACAGAAACTGCACACTTTTAGTGAGTGATTCTTTCCCAACCCGTCATCTTTATGAAGCCCATGGAGGAAGCCTGTTAATAGTGATTAATTTTGGGAGTATCCAAAGTGCTAAATAGAGACATACTCAGTGTCATAGGCATAATCCAGCTTGATAAAAGGAGATTAGAACATGATTTGTGATTAAAAACCATGTTCTGCTGGTACTTCTACTGCCAACTACTGTATGCTCCTACTTCTTCCTACTGTTACTATCTTACTGATATTATGAAAACTAAGTGTTTCATTGCTTCATTCTCAGAAATTGATACTTGTAAGTTGTTTAGATTTATTTGAAACTCAAGTAGTACACAACTGACTCATTCTTCCTGTTTCTACAGTGTGCACGATATATAGGTGCTAATTGGTTTAAAATTGTCCTTAGCAAAACCCCAAATAGCCTCGTAAACAGGGTAATTTTCCCCTTAGAAGATCCTGAAGGATTTTGATGCAGTTTATTCTTGCTTGTGCTATAAGTGTCTTAAGTTAATTAATGTTCTATTTCCTTTGCTCCTGTTCCCCATTCCTCAAGGAGAGAGAGTGGAGAAACACCAAAGCCTCATAAAACGAGTGATTTTCCCTTAGAAGATCCTGAAAGACTCCAATGAAACTGCAATTTAATTAATATTCTATATCATTTGCTCCTTTTCCCTCTCATATATTTAAATGATGTTCTTCTTTTTAAAGTGGTATTTTTTAAATGTTTTATTCCTTTTTGCTCTTATCCCCTCCCCCTTTCAGATTATCAAGGAAAGAGTTGAGAAACACCTTGCCCGGCAGAACTACATCTGGAACCACCATCCTGGAGCACTGTCCATCTTCAATGAGTATTCGTCCAGCCTCCAAGCATTCCCATTCTACACCCTGGCAATCGGGGCCAAGCCCTCCAAGAAGTTCTCTGCTCTAGTCTTAGTGCAGACCCCACCTATCTCAATCTCAGCTCCGCTCATGAAACTTCTTGTTAATGTTGGCATGTCTGCATATGCTCATCAGGTATATTCATCCACTGCTTTTCTTCTTGTACCGTATATGACAATTACTCACTTTTCACCAAAGAATTTGCAACTCCTCTTGCTTATTGTATATGACCTCTATTCAAAGTACAGTCCGCATTGATAATGGTATTGCATACTGTAAAACGAGAAACTTTTGCGTGCATTTAATGCTCGCAAATTGGTCGCAAGTGGTTTAGACTCAAAAAGTTTCATACCGTAAAATTATTGAATTACAACGGACACAATACTGAATTTTTGCAGTTAGCGAAAATTTCTTGCTGTGAAAATGGCTGTCATTTAAAAACTGCAAAATTCTAATGTTGCAAACGTTTCTGGTTTGACTGTATTGACGTGAAAGTTGACAGAGTTGAGATAAAGATTATTCAATCTCCTAACTTTTGAACACAGCCCCTAAAAATTTCACTCTGAAACACCTTCTTTTTTGAGAAATCACAGCTTAGTATTGATTTTTTTTTTTAAGTAATGGGTTACCAATAAATATTTCTCTCCACTTTAATAAATATCAAAATAAAGAATGATTTGGAATAGTGAGAACAATATACGTACATGTATATTAATTGAGTGAAACAGATATTTTTTGCCAGCAGATAACCCCAATTTTTGTTTTCCATTTGTAGCTTTGAAGGCCATTGGAAGGAAATAGATTAATGCTTTGGTCTTTAATAGACCATCTAAATGCACCAAGAAGAAACTTATTTTCATCATATTCATTGCCTTGATTGTATTTATGTTCTTGCTCTCCTGTCTTGTGCTAGATCGTGGTGCTGTGGCAGGTAGATAGACCACTTCCACCAAAGTCAAGATGGCCAAAGCTTCAAGTCCCTCTAACAGTCATTGAAACGGACCTGAAGGTAAGATCTTCCCTCAAAACAAATACAAACCTTTTCTTCAGTAAGTGCCTCTTTGATTACCAAATTAGTGGTTCAGGATCTTTACACATCAAGGAAACATTTATATGGTTTATTTTATCCTCTATGTTTATGATGTGATACTTAAGTTCACTAATGCTGTTATTAAACAAAGATTGGGGAAATTGTATTGGAGATAGTTATCATGGTGATTGTGATGATTAAAGTAGTATATGTGGTGTAGAAATAGTTGAGGTGGTGGTGCTAGCAGTAGTGCTATATGTGGTGATGGTGACGATGTTGATAAAGAGGATGGGTTTTTCATGTTTGTGTTGCCTAGTTGGTTATCATACTTGATAATGTTACTGATCATAATATGTTGAAAATGGGAAATACACAAGAAATGAATGTGCTAACTGAGAGACAAATATATTTTATATTTGAACATAAAAAGGGACACCGTTTATACAAAGAGAGTTGTGCATTTTAAGCAAACATGTTTGTGTTTTCTTTCAGTCTCTGAGCAGTCGTTTCTCTCCTAACTCTGTGATAGAGATGGATGCTATTCTAAGTTTGGATGAAGATGCTCAACTCACAACAGATGAGGTTAGTATAGAGCATTCAATCATTTCATTCAGAGATACTTCAAAGAGTATAAAGCACTATAATCATTGAGTAACAAGATTCCAGTTTGGCCATGTAACACAAAGATAGGTTCACAATAATTTGCTATTGATAACTGTGCAATTGATCACAAAAAATTGATTGTGCAATTGATTAATTGATGTACGATCAGTTTCGCAGCTAAAAAGGCCTCGGTAATTTGATGGTCTCTAAGACGAGGAGGAACAGATCCCCACCTCCATGATCTCTGCCATAGATTGATGAAAATTTCTGAGATGTGACATATACATGTAGAAACTATTTTGTAATGATTAGGCTCAAGAAGTTCATAGCTATTATCTTAAATGGTTGTGGAATTGATGCTACAGGTAATTAATTATTTATATATTAACATATTGACAAACAAATATGTTAAAGGAGAATCAACCCCTAATTACAAATTTACTTATTTTGGAAGGTGTAATATATTCCTACTTATTGGCCTAAATCATTTTCTAATAAGATATCAGAAAAGGGTATAAATAAAGATATTCCAACACCCGGTATCGTCTCCTACTCATTTACATGGGGGCTGCCATTTTCTTGCTGATTTGGAGTTGTACATGAACCATTGAGAAATGTTCTAGTCAAGAAGATATTTTGAATCCAAGACCTAAATTGCTTTTCTTCATTACCTAAAATCCCATATGGGACGAAAAATATAAAGTGGGTGTTTACATGTATTATAAAAATTAAATCTTTATAATGATATTTTTAAATTGTCTGGTTTTGCTTAACAAAAATCTATTTTCTTGGGTTTGCCAAACAGAGCAGAACATAATATATGCAGCATGCATTCTGACTTTTCAAGTCCATTATCCGAAAGCAGGTGAATGCATAGTTTGCCGCTATAGATGCTCAGGGAAGAAGCATCCATAAATTTGAATTAATTTGCTCCGTCCCATACGTCACAGCATCGAGAAAATAGATTTCTATTAAGCGAATATCGATTTTCAACAGAATAATATAAGGAAATCTTCAGTTTAAAAATAAATTGACATATCTATTCTATATTTTTAATCTCAAACGGGTTTTTAATTTTGAAAAAAGCAATTGGGCATTTGGATTAAGAAAATCTTCATGTACACATAAAAAAAATGGCAGCCCCCATGTACTGCTAGCAGACGATACATATTGCGAGCAGATGATAAATTTTGCTCAGAAAATCTTGATTCGTATCGATCTCGTATATTTTGACGCGAAGCCATATAGTCTAACAAGTAGGAATAAATAACACCTTTGAACACTATCGTCTGTATTTTTGAGGTTAATTCTCCTTTAATTTCATGGATTTTGTAGAATGTAAAAAAAAAGAGAATTTCCTTTATTATTGTCTGACTTTCAGGTTGACTTTGCCTTCTCAGTATGGCAGACTTTCCCAAGCAGATTAGTAGGCTATCCTGCTAGAAACCATTATTGGGACCAAGCCAAAAGCCGCTGGGGATACTCATCAAAGTGGACCAATGAGTATTCTATGGTACTAACTGGAGCAGCATTCTATCATAGGTAAAGCTATCTTTGTCTCTCTCTCTCGTTCTGCCTACTTATATCTCTTTCTGTCAATCTAGCACTGTCTATTTTCTTTGTCTCTCTCTTTCTGTCCATTTTTCATTTTGTCTCACTTTGTGACTCCTTGAAGATATGTGCCATTTGAAAAAACCTCCTTCCAATTTCATTAATATTTTATGAGGTTTCTCTTCATGGTTCATAATTTATACCATATTCAACCTTCAATTCATATTTCACTTCAGAATGATTTCAATGCACTTGAAGGCTTCCCTAGGAACTGAATCAAATCTCTCTTCTTGTTGTCATAATGTTATCAAGGAAAATAATACTGCACGAGTAACAAAGCAACATAGTTGTGAAAGTCCTATTTTAATCACCTATTTCTTTGTTTTCAATGACGTCACACACCCACATTTGTGTTTATATCCGTAGGTACTATCATTATCTATTCACCCATATACTGCCTTCACCGTTGCGTGCCCATGTGGATCGCACCAACAACTGTGACGACATCCTAATGAACTTCTTAGTAGCCAGTGTAACCAAACTACCACCCATCAAGGTCACACAGCGTAAACAATACCGTGACACAATGTTAACATCTTCAACATCAGCCTTGGCTGCTCGATGGCTCAGCGCAGAACACTTCCAGCAGAGACAGGAGTGTATCAATCAATTCTCAGACGTTATGGGAACAATGCCGCTGGTTAGATCACAGATGCGTCTTGATCCTGTCCTCTATAAAGACCCCGTTTCAAATATGAGAAAACGTTATCGAAAAATAGAGGTCGTTGACCCTAAACCAAGGACGTGAGAATAAACCCACCGCTGTGGAGTGAATCTAATGCAAATGTAGAAGAAAGTACTAGAGTGATTTCTTGGTGCACAGCGCCTCATCATTGGACTAAAAACATGTGGTTCTTGTGCCAAACAATAGAGTGATCAAGAGTACTACTGAGGATAAACATGTACATGAATATCTATCAATGGGACCAAGAAAGGTCGCACTGCTTTCTAATTTTCTTCCATGTCCATCTTCTTCTAAGTGGTGACTCTCCTTAAACCCGTTTCAGTTAGGGATAAAATGATCTTGATGCCATTTTGTTACAAGATGAGAACCTCTTTGGAAACATGTTGATGTCCTACTCACCCGGGATTAGAGGATATCTTGCACTGTCTCAACAAAGTACTACAAAACATGAAGCATCCTGATAGAAGGCTGACTAAGGCTTTCAGATGAGCCCTCTTCATAGATTTCAGCTAAACATTCATCCATCCAGGTTTAGTTAGACCAGTATAGGTGGCTTGGGAGCAAGGATTAGGAAATGATGTATGTTGTGTCTTGCCCTCCATGAGTGCTCATAGCTATCCACAACATGAACAAAGCAGCAGCAAGCCAGATTTCACCTTCCAAACCAAGATGACTTCTAAAGCGTCCATTATGCGAGTAATGGATTAATATCATGTTAGTATGTCATGCCAACATTTTGTGTGTATTTGTTCAGCACTGGACAGTTTTAAGGATATGAAATCGGTTTTTTAAAGAGTTATGAAAAGTGTTCAGATATAAACTCATTTGAGCAGAGATATTTTTTTGAAAACCAGATGTAATCTATTCATGAGGTATTATTATGGAAATATTGAAAATATTGTGTGTGTTAAATTTTAATGGAAAGTCTTGCTTTTTTGTACAAAAGACAGAGAACATATGAATGAAAGTGAGATTAGAGTTTCTATATTTTTCTGGGAATAAGAGAAGTATTAGATTAGAGTTTTAGGTATGTTTTAGAAGGGACATGGTGTATACTGTATACATGTGTATATATAGAGAGAGAGAGAGAGACAGAGAGTGAGAGAGCTTGTTATTAGATATGGTCTTCAGCATTAGAAGTTTCTTTAGTAGCATACAAATAACATATTGCTCTGAGTGCATTGAATTAAAGTAACTGGCAAAAAATAAATCATGGAAAAAGTGAAACTAAAAATAGAGCGTAATTCATGACCTGCTCTTAGCTAACCTTTTTTTTTTTTTAGTACCGACATTTAATAATTATATAATATTAACTGGCCTTGAGGGGGATTCAACATAATTATATTCCCCAAACTGGATTCATATTACCCGAGTCAAAGATGAGGGTAATATGTAATATGTATCTAGTGAGGGCGATATATGTTGTATCTCCTGAAAGTAGGAGCCAGTCAATATTGTTATTATTATCCTCATCATATAGATCTAGAGCAAGCAAGATGTAAAATGGATTCCACAGTGGATTCTAAAGTCATCATCTAATCCCAGCTTTTGGTCAAAATTTGCAAATCCAAGTTTCCCACTGCACACTGAGCCAGCAAGCGCAACTACGCGCAGTAAATAACTGCGCGCTGTATTTGCGCACTTCAATGTTGCCAAGATGTTAAGACCAGGGAAAATGCAAGGCTATATTGCCCAACTTTATAACATGTAAAATCCATAGGCGTTAGTGAAAGAGGGTGATACATGAAACATTACCCTCTTTGGCCCGGTTTACATGAAAGACGAGGGGAACACAGTTGTGTAAAACTATAGCTCAGATGTCCGATAGGGATAATAATTGAGGTAATCAAAAGGAAATGGGTCTTTAACCAACACTAAAATAAAAGACTATAGTTTAAGGGCAGAAATTAGGTGCTGACTAATAGATGTTATAATGTGGACAGATATTGACTATTCTTTTGGTTTGAACACAATGGCCCAAATTCATGAAAGAGGTTTCACTTAACCCATGGTCTAAACCATAGTTTAAACCTCCACCTTGGACTAAAATAAGTGACTATTGGACGTAAGGATATGCACATACTACGCTTATGGAGGTTTAAACCAGGGTTTAAAAGGAACCTCTTTCATGAATTTGGGCCAGTGAGATATTTAACATCCTTTTAGTACTTACCCCTGTTGTCAATGCAAGATCCACAGATATGGTGTTTACTTTACATGTATATGTGTTATTTTTGATTCAGTAACTAGTATAGCTATTTTACAGTGCACCATCAACTCTCATTTTATTATTTTTAGTCATTTCATATGAATTTATAGTCAGTGTTACTCATTTCTCTATGTTCTGTTTTTGTTCTTTTTGTTGTTTTGTTGACTTTTGTTTATGTTGGTCTCTCCAGTTCGTAATCGAAAAGGATTTTTGATTGAGTTTCATTTTTAATAAACCTGATTTTTGTGGCTGTTCATTGTACCCTATAGCTCAATTGATGACCTCAAGGATCAATATGCTTTGTTAGAAGTTGAAATTTAATGCAGGCGCTATATGTATAATATTTGATTATCTTAGCACAGGGGCACATTTTTGACACAGTAGGTTGTATAAATGGGACTGCGGCAGTAATACCCTACAGTGAAGCAAATGTTGATTAGGTCTTGAATATTGGAATTATAATTCTCCCGATTATATGAGTCTTTTAATAGTAAAAAAAACAATGACCATAATTCTTTTTAAAGTTAACAGTCAGCATCACAGGAAAAGTCGATAGTATCAAAATAATTTGGCCTTATCTCTGGTTATATCATTGCATTGATTTCTTCTTATGAAAGTAATGAATAGGGTCAAAAGCATAATGGCGTCGGACTGTGATAATCTCTTCAATCTCTGATTGGGTTGGTTGCATTAAAGAGAGAATAACCAGCATGTTCTTTGTTCCAAACTTCAAAGTTTCTTTTCTCTGAATAAGAATTATTAATTGCTCTTCAGGTGGAATTTCAATGGGTCATATTGAAGTATCCCAGGGAAGCAAGATATTCATAATTCTCAGATTCCTTATTTTAATGAAAATATAATGTTGACATGATAGTGATTTAGATTCAGCATGTCACAAATATTGTTGTAGGCAGTATACGACATTGCAACATAACACAACATGAAACAAACATCATATTCTTATCTTCACTCATAACCAGTGATGGATAAAGATTGACTGTTATTTTTCACGTCTACCCTAGAGTTCAGCTTTTATCCCAAAAATAGGCTGCATGTTGTTTATTTCAGAAAAAACAATGCAAAGTTGCTTTTATTGATTTTAAGAAATATGTGGTTTCATTCTTTAAGAAAAACATATATGGTGCAACAATTAGCTTGCTTTTTTCTTCTTTTTTAAAACTTCAAGTGTACAGGCATATGTTCTCTTGTAGTTTACATAGAGAAACTATTGAAAAAAATGAAAACAGTTGATATTTTTAGGCTTTGATATCGAGAAAGTAAAATACATGTATCTGATTCAGTTTCATTCATCCTTTTGGGGGGGGGGGAGACTGATGTATATCACTGAAGGGGACATGCGATGCATGGATAAAAAAAAATATTGCAGGCTACACGTTTAAGACATTTATGAAATGAAAAGTATGTACATGTATTGCTAATGCTGTTCATTTATTAGTATGATTTCTTCTTATTTAATGAAACCATTTTGTAACAGTCTTGCTGATAAAAAAATATGCAAATAAATGTAATGTTTGAAATGTTTTGGGAACCTGTAGCCTCCAAATGTAATTCAACATAGCTTACATGTCTATTTATGTTGCTATACTACATGTACATTGCTAGTTTTCAAGTACTGTAAAATGGGGTGAATAGGAATACAAATTGGAAGGGTGTTTTTGACATAGTTTTTGTTTTTTTTTATCTCCAAAGGTGATGCAGACCATCATTAATTCAGGACTGGAATAATTTAATGGCTAAATTGATCACATTTCATTCTTCAAATTGGCAACTGTAATATTTTTCTGTTAGTGCTACAGAGTTCTAATAAGGTGTAATGTCTTTGAAAACAATATACATGGTCAGGGATTCTGTTGACAAGTTGAAAAAATTGCCAATATTGATAAAAAACAATAGTTTGAACCTCAAAATGTGTAGCCAATTTTAAGGATTTTAAAACTTATTCTCGTTTTTTAAATTCCTGGCATCAAACGCAATATGGTCATGCAACAAAAATGGACATAGTGTATGTAGAAACTTTTGCTCTTTCTACTCATGCATCTGGTATTTTTTTAGACCTCTGAATCAAAAGTTATTGATCCAAACCACAAAATGTGGTCATTTATCTGGAAAGGGTTAATGAAATAATGAAAAGGGTCTGTTTTAATACGTAGGAATAAATATTTTGTTAAGGAAGTTTTTCAAATTTTTGTTCCTATTCAATCCGTTTTACGGTACTTTATCATATTTTGTAGTTTCTTTCATTTTGCATTCACTATATATTTTGTAAAGGTGCTAAACATAGATTGAATATTGCAAAGTTTCCTTACTGCACTGAGTATTGTTTTAGTGCTATCAAAATTTGCTATGCCTTCATGCAGACTTAGATACCCAAAGATGAAGAAGTACAAAATATATGTGCATTTGTTTATTTATGAATGAGTGAATGTGATGTATTTCAATCAGGTTTGATAAGGTGATGATAATATTTGGGACAATAATTTCTATTTTGTATTCATTTTGGATTTTTCAATTTAGACTTGTTTTTCGTATTGAGTTATTTATTATCTGGAATTAAGGTTATTGAATATCCATTTACATAATTTCCCTAATGTGTATTGAGTATTCCGAGAGATAAATGTCACATGAACCTATATATAGGGATAGATGTCAAGGGGATATATTAATTGTAGTCCTGGTGATAATCTTAAATTTTTCGTTCTAGAATATGTTTAAACAATGACCTCATATTGCTAACATTTTTGCTTCAAATGTTCAAGGTGAGTTTGCTCCTTTGTTTTGTTCTTTTTTTCAGTTGATGTCTCTTTCCCCTTCTTCCAACTATCTTAGCATTTAAAATCTGTCAAGATACAGGGTAAAATGCACTTAGTTTTTGTATAAGAAATGATATATATATATATATGACACTCTTAAAGGTTTTATAAGCATGAAACCTCTCCATCTATTGTTTTAAAGTCATGTGTATTTAAGGGCTAACTTTTAAAGTCCAGATACATGTATTCTAAGATAACAAGTTATTTATAGGAAACCCTCATTGCTGCATGTGTTTTTGTTTATTTCTATTTTATGTACTTTAGGATAGGAAGTAACTGATGCTTCATGTACTCCAATATTACTCGTTTAGCTAGATGGCATTGCTTATTGCCAGTCAGGAATTCATAAAAGGTACCCACTTACATATATATAACTTTGGTGCAGTTTCCTATTGTGATTTAATGTTATATGAAGGGAAATTACTACCATGCTGGGGCTTGAACCTACAACTTTCTTATCTGTAATCAAGAGTACTTGATCATAACATCTCATTTGAGTTTGAATTGACTTCTAAATTTAAAAGTGGAGTCAGTATTTATTCTTTCATGGTAGTGGAGATCTTGGATGCAGTGTTCAATGAATGGGGGTAGCTTCAAATCTTTGATGAAAGTTTAACTAAATATGGGCCATAAAAACCAGTTAAAATCCCTTGTAACCAGCCAAGTTGCAAGTAATTGCATAATACTGGGAATACTGAGAATTTGACCGCCAGAGTAAAAGACATCCTTGTCATTTGGACGGAATCATTTGCACTGGTTGCATGATTATGATTAGTGCTTCTTCAGGGTGCTATTTAAAGATTAAGTTGAGTCTTGGAATTGCATTTTGAAAGGAACCGTCTAAATGTTATTTAGAAGGTTGATTTTGTATTACACTGTACATAAAAAAATAATAGTGTATGGTGAGTCTGTCTGTCTTGCTTAAAATACATGTACAGTGTGAAAAGCACTGTATGTATACACACACCACACACACACACACACACATGGAATCAAAATTTCAAGCCATTTCTCACATGTGGAGTATGAGAGCATAGCAATCCTTGTCATCTACAACATTGTTTCTATTGTTTTCACCTTTATCAGAACTCAAATAGAGAAATCAGTCCAAAAGATGATGTATGAGTGGCAATAATGGTATTGAATTCCTTTGAACTTCCTGTAGTAATAGCTTTTAGGGTATTTATACCACAGTACAGATACTACCAATGTAGTTCATATTATGTTTACTAAGATTACAAAGTAATTTTCCCTTTTGTGAACATTAACAATTCTTATTCATCTTTTGGGATGTTAGATTTACCCTACATGAACTCCAAATTTGGTAAGAACTTTGCCAACAAATATTATTCCTTCTGGAACCAATTACAACTGTCAAAATGTATAGTGGCCATATTAGTTGTCAACTGTACTTGATTGATAGGGCCTAAGAAACTTAAGCTTAGTAAGGTTGTATAGTGCAAGTGAGTGGAACATTTTTTATGTCAACTGGGCTTAGCTTTCATGAATATTCAGTCACTTTCTGAACACTGTTCACTAATTTCTTTCTGATCATATTTTTTTTTATTTAAACAACAAAAATGGATCCAACATTATAATAGGTATAGACCTATCCCAAACCAAATGTAAAACCCAAGCTCCGACTCGACAAACAAGCAACCCTTATCATATTTTCTGATAATGCCACTTTTCTTTGCTATCCTTGCTTCGCCTCATATAAGTGATATTGACATGTATCTTGCTTTCAGTAGTAGACGGTGCTACTTTTATCATTTTTGTACGATGCATATTTATACCTTTTCTCAGGCTGCATGAACCCCCCCCCCCCCCCCCCTCCTCCTCCTCCTCCAATAGCAAGGTTTTTTTGTATTGTTGTATGACATTTCAGCAAATTAATTCTAGTTGAATTCAACCATTTAAAAAGATGTTGGAAAAGCAACATTAAAAACTTTCAAACAAACAGATGAATATTGTATACACAATGTGCGTGGGGGGGGGGGGGATACATGTATTTCTGTGAATTGAAGGCCATCAGGAGAGCATTATATCAGTATTTTTGCAAGTTTGGATACATTTGTGAACTTAGTGCTATTTTGATAAATACTTCACATATTGTTTGCTCATTTGTTGATTAGTTTTGCATCATTTTAACTGTCATCTTGAACAGTGCCTTTAGCAGTAGCAGAGATTTGTTACGCCCCCCTCCATGAAAAGAATTTCCTGCATATTTCCACCCAAATGACATTTTTATCAAAATAGGTATGTTATGCATTATAAGAAACAAAATAGCTTCTTGTATAGTGATCACGTCTGTCATATTCGGATGAAGTATTTGGACACTGAGAAATGTTTTCAAGGAATGATTAACTAATATCCTATAGTCCAGTTTCTAGCCTTAAATGATATCATACAGGCTTTCTCGGTTTCACTACCCTTTCTATGGAACAAATTATTATTGGAATTGAAGTTTACATCTTTAGAAAGTTTCTAATAATAATAATGTCTACCCAGGGTATTATCATCAGTATTATTTACTGTTCTCCTTGAGGGCCCTGCAATCATTAATCCAATTTGAAAACTTATCTTTCCAGCAATATTTGACACAAGGACATGGCCAAAAACCTGAATTTATTCGATCTGCCCTATTGGATAGCTGTGGATAGCTGTGGCCCCTGTGTGGTCGAAAAATCTTATCTTGGCATATGAGATATGAGATATGAATTTGAGAAAAATTGCAAGGGGTTAAGCATTTCTGGCAAAAATACCCCGAAAATTTCAAATCTCCCCTATTTGTTGATATTTGATGTTCTTACATCGATTAGGGATAGCCGTGTCAGATCTTGTCATATTTCCTCCCTACTCCAGTCCTGGACTCTGGGAAGTTCCTTGACCATGTACATGCTCCATCATTTATAGTTTGCTTCGTAGTAAGTCATTTAGTGTTTTTTTGCAAATGAGCAGTGGAAATAAATTCCATCGCTGGAAAAAGCTTATGCTGCAACTGCTGACATGTACTTGCATGTTGAACAATCATTTGCTACTTACATCCAATTACAAGAAAACTGATGTTACTTATTTTGAAATGTTTAACAGTATTTGTGATGATATTACTTAAGAAATATTTTATACTGGCAGATAAGATACTTTGTTTTGAATATAGCATAGTAATTGAAATCTCTGGAATGCAAACTACCGGTATTCTCCATTCACATAAAACAGGTTATAAAATCAAATTAAAAAAAAAAAAAAAATTTGTAATGCATTAGTGCTATTCTGATCACGATACATCAAATTGCACATAGTGTTCTTCTGTTAATAACAGATTATATTCCATGTATTAAGTACACGGTCCATGGATGTTTTTAGGACCTCTTTACCATTGCAGTTTAACATCTTGTGGTTCTCTCATTTACTGACATCCATGAAAATTGTTTGTGCATTTTCTTTCTATTAAAGATGGTTTACTACCTCCTTCATAATATTAATTGATCAAAGAAGGGATTTATTGTGTAAAGTTCAAAAGACCACTCCTCCCCCATTAGTTAAATAACCCCTCACTGTGGTTGTTAGTAAGAGAGCTTCCCCCTTTCATATGCATCTGTTGTAAAAGCATTGAGCTAGGATTTTGTTTATTCATATTGCAGTATGTGAAAATGGCCAAAGGACCATTTCTACATCTTAAAACATGTTATTTGCATTCCTTTGTACCCACATTATCAATATAATTTATTTATATCATGTTTATCTTGATTCACAATGTGAGCATCGTGAAGAATGCATTGTACATGTGTAGGTGTTTGTATTTAGGAATGTATTAAAACACCAATATGAGTTGTTTTTTTTTTGTTATGTAAGGGAGATGAGAAAGAGTGTATTCTAACAAAGGTACTACAAGGGCATGATGGTGATTTATAAATAAAATGCCAATAGGCATATAACTGATAACTATTGTTTTGCACTTGTTCTTTTTACATTGTATACAAACAGTGGATGTTTACAGTTGAAAATTCACTTTTATTTTTTCAAGGTGATACATTAATTGTACACTATAAAATCAACTGAAAATAAATTAAATTTTGCTTGTGATCTCAGCCACAAAAACTAATCACCCATAAGTTTGGCATGCTGCTCAAAAAATAAAAAAAGCAACAGCTTGTCAAACATAAGAAAAAAAAATTCTAAGCAAATCTATTTGATTCAGATGCATCAATGCATTTATTTTTTGTACATTGATATTAGTGAGGATGCAATGTAATATATACATACAATTTTAACTTCACACACACAACAATGCTATCCAAACATACTAATGTACACAATATCTGCTTCTTATAGGTAAGATAAACAAGGAAGTCTAGACTGTTTATTTTTTTTATTTGGTCTGTCACTTTCCTGATGTATATAATAAATACATGTACCTATATGCAGGGATACAATTTCATTAATAATAGGGCTATTCAACCAGAAAGTAAATCAAGAGCTCTACCCACTATATTATCAGGATCTTTCTATGAGGCTGATCATACAGCTATTAAATGTTAAAAAACAAAGGAAATGCAATTTTGTGCAAGTGGCAGAATTAAAAAAAGGTCTGGACTTCCCCCATATGAAAGAAATGTATACTTTTGCCTATGTCCATTTAACCCTAGAAAGACTGGGCTATTTTGGATTTGGGGGGGGGGGGGGGGACGCATGATGGCCCCCCCCCCCCACCCCTCCCTCGATATCTCGGCCGCGGCATGACCGATCGTGGAAAATTTTGCACAGACCTCGAGAATCGCGTAACGAATTCAAATCCATCCTTATTTTCATGTAAATATTTATTTTTAATTTATGCAAATTATGTGTAAATACACATTTTTTAGTGATGTCAAGTAATGAAAGGCCCTGGAGATAAAATTTCTATGCAAGAAGCTCTTTAAAAACATGAAAGAAAAAAAATTTGAAAGCGATTTCAATTCTGATGTATTCTATTGTTTATGTATTTCTTTGTTTTTCAACTTTTTAAATTGTTTTTTAAAGTTTGCTGTTTCAAGGTGTTATCTGGACCGATATTCAGTTAGAATAGATGATTATAACAGCTTACATACCAAAATACAGGTGATAATGGAGGAATATGAGGAAATGATGTTTCCCATTCTTTTTGTGCACAAAACTCAGAAATTCTCTGTTTTCGGGCTGTCATGACACAAAAGGTCATGTGACTCGGTAACAGTACAACCGATTTTCGTGAACTTGAAGTAAAAAAATGTGCAAGACTTGAAAGAAAAAAGTTGTGGCGTAAAATGCAGCGGTTCGAATATCGCGGCAAAAATTGTCTCGGGGGCGGGCCATCATGCCCCCCCCCCCCCAGTCCTTTTAGGGTTAAGAGGCAGATTTCTCTTTTAACACACATTAAAAACTTGCCCCAATACTTTAAGAAATATTGAAGCATTTCTTAAAATGTACTACTTTCATCTAGGTCTGGCAGCTTAAAGAATATTACATGTATGAAAGTTACACGGCCTAATCTTCATGTGAATATTACATGTATGCAAGTTACACGGCCTAATCTTCATGTGAATATTACATGTATGAAAGTTACACGGCCTAATCTACATGTGAATATTACATGTATGCAAGTTACACGGCCTAATCTTCATGTGAATATTACATGTATGAAAGTTACACGGCCTAATCTACATGTGAATATTCACAATCTCAATCACAAAGATTTGCCTGTTTAGGATGTTCATATCAAATGTTATTGCAAATTCATCCCCAAATCTGATCGCAGTCAGATGATATAGTGTCCGGTCGGCTTCAGCAGTAGGGAATTCAAATACACATTACTGCAGAATTATCTTAATTTCTGTTATGAATTATTTCTGAATGTACAAAATACCACTGACATCAAATCTGAAATAAGTTCTCTCAAAATAAACAATATTTTCACATTACTACTGCTCAATCAATTCCTCAGGGGCCAACATCTTAGCTCTTCTGTAGATTTCATTTCATGAGAACAATATTTCTTATGTACATATATTTACAATCTTGACATATGAACTTGAAGGGAGTATAAAGTAAGAGAAACAGTACTGTGATCTTCATGAACAGCGAGTTTATGAAAACAATAGTACTACTAGGAGTCCCATTATGACTATAATTGCCTTTCAATTACATATTGATATTGCAGTGCGTACCTTTGTCATCAAATGCAAATCATCTTTGATCTGTTAGCACTTTGTGGATTGTTTGCATTGAGAATGTCAGAAGCTGGTGTATCACAAAAAATATTGGGTCGAAATCAGTAGACTATGAAAGAGATGTCATTTTGAGAACAATCAAAATATCAGTGCAACAGGGATCTGTAACTACATTGTATTTTCAAAGTTTTGAAAATGCAACAGCTAGTCAGTACTTTAAGAGGCACAATTTAAATAATATAATCAGACATCATGTTCATGGCTGGTTTACAGACTGACGAGAGATCAATATGATGCAATCAATATGATATAAATAAGCATTCAATATTAACTTTGATGCATTTTGCACAATATAAGCACAAACATCAAGTTGATTTTCCGTTTGTAAATGACTGAATTTTACTGAATCTAAGAGATTCAGCTCGTTAAAGTAGAAATTTTGCGATAGCCAATCAACCATAGTTTGTAACCATTTGAAATTGGTACCTTCAAGTTGGCATTTACCTCAAAAATAGCAAGTACCAGACCTGCCAACCCTGAAACCCATGAAATAGGGACAGATGACAAGGCAGAGGCTGAAAATAGGGACATTTCTGTGTTTCCTATACAGTACTACAGACAGGTTTTTGCAAAATAAGGACACAGTAGTAGAAGTGGCTCTTTTACCAGAAATCAGGATTGTTAGCAGGTATGAAGTACCTCTACCAGAACTTATTACATCAGGGGAGCGTTTCATCAAGTGTTTTGTCAGGGATTTTTACAGACAACTGTTATAAGCTACTGAAATCCTTGCGTCTGATTGGCTGAGAGCAAATTTGTCAGTTACAATCACTGACAAAATGCTTGATGAAACACTCCCTTGATTCTCCCTGTACTCCATCATACATGCTCATATTTCAGCATGACAGAGAGGACATGTAGACATGGTACGGATGTCATTCTCATACGCTCTGTGTTTACATCTACTACACATCCAGAACTGATAATCCAACAGAGGACGACCTGTAACGATGCATGTCGGAAATTTGGTGTCGCAGTTCACGCACACTCCCATTCTAGACAAGAAATGAGAAAGATTTCATGTAAGTATGGGCACTGGAGAGAAAGGGCTGGATGAAGAGATTATTGGAATGGTTTGAGCACTGCTAACACCAGTTCAAAGCTAGGTTTACCCATAATGTAATACCGAAGTCACTCCACCAGACCTAACTCCAAAACCTGAAAACCATGTTATCTACATTAGTGAAAAGTGTGGAATAAACATTTTTAACTACCGTATATGCTTATGCAGCGTCCTAATTTAAATTTACCATTAATACATACTGTACCTTTCCCTAACGTAAGACTTTTTCAGAACACTACTACTGGGGGAACAATAATCAGGACCATATAAATAGTTGACATGATAATAAAAGAGATCACATCACCATTTCAGATTTTCATGATAAATATCAAGCTAATTGTTATTCAGCACATTACAAGTATTACCCACATCACTAAAGCCACATTTAGACATAACAAAGTAAACTGCCTCAAATAAAAAATTTAAATGCTGCAGAAAAAAACATGCGAATGACTGGCAAAAGGCAAAAGAAACATCTGTGCCCAACAATGCATCCTACACATACAGTAGGGTATCTAAGAGGGGTATCCGTGCACCCCCCCCCCCCCCCAGGACTAAACGAAACCAACTTTTTTAACTTCTTCATAATATGCTTAAAAACATTCAAGATGTTAACAAGAAAAAAAAGTGGCCCCGAATAGGGAAAATCAAGGGGGACGTCAAGATGGTCAAAAAATGCCCTTTTCAAATGAGAGGTCCTTTCGTACTACCGTCACATTTTGACCTGTAACTTTCTGTATGGTCATCAGATTGGTATGAAAATTGGTAGCGTTCTTGCCAGTACTGTTCTACACATCTTGATATATAAAATATATCCATATCAAAATGTATGTTGCCATGGCAACAGTTATCATGAATGAAAATCTAACCAGAATAGAAGAATTTCATATTTTTTTCAAAGAAAATTGCTTAGACATGAAAACAATCACTTCAGTATGATTTTGATGCAATATTCATGGTGTTTAATGACATTTCCTATCACTTTGAAACATATACAACATATATTGATAAAAGGAACTCAATTGCATATTGGCATAGTAATATGTTATGCATATTTAATACAAACCTATTGTTTTCGCGTATTTTTCAAGATTTCGCAGTCTTTATGCATTAAGAATACGGACAGCTTCATATTAACCTGCAACCCTGTTTTGTGATAATCTGATTATAATAAAGCTTGATGTTGATGTGTGTACCGATATGTCACTCATTTTGACACATGTTATAATATCTGTTGTCATGACAACCATTGTTATAACTGGTAAACTCACCCCCCCCCTTTTTTTGCGTTTAGAATTACCAAGAAGGACGTATTACGGTATCTAAGAGGGGTATCCGTGCACCCCCATGACTAAACGAAACCGACTGTTTTAACTTCTTCATAGTATGCTTAAAACATCAAGATGTTAACAAGAAAAAAAAAGTGGCCCCTCTTAGGGAAAATCAAGGGGGCGTCAAGATGGTCAAAAAATGCCCTTTTCATATTTTGTTGAGAGGTCCTTTTGTACTACCGTCACATTTTGACCTGTTGTCATGGCAACAGTTATCATGAAAGAAAATCTAACTAGAATAGAAGAATTTCATATTTTTTTTCAAAGAAAATTGCTTAGACATGAAAACAATCACATCAGTATGAGTTTGATACAATATTCTTGGTGTTTAATGACATTCCCATCACTCTGAAGCATACACAACTTAATAAGAGGAACTCAATTATCTATTGCCATAGTAGCATGTTATGCGTATTACAAACCTTTTGTTTTCGCATATTTTTTTTTCCAGATTTCTCAGTTTTACACAGTAAGCATAATGAACTTCCTAATTTTAACCTGCAATTCTATGATAATCGACTATAAGAAAAAAAAAAAGATGACGATGTTTGCATCACTATGTCACACAATTTGATACATATTAGAATTTCTGTTGCCATGGCAACTGCTGGTAATACAATACAATACCAGACCATACCACACCATGCAAACATATTCGTTTTCTAACATATTTTAAGGAACCCGTGCTAAATGTTTTAGCAAGTTAATTTTGTCTAGCTGATGTGTGATACATGTAGGTATAAGTGACAACACATCTGTTATTTTTAATTTTTTTTCTCTTTTAAAGAAACACACTCACACACGTGTTATATGCCCAAACACCATTGGAACAACTATAGAATACCCCACCACAAAAGTTGACCACATGTCCATTAGTTGACCACCGCTTCTCTAATGAAGCTGAATCCAAAGACTTAAGTTTCTTAGCTACCGTAAATCGTAATTCTAACCATAATCCTAACTTTAAGTTTAAACATAACCCTAACCCTATGTGTTGGTCGTTTATGCACATAAGTCTATGTGGTAGGGTATTCTATAGTTAAGCCACACCATTTATCTAATGTACGATATAAAAGAACAATTAAGTATCTTTTTTTTTCCTTTTTCCCTCTCTCTCTCTCTTTTATAATTCTTTGCTTGTCATAAATCAGTGTCCCCTAACTTTTGAAAAGAGATTTATTAATGCCTGGATCACACCAAAGTAGTTCTCAGAAAGTCCTGCCCCGTCCTAGAAAAATCGTAAAACGGGCTTCGGTCGGGGTAGAACGTGTTACTTTGGCCAAATATTGTCTAAAATACGATGCTAGTTCGTTCATAAACAGTCCTCAATACGTCGATCTCGTTTTTATCCCGTCCATCACGTTCACGATCGGGTAAAATCGCTCGTTCATCTCATGCGGAAAACGTTTCCAAGCAGTCCAAGTCCGTCCGTAGTCAGTTTAGACCCGTTCTGAACTAGTTCTATCTCGTTCCTAATACGCCCCAAAACGTTCTAACTAGTTCTTAACTCGACCACCTCATTTCAAGACAGTTCATCTCATTCTCACCACGTCCTCATCTCGTCGCTAGTGCGTGCGGAACGTAATTGCAATCGCGTCCCGGCCCAACTGCTATAAATACCCAGCGCGTTGTTGCCAGTCCTCATTCTCGTTCGCCGCTTCAAGCTGTATACGTCAACACATCAAGTCAACGAAATTTCATCTTCAATCATCATGCCTCCAAAGAGGAGTGGATCCAGAAAGACGGGCCGTGTGAAAGCAGCCAGTACTACCCCAAGATGTACAAGCCCCGCTGAAGCCCATGCAGATCCCCCCCCCCCAAGTTGCTGAGCATCCTAAGCCTGCCCCTGAGTGCGGGATTCAAGAGAGGGAGAGAGCTGTATCCCATGGACCCTCTAATGCCTCTGCCTCACAGTCAGGGGGGCATATGTCTGAGGAAGATGCAGAACAGAGTCAGAAAGCCAGGAAGAAGAAAACCAAGACCCACACCCATCTCACAATAGACCTGTTTCATCCCTGTGGGACGTCCAAGTCTGGCAGGTTGGCATCTTGTCTCCAGTCACCAGGGATGAGGTTGTGTGCAGCATCTTCAGTATCCCCTTGAATGTTCTGAATGGCTGGTTTCAGAGACGAATGAAGTTGTGAAGGCACACACAAGCTTCAACGATGGTCTGTACAGTCACTGGCATCTGTCGCATTTTTGTCCAGAGGACTCTCCATCTGCCATAATGTGCCATAATGCCAAAGGCACTTTCGACCGCACGTCTTGCTCTAGAGATCCTGTAGTTCGCAATCATTTCTTCTTTTGTCAGTCAACGGCCCGAGTATAGCTTCATGAGGTATGTGCCAAGGCCAAAAGCGTCATCTCCCAACAGGAAATAGGGAAAGTCCTGGACATCATTTGGCAAGGGGGAAGGTGGAGGGAGTCCAATGGAGCCATCTTCTAAGCAATCTTTCAGTTCTGACTGGTTGTAGATCTGGGCATCAGACTGACTTCCAAAGCCACCAACATCTATCCACATGAATTTGTAATCAGCATCTACCAAGGCAATTAGGACGACTGAAAAGAAGCCTTTGTAGTTGTGGTACATGGTTCCAGTCTTGGGGGTTTTCTGATGGCAACATGTTTCCCATCCAGGGCACCACCGGCATGTGGGACATTCCAGCGCATCAGGAACCCCTCAGCAACTTTTCCCCAAGTGCCTCTGTCAACAGGGCATGTGATAACTTCATTCTTGAGCTCCATCACCAAGGCATTACAGACTTCTTTCACCAACAAGCAGATTGTGTTTCTGGCTACACGGAATTCATATTGCAGGGTGGCATAGGAATCTCCTGTTGCCAGATGACGCAGTGTGATGGCAAGCCTCATCCCTGGTTCTAGAGCCTTTCTGTAGTTTGTGTCTTCTTTTGCTATGGAGGGGGTGATGCGTTCAAGAAGTTCATCAAACATGGCTGGGGGATTCTCAAGAAGTTGTAGAAGGACTCTTGATCATCTAGGCGGAGCTCCTCCATTAGCTGATGATAATGTCCCACTGCTATACGCCTCTTAGGTTTCAGCCAGTTCCTCACCCAACAGGTCCTTGGTCTTCTTCTTTTTTCTTGCTCTACCATCTCATTGTACTCTTGCTCTGCTTCTAACACAAATTGCATGAAACCAACATTCAACATGTTAAGGGCTGCAAACATACCCATGATTGAGGGCAAAAATCTTGAAAATCTTCAAGTCGGGAAACAAATGTGCACTGCCAAAAATCTCAAGCCCAAATGATGAACCAGCGAGGAAACCTTGTCCTATTGTACTGCAGACGGGGTGCATGGGCGCAGTAAGAACTGCATGAGAGTTACACGAACGTACTCAAAACGAATAGAACTTATGAGAACCTCCTGCGAACTTTTAGAACCGTGTAGAAACGTGTTGCCAACTCCTTCAGAAATTTTATTTTGTTTTGAACGTATTTGAACGGAATAACGACTGGCTAAGGACATAATGCGGTCGCGTCGGGTCTGTCTGCGAACGGGATGAACCAGGTGCAAACGGACCCGGTCGGTGTGCACACGTACTGCAATTGATGCACGACTGCACCCCGTCGAAACACGTCCCTAGTAGGATCGAAGTACGGCAATTCCGTTCGTAGTACGTCCATCTCGTTTTAAGTACGTTGTCACTCCGTCCAATTGCAGAACGGGATGGCCGCCAGAAAATTTTGAGCAGGCTCGAAGTTCTGGAGCACCCTTCTCGTCCAAGCCCGTCCATGAAGTTCGTAAAAAAACCGTAAACAGTTCGCACACAGTTTGAGCCCGTTCGGCAGAACATAGTGAGAACTAGTTTGGTGTGATGGTATATGTTGTAGGGGAGGTGAGATAGGTTAGGACTTTGTTGGATGGATGGGATAATGAAGGGTAAAGAGGACATTACCCCCCCTCCCCCCCCCCCCCCCCCCTCTCTCTCTCTCTCTCTCTCGCTTCCTGGGTGTGCTGGTGCATATCTTGACAATTCATATGCATTGGTCTCTACACTGGTCTCTACCACCTTCCCTTATCCCGAATTTTATCATTTCTCAAATGATCGACATTTCTCAATCGACATTCAGCTATCAATCACTTAATTGAAAAAAGGAATGTCACAGATGTTGGCTACTTATTCTTCAGGTCAATGGGTAATAGCAACAAGTCCAAATTTGAGAAATGATAGAATTCGGGATAAGGGAAGGTGGTAGAGACCAATGTAGAGACCAATGCATATGAATTGTCAATATATGCACCAGCACACCCAGGAAGCGAGAGAGAGAGGGGGGGGAATGTCATTAAACACCACGAATATTGTATCAAACTAATTCTGAAGTGATTGTTTTCATGTCTAAGCAATTTTCTTTGAAAAAAAATATGAAATTCTTCTATTCTACTTAGGTTTTCATTCATGATAACTGTTGCCATGGCAACATACATTTTGACATGGATATATTTTTTTTATATCAAAATGTGTAGAACAGTACTGGCAAGAACGCTACCAATTTTCATACCAATCTGATGACCATACAGAAAGTTACAGGTCAAAATGTGACGGTAGTACAAAAGGACCTCTCAACAAAATTTGAAAAGGGCATTTTTTGACCATCTTGACGTCCCCCTTGATTTTCCCTAAGAGGGGCCACTTTTTTTTTCTTGTTAACATCTTGATGTTTTAAGCATACTATGAAGAAGTTAAAACAGTCGGTTTCGTTTAGTCATGGGGGTGCACGGATACCCCTCTTAGATACCGTAATACGTCCTTCTTGGTAATTCTAAACGCAAAAAAAGGGGGGGTGAGTTTACCAGTTATAACAATGGTTGTCATGACAACAGATATTATAACATGTGTCAAAATGAGTGACATATCGGTGGTACACACATCAACATCAAGTTTTATTATAACAGATTATCACAAAACAGGGTTGCAGGTTAAAATGAAGCTGTCCGTATTGTTAATGCATAAAGACTGCGAAATCTTGAAAAATACGCGAAAACAATGGCCCGAATTCACAAAGGTGGTTTCAGTCAAATCCATGGTTTCAACAGTGGTTTGAAACCATGGATTAGACCACGGTTTCACTTTTGCGATTCACAAAGGTGGTTTCAAGTGAATCCATGGTTTCACCCACGGATTTTACGTCATCATTTTGAGTCAACTGTTTGGGGTGGTCTGAAACCGTGGATTCAGGTGAAACCACGGTTTTAACCAATCAGAGTGCAGCATTTAGGCTGCAGACATCATCAACCAGCCGGCTGATCATGATCGATCGTGAACGCTGCGGAAAGAAACTTTTTTAGGAACAAAAATTGAGGAGCTAGCATACTTTCCCGAGCCCAAGCTGGAAGGAAATCGTAAGTAATTTACCGATTCCGAGTGATATCTAATTTAGAAATTTCTTTTCTTCTTATCTGTACGTATCGTGTTGCGCAGAAAAGTAAAAATTACTTCATAAAAGCATGCTGTTTGAAGCCTAGCACCAGAGTGCAGCCGGTGGAGGGAAAAAAATCGCACTCTGGTTAATTCTTTAGTCCCGGGCGTGTATTTTGGTGTCCCTGATCACAACAAACAAAGACGAGTCTGAGACTGAAGAAAGTCGAGGTCAGCCTGACGCACGTAGGCCTAGGGGTAGTCTATTTAATCCAATTCCAGAGTCCGACTCAAGGCCAGTTGAGTTAGGCTAATCTATGATTATGAATTAATGATTCAAAAATTAGGTGGTCAGCAACATGTCAATGTCCAGACTCTGCTCGAGATCCTGGTTTAAAAGCAAGATCTATTCAATCTTTCACCCAAATTGATTTTGAGTAAAATGAGACCTAGGGAACTATTCTTAGTTTGAGTCTGAACACCCCCCCCCCCCCCCCGGACCCTGTGTGCTATGTTTGCGTTTTGCTTTGCCTTCGGCTGAAATTGTAATTGTATGTAAAGTCTAATGTCATAAGCTAAAGCTAGAATCTAAGTACATGTACATTGTAGAGCATGATGTAGGAATCTTAATTTTTGCGAACTTGTATACCCATCTGTAATGTCATGAATGTAAGATACCATTACAGGAAGGTTCACAAAAATTTAGATTATTACTTATAGCTTCAGGATGCATCAATGCACATATAAAGCAGAGCGAAGCACAAAGGCAGGTTAAGCAGCACACATTAGATGGGAGGGACTGTAATGAGCGACAATATCGGAGACGGTATGATATCAAGGTTCCATTGATCCCACTCACAGGCCCAAACTTATGCGGGACTAGCAAACATTCACTGTTTCAGCAGTCAAAAACAGACATCAAATTTGCTCAAATTTTCTTATATTTTGATCTTCCCTCTAATTCTAAATTTCTAACACCATTTTCCATACAGACAGCTGCCAGACCACAACGAGGTTTTGTAGACCGGAGGAATCCATTTGAATTGTATGACGACACTGCATTCTGCCTCATTAACATGCTGGAAGGGGATGAGGAGGAAGGAAAAAGTCCACTACATGTGATCTTGCAGGTATTGGCCTCTCTATTTTGTACACAGAATTTCACATTTTCTTCTTTTTCAAGAAAAATTGAAATTCTTTTGAATTGTTGTTTGAGTATGACATGACTTCATCAATTCTGAAAGCAATTTGGAAAGAATTATGTTGATTCCTAATTTGAAATTTCATATTAATCATTTTAAAAAAAATTATACACAAAATGAATAGAAAGTTGTCCACGATGACATCACAGATGCTGGCAAAGTTGCCAACTCAAGGATCCCCATGATAGGGATTTACTGTAACTTTAAAAAGTCATAACTATTGAATGGATTGTCCGATTTTGCTCCAACTTTCACTATTTACTCTTCTTGGTCATCCCATTCACTTATAGCATACTGATGCCTGGGTTTCATTCCCCTTTAATTTTGTTGTAGCTTATAATTATTAAATCACAAATTGATTACATTTTTTCTGCAAAATTTTGATCTTTTCCTTACTTTGTATATAATATATTTCTCTTTTTTTCATAAATTAAAATTCGATATTTCTGATAAAATATTTTTCAGCCCACTATCTGTTGATACGTTGTCATTTACAGGGTCATTCCATAGGATGCTTGGTCACTGTGATGGGGCATCAATATCACAATCATCTGTTTGCAGAGACCAAAATGAGGCTTCCAAAGCTAACGCAAGGAGGAGAAAATCATGGCGTTCCCAACTATGAGAGAAGAGGTTGAATCCACCAACCAACGGACTAGGGTTAAAGTACAGTAACGTTAGAAGAACGCAGTTACAAACTCGTTATAACAACGTTATCTCTCTGCCACCTGGTCCTACATCTTTGTAATATACTTTTTAAAACCCTAATATAGCAATGCTTTGATATTTCCTTAATCCAGAAGAGCAGTGGAGTAAAAGGGAGGTGGGGGGGGGGGGGGCATAGGAGGCACATGCTCTCCATTGCCTTGAAAAAGATATACACACATACAAAACCCTCATGTTTCCGCTTGTAGTCGTCTCCCCCCCCCCCCCCCCCCTCCGAGAAAAAAAAGTACAGAGGAGTTTGTTGTAACGAGGTTTGCCTGTAGTTACATACATAATTATGTTTCTTTGACATATGTGAATTGCAGTGTATCATAGTCAGATTTGTATTGAATATTTTGATTCCTAATCATTATATCAAAATTTAAATATTTTCGGAAATTTTGTTAAAAAATATATTGGAATAAGAAGAGAAATTCCCACCGTGTACAATCCTATATAGGGTTTCCTGAATTCAGATATTTAGATGAAAACTGCACATTGTCTTGATCGTGCAAAAATTGAGAAAAAATAAAAAGTACATGTAGATAATGAATTTTTTGCAAGATTGAAAACTAAACTAAATTATTTTTGAAGAAGTTGATTTCCAGAACTAAATTATCTTTCAGTGTATTGTACATTCTTATTATAAATTCATAAGTACATTCTTATTATAATTTCATATTAAGTGAAATCTGGGAAATAGACCCGTTTACTAAGTGATTCAAATTTTATGCATACTTTTGAAACAAAGGTTCTTGACAACCTGAAAGCTTGCCAGAGGCTTGCCAGACATAGCAACAAGTAATGTATGAAAACTGGATTCCAAGTATTGTGGTTCATTCATTAAAAACAGGTTAATGGAATACCTCGTTACTAGGTCCCCAGGAAAGAAATACCCATAAATTTGAATCATTTAGTAAAAAGGTCTATTGTATTTTAAAATACATGTATTGTGTTGACCTCGAAATGTGAGTCATAAATATTACATGAATTTCATAATCATAGTATCGTTTATAAATGAAATATTTCTTAAAACCTCTAAGAACTGTAATACTCTCAATAGATTTACAATAGACTTTTATGCAGGGGCGGATCCAGGATTGAGTATAAGAGGGGGCACACAAATGAAGGTTTGTCAACTTTTGGAAAAGGTAGACCCGTATTTTTTGGGTCTCAGCAGCTTTTCGAAAAGTCGCTCAATATGGGGGGGGGGGGGGGGTTATGGGGGTCCAGTTCCCCTCCATAATTCCTTGACAACCAAAAAAAAAGTCTTCATTCTAAAAGGTGGGAGAAAATGAAGGATCGTCTATGGTTGAAATGCATAGTATTCTTCCAAAAAGGGGGGGGGGGGGGCACGGCCCGGAAGTGCCCCCTGGATCCGCCAATGTTTTATGTACATAGGTAGTCATACTATTTATTCCATGAATCAATGCATAACTTCTATTTTCCATTAATAGTTAAAGGTTAAATATGTATACAAATGTTTCTAATGTATTTTATGTAACAGAAATATGACAAATATGTAATATTAAATTGCTGAAAATAAGTTACTCTATAACAACTTTACATTTTATACTATACTTTGTATCGTAAAGGCCTCACATTGGTGGTCATGTTACTTTCTGGCAAGATGTGAATGATGTCATGGTATTTTGTGTTTGGTGTTGATGTTGAGGCAATGTAAATATGCTTGATAAAGAATCTAATGGGGGATATCGCACTAACTTGCTAAAGCAATTTGTTAATTTATGTTGATAATAATCTTGGGAGGCTATGATTGAAGATGGCAGCGTGTTGGATTTGTTGATATGATGCTTTCCTCTTGTGAGATCATGGTGTAAGATGGGGGGGGGGGGGGGGGGGGCTTTGTCCAGATGTTTGTGGGTGTGCGCATGTAATCATTACCAACCACTTTACTTTCCCATCCTATTGCATAAAAGATTCTCAATGAAAAAAGTCTTAAAATGTCACTGGCAAAATCAGGGGCTGATGCAGGGTTGACCATTAGGGGGTGGGGGCCACGATTCTGACAAAAATCTCACATGACGAGGAAATAAAAGGGTCCCCGCTATTTATGGAGCAGTGTTTCTTCCAAAATTCTCTGACAAGCAAAAAAGGGGGTCCTCATTCCAATCACACCCCCTTGAAAATAAGAGGGGACGCCGACTTTGTTTAAAACAGTTTTCTATAGTCTTTTTCCAAAATGTTCACATGGGGGGGGGGGCCGCCCCCTCCCATAATTATATATATGATACTGCTGAAAAAAATGAATTCCTGAATCTACAATTTACAATACTCCTCAGAACAATAAACCCCTAATCCTTGCAAATACATGAATCGACTTTGATGTTTGTCTCTGAATTTAATTCAAAAATTGAGAATAAACTGTCATAATACTGTGCATGTATACAACTTCGATAAATTCAAAGAAAATTTTACATTTCACTTGTACTTTTGTAGACATGTGTGATCTTTAATAAGACACCGAGTAGATGCCCAGAGTTGGCCATAAGCGTCTTATTCATACAATTACAAAATATATGTCATTTTCGTCCTTAAATAGTTTTTGATAAACAATTTTTTTTCAAAGAGAGAACACTTGAATATAACTGATTTGATTGCAGGCGAGTCGGACCCTCCAGATCCAGCTCGACGTACATGTTCGCGGTCCGGTCTACGTCTTTGCAATTATAGCAGGATACTATTTGTTGAATGAAGTACATGTATACTGTACTAGTAGTGAAACCAACATAGGCTGGGCTGTGGCGCGCGGGCAACAACGCGTCGATCGATATGGCGCATGATATACGCTTGTTACTCGGGAGAGACAAGCACAGTATAAGGATTATGCAAAATACGATAACCCTGCGATACGCGTCCTTGTTTATTCCAAAAAACACGACAATAAATTGTAAAGAAAACTCGGTATACTGGTTGGATCAATCTTACTGAGCATGCTCAGTGCAATGCAAAAGGGGAAATCCCTACCTCCGGTTGCAACCGGAGTTTCAAACCGTGGATTTTTGAGTCCACTGTTTGTGAATCACAGACTCAGTGAAACCGTGGTTTCGGGTGAAACCGTGGTTTCAAAAATCCATGGATTCTTGAAACCACGGTTTCAAATGAAACCACCTTTGTGAATTCGGGCCTACAGGTTTGTAATACGCATAACATATTACTATGCCAATATGCAATTGAGTTCCTTTTATCAATATATGTTGTGTATGTTTCAAAGTGATAGGAAATGTCATTAAACACCATGAATATTGCATCAAAATCATACTGAAGTGATTGTTTTCATGTCTAAGCAATTTTCTTTGAAAAAAATATGAAATTCTTCTATTCTAGTTAGATTTTCATTCATGATAACTGTTGCCATGGCAACATACATTTTGATATGGATGTATTTTTTATATCAAAATGTGTAGAACAGTACTGGCAAGAACGCTACCAATTTTCATACCAATCTGATGACCATACAGAAAGTTACAGGTCAAAATGTGACGGTAGTACAAAAGGACCTCTCAACAAAATTTGAAAAGGGCATTTTTTGACCATCTTGACGCCCCCTTGATTTTCCCTAAGAGGGGCCACTTTTTTTTTCTTGTTAACATTTTGATGTTTTAAGCATACTATGAAGAAGTTAAAACAGTCGGTTTCGTTTAGTCATGGGGGTGCACGGATACCCCTCTTAGATACCGTAATACGTCCTTCTTGGTAATTCTAAACGCAAAAAAAGGGGGGGTGAGTTTACCAGTTATAACAATGGTTGTCATGACAACAGATATTATAACATGTGTCAAAATGAGTGACATATCGGTGGTACACACATCAACATCCAGCTTTATTATAATAATATTATCACAAAACAGGGTTGCAGGTTAAAATGAAGCTGTCCGTATGCTTAATGCATAAAGACTGCGAAATCTTGAAAAATACGCGAAAACAATAGGTTTGTAATACGCATAACATATTACTATGCCAATATGCAATTGAGTTCCTTTTATCAATATATGTTGTATATGTTTCAAAGTGATAGGAAATGTCATTAAACACCATGAATATTGCATCAAACTCATACTGAAGTGATTGTTTTCATGTCTAAGCTACCAATTTTCATACCAATCTGATGACCATACAGAAAGTTACAGGTCAAAATGTGACGGTAGTACAAAAGGACCTCTCAACAAAATTTGAAAAGGGTATTTTGACCACCTTGATTTTCCCTATTCGGGGCCACTTTTTTTTCTTGTTAACATCTTGAATGTTTTTAAGCATATTATGAAGAAGTTAAAAAAGTTGGTTTCGTTCAGTCCTGGGGATACCCCTCTTAGATACCCTACTAATACTCCTTAGTTATTGGTAACAAAATACAGAAATGTGAAGTGCAGAAATTTTTTTAATGTCTGATTTTGGAAGTATAAAGTGATGATACATACGAGTCTGGAATGACAGTGTCACAGTTGGGGCACTCCACCTTGTTACTACGAGCATCTTTGGGAGAATGCCTGACAGAAAAAGTCATAATACAGGAATTTAGAAGAAAACGTTAACATAGCATTCAGATGGTATTCAGTATCAATATGATAATCATTCCTCATCATCACCAACATTATCATCATGAAGATAAACATCATAATCATATTCATAACTATCACCAAGAAGACCATCATCATTATTCTCATTATAATATTAAATAAACATCACCATGATCATTCTGAAAGCTTATAGTGGATTTGAAATTTTAAAAACTTATAAAATTTCTTTCCATTGGTATTTTTTTCATTTTTTTTAGATTTGTGATCCTTTGTGGTCTCCGAACAATTTCAGCTTTGTTTCCACAAAAAAAAACTTTGGGCAATTTCCATAATTAGCATAATTCTAGATGGCCCCTTCGAAGGAATATTTAGCAGCGAATTTATTTACATACTATTCTTTATACACGATGATACCCAACTGCAATTGTGTTGTTCATCTTTGCATGCTTCCTGTGAGACAACGAAAGGAGGTTACACAGTAGTGTCGGAAAATAGTGTATGATACCTCTTTGTAGGGGTTTTGTTGTGCGTAGAATCCATTTTGATGTTATTTTTTTAATTGTCATGTAAAGTTCATGTTAATACCAAGTTGAACTTAATTATGCTTGAACAACTGAAAATATATTTCTTACAATTAGAACTTAGAACATGGACCTACAATACCCTGATTTGAGTAAAATTTCCTGATGAATGAAAGTATGCCTACTCCTTATGTTTAAAATAATGTAAATAAACGGGTTTGGGAGTGTTAATATGAAGTTGAATTAAAGGGGAATTAACCCTTTCATAAAACAAGGCATTAGCAAGATTGTGTCTCGCCCACCTGCGAAAACTGGAAATATCGTGATCTCCGTTGCCACGCAGAATGAGAAGGACTATTCACAAAATACTAATTCCCTCTTCCGTTAGGTTGTAATCAAAGCAACTGGTGTGAAGTTATTTGTCAAAAGAGAGTTTTGCAGGTAAACTTTAACGTATGACCTCAAATGGCCTTTGACCCTATCATGTGACCTCCAACGGCAACATAATGTCAAGGTACCCTCAGTGCAAATATGACCCAAGTTAGGTTGTAATCCAAGCAACTGATGTGAATTTATTTGTCAAAAGAGAGTCTTGCAGGTAAACTTTAACGTATGACCTCAAATGACCTTTGACCCTATCATGTGACCTCCAACGGCAACATAACGTCAAGGTACCCTCTGTAGGACCGTTACTATGGTAACACATCAAAAATACTGGATTCTTAGAAAATACTGCATCTTTGTAATTCAATAGCTATAAAATATATGGTAAGTATCCTATTATGTGTATTTCAAGCTGCCTGATAGATTGCAATCACAATCTGAGCTATTTAAAGTCATGGGCGTGTCAAAAAAGGCCGTTGCTATGGAAACGGTCCAACAAAAAGCTGTTATTTGTGAAAAAATCTATAACTAACCATTACAAAATAGAAAGAAAAAAGTGTCTGCACAGTCTTTGATAATGTTTTTATATTAGTTATGACCCTCATGGTAACACATAGCGAAATACTGGAATTTAGAAAATACCATATATTGGTCATTTAGCAGCATAAAATATATGGTAAGGCCTCTAATATATGTATTTCAAGCTTCCCCACCGATTCCAACCACAACCTGAGTCATTTGAAGTCATGGGCGTGTAAAAAAGGGCCGTTGCTATGGAAACGCTCCCACAAAATGCTGATATTTGTGGAAAATATCTATGATTTATCAATACAAAATAGAAAACAACTGTCTGCACAATCTTAAATAATGTTTTTCTGTTAGCTAGGACCTTCAGCCCTCATATTCTCCCTATTTTACATAAAGTTGGTAGTGGGCGTGACCACTAGGGTTGTTACCATGGTAACACACCAAGGAATTGAATTTTAGAAAATACTATATATCTGTAATTCAACATCACAAAAACAAATTGTACCCATATAACTATATGTATTTTGGGGTGCCCGTTTGATTGCAAGTAGAATCAGAGTCATTGGAAGTCACCGTCATGTCAAAACATGGCTGTTGCTATGGAAACAGTATGATAAAAATTGAAAATTTCAACACAAAACAAGTGTATGTACAGCCTAAACGGTCCCACAAAATGCTTATATTTGTGTAAAATATCTATGATTTATCAATACAAAATAGAAAACAACTGTCTGCACAATCTTAAATCATGTTTTTCTGTTAGCTAGGACCCTCAGCTCTCATAATCTGCCTGTTTTCCATAGAGTTCAGGGTGGGCGTGGCCGCTAGGGCCTTAACCATGGTAACATAACGAAATACTGGAATTTCATGCTGCTAAATGACAAATATACGGTATTTTCTAAATTCCAGTATTTTGTTTCCATAGCAACGGCCCTTTTTTACACGCCCATGACTTCAAATAGCTCAGAGTGTAGTTGGAGTCAGTGGGGCAGGTTGAAATACATATATTAGAGGCCTTACCATATATTTTATGCTGTTAAATGACAAATATACAGTATTTTCTAAATTCCAGTATTTCGTTATGTGTTGCCATGGTAACGGCCCTAACGGCCACGCCCACCATGAACTCTATGGAAAACAGGCAGATTATGAGAGCTGAGGGTCCTAGCTAACAGAAAAATATAATAAAGATTGTGTAGACACCTCTCTGTCTATTTTATACTGATAAGTTTAGATATTTTTCCAAAATATAAACTTTTTATGTTACCGTTTCCATAGTAATAGCCATTTTTTGACATGACCGTGACTTCAAATGACTGTGACTTCAAATGACCTAGATTTTGGTTTCAATCAATCAGGAAACTCAAAATACATATATTTAGATGCTTACCAGTCATTTTTCAAATTTCTGAATTAGAAATATTAGGTATTTTAGTAAATTCCTATATTTCCTTGATGCATTGCCATGGTAACGGCCCTGGTGGCCACACCCACCACTAACTCTTTGGCAAACAGGCAGATTCTGATAGCCTAGGGTCCTAGCTACCAGGAAAAACATCACAAAAAAATGTGCCTAAGGGGGGGGGAGGGGGGTCTACGTTGGCCCATAGACTACTAGTGCTTCTATCACCAAAGTGTGGCTGCCAATGCAGTAACAGTTGCCAAGTAATGCATCATAAGAGAGTCTTGCAGGTAAACTTTAACGTTTGTGACGGGCGGACGACGGACGGATGCCATTTGGATCCCTTAGTCTCGCCTTCACCTCCGGTGGGCGAGACAAAAATGACTTGGATTGCTTAAGAATTATGTCAATTTTCCATGAAAGGTTTCATGAAAGGTCTACTTTCATGCAACCAGAAAAATTGTAGGTCCATGTTCTAACTCTAAGAAATACACAGTAACATTTTAAAGTAGATATTCAAAGAAAATCACAAATATGGCAATTAATGTATCACTAGAAACTGGGAAGCTTACAGATGGCAATCGTATAAGTTTTATGTCAACTGCGTATCTGATGATTATAAAAACAACACAAATAAAAGCTCTTCTCAGCATCTGGAATATCCGAGGATTCGCCAGAAATATAGCGATGTTTTGATGTCGTCACACTCGGGATCGATCCTGCTTAAGCAGACGACGTCCTATAATGAATGAACGTAACTGCAATGCAATTATTTATCAAATTATAAAGAGTTTGGTGTATTTAAACATGACCTTATTTCACACCATTATAAAGGGAAAGTGAAACTGATTCTGATAGCTAAAACCATTCGATTGTAAATACACAGGAGAAGGGTCAATGATCAATGAAATAAACCCCACTTTCAAATTGAAAAGCCCTCCGAATAATAGCAGGATGGTATTCGTTCCCTCTTGAAACGCCGAACATGCCCCGGTGCAAGCAGCTGAAAATACAATGGCGTCTTATTTTGTTTACAAGTGACTTATTCCTTTATTTTTTTAACGCTGCATTTTTCATCAAAATAATACCATACACGAAGTTAAGAGTGAGGCAACAGACTAACATTAAGACTGACGCTAGTGAAGGAAGAGAAATAAGTGAAGAGGAGATGACAAAATAGGCTCTGAAAAATGTGTAAGATGTTATGGGACATCGTCTGCTTAGACAGGACTGGTCCATGGTGTGTCGTCACATATCTCAGCAGCTTTCGAGGAGCTCTTCAGCTGCTATATCGGGGGCCGTATTTTACCGTTTTATAATTGATAATCATTACTTCAAATGTTTCCAAGCGTTGAATTTGGATAACCTTGTTTAATTTATGCCATCTAGGCAATAATAAGTATTAAGCCAATATTTAAAATCATTAAAGTTCTACTTTAATGGGGGTTTCTTTTCCATTTAACGTCACTCATGTAAATACCAACTTAAATATGATTGAACAACTGAAAGTGTATTTCTTACAGTTAGAACTAGGACCTACAATTTCCTGGTTGAATGAAAGTATACCTTTCTTGGAAAATTGGCATAATTATTAAGCAATCCAAGACAATTTTCTATGAAAGGATAATTTCCTGTTAATTCAACGTTGTACTTAAACACTCTAAACCCTGTTTACTTAGAATATTTACTTTCATTCGACCAGGAAATTGTAGGTCCATTTTCTAACTGTAAGAAATACACTTTCAATTGTGCAAGCATAATTAAGTTGGTACTTACATTAACTTTACGTGACATTAAAATGGATTCTATGCCCCACTAAACCCCTACAAAGAGGTATCAACTATCATACACAATACACTACTGTGTAACCACCTTTCGTTTTCTCACAGGTTGTGTGCAAAGATGTACAACACAATTGCAGTTGGGTATCATCCAGCATAAATAATAGTATGTAGATCAGTTTATAGATCCTGTGTAGGTTGTCTTTCGCTGCTAAATATTCCTTCGAAGGGGCCATTTAGATTCATGAAAATTGCCCAAAGTTGCTTTTTTGGCAACAAAGCTGAAATTGTTCAGAGACCACAAGGGATCACAAATCTAAAAAACTCTTGAACGGAAAGAACTTATCTACGTTTAATACAGGCTAAATATGATTGTCAAATGACTTTGTAATGACATGTATGCAGCAGTATGAAGATACTGCTGCATCTGCTCTACACCGAGTCCCTCTAAGGTTTCTAGTTTGGAGAGAGCCTTAGAGCAGGTTCCAAACACTCATCCTCCTCATCAACATCATTATTATCACCATCACCACTATCACCAGCATCATTCTGAATGCTTACTTTGTAAAGATCTGTAAGGACAAATCTTCATACTGCTGTCTCTGCTCTACACCAAGTCCCTCTAAGGTTTCTAGTTTGGAGAGAGCCTTAGAGCAGGTTCCAAACGCTCTGTTAGCACAGGATGCTAGAGCTAGGATGGAGTAGATGTCTACAGGGTCCAGGATGTCATCATACTCACGCAGATGCAATGCTGTCTTCATACTAGCATCCACATATCCTGTAAGAGAGATAACATGTCACATATCCTGTAAGAGAGATAACATGTCACATATCCTGTAAGAGAGATAACATGTCACATATCCTGTAAGAGAGATAACATGTCACATATTTGACCTCTATTAGTCTGACCAGGGTTCTAACCAGTGCATAACACACTAGGTGCTCATAAATGTACCCAGGATAATGTCTCCCAGATTAGAACATATACATGTATAAAAATTATTAATACACCACCTCAATGCCCAAATATGACGTGGCATGTGCAAGAATATTTGAATTAAAATTCTTGGTGGATGCAGACAACCCCCCCCCCATACACACACACACACACACACACACACACACATTTTTAATAATATTCTTGAATAATTGTTTTTCATTTATTCTGATTTTTCATAAAACATAAAACATGATTAAAGAGATATTCCTGAAGAATCAATGAAAAACCTATTAAAGGGATACGCAACCAGGCAGCTGTGGGGAAAGTCAGGATTGCATAAGCCCCATTCACTCGTACACAATGTTTGCGCGTCTAACGCGTCCGTCAGACTACTGCAATTACATTCCGGACTGCACGAAGCCGACCGAATCTCGCAAGAGAGCTCGAGCTCAGGCTGAGCGTGCATGTTGCGTGGAGACTAGTCTGTCCGATGTTTGTGCCCTGCAGAGCAACGGCATGATCTGGTAACAATCACGGTGCCCTCTTGCGGCATAAAAACGTCCACAATCTGCGGTTGAGTATCCCTTTAATTGAAAACTAGCTTGTTACCCTCTCATCTTAATAAATTTCAAGCCAATTTGCAGCACAAATTTTCATGATCATATAATTTGACATGCTTATTGTATATAACCATTGGTGAACAGGCACAATTTCGTAAAGGGGGGGGGGACAGCCATAACTTGCTTGAATATCAACTTTCTTGTACCTAAAGTTTGCAAGTGACCAAAGCAATAACAAATTTTGACACTTCATTCCAGCGAAAATACAAATTTAACATATACATGTATAAAAATTAATACACCACCTCAATGCCCAAATATGACGTGGCATGTGCAAGAATATTTGAATTAAAATTCTTGGTGGATGCAGACACCCCCCCCCCCCCAATACACACACACACACAATTTTTAATAGTATTCTTGAATAATTGTTTGTCATTTATTCTGATTTTTCATAAAAACATAAAACAAGATTAAAGAGATATTCCTGAAGAATCAATGAAAAACCTAATACTTATTTGGAAGGATAATTAAGGACATTCAACTACAGGACTTATCATAGGTGTCGCACTGAACAGTAACTGGTATTTCTGGTTTGACGTCATAATGCAAAGTAGATTAGATTAAAATCTGAGAAAATCAGACACTTAGAAAGAAAGTTGTTGAGACGATACCTTGGTAGAGTTGTCTCTGAGCAAGTAGCATGAAATGATATGCTTCAGCTCCTCTCCATGCATTATCAATGAGTTTGGTGTCTGACGTAGCTAATGCCTCTTCCTCTAAAAGACCAGCTAGAGCAGAACTTGCCTGAAATGGAAAAAAAAAACATTCAAGAATTGTCAAAGCTTTTCACCTATTCATGAAAAGGCACAGATCCATATCTGATCTTACTTTCAGAGCTCAAGATTGTGTTGTGTCCATTGTAATAATTAATGGTAAGTACCATGCACTACCTCCAACACCCACATAACAAGGCTTCTCTTCGTCTTAACATTTTATCTGGAATATTTCAGAGTTTTCTAATCTTTCACATCTTATCATAATTGCAAAGTTCTTCTACATTTTGTGTGGTAGTCAATCATCAATGTAACATGAAATGGACTTCATTTATAGAGAAAATGTAATGAGAGAATACATACCTCTGTCTTCTTGCTCTTCGTCTTAAGTTTAGACTGGACCTTCATCTGCTCATGATAGTTCTCAATCTATCAACAAAATTAAAAAGCAAAGTAATTATTGTTAAAGTAACAAAATATAATTCTAGATACTTCATCACAAAATAAAATGAAGGCAGTATATGCTAAACTTTATACATGTATATGAAATGTTTCTGGAAAATTACATAGAAAATCATAATTTTGTTAAAAAGTCACATCACCTAATAGCACAAACACATACCTGTACAGGATAGGGAATCCACACTCTCTCAAGAGTTGAAGATAATCTTGACTTTTCTTGACTATGATTACTTAGAGAATAACTCTTGTGGAATAGTTGTGCAAATTCCAACTGGTGTATGCGTATAGATCAAAAATATCAAACAAATCTAAGATACATGTAAAGGTCAGTTCAAAACTAACTCTGATAGTATACCAGAGGTGAAATGGTGAAAAGATTAGGTAAAGAATTGGGATTATGCAAAGAATGAAGATTAGAGAAATAATAAGGATTAAACAAAGATTATCTGTGATTTGAGCATTGTCCAACCTGTATCCACCTGGGGATACTTTTGGTAACAAAGAACACATCACAAGAAATAATGGAAAATGCATTATTCTACAAGAGAGATTTCCCTCACAGAGGAAAAAGTCAAAGAAACCCACTAATCCTGCTAGATGTTTATTCATGCCCAGGGACTGCTTTCAAGCTATTCAGGCTGGGATTTTATACATAAATAAGAAACGGATGGGGTAGCTCTCCTCACTCAACTATAAATGAAGTGGTAGATGGAAAGCAATGTGTGATGATCATCTTTTCTTATGTCATACAGTGAAACCTATATATATAAATCACTTAAGACAGCTAATCCATTGACTTCTGAATTTTCTCATTCCCATTGGTTTAGTACAGGGACCATCTGGTTTCTGTGGGCAAAGGGTTAATTAGCAGGTGATATCTATCTATAGATTCCTATAATACTAGTTTAAATGAGAAACAACGTAAAGGGGGGGGGGGGTCTTTATAGACCATTATTACCTATATGGGACACTTTTACAGGGCAATTAATATTCATATTTTGCGCGGTCCGCGAATGACCTAGTTCTGAACGGTCATCATTCCCTCATATTTTCCCTCTTCCGGGTTTCACCATTCACTTTGTGTACAAAAAGTGCGGTCAACATTAATTGAGCCCGAGTAACATCCACCTTTTCTTGTCAGTGCGCTTTTATTAAAGTACATACGCGCAGTATTGTGTACGCGTTAAATTGTAGGCTTAAACAATGGATACGTGCGGTAATAATTTACGTCACAATTGCTTGGCCCAGATTACATACCCGCATGAATGATCTGAAATCAGAGAGACTGACAGGCAAACAGACGTCCGTCATTGCTACAAGATAGGCATATACATGATATACTTGATATAGGTAATAATAATAATATTGACTGGCTCTACTTTCGGGGAATATCGAAAATGTTGCCCTTAAAAGAACCATATTGCCCTCGTCTTCGACTCGGGACAATATGATTCTGTTGCGGGCAACATTTTTCGATGTCCCCCTCAAGGCCAGTCAATATTATATAATTGGTCTTTCAGTACAGGTGGTTGCTATAGCAGGTTTCAATGTATGCCTTGACGAAAGAGAGCAATACAATCTAAAACTATTGGTTGTCAATTATCAACGGTATCACAATATGAAATACACAAAATACTTATTGAGAATGATCTTACCAGCAAAGCTCCCAAAACATAGATCTTCTTGGTCCTAAGAGGTTTGACCTTCTTCTTGCCTTCCGCTTCAGCAGCCTGTGGGATCAAGGGTATGTATATGTTGTGAAATGCTGATGGTCTTTGGTAGCAATTCACAGATATTTCCCCCTTTAAATCATATATAAATTGGTACCAAACATGACACAAAAATTATAATCAACCCCTACCATGCCGTGGGCGGCAAATCCCGCCCAAATATTGGAGTGTTGAACATTTTGTTTAGGCTCAGAATGGCTTGAAAATTCTTCCTCTATACAGAAACCTGTGCCTTCAATATAATGTTTATTCCTATGCAATATATCTTTGCCCAGTTTGCTCAAGAAAAAACTCATTGAAAGTTAATATTGAACTCTTGAAAGTTCATTTCTGACAACTGGTCAGATCTGGTGGCATGAAAGGGGTTAAGTAGCATGAACGTCCCTGTAAAATATGGCAAATGGATGCAATACTTCCTTTGGAGTGACAAGTGTGTACTGCATGTGAATTACATTAATTGAATAGAACCACATTATCACCATCACCATCTCTATTACCTCTTCCATGCCAATATTATCACTCCCATCATAACAGCCCCTATCACCTTCAAAATTAAAGGAGAATTAACCCCAGAATATAAATGTACTTATGTTCAAAGGTGTAATATATTCTTAATCATGGCCTGTATCACTTTAGAAATAAAATATCAGAAAAGGGTTTAAATCAAGACATTCTCGCACACAAGATCATTCTGCTAACACTTTACATGGGGGAAACCATTTTCTTGATGATATGGAGTTGTACATGAACCATTGGAAACCGTTCCAGTCAGGAAGATATTTTTAATCCTAGAGCTAAATTGTTTCTCTTCATTACAAAATATCCCCATATATGATGAAAAATATATAATAGGTGGATACATATTCTATAAGTTTTGAAATTCATAAATTTCTTTTTAAATTCTCTGGTTTGCTAAATAGAAATCGATTTCTTGGGCTTGCCTGGCAAAGCAGAACATAATTTATACAACGCGCATTCTGACTATTGAAGTCCATTATCTCAAAGCAGGTGAATGCATAGTTTGTCACTATTGACGTGCGGGAAAGTTATCATCCATAAATTTGAATTTATTTGCTTCGTCGCGTACGTCATAGTATCAAGAAAATAGATTTATAGTTAGTAAAATAGTAATTTTCAAAGAAATATAAAACACATTTTCATTTTTAGAATATATGTGTATATCTGTTAAATATTTAAATCTCAAATGGGATTTTGTATCAGGAAGAAAGACACTTTTGCATTCCGATTAAAAACATCTTTATGTACACATCAAGAAAATGGCAGCCCCCAGCTATCGCTAGCAGACAAAAAATTTTGCAGAGAAAATCTTGATTTATACCCATCTCGTATATTTTAATGCAAAACTACGGAGGACAACAAGAAGGAATAGATTACATCTTTGAATATAAGCACATTTATATCTTGAGGTTAATTCCCCTGTAACACTATCATCACCACCAGCTCTACCATTACCATCATTATTTCCATAATCATTACCACCTGTATTTGATGATAATCACCATCAAATTAATCATTATTGTTATCATAATCACCACTATCATTATCATCATCATCATTACAACCAATAACATTATCATCATCATCATTATCATGATCATTACCAAAACCATCATTATCATCATCCTCCTCCTTACCTGGAACATGAGTTTAGCAGCATCAAGGTAATGATTAGCCTTACGATACAATTCAATGGCTTGAAGCTTCTTGTCCTTATCAAGAAGATGAGCAGCATACTTAGCCAGGAGACTATCAATCTCTCGAATATGATGTTTCTTGGCTAATTCTACAGCCTGGTCCCACTGGTTAAGATGTACACAGCAATCTACAGCCTTCTTGACTTCATTACACTTGAGGTAGGCAGAGACAGCCTCAGCACACATACCCACCGTCAAGAACATTGATGCTATCTCCTATGGATAGACAAAACCACATCAATAGCTGTCAAGAACACGGATGATAAGAAAGCTAGCTGGCCAGAGTCTTGCCTGACATAACACTATCTAATGTATGAAAGGTGGATTCCATCCACACAAATGCTATCTTACAGAACAGGGGAACTAAATAGCTCATCAACACATGTTCTTGGTAAAAATATCCATATACGGTGTACGTGAATACACTAGTAACTATGCCACAGAAGGGGCCATCGCTACAATAAGCCAGCTCGTAAAAGTAATTTACGCATATGCAGATGAAAGTCATTTGTACCAAATATAATTGACCTAATATAATGCTGTCATTCTGTGCGCACCATGATGCGTATGCCAGTATGATTTTAGTTGCGAAACCAGTGGCGTATCCACCAAAACAGTTGCTTGTGCGTGTACAATTTGGGGTCATTTTTGTGTCATTTGTACCATGAACTAATTACGAATTGGCTTATTCCCAAAAGTTTTAGATTGAGTTTAATAGTACCCTCTAATTGCCTTCCTCAATCATAGATGGAAAGTCGCAAAACAATAAATGATACAACTCACGATTCAGTTGAAAATTTCCTGATTAGCAAAGAAAAGTTTATCTTTCTTCATGAAATTCGGAACAGGTTCATATGAATTCTGGAATTGACACCATGAAATACTACATTTGTCAAGATCAACAATGCAAAATGAAACCATAATTCAAAACATTACTCACAAAATCTTACTTGTGGTATAAACATGGTGGCATGGTAAGGGTCAAAATAATTTCAAAACAGTTAGAAATTTAGGGTTTCATAATGATTATACGAAATAGAAAAGGAGGAACTTACAGGTAAGAGTAAGTGGTTCTCTGGTAGTGCATCGCTCAGCTTGTTAAGTCCAGCAAAGTCTTCCAGCATGTAGTAACATTCTGATAACCTCTCCTGGTTATTACCCTGAAAAATCATTTATTCTCATCATTACAATGTCATTTACAACAAAGAAGGAAGTTAGGAAAACACAATTACATTTAAAGAAAATTTGCATATTTCATAAAAATCCATCATTCACAATTTGAATACAATTTTCTGCTCAGGGTAAAAGGGGAATCATTTGTGCACACTGGGCAAAAAAGATTTTTAGATTTCAGGAATTAACAAGCAAAAGATACGACTGCGTCTTCAATATGCCTCCGCTTGTATTCAGATAATCTCAAACAGTTCTTCAGAAATCGCGGTAACGGTGCTAAAAACCAAGAATTTCATCTCATTTCATGTAAATTGACCTCTGTGTCCTCCTTATCCCAAAATCTAATCAATTCATCTTCGTATGGGGATACATACTAGTACCAAGTTTGAAGTTCTTACCTCAAACAGTTCTTGAGATATTGCAGTAACGAGGCTAAAAACCAGTAATTTCATGTAATTTCATGTAAATTGACCTCTGTGACCTCTGACCTTTGACCTACTTACCCCAAAATCTAATCAGTTCATCTTTCTATGGGGATACATACTGGTACCAAGTTTGAAGTTATCACCTCAGATAGTTCTTGAGATATCGCGGTAACGGTGCTAAAAACCAGTAATTCCCTGTAATTTCATGTAAATTGACCTCTGTGACCTCTGAACTTTGACCTACCTACCCCAAAATCGAATCAGTTCCTCTTTCTATGGGGATACATACTGGTACCAAGTTTGAAGTTCTCACCTCAGATATTTCTTCAGAAATCGTGGTAACGGTGCTAAAAACCAAGAATTTCATCTAATTTCATGTAAATTGACCTCTGTGACCTCCTTATCCCAAAATCTAATCAATTCATCTTCGTATGGGGATACATACTAGTACCAAGTTTGAAGTTCTTACCTCAAACAGTTCTTGAGATATTGCAGTAACGAGGCTAAAAACCAGTAATTTCATGTAATTTCATGTAAATTGACCTCTGTGACCTCTGACCTTTAACCTACTTACCCCAAAATCTAATCACTTCATCTTCGTATGGGAATACATACTAGTACCAAGTTTGAGGTTCCTACCTCAAATGATTCTTCAGATATCGCGGTATCGAGAAGTGGGACGCACGTACGCACGGACAACCCAAAAACATAATGCCTCCGGCACCCATCTTCGGTGGGCGGAGGCATAAAAATCAACCTTACAAAATCTCTTTTATTACTCCAGGGCCCTGTTTCATAAAACTTTGTATAAATAACAACTGCTTAAAATCTATGACAAATTTGCTGTAAACCAATAAAATGCAATGATTTCAGTAGCTTATAACAATAATCTTAACTTGTCATTGATAACAAGTTTTATGAAACAGGGCCCAGGTAGTGATATTCTTTTTTTATAAAAAGTACCATTAAAATACAACTTCCATGTAGTTTTCAAGCACAAACATTTATAAATGAGAGAAAAACACCTTTCAACAATTATTTTGAGGGATGGAACCTTTATGAATCTGAACCATACATGAAATTCACAGATTTCATGACCTTGAAAGTTTATGGATCGAAAGTAGACAGACATGTAAATGTCTATCTACTTTTGATCCATAATAAAATATGGCATTTTTGATAACATCAGCTGGTTGTAAACGAAGAAGCTTGACTGGGGAGGAATTTTTAATTTGTAAACAAATCTTTAGGCATTTTACTCCCAGTGTTAAAGATCGTATGCTCGATCTGTAATGAAAAACACAAGTCAGAAAAAATTGGAACCAGCGGGATTCGAACCTGTCATCTACTGCTTGCCGGGCAGCGACTTAACCACCAGGCTATTCTGGTTCACGGCCAAGTCACGATGAAACTAGAATCAAATACCCAAGATCCTCTTCTTTCTGACTCATTAATATTCATTTTTAACGGTCCGCCGTAGACAATGGTTAGTAAACGAAGAAGCTTGACTGGGGAGGAATTTTTAATTTGTAAACAAATCTTTAGGCATTTTACTCCCAGTGTTAAAGATCGTATGCTCGATCTGTAATGAAAAACACAAGTCAGAAAAAATTGGAACCAGCGGGATTCGAACCTGTCATCTACTGCTTGCCGGGCAGCGACTTAACCACCAGGCTATTCTGGTTCACGGCCAAGTCACGATGAAACTAGAATCAAATACCCAAGATCCTCTTCTTTCTGACTCATTAATATTCATTTTTAACGGTCCGCCGTAGACAATGGTTAGTAAACGAAGAAGCTTGACTGGGGAGGAATTTTTAATTTGTAAACAAATCAGCTTTGTTGGTATGATATTGTACCATTGTGATTTCACCGAGACCTACCTGTAGGTAATAAGTGACAGCATTGGCCCACTTCTGTCTATCAGCATAGTAATCACCAATCGCATTCCAAGCCTGCTGCATCTGAACATCATCTCCACCTCCTCCTGATTTCAGGAGCTGTACTACTCGAAACCAGTCACCAAGCTTCATACGTAGGTTCACTGCAAGATCCCTATAAACAACATAATGTTCTAACACATCAGAGCTACATCACTTCTCAGGCAACATATGATATCAAATGTCAGAAAACTGCGATTAACAGTGAAACATCAGTATCTATCTTCAGAAAAGTATACTGTTTATGTTATCAAATCAAGATATTTGGTAGTTGTTTTTTCTTCTGTATTCATTTAAAGTTCAAAATATTTCAGCAGTCTATAGGGGTATGAAAATTCCAGGTCTCGTCTTTAATAGTGGCCAGAGTGCCAATGGCCACCTGAAACGGCATTGGGTCACCTGAAACTGTCCGATCGGTGGCCTGGCTGACCACCGAAAAAATATAGTGTAAGATCAAATAAATAAACTGTAGCATCCGGGCCACCTGGATCTCATGCTCAAGTGCCCTGCTGGCCGCCTTAAAAAAAGTTAAAGGGATACGCCACCAGGCGGCCATGGGGAAAGTCAGGGGAAAGTCAGGATTGCGTAAGCCCCATTCAATCGTGCACAAAGTTTGTGCGTCTAACGCGTCCGTTGGACTACTGGGATTATATTTCGGAGTGCACGAAGCCGACGGAATCTCGCACGAGAGCTCGAGTGTGCATGTTGCGCAGCGACTAGTCTGTGCGAAGTTTGCAGAACACATGTTTTAGAACACACGAGACCCCTTCCACCCACCACATATGAGACTAGATTAATAATATGTTGATGTTATAACATCTTGGTCTTACCTCCTATCCATATCTCTGTACATCCTTTCTGCTTCCTCAAATCTCTTGAAGTATGCAGCTACTTCAGCACTTCTCATCGTCTCACTCTGTAGGTTACCTAGGCGCTTCACAAACTCAATACCTTGGAAGTCACGGCAACGGACAAATGCTTGTTCAGCTACCTTCAGATCAAGCGTTTCCATTGCCTTCTCTGCCAATAGACGCCTAACAAAATAACATCAAGTTCTATAATTCCTATACAAGAACAGAATTCATCATTTCTGCAGGAAACATTATTGGACAGCATACTACCTAGCTGAAGAATTTCAGTATTTCTTGTAATATCAAAATAAATAAATTGATACAAAAGTGCATACATTGGCTGGAACTAAAATATATCAGGGATTTACACTTTTCAAAGGGAAGAAATGAACCATACACATGTAATGGGGGAATGGTTGTAGTGATGTTGAACAATGTCTTTAATTAATTGTTAATTGAACTGTACAAGTGGATTTTCATTTTTATATTGTCAATTCAAAGTATGAAAAATATTATTAAAATGAAATTACCATTCTTCTGCGATAAAAGAAAATTGTAAAATGGGATAAATGGCCTTAAAATCTGAAATTAAATTCTGCCCCTTTGTCAAGGAGCAGAATGGAAATTTCAACAAACCTGCAGTCCCAAAATAAGTTACTTTTAAAAGCAGAACAATCACTGAAAACTGACCAATAAGGGTTAAGAATATCAAACAACTAATGGGAAAACTAAGAATACTTGAGAGAATACATAATTACCATAATCTTGGATGAGGGTTATCTTCAATGAATTGAGCTGCATCTTCAATGCCAACCTTCTCTAGCAGATCACATGTGTCTCGCAAACTCTGACCAATCAGAAATCATAATACAATGTTAGCTACTAGCAGATCACATGTATCTTGCAAAGTCTGACCAATCAGAAATCATAATACAATGTTAGCTCTAGCAGATCACATGTATCTTGCAAACTCTGACCAATCAGAAATCATAATACAATGTTAGCTACTAGCAGATCACATGTATCTCGCAAACTCTGACCAATCAGAAATCATAATACAATGTTAGCTACTAGCAGATCACATGTATCTTGCAAAGTCTGACCAATCAGAAATCATAATACAATGTTAGCTACTAGCAGATCACATGTATCTCGCAAACTCTGACCAATCAGAAATCACAATACAATGTTAGCTACGAGCAGATCACATGTATCTCGCAAACTCTGATCAATCAGAAATCACAATACAATGTTAGCTACGAGCAGATCACATGTATCTCGCAAACTCTGATCAATCAGAAATCACAATACAATGTTAGCTACGAGCAGATCACATGTATCTCGCAAACTCTGATCAATCAGAAATCACAATACAATGTTAGCTACTAGCAGATCACATGTATCTCGCAAACTCTGACCAATCAGAAATCACAATACAATGTTAGCTACGAGCAGATCACATGTATCTCGCAAACTCTGATCAATCAGAAATCACAATACAATGTTAGCTACGAGCAGATCACATGTATCTCGCAAACTCTGATCAATCAGAAATCACAATACAATGTTAGCTACTAGCAGATCACATGTATCTCGCAAACTCTGATCAATCAGAAATCACAATACAATGTTAGCTACTAGCAGATCACATGTATCTCGCAAACTCTGACCAATCAGAAATCACAATACAATGTTAGCTACGAGCAGATCACATGTATCTCGCAAACTCTGATCAATCAGAAATCACAATACAATGTTAGCTACTAGCAGATCACATGTATCTCGCAAACTCTGATCAATCAGAAATCACAATACAATGTTAGCTACTAGCAGATCACATGTATCTCGCAAACTCTGACCAATCAGAAATCACAATACAATGTTAGCTACTAGCAGATCACATGTATCTCGCAAACTCTGACCAATCAGAAATCACAATACAATGTTAGCTACGAGCAGATCACATGTATCTCGCAAACTCTGACCAATCAGAAATCACAATACAATGTTAGCTACGAGCAGATCACATGTATCTCGCAAACTCTGATCAATCAGAAATCACAATACATTATTACCTATATGGGACACTTTTACAGAGCAATTAATATTCATATTTTGCGCGGTCCGCGAATGACCTAGTTCTGAGCGGTCATCATTCCCTCATATTTTCCCTCTTCCGGGTTTCACCATTCACTTTGTGTACAAAAAGTGCGGTCAACATTAATTGAGCCCGAGTAACATCCACCTTTTCTTGTCAGTGCGCTTTTATTAAAGTACATACGCGCAGTATTGTGTACGCGTTAAATTGTAGGCTTAAACAATGGATACGTGCGGTAATAATTTACGTCACAGTTGCTTGGCCCAGATTACATACCGGCATGAATGATCTGAAATCAGAAAGACTGACAGGCAAACAGACGTCCGTCATTGCTACAAGATAGGCATATGCATGATATACTTGATATAGATAATAATAATAATATTGACTGGCTCTACTTTCGGGGAATATCGAAAATGTTGCCCTTAAAAGAACCATATTGCCCTCGTCTTCGACTCGGGACAATATGATTCTGTTGCGGGCAACATTTTTCGATGTCCCCCTCAAGGCCAGTCAATATTATATAAATGTTAGCTATGCAAGTCTTCCTGAGGTAGCTTAGCAATACAGGGTGGCGAAAAAAGACGCATACAGAACACTCAAATGACAATATTGGTAAAAATTAACCTAATCAAGATAGTAGAGGTATTTTAACCCACTCATGGCTTAATGATATGCTTCTAAATAAAATTATGATTTTCAACAATATGTATTTTGCGTTCCGGACACATCTTATTGCGCCACTATGTTTCGCTAATATGCTTTTTACACTTAGTCCCGTACTATCCGTGAGACTAAATGAGGATTTAGCCCCACTGATAGTACGGGACTAAGCTTAGCCCACTTTCTGTTCGCATTGCATTTTACCAAAGTAGTCCGGCAGATTGGTGAAATAATTGTGCACTTTTTCATAAAAGCGTGAAATTTGACATGAAGATAGAGTTTTTGATGCCGAATAATTCTGGATATGGAGCAAAAAAAAATTCGGGCCCTGGGGCCCGTTGTGCCTAATTTTTTTTTAAGGTGGCCCTCTTAGGGTCCATTCCCTTGAAAGTTGATGTAATCAAATCTAATTTGATATGATGAAATATTATGTAACATTTCACGGCCTCTAAAATCACACAAATGCTTTAGGTGCCCATTTCTTCAAGTAAAGGGCCATCCTATATACAGTGCGTCCCAGAAAAACGAAACCCTAAAACAAAGGGCTATTGTGACCACACTATGTGCTCTATGACAATAATTATCTATTTTCCATGAACTAGAACTATTATGCTTTTAGATGATAGAATGATTTTAGATGATAGAATGATTTTAGGGGATAACCAAACCCCCCTTGTTTACACCACGCTATGAAAAGGTGCCCCTGACACAATTTGGGGGTTGGCTTTACATACACAAGGAAAGATAGAAAAATGAAAAAAAGTAAAAAGAGATATACACAGGGAAAATGGAAAAGAAGACAATAAAAAATTAAAAACAAGAAATACAGAAGGGAAAACAAGAAGAGAGTTGTTAAAGAAAGGTAAACACGAAGAACTACATGTTGAAACAGAAATAAAAACAAAAACATTTTAAGGAAATATAGACAGAAGCCAATATGAAAATAAAAATTGAATACAAAATAGAATAGAATGAAAAAAAGTTAAAGACTTGGGAAAAACAGTGAACTGTATAAGAAAAGAAAAACAAAAGAAATATATAAAGAGAAAAAATAAAAGAGAAAAGAAATCAAATACATATCAAAAGAAATAGAGAATCCAATAGAAATATGAAAAAAGCTAATCAGTGTGTATAAAATAAGATTAAAGAAGAAAAACAAAAACTACATAAGGAAATTTGACAGATGTTGTTTTTTCATTTACTTTCTGCTGTTGTTTATTTCTATCTCTGCATGCCTTCCGCCATATTTTATTTCTATCTTTGACTATGTATTTTTTTGCTCTAATTCCCTTGCCATCTGTCCAATTATCTATAAGTATTTCCTTATATTTTTCTGTGAATTTTCTTCTTGTTTTGTTTTTCCTCTTCTTTAATCTTAATTGATACACCCTGATTATTATTTTTTTCATATTTCTATTGTATTCTCTATTTTTATATGTATTTGATTTCTTTCCTCTCTTTGTTTTTTTTGTCTTCTTTTCCTTTTCCCCTGTGTATATCTCTTTTTACTTTTTTCAATTTTCTATCTGTCCTTGTGTAAGTAAAGCCTACCCAAAAATTGTGTCAGGGGGCACCTTTTCATAGCGTGGTGTAAAATAAAAGAGGGAGGGTAGTTAAACTAATGACTTGCTTTAGTTTGTGCCTTTTTGTGACTGGCCCCAAAAGGAGACCCACCTCAGACACTATTTTAGATGGGTCACTGGGATCTACCACAAAATGGAAGTGCTGTCATACCCATTACTCCCTTGCATGATTGCATCCCAAAGGAGAGGAACCTGGCTATATGTGGTCATCCTATCTAACATGTTTTCTCAAAGCTATTTTAAGTATCCCTTTGAGTTTGGACATGGAATGGGTATAACCTATCAGTGCAGAAAATACACATTTGTTGTGGTTTAGTCAGGAAATTGGGCAGCTCTGTATCAACAAGGACAAGGCAATAGCGATAATGTGTCTCACCCACATGCGATAACTAGAAATATCGTGATCTCTGTTGCCATGCAACAGGTCCCCCAAGTGCATAAATCTGCATAAGTTATGCTTGCATATATCTACATTACTGTTTGGAAAGTGACATTTACAAAGTTATGTCATAAGAGAGTCTTGCGGGTAAACTATAATGTTTGACCTGAAATGACCTTTGACCTTATCATGTGACCTCCAACGGCACCACAACATGCAGGTCCCCTCAGTGCATCTACAACCCAAGTTTGGTTGAAAAGTGAGTGACGGTTGCAAAGTTATCTGTCATAATAGCGTCTTGCGGGTAAACTATAATGTTTGACCTGAAATGACCTTTGACCTTATCATGTGACCTCCAACGGCACCACAACATGCAGGTCCCCTCAGTGCATCTACAACCCAAGTTTGGTTGAAAAGTGAGTGACGGTTGCAAAGTTATCTGTCATAAGAGAGTCTTGCAGGTAAACTTTAACGTATGACCTTTGACCTTATCATGTGACCTCCAACGGCACCATAACATGCAGGTCCCCTTAGTGCATCTACAACCCAAGTTTGGTTGAAAAGTGACTGACGGTTGCAAAGTTATGTCATAAGGTAAACTTTAACGTATGACCTCAAATGACCTTTGACCCTATCATGTGACCTCCAACGGCACCATAACATGCAGGTCCCCTCAGTGCATCTACAACCCAAGTTTGGTTGAAAAGTGAGTGACGGTTGCAAAGTTATCTGTCATAAGAGAGTCTTGCAGGTAAACTTTAACGTTTGACCTGAAATGACCTTTGACCATAACATGCAGGTCCCCTCAGTGCATCTACAACCCAAGTTTGGTTAAAAGTGAGTGACGGTTGCAAAGTTATCTGTCATAACGTTTGTGACGGACGGACGACATTTGGATCCCTTAGTCTCGCCTTCACCTCCGGTGGGCGAGACAAAAAGGAAATCTGGGGTACCTTTAATTCCCTTGCCATCTGTCCAATTTTCTATATTTCCTTATGTATTTCTGTGAACTTTCTTCTTGTTGTTTTGTTTTTCCTCTTCTTTAATCTTAATTGATACACCCTGATTATTTTTTTCTTTTCATATTTCTATTGTATTCTCTATTTTTATATGTATTTGATTTCTTTCCTCTCTTGTTTTTTATCTTTATGTATTTTTTTGTTTCTTTCTTTTCTTACATAGTTCACTGTTTTTCCCCCCAAGTCTTTTAACTTTTTCTTTCTTGGCTTCTGCATATATTTCCTTTAAAGGTGTTACTCGGAGATGTACAAACAAATCAAAATGCAATAAATTTGGTATCAACGGAAAGGGGAAGATGCCCTAAAACATTCCATCAACATTCAAAATCCATAGGTTTTCATAAATTAATATTCTGTTTCAAATGTGTGCTAAAATATTTGCATATTTTCAGCCCCGCGAGCAGTTTCTTTTTCAACCTTGGAAATGTGACGTAATACTCAGGACACGCTTGCTTCTAGCTAGCTCACGATCACGTCAATACAGCGAGCGCACATAACGTTCACGGTTTGAGGTAAGCTACTGATTTCTTCCAATCTTTGAAAATGTCTGATTTTGGCTCTGATTCAGATGTTAGAACCTGGAATCACACCGTCATTCCATCAATCACTGGGTGAATCACTGCAGCAGCCACACACACATATACGATTCATACACCTACAGTACAGTCAAGTCGTATACCGTAAGCTAGCTGTCCCGAGAATGACGTCATTTTTCTAGTGCAAGAATTCTCGCTTTCGTGGCTCATCTGAGACCCTGTCAGGGGTCTTGAAAAAAAGTCCTGATAATATTTTTGAACAAGCTTACATCTCTAAAATTTAATTTCATTGTATTCTTTGGGGGATTAGCTTTCCAAAAATGTATAATTTGTCCTATTTCTTATTTTATGGGACATTTCTCCGGTTATCTGCTTTAAATGTATTTGTTTTTATTTCTATGTTTCATTATGTAGTTCTTTGTGGTTACGATTTTTTAACATTCTCTTCTTGTTCTTCCTTCTGTATTTGTTTTTGTTTTTGTTTTGTTTTTTGGTCTTCTTTTCCTTTTCCCCTGTGTATATCTGTTTTTACTTTTTTCATTTTTCTATCTTTCCTTGTGTATGTAAAAGCCAACCCCAAAATTGTGTCAGGGGGCACCTTTTCATAGCGTGGTGTAAAATAAAAGAGGGAGGGTAGTTAAACTAATGACTTGCTTTAGTTTGTGCCTTTTTGTGACTGGCCCCAAAAGGAGACCCACCTCAGACACTATTTTAGATGGGTCACTGGGATCTACCACAAAATGGAAGTGCTGTCATACCCATTGCTCCTTTGCATGATTGCATCCCAAAGGAGAGGAACCTGGCTATATGTGGTCATCCTATCTAACATGTTTTCTCAAAGCTATTTTAACACTGGGCAGCTATGTATCAACAAGGAAAAGGACATCTGGTGTACCTGCAAATATCCTACTTTTATCCCACTTTCTGTCATCTAAATCCTGCTGGTCCCTTAAATCCGCCACTCATTACCCTCATAATTGAAAGAAACAGATGAAAACCGTCTTCTCATAGGGTTGTCAAAGTCATGTTTCATTTGGGTCATGTTCGCATGTGATCCTAACTTTTTCACCGTTTTACCCAAATCATTTTCAAAATGCTGCTGCTCGGTAAAGCATATACGGATGGATACCATCAAGGTATCATTCAAAAGCATAATACTTCTAGTTTATGGAAAATATATAATTATTGTCATAGAGCACATGGTGTGATCATGCACAATAGCCCTTTGTTTTAGGGTTTTGGTTTTTTTCTGGGATGCACTGTATATCAAAATATTATAAAGTCACTGATTTGTTGAATATAAGTAATATGTTTCTAATTGTGATCAGTTGACATTACGTCTTTGGAATCGATGAGATATGTGGCGCAGGTTCCCATAATGACCACAAAAGGGCCCAAAAGGCAAAAAATTATCTATCTGCAACACAATTTTTTTTAATTTTTTTTATTTCTAATGGTATAGACAACATTTCTGAAATTTTAGCAGGCCCATCGATGGCCTATCGATGGCCACCTGAAATACCAAAGTGATTTTGTTGACTTGAATCTTACACAACAGTGACCATTTTTTAAGACATGAAACGTTCACAAAAAATTCAATCATCTGTGTCACTTTCACGAATCTGGACCACTCAAGAACTTTGCGAGAGATTCTGTTTTTATGGTCTAATAGAAAACGATTTAAGAGCCTTTTCTTGGTGAGATGACCTACCTTGATATCAAGATCTACCATGCATTCCTTGCCAGGGTGTTCAGGATCCCTCATGACTTCATCCAATAGAACACTCTTGATCTGAAGATCCTCAAAGAGACAGATGAAACCTGAACTCACGATAGGCTCCTGTAAAACAAAGAACATACATCCTCAAAGAGACAGATGAAACCTGAACTCACGATAGGCTCCTGTAAAACAAAGAACATACATCCTCAAAGAGACAGATGAAACCTGAACTCACGATAGGCTCCTGTAAAACAAAGAACATACATCCTCAAAGAGACAGATGAAACCTGAACTCACGATAGGCTCCTGTAAAACAAAGAACATACATCCTCAAAGAGACAGATGAAACCTGAACTCACGATAGGCTCCTGTAAAACAAAGAACATACATCCTCAAAGAGACAGATGAAACCTGAACTCACGATAGGCTCCTGTAAAACAAAGAACATACATCCTCAAAGAGACAGATGAAACCTGAACTCACGATAGGCTCCTGTAAAACAAAGAACATACATCCTCAGAGACAGATGAAACCTGAACTCACGATAGGCTCCTGTAAAACAAAGAACATACATCCTCAGAGAGACATATGAAACCTGAACTCACGATAGGCTCCTGTAAAACAAACAACATACATCCTCAGAGACAGATGAAACCTGAACTCACTATAGGCTCCTGTAAAACAAAGAACATACATCCTCAGAGAGACATATGAAACCTGAACTCAAGATAGGCTCCTGTAAAACAAAGAACATACATCCTCAAAGAGACAGATGAAACCTGAACTCACAATAGGCTCCTGTAAAACACAGAACAAACATCCTCAAAGAGACAGATGAAACCTGAACTCACGATAGGCTCCTGTAAAACAAAGAACATACATCCTCAAAGAGACAGATGAAACCTGAACTCACGATAGGCTCCTGTAAAACAAAGAACATACATCCTCAAAGAGACAGATGAAACCTGAACTCACGATAGGCTCCTGTAAAACAAACAACATACATCCTCAGAGACAGATGAAACCTGAACTCACTATAGGCTCCTGTAAAACAAAGAACATACATCCTCAGAGAGACATATGAAACCTGAACTCACGATAGGCTCCTGTAAAACAAACAACATACATCCTCAGAGACAGATGAAACCTGAACTCACTATAGGCTCCTGTAAAACAAACAACATACATCCTCAGAGAGACATATGAAACCTGAACTCACGATAGGCTCCTGTAAAACAAACAACATACATCCTCAGAGACAGATGAAACCTGAACTCACTATAGGCTCCTGTAAAACAAACAACATACATCCTCAGAGACAGATGAAACCTGAACTCACTATAGGCTCCTGTAAAACAAACAACATACATCCTCAGAGACAGATGAAACCTGAACTCACTATAGGCTCCTGTAAAACAAAGAACATACATCCTCAGAGAGACATATGAAACCTGAACTCACGATAGGCTCCTGTAAAACAAACAACATACATCCTCAGAGACATATGAAACCTGAACTCACGATAGGCTCCTGTAAAACAAACAACATACATCCTCAAAGAGACATATGAAACCTGAACTCACGATAGGCTCCTGTAAAACAAAGAACATACATCCCCAGAGACAGATGAAACCTGAACTCACGATAGGCTCCTGTAAAACAAACAACATACATCCCCAGAGACAGATGAAACCTGGACTCACTATAGGCTCCTGTAAAACAAACAACATACATCCTCAAAGAGACAGATGAAACCTGAACTCACGATAGGCTCCTGTAAAACAAAGAACATACATCCTCAAAGAGACAGATGAAACCTGAACTCACGATAGGCTCCTGTAAAACAAAGAACATACATTCATTGAAACAGAGCTTTCAAAAGACATACAGCTATGAGAAAAATTATTATACCAAAAAAGGTAACTGAAAACGTTATTTTTCTGTTGTACGAAAGAATGAAATAACATAACAGCAAGGTCAAATTGTTGTAATAAGTTCATTCATTCAAGGAATTACAAAGTTAGTTATTAGCAACAACAAAATAAATCAATAACATAGAGCAGTGGTTATCACAAATTATTACCTATATGGAGTATTTTCACAGGCAATTAAAACTCATATTTTGCGCGGTCCGCAAATGACCCGGTTCTGAGCGGTCATCATCCCTGATACTTTCCCTCTTCCGGGTTTCAACATGCACTTTGTGTACAAAAAGTGGGTCAACATTGAGCCCAAGTAACATCCACCTTTTCTTGTCAGTGCGCTTTTATTAAAGTGCATACGCGCAGTATTGTGTATGCGTCCAAGTGTAGGCTTAAACAATGGATATTCACAGTAACAATTTACGTCACAATTGCTTGGCCCAGACTACATATCTGTATGAATAATCTGCAATCAGAGACACTGACAAGCAAACAGACGTGTCCGTCATTGCTATAAGATAGGCATATACATGATATACATGATATAGGTAATAATAATAATAATATTGATTGGCTCTACTTTCGGGGAATATCGCAAATATTGCCCTTAAGAACCATATTGCCCTCGTCTTCGACTTGGGGCAATATGATTCTGTTGCGGGCAACATATTCGATGTCCCCTCAAGGCCAGTCAATATTAAATAAGTATTGCATCCTTGTGATTGTTATAATTGTTATTGTTTTGATTGTCACGATTCTTGTAATTGTTAGGCCTCATCCACACATGCTGTGGTAAATCTCTTTAAAAACGGCCACAGCCAAAAAATACTATTTTATATGAATGGGAAGTGGGCTTGATACAAAAAATATGCTATCTGCAACAAAGGCCTCTCCACTTCCTCTGTAATCTGTGTGTTATAACATACAAAACATGCAATACACTCATGTTATTTTATTTTGCCACAACAATTTTTTTGAGGTTGTATGTATGAAAAAGGCTTCATTTTTACCTCTGGATCCAAGTTTCTAAAGATGTACATCCTTGTCTTCTCCATCATAGCAATGAGTTCAGCATTATCCTCAGCCCATCTCATATCCCACACATCCTTCCTCTCAAACTGTAAGGGTTGACCTATGACCTCTTGACCCTCAGGGTTCACCCACTTGGTGTCCAGGTCAAAGAAGGTCAGGATCCCAGCAATGTCAATGATGGCTAGACGGCTACAACAAGGTAAAAAGCAACAAAGATTCTTGAATTATAAACATAAAGGGAGTATATAACGGTATAAGTGCTAGATGACCATTAAAGAGTAATCGGATTCAGAAAACATAAGCAGTCACAGGAAACATGTAGCAAATCTTTTATTGTCAAATAATTCATGAAGCTTCTCACTACTAGATACACTATACCTTCAGTGACTATTAAACAAAACTGTGCATCTTAAAATACAGTTCACCAGTATTTAGTGTGATGAGATAACAGTTCATTTCAGGGGGAAAAATTGTACAAGTTAACCACCTAATCACTTACTACACATGAGAAAGCAAATTGTTGATAAACTGTATTGTCAAAGGATATAAGCACTAGACAGGGATTCCAATCCTAAAGACTTCTCAATTAACAAGGCATTAGCGATAATGTGTCTCGCCCACATGCGATAACTAGAAATATCGTGATCTCTGTTGCCATGCAACAGGTCCCCCAAGTGCATAAATCTGCATAAGTTATGCTTGCATATATCTATATTACTGTTTGGAAAGTGACGTTTACAAAGTTATGTCATAAGAGAGTCTTGCGAGTAAACTATAATGTTTGACCTGAAATGACCTTTGACCTTAGCATGTGACCTCTGATGGCAGCATAACATGCAGGTCCCCTCAGTGCATCTGCAACCCAAGTTTGGTTGAAAAGAGAGTTATGGTTGCAAAGTTATCTGTCATAAGAGAGTCTTGCAGGTAAACTTTAACGTATGACCTTTGACCTTATCATGTGACCTCCAACGGCACCATAACATGCAGGTCCCCTCAGTGCATCTACAACCCAAGTTTGGTTGAAAAGTGAGTGACGGTTGCAAAGTTATCTGTCATAAGAGAGTCTTGCAGGTAAACTTTAACGTTTGACCTGAAATGACCTTTGACCATAACATGCAGGTCCCCTCAGTGCATCTACAACCCAAGTTTGGTTGAAAAGTGAGTGACGGTTGCAAAGTTATCTGTCATAACGTTTGTGACGGACGGACGGACGACGGACGGACGGACGACGGACGGACGCCATTTGGATCCCTTAGTCTCGCCTTCACCTCCGGTGGGCGAGACAAAAATCAAGTTAATGAATGACTATACCAAGTTGCTCCCACATTGAAAGGAATAACAAGATTACAAATTAGTGACAAATTATATATGGATAGAAAGATTACAACTTGAAAAACACAAATGATGTGCTGAAAAGTCATATAAATATCCTGGAACGGCTTAAAATGTAATTTCTAGAGACCCTTCTCAGACCCCCAAACCAAGCCAAACAACGGTCGTAACGAGGTCTGAAGCGTGACGTCACACCCTGGACAGATATGTTCTATGGGTTGTGCACGAACGCTGTACTCTGGTTTGTTTACTACACTACAGTACGTTTGTTTTCTTGTGCTATTTATTGTCGCTCTTTCAGTTAATTATTCGATATCATTCGACATATCACTCAGGAGTGTGTCATCTTGAAACATTATAGAATATATCTGCGTGATTATTTCAACTTTTATGAAGCAGTAATTTTTAAGTTTGACAACTTCAGCTTAGTAATCGTTGCCTACTAGTTACTGTGAGTGTGACTGATTTCTTCGCTTTCGTATTTTTGGAGAGAATAATCAGACCACTCAGACTGTCAAACAGCCGCAGGGATTGTTAAAAAGTTGTCATATTTTCTATTTCAGATTTACACTTTCGGTACCAAATCCAAATGTTACTTTTCTAGCGTTTTTAGAGTGATTTTTGGATAATACTAAGTTAGATATCTTCTTTCTGTCAGACTTCACAAGCTTCATCAGCGGTTTTGTATGCAGTCCTTCTAAATAGCGAGCAAACCATAGACAAATAACCTCGCTATTCATAAGGACCTCCATTCAACGCATGCTAAATGAATAGCGGGTCCTTATGAATAGCGAGCGGACCCCCAAATATGTTCCCTTCATCTTCATTAGCATTGATAACATCAACAGTATCTCCAATGAATCATCTTAATTGGCGGCGTCATCACCATCACCACATCCCCACTTGCCCTCTCTGTCACTATGTACACAACAACAAGTATCTACATGTAATATACCCAACCAACCTCAACATTTGTCATCATCAAATCAACAACATATTCCCTGTCATCACCACCATCTACAATGCCCAACGGTAACAATGAGTAAATTGCGTCACTTGCGTGTGTTTTCAATGCATGCGGCGCGTCTAGCCAGCATAGCTCTCATTATGTTGTCCAGCTTGTGACGTCACTCATCGCGACACTCCACGGAGGACTGCTGAAGGCAAAAAATCTGGATCTCACAAATACCATTTTTGAAAGATGATTACTGCCGTCCCAAAACATATCTTGACCTGGGAAGTTGTTATACCTGATCAGTAAAGCTTCTCCTTCGATGTGGTATGAATTTTGCAGCAATTCAAAACACTTTAGACTCTTCGAGTGACTACTTTAACATTTTTTGTTCATGCCACCATATACATGTATCTCCTGAACATTGAAATGAATGCAAGAATTATTAAATTGGACAAACATGATTAGGTAACAATTAATACAGAAGCAAGATCGGAAGGAGGAGAGTAATAATAATTTCTTCTACCTTGAAGTACAGTTGAGGGAGAGTGCATGTGGTCTACAGTTAACTACATGCTTGTTGACCAGTGCTACGTGAGGGAGTGAGTAGCGGTGTAGAGTTCCAGACTCACGTCCAACTATCAACACCTTGTCAGAGGCACACACACAGCAGATTGGATCTCTTGTAGGCTGTCAACAAAGGGAACAAGATAGCTTCAAATCAGACAACTAATCACACAAGTGAAAGATTTTTCTAACATGAATATTCATATGAAGATGGCTATTTAATGAAGACAGGTTTAATTTGTAACTCAGTCATTGTTCTTTAATACAGTTTAATATCCTAACTTTTCCACTTTCCCCCAAAACACTTTCATCCTGCCTTTACCCACCTTATAGTGGTATATTTATCCAGGTATTTGATTTCCTTCAAATAGGCATGAAATTTATATCAGGGGTGTATAATCAGAAAAATTTTCTGTTAGGCACAATAACTATACTTAGCACACAGTATGGTTGTGATTATAAAAAAACCTCCCAACATGTGATTTCTCTATTAATGCTTACATTCCAAAGCAAACATTTTTAGACTTGTGTTCTACTTCCATACATTTATTTTTAAAAATACATCAAATCACCCTCTATCTTTTAAGTTCCATGGGCAAATGTCCCACTGTATAATACTTACAGCGAATGCCTTGCTGAAGTCCAGCACACCATCACCAGCTCCTGAGGGTGTATCATCTATATGATAGACCCTTTCTCTGGAGTCTTTCTTGCGTCCCATAGCAGTATTGACCTCCATGGCTGTGACCTTCTTAGGGGTTTTAAACTGCCAGATATAGATAGCTTCCTTAGAGGCAGCTATCACATGGGTCTTGGTCACAGCAATGAATGATGGCTCTGGTAAAAAGATGCAGAATAATGAAACAAAAAGCTTGTCTTGCATAAGGTGTCCTCCTCATTATCAAATTCACAGTCTAGTAAATGAATCTTAAATTCATCTACACTGGGTGTAACTAAAAAATGAAAGTCATATCAGACTGAATTTGCACATTGCAAAGTTGAAGGATATCACTTATTTGGAGTACAAGTATCACGGTATTTCTTAGAATACTTTTCTTAAATGCTTTGAATATTTAAGGACATTTTTGCTTATTTTTTTGGTTACTATCAAAAATGTTTATTCTTTAAAAAATTAGTGTTGTTACTGGGGTTGTTTTTTCACACCTAGTATTATCAAATCTAATACTTTTTTCTCTGAAATGCATATTTCGTGTCCACACCATTTTTATTTATGACAAATGAAAAAAGTCTTTCATAAAAACCTCTCACAGGAAAATTTTCATTAAAAATTAGTCTGGATATCTATTTAAATATATTGAAGTATGATGATTATAGCAACTTTTAGTCTGTCCCTTATTGAAAGTTCTCCTTTTTTCCCCTCATCTTCTTTCTTTTTTTTTCAAGTCTTAGACTATTCAAGTCAGATTGGATCTTTGCACAATTCAACCACTGCAGTTAAATAATCCTTTTGATCAACCTTTAGCGCATAACATAATTTCACTCACCTATGTCAATGTACTTGGATTCCAGAGGAGTACCAATGCAGTTACACAATACCAGTACATACTGTAAACAAAACATACGAATACTCTATCAAATCAAGTCATTCCATAATATATTACAATGGATACCGCAGAGTTACATGTGTAATTTGTGTATGTAAAACCACTCTAGTAATTGAGGTCTTTCCCTGTCAATAATAAACAAAAGCAACAAATGGGTCATTCCATGTCAGATCACCCAATTGGTTTCTTGGTTAAACCCTACCCCCTTCAAATTGGCCCAAATTTGGTTTATAAGGTAATCTACTCTTCCCAAGCTAAAATTTGAAGTTTTAGCCCCATCGGCCAAACAGTTTGTGCGTTTTGGCAAGCATTCCACAGGCATGTCGGCCAAAAATGGACACTTTATTCAATTTTAAAACAAGCAATCTCTGTAACTACTATGTCAATTTTGTTGATATTGACATATTTAGAAAGGGAATTACACAAGTCAAGCTATCAACATCTGCCATCATTTTCCACGTCCGAACAATATAAAGTTCAATGACCTCTTGATCTTTGCTTTGACCTCGAATTTCACCCCGAGCGTCATGTAATCTGGAGATGAAATTTTGTCAGTTTATACGTCAACAGTTTTCTACATCATATAAAACAATTGGAGCAGTAATATTGTTTGTTTCCTTTCAAGCTTCTTTTAAAGCTGGGAAAAAGCTGATTTTTCGCTTTCTGACCTAGTATCAGTAATTTATTCAGAACAGTAAAATACCCATTGTGCATGACATCTGCCATTCTACTTATTCAGACAACAACATCATGAATAAATAAACACTGGGCAGCAAAAGCATTTTCAAAATAACAGGTGTGCTATACAATAAGTGTTGCTATGTTCTGAATAAATTACTGATACTAGATCAAACAGTGAAATTCTGTGATTTGTGTCACAACACCAATGGAAAACTGTATTCCTTATTTTCTTTCCAGGGCTAGTCAGACCTGAACTATATGGATAATGATGAATTGTTGCTGAATTGTTCTCATTGATTATGTGGAAAGTGAATTGGAAATCATTGTTGTAGGTTAGACCTCAATGATATATATGCTAATGAGCCTCCCTCAACCATTTTATCTTCTTGATGGGATAGTTTGGCAAGCAATTTTCTTAAGACAGACCTCAACAAAATATCTCTGAGCTAATATTTCACTCTTTCCATGTGACATTAGTTAAGAATCAGTTGCAAGCTGATATTTGATGGACAGGACCCGAACAATTGTATCTTTTATGAATTATATCAAACATATGAATGCACATCTATGTAGTTTATTATCATTATCGTTCAGGTTGGACTAGCCCTCTAAGCTTATTAACTATCATCTATTCAATTTGAATATTGATTGTAAAAACACCCTTCAACAGCAAACCACAAAACACAAGAAAGATCAGGTTGAGAAATAGTGAAACAGCTATAAAACTTCTAGCTTTGAAAAAGCTATTTAAAAAAAGGAGGTGGGACTAATGTATGATATTAAAGGAGAATTATGCTCAAAAATAAAGACGATAGTGTTCAAAGGTGTTATTTATTCCTACTTGTTAAACTATATGGCTTCGCGTCAAAATATACGAGATCGATAGAAATCAAATTTTTCTGAGCAAAATTTACCATCTGCTAGCAATGTGTATCGTCTGCTAGCAGCACATGGGGGCTGCCATTTTGTTTATGTGTACAAGAAGATTTTCTTAATCCAAAAGCTCAATTGCCTTTTTCAAAATTAAAAACCCATTTGAGATTAAAAATATAGAATAGATATGTCAATTTATTTTTAAACTGAAGATTTCCTTATATATTTCTGTTGAAAATCGATATTCGCTTAATAGAAATCTATTTTCTTGATACTGGACGTATGGGACGGAGCAAATTAATTCAAATTTTATGGATGCTTCTTCCCTGAGCATCTATAGCGGCAAACTATGCATTCACCTGCTTTCGGATAATGGACTTGAAAAGTCAGAATGCATGCTGCATATATTATGTTCTGCTCTGTTTGGCAAACCCAAGAAAATAGATTTTTGTTAAGCAAAACCAGACAATTTAAAAGTATCATTATAAAGATTCAATTTTTATAATACATGTAAACACCCACTTTATATTTTTCGTCACATATGGGATATTAGGTAATGAAGAAAATCAATTTAGGTCTTGGATTCAAAATATCTTCCTGACTGGAACATTTCTCAATGGTTCATGTACAACTCCAAATCAGCAAGAAAATGGCAGCCCTCATCATGGGCGTTAATCGTGACGTAACTCTATTCATCATGGGGGGGACGACACAATAGCCGTCCCCCCCATGATGAATAGAGTTACGTAATGATTAATGCCCATGTCCCCCATGTAAATGAGTAGGAGACGATACCGGGTGTTGGAATATCTTTATTTATACCCTTTTCTGATATCTTATTAGAAAATGATTTAGGCCAATAAGTAGGAATATATTACACCTTCCAATATAAGTAAATTTGTAATCAGGGCTTAATTCTCCTTTAATATGTTCGAGAAATAATTCTTCACCTCACTCTCCATTCATATTGCATAAAAGGAGAACTAGGGAGTAGTACAATGACTACCTACATGTATTCTTGTAGAGAAGTATAGAAGCAATTATAATGAAAATGCATTTTTCTTTTGCTACCTACTTAGACATTGATGAAGAACTTTATATGAATATGAATATGTAGGTTTAGGTTTGAGAATGGACAGTGATTAAGAACTTTATGAATATGAATATGTATGTATGGGTTAGATATTGGATATTGATTAATAAGAACTTTATGAATATGAATATGTATGTATGGGTTTGAGAATGGACATTGATTAAGAACTTTATGAATATGAATATGTATGTATGGGTTTGAGAATGGACAGTGATTAAGAACTTTATGAATATATGTATGTAGGTTAGAAAATGGATAAATGGGGAAACTGGTGATGGAAACAAAGGTGACTTCAGGTCTTGCTGATGTGTCTTTTAATAATACTGCGCTATAAGAACTGCTTTACAGAAGAAATACATAAGGGAAAGTAAATGGATTAGTTGAAAGAATTGTTAAAACAGGGATGGAAAATGTGAAATTCTATTACAAAAGACCCCAGTTGAAAGACCTAAGATGACTCAGGCTTCCATTGCCTGAAAGGATTTTAAGGGTAACAAAGGAAAACTCAGGTAAAGAGATGACTAATGCAAATTTTCACATAAAATGTTAATGAAATGCTTAGTCAAAGTAGAGCTTTAAGATTTAATGGAGTGAACAGAGTATCAGGAGCTCCTGAACACAAACAATATTTCATTTAATTCGAAATATCACTGCAAAATAAGACCAAAAAATAATGAAATAATAATCAATACAAAAATTACCTGTACTGGGTCTGAGGGATCCTGTTGCCATGGAAATGAGTGATTTACGAAATGTGTATACAGTGATTTTGAGCAATTTTCTTTTACTTATAGTAATTGATAAATAGTTTTTCACTTTACAATGACTGTGACACCTGCTTATCACCATATAATTTCTTCTCCTAACCCAGAAAAAACATTCAGTCATAAGTTTTGATGGACCACATGTACATTCGTATGGGGGGTGGGGTGGGGGGGGGGGGTGGGGGAAGGGTGTGTTCACACAGACTAGCCAGAAAAATGTGCCTTAACTACATTTACAATTGTACAATGTAGATATTACATATATGAATGTGTTTAACACAACTTCACTCTACAGGACTAATATTGAGGTTTCAAAACAAGTAGGAAAATCAAATTTCACTATTTTTTCAGTACATAAAATGCAAAAAAAATTAGGAAATCAAATTTAGAATGGAAAATCCTGGGACACTACATTGTACCATTAATCTATTTAAATTTACATTGAGTATTAGTATACAAAAATTCACACAGACTAGCCAGAAAAATGTGCCTTAGCTACATTTACATTGTACAATGTAGATATTACATATATGAATGTGTTTAACACACAACTTCACTCTACAGGACTAATATTGAGGTTTCAAAACAAGTAGGAAATTCAAATTTCAATTTTTTCAGTACATAAAATGCAAAAAAAATTAGGAAATCAAATTTAGAATGGAAAATCCTGGGACACTACATTGTACCATTAATCTATTTAAATTTACATTGAGTATTAGTTTCTCAAATCATATACAGTAACGTGGAATATTTTGCGGTGTGGAAATTTTCGCGCAGCATGAAATGTGCGCAAAAATAAAAACACGTGAATATTTTAGTTTATGTATCCTTTTGCCCATGAGCCTAGCGCGTCGGCGAAATTAAAAACACGTGAAATTCACTTTACTCAGCAGAGCGCAAAAAATTAATCGCACAAAAATTTCCACTTTTACAGTATATATTAAAGTGCCATGATTATCCACCAGAGGCAGTTCACAGCATATACAAGAAGCCATCATCATCATATGTGTGAAATTACATTCAGCTTATGGGTTGTAAATGAATAAAGCTACCATTAAACCATTATTACTAAGAAATAAATATTATCAAGTCTATAAAGTGAACATCTATGAGTATATAAAATGAACTCACCACCTGCCCCATGGTCTCATCAGCCCTAGTAGCTAACACACAGTGATCACCATACGCTGACACTGATAACAGGTTCCTCACATACTTCACGTATCTCTGAAAGATTGATAACAATAATGATAATAAAAACAATTGGTGTATAGTGTGTGCAACATTTTACAAGTTTACAAATTATAAATAAATAAGTCTTTCCCTTATTATCCATGTCAATGTTTTCAGACCAACATAGAGAAGAATACTTGAGCATTCTTTAAAGTGTACCAATCAACTAAAGCAATAATTTGTGTACAGCTAGAATGTATTATATATATGTATTATTATGTATTATATATTAACCTCAAAACACTTTACCTGACTTTCTATAAGTTAACAGCTGAAGAGTATGAAGAAAATAAAGGAAATCATAAAACCCTGTCGTGCCGAACCCAACTCCAAGTTCGGTACCAAGCATCGATCAGTCGATCAGTCTACTCGCAAGTCACTGTAATGTTTATTTAGAGAGTGTTTTAACTTGCAATATCTCTTTATAGAATTAACATTTCAACCTCATACTGTGAATATCATATGGCAACATGGAACCCCTAACATACAGAGCAAAATATGTTTTTGGGGATTGACACTGTTTAATGTTCCTCCTGATGAACTGTTTATATACAATGATTCCCATCTCTTATGCAATACTGTAAACGCTGTTATTTTCGCGAGACTAAATTTTCGCGCTGAGCGACCCCAAAACATATTCGCGGGTTCTTAAATTCGCGCTGCACAATTACACGCTCGTACGTACACACCCACTCCATTTATCAATTTACACACACGCAGTCCATTCAAATGCATACGGCATGCGAAACTACACACACGCGCTCAAAAATGATTTGGACACACACACATATTAATGTGCTGAAGCGCGCAATTCAACCCGCATAGGAAATTAGGTTAATATTTTCGCGAGTTCTAGAATTTGCGCTTGCCGAAATAGAATATTTCTGCATTTACAGTATACAACGGCACAGGAATGTTAGTAGAAAAGCTGTTATTTAAACCTAAAACATTAATCCATAGTCCAGTAACATATTCACTATACCACAAAATCGCTACATGAGAGTCCCAATATATCAGACATATCTGAGAGACCACAGGGGGTATTCTGAAAACCGTTATCTGTTGTGTTAGTGAGGGATTTGTTAATTGTCTGAACAAATAGAAATCACACAGTATAAAAAACAGATGTCTCTCTTAACTATACTTTTCACTGCCAGCTATGCATACACACTGAGCAAAAAATCTTCTTAACCCTTTCAAGACAATTGACCACATTTTGTGGTTTGGCTCAATAACTTTTGATTCAGAGCTCTAAAAAATATACCAGATGCATGAGTAGAAAAAGCAAAATTTTCTGCACACACTATGTCAATTTTTATTGCATGACCATTTTGCGTTTGATGCAAGGAATTTCAAAAACGAGAATAAGCTTTGAGATCCTTAAATTGGCAACAAAATGAGAGGTTCAAAATCATTGTTTTTCATCAAAATTGGCAAATTTTTCACCTTTTTGATAAATTCTTAACCGTGTATATTGTTTTCAAAAATATTACACCTTATAAGAACCATGTAGCACCAACAGAAAACTATTATTGTTGCCAATTTGAAGAACAAAATATGATGAATTTCGCCCTAATGACGATTAACACACCTCTCACTAAACACAGAGTAGTGTTCAGAATACCACCACCGGAATAGTGAGGTTTCTTTCTCAGATAATATTTTTCATAATTATTCAAACAACTATTCTAAAGGACAATGTCATATGCAGAAAACCTCTTTACTAAAAGAATTATGAGGCTGAGTTCCAAAAAATTTGAATATGTAATCATTATATTACTTTGTTAATTCTATTATTTCCAGAACATGCGCCCCCGCCCCCACTCCTCCTTTCACGATATAAAGTTTATTTGATGTATTGGAGTGCAATTTGTTTCAAATTTTTTTTTATGTTCTTGTATAAAATATTAGTTTGACTTACAGACTCTTTTTTGCCCTTTTTCATACAACTTTGCTTACTTCAGAGTTGAGAGTATCCCAGAAAACGACACAGTTCTCCACTCGGTCTGGCTTAGTGAAAGAATAGACCACAGTACTAGCGCAGTAACCCCACTTGTAGTCAGGACGAATGTTGGCAAAGTAGATGTAGCTATCAACTGCCAGGGCGATACGAAGTCCACCACCTTCCCATGATATAGCAGACAGCCCATGACCAGGGACTTTCAATGTCCGTAGATGCTGTAATATAAGTTCACAAAAAAAAAAACAATTCCTCTAAATTTGATGGATGTGCATTGCATTATACATCCCACCAGTAGAACCTGCTGAAGCTTCAGGACTGCTCTTAACTGAGGAAGTACATATTTTTTTGTTTCTCTGGTTGCTTTTAACTAAAATGAAACAGGGAAGTCTTATTCCAGATTTCAATTTAGAATATACACATCTATGTATAGAATTAAACTGTTTAGGAACTTTTCACTAATTGAAATAAAATAGAGGTAGTAATTTTTCTCCCAAGAGCAATTATGTGTTTCAAAATAAATATGAAGTATATCCTTTTAAACTTGAGCTCTATACTTTGTTCTTGTTTCAGTAGTTTACCTCAATTATACTCTAGTTTTTCTTTCTTGTTAATATATAATTTCTGCATACACTTGATAGTGAAGACTACATAATCCAATGCCTGGTTCCAACAAATTTCTTAATCTGCACAAGCTTAATATTCACAACAATATGGCTTATTAAAGCAGATTATATCCGACATCATATTGAAAGTTAATCACTAAAGGCTTGGACCTGCATCTCAGGGTGGTTTGATTTACCTCTCCAAATGGAGTGTAGAACTGGACCACATTAACATCCTTGTCTTGTTGTAAAGACTTCTGTGAGCCAGCCACAGCCAGGGATGATCCATTATAGTTCCACATCACTTTGACAACTGACATCCCTGTATCAATCAGTACTGGGTCTAGAAAAGGAGACAGACATTATACTTACAATAGAAGGGGCACTAAAATAAGATAATATGCCTCAAGATCATGATTACATTATCACTATAACTTGTAAAACTATGATATTTTCCTAAAGGTGATGTGTCCCCTGCCACAGAAGGATATTGCAATGGCAGATTTGTGTTGTAAAGAGTTGCGAAGTTGTTGATCTTACCTCGAAGTTGTACAAAGTTATTGATATTACTGATGTTTTATGAACAGTTCATTAACTTTGACCTTGGACAGATTTAACCTACATTCTAACTTGAAGTTAATTTTACTTTCTGGAGATTTTTAAAACTATTAGAGACATGCTTAAAATAAATCACCAAGACTACTATTAATATCACTTAATTGTATCACATTTTCCATCATCATACAATGCGCTTCAGTTATAAATTTAAGTACACAATACAATACGCTAATCTCTTTCAAACAGAACTTTATTCAACTTACTATCATCAGTCTCATCTCTCATGATCTGTGCTCTACCGTTATCATAACAGATAGCTAAGGTAGGGCATCCAGGCTCCACCAAACCATATTTCCCATCATACCAGTCCACACCAGCAATGTGAACAGCTCCAGTGGCATTTGTCAGACAGTAGGCAGTCAGTTTAGACTAAAATTTAAAAAAAAAACAGAATTACAATTAAACATTAAAGAAAAAATATCAATAATGTAACATAACCACCTATAACAAAAAGGGATGTTATCCAGAGAAGTAGTATATTGCCCTAATACAATCTCCTCTTCAAAAGCCCAGTTGGAATAGCTTTAACAGACCGGTTTATGCTCACATAATTGTTACAAGTGACACTCCCGAACTTTGCCAACAAAGCAACACCTAATATATTCAATCTGCATTCAGGCTCTTGAAAAACAGTTACATGTACATGTAATGGATCTTGAGACACAAGTCTCCATTTTTGGTTAGCTGCTCAAAAAGACATTCCTGTCCACTGCTTTATGTTATCAATCCCGGTATTAGTCTGCCCTTTTTCTTAAATAAAAAAAATTTAAATTTTCATGGTAAATGACCTTTGACCTAATCTAATCAGTTTGTGCAACTACAATGATGCATACTAATACCAAGTTTCAAGTTCATCAGTGGATCTTGAGATACAGTCAAACCTGTCTTAGCGGCCACCTGTCTATAGCGGCCACCTGCTTATAGCGGCCACCAAAAAATCCCCCGCAGGAAATTACTGTGTTGTAGACCCTGCATATAGCGGTCACCTGCCTAACGCGGCCAGCGGCCACCCATTATGTATCCCTCGGACAATATCTGACCGCGTATAGCGGCCACTAATATCGAGTCGAGCCGTAGCTTCATGCACAAAAAAGTAGTTTTTGCCATAGGCGCGATGTGTTTACCGAGTCCTAGCTCAGTCACACTCTCACACAAACGTCGTGAATAGATTCTACAATGGCCATGAAGATCTAATAGTTTCACCACATTGCCGACTAATTAGAGATTAAAAGTCTTTTTAGTAAGAATTAAGCACTAGTATTGTTCGTTTACGTAATCTTCGCACCATCCAGCTGCAATCCCCTGCACTTTAGTTGTATTGTTCTCCTAAGCTATCGCGGTCGGCATTGCATTGATATTGATCGCCATTGCGCAATAGCGCAGGCTCGTACACTTCAATATAATTTTTTATTTTTAAAAGATTTATAAAAAAAAAAATTTATAGCGTTAAAACTTTTGAAAAAAATAATACAGGAGTGATTTTTTTTAGAAAGTGAAAATAATAAAATACTACCCAAGTATTATTTTTTTGAAAGATCAATAATAACGATTTCATGTACGAGAGATTGTCCTGCTGAAAAACGGCGTGAAAACTCGACTCGGATCGTCCACCGGCGATCCAGGCCATTGTCGACGTTCGCACTTTCACCGAATGCAAGCGAGCACCTTCTATCGCCTGTTCTCAAAAACAGTTAAAACTTCTTTTAAACCATTCAAAAGGCAAATATTTATTGAATGAAAATTGATTGCACGATTTTATTCAAAAGATAAACTTATTATTGTAACTTTTTGACAGGAAGCAAAAGCATGATTAGACATCGTTTTTAGACTATAAAAATCAAGAAAAGCAGTCTACCGCGGGTGGTACGTACGTGGTAATTTGAGGGAAATTTCATTTTACACAGATTGCTCGTATATCTATTGTTTTTCTCATTTATTGACAACAAAGCATATTATTTTAGCATTTATATACATGTATCATGTGACATGTTATACGTCAAATCTGTTGATCTATAGCTTGTTTTCCTAAGTGATATATATGGATGCATGTACACTAACTTTGTTGCGTGTAACAGTGTGCAAAAATGTGCAAAAAAATAAAAATGGCCGCCGACCTGTCTATAGCGGCCACCTGTCTATAGCGGCCACTTTTTCCGTTTCCGTTCGGTGGCCGCTATAGACAGGTTTGACTGTATTGCATTAGCTATGCTTCAAATCTGACATTTGACCTCCTTTTAATAACCCGAAATCTAATCAATTTGTCTCATTATGGTGGTACCAAGTTTTAAGTTCAGATCTAAAATACATGTAGTTATTGAGATATAATGATAACAAAACTAAAATCTTTAGTTAATTATACATGTGAGGGAAAATATTCAAACAATCATACTTACACAGAAGTTTCCTTGGTTGTCATAGATGTGTAACTCTCCATTGGTCATTCCAAAGAGAATGGTTTTAGAGTCTGGTGACCATTCCACCTGACATAGCTGCATTCCTTTCAGCTCCTTACCCCAGATACGATTACCATCAACAGATCCCACGATCACAGCACCTACAAGAGAGGATACAGGCTTGATAAACCTAATGAGCATTTTGTTATGGTTGAGCTCTAACTGTGATAACCCTAACCCTCCCCTTGTTATAATTTTTTTTGCTAACAAAAGACAATTATAAAACTAAATTGTAACACAATGTTTCACAACATAATATGTGCATATATCTGTCAAAGCTCCCACACTTTGGGTACTCTCCCATTGTAGATATCAGCCACCTCTGGCAAATTTTACCCCAATCTTAATTTTGATGTAGTGAATGAAATTGCAATATTGTAGAAATACTCTGTAGGAAATGGATATTGACAGCACTTCATGAGATCAGTATATGATGAGCTCCCTATATCCAGACTGATTCATTACTACATACCATCCTCATAGACAATACAGATACGCTGGCCATCTGATGTCCAAGCCATACTCCTCACAACAGACTTGTTTCTGTTGTTGATCATCTCCTCAAACCAACAACCTAAAACCAAGTACACATAAAATGTCAAAACACAGTCCATTAAATCAATTATTTTATCTTAAACTGTTTTGATCTATATGTCAGTGTGCTACATTGAAAATATCAGTTGAGTAGACTACTGTAAACGTGGAATATTTCGCGGTGTGGAAATCGCGCATTTTGCGCAGCATGAAATGTGCGCGAAAATTAAAAAACGCAAATATTTTTGTTCATGTATTCTTTTACCCATCGAGCCTAGCGGGTCGTCAAAATTAAAAACATGTGAAATTCACTTTACATACAAGTATGTATGTAGAAGTTTGTCAGAGATAACTTCTATGCAGGACTTGATGTAAAAATTCTCTTTTTCCCCATTATGCTGTTTCATCCTTAACTATTGAAATATCTGGTATGGATTTGGGTGGTTATTTCAAGCCTTACAACATTATACAAGTATTCATTTTGAATAATTTGTCCCATTCAAACTCTATCGTTACAATAAAGCTCTCAACAGATTCAAATGTAAGCTTAAAGAGTATCTATTGCTAATAAATTATATATTTTTAAATTATTTACAATTCTCTGTGCTAAATTTGTTTATTTCTACTGTATTTTTCTTTACTTTTGATGTATAGTTTTGATTTCCATGTGAAATGGGAAAATGTTTACAAGTTTTTTACCAAACTTTCTAAGATCCCATCACATTTCCATATATTTTTTTTTCTTTGTATACTTGTTTGCACTATATAATTGTTTGTACATATGCATTGATGTCACATACAATAAGGCAACTCAGGCTTCCGTATGTATAGCAAAAAAAAGAGCTAATTTACTCTAACACATACATGTATCAGTATTTTCATCTAGGATTCATTTTGATCAAATTTTTGATCAACTTTTTTCCCTTGCTGTAGTTTTTACCAACTACCATCTCAACTGCACTATTATGGATATGCAGTCAATAAGCCAGTTCGTAATTAGCTCAATGACCCCAATTTGTAAGCGCACGTGCATCTGATTTGGTGGACGTGCTATTTGTTTAACATGTTAAATCATACTGATGTGGACAGCGTATAAAGGTCAATTGTACTCGGTACAAATGACTTTTATCTGCACATGCACAAACTGTAATAACAAAGTACATGTAGCTTATTACCTTTATAGAACATCCATACAATGATGAGGCCATACTCATCACTTGATGTCAATTTCTGATACTGAGAATTCCAGGTGACTACTTGGACAGCACCTATAACATGACAACAAATTTGAAGGAGAAAAAAAAAAGAATACATTCTAGATAAAAAAGATGAACAATATCTTTCATACTTCTCATCAAAAACATGATCAGGTAGAGGCACACAATGTCATACTTATTTACAAAATGCATGCATGACATGTAACATAGAGATATTTACAAGCAATTATACTTTTAAGGTGTAATTAAGAGTCAGTTAAAAGCAAGAGAGAAGATTATAAAATACTCTGATATTATATGTAGTGCATGCAGAATGGAACTTTTTGTAACATCCAAATTAGAACTTGCCTCTGCATATGGCTTCAGTGAAATATAACTGCACTACAACACCTATAAATTCATCAGTGCATGGACATGCATATTGAACTCAAGGACATGTGCTAGTTATCTAACATTGCACAACTATGAAAATAAAGTTGCTAAATACCTCTTCATGGCACTTTTATATAAGATACTGTATTCATTTAATATCAAATATCATCATGTATTCCACAAGGTGACAATTTAACTGTGCTCTTAATCCAGCAAGTGAAAGGCAGAAAAAAGCTTACCAGAATGTCCTTCTAGTGTCTGGTTCATAGAAAGATTGCTAGGGGCAGCCAGACCTCTTTGCTTTGCATCTTTCCCTAGAATTACACACACAAAAAAAAAAGAACAATACATTAATATAATGTTATTCATCGTCTACTCTCTACTGGGGTTTGCAATGTTGCGAAAAATGAAATTTGGAGCCCAACTGAGAGCATTCTGATATCCTCAAAGCCAGAATTGAATATCTTGATCCAGAGAGGTAGAATCGTATATTGGCAACAATGTGTCTGGTACCGATAAGTGCTACTCAGTGCATACCACACTACACCAACTACAATGGAGTAATTGCATTGCCCTGCCAGCCAAAATCTTGCTGTCAGATTTTTTAATGCTTACAAAAGAAAGGATATTTTATCCTAATATTTCACACAGGCATTACCTGTTTTTGAAATTCCATTTAGATTGGTGAAGGCTTGTGAAGGCTTGCAAATACCTAAAACCTCTAACAGTTGAAACGTGATAGCATGATTCATGCTCATTGTCAGAGATATCTGACAAAGGGGGGGGGGGTTCAAAATACATAACGGTTGTTAACTAAACATAATTGCAAATGTGCAATTTAACATACTTCATATTCATTTTTGAGGCAAATTTACTTGCCCTGGGGCCCATTGCACAAAAACTTGCATTTGAATCAAACGCAACTTTATTTTCAGCCAATCAGAAGTGCGCATTAAGGACTTGCCTTTGATTTTTAGGAGTTGCGATTAAACGCAAATTTTGTGCAACGGCCCCTGACAACCTTACAAACATTTCAGCTAGCTACTAAATTTCAGCTGTCCTATCAAACATACCAGCTCCTGAATCCAGCTTGAGAACCTTGAGTAGACCATTCTCTCCACCGCATGCTATGTAACCATGCTCCTGGTTCCAAGAAACACATTTTAGCTTGATGTTGTTAGGAATCGCTATCTGTAACAAAAATTAACAGGATCAGAGTAAACACACCAAACGTCAGAGTCTTAAGGAACACTGACCAATATAATTTCTTGGCATCACTGAAATATTTTTCCACAAAAGTATCAAAACTTAAGTAATTTCAATATGCCCATGAAAAGTCTCCATCAAACAAGAAAAGCAATAACTCAAATAAACAATTTCAAAATATGTTTATAATCCGCCAAACTTCTGAAAGTGTGTATAAATCAATGCACTCTAGAGCTGCTAAAATTGTGACTGCGTGCAGAACAGCAGAAGTTCATTGAGAGTTGTTGCCTGTGGGATGCTCTGCATCTGTTGCAGTTTAGTGGGAAATCATCAGGCAAAGACCTTTTGTTAATTTCATAGGACATTCATGTAACTAGTACTGTCCAGCACTGTATTTTAGTGCACGGTTTTGGCCTCATTGTTACAGTTTTCGGGTGGCAGAACCACCACACCTTCGTGGTATGACCTATCACAGCACCACAGCTTATTGATTTTGAACAAATATTGCCACACATTCCAGCTCCCAATAATCTCTACATGAAGTAATAAATCGCCGCTATGAAGGGGAAAAAAACATCGACATCAATACCGTACCAAACACAGTGGGCGGTCGCGAGCTGCGATTAAACTGCCGAAAATGTCACTTTAATATAATTGAATGAATAAATGAATGAATGAATGAATGAATTTATTACCAAAATAACAAAAAACATAATATGAAACATATTTACAAGGTATTTACAAATTAATGGTAATGGGAGACCATGAAATAGCTGAAATGGCTGATGAATGTGTGGTTCCATGACAAATTATGTAAATGTGATATAAGTAAAGACTATTAAAACACAGAAAGACTTCTTAAAATACAAATACTCATAACAAATACTGTAAGGTCTTACAATAATCAGTAAAAACTGTAAATATAGGAAAGAAGTGCATGGATATACACACATGCAATCAACATCAATAAAAGCAAAACAAAAATGTGTTCATTAAGTATAATTTTTTTTATATAAACAAAATATCTTTAAAATTACAAGATAGGACTAGATTCACAAATACCAGGGGGTGAGGACAAAACAAAACCAAACCAATACATCCACTGAGATGCATTACTCTAGATATTCTATTAGCATCATTTCTCTTAACCCATTGTCTACGGGAACCGGGAGGTCCCTGTATAAAGCCTATGGGATTGAGAGAATTCAGTAGTCAACAGGTTAACTTCCTACAAAATGTTTTGACAGAGGGTTTCTCTTTATAAAGGGCAATGAATTCCATATTCTAGAACCATAGAATGAAATTGACCTCTTTCTATGCTCAGTCTTTACTTTTGGTAAAATGAGACTTTTTGTCTGTTACTATACCTGTAATCGAAAAACTGGCAATGTTCATATACAGAATGGGGAAGTTGTTTTGATGTATTAACTTAAGGTAGCAGTTAGAAACCTGTGAAACTTGTAAATATCTATGATTTTCAATGCAAGAAATAAAGGCGCAAATGGTGTCATAAATCAAATAGCCCTAACAATCATTTTCTGTAAAATGAATATTCTGTCTATAAATGAACTATACGTACATCCCCAGACTTCAAGGTCATAGGAAATGTGAACAAAAAAATTATACAACAATAATAGCACGTAAAGTGCTTCAACCGATATATAATTCTAACTTTTTTGCGGAGCACTATACATGTTCTCTTTATATGATTTTTCCAGGTCAAATAAAAATGTGAATCCCAACAAAGGATGCAACTTCAATCTCATTCAGAATGTGGCCCTTCATTTTATTGACCTTCCATATTTACCCATTTTCCATTTTCTTTTGGATTTAATCACCATATAATTTGTTTTATTGATATTTATTGTTATTTGATTTGCATCACACCAATCATTTATATATCAGTCAAATTTTCGGTAATGTCTAATAAATCAATGTTTACTTGATTGGAAGGAAATGCATGGAAAATATTTGAATCATCTGCAAATAGTCTGAAATTGAAATAGGTAGATGATTTAGGTAAGTCATTAATGTGTACAGATGCACCTTTGATAACCAAGACTTTAACTCCTCATCCACAGGTACATTGGTTTACAATAATGTTAAGACAGGAAAAAGAAAAAGAAGGAAAGCAGAAAAAAGATGGTTGAGAACAAGATCCCCTCTTGATTACATTAAGTTTAAAGCTGCTCGTAACAAGACATTGTTTGTTATGAATAGGGTCCGTCGTATATATTACTCTGAAATGATAAAGGAGAACAGTTCTAATGAAAAAAACTTTTTAATGTCACTAAGTCTTTGTTGTACATGACCAAGCTTAATCCTATGATACCTCCTCCTGTTGATAAAAGACAATTTGCAAACAACAAAAAGTAGTACTTAATGATGTCGAATCACAGAATTTTTCTGTCCCAAATGGGGTTCCACAAGGGTCACGTCTCGGCCCCCTTCTCTTTACACTGTATACTAGTAACCTGATCAATCTTGTTCGAAGGCGTTTTCCAAATGTATCTTGTCATTGTTATGCTGATGACACGCAGTTGTACATTTCTTTTAGCCCCGATAAGGATCAACAAGAGCGTATTATTTCAATTTTGGAAACATGTAGGATACATTCAGTCTCGGATGCTCCAACATAAGCTAATGCTTAATGACAAAAAAAACAGAGTTTCTCATTGTTTGAACATCCAGACAAGTAGCAAAACTGAATATTAATCATATAACAGTTGGAGATGCAGAAGTGAAACCGACAAGCAATGTGAGAAATTTTGGTGTATGGCTAGATTCTCGTTTAAACATAGAAACACGATATCCAACACATGCAAATCTGCTTTTTATATGTTATATAATTTGCATCACATCCGTAAATACTTAGATCAGAAAAACACTGAAAGCCTTGTCCATGCTTTTATTAGTAGTAAACTTGATTATAGTAATGGATTATTATTTGGGTTGTCATATTCACAGAGCATGAAGTTGTAGTGAGTTCAGAATGCCTGTGCAAGACTTGTGACCAATTCTTTAAAAATTTCCCACATCACTCCTGTTTTGATGAAGTTACATTGGTTGCCAATAAAGTACAGAATCACATTCAAGATACTTTTGCTTGTTTACAAAGCTTTGAATGGTCAAGCCCAAAATTACTTGTCTGCATTATTATCTTTTAAATTGCATCCATAATTCCATATACACATAACTTACGAAGTTCACAAGACAAACTGCTTCTAAAGTTGTCTCATGCCAAAACAAAAGCAACTCTTGTAGATTGTGCATTTACATGTAGCTGTGCTGCTCCAAAACTCTGGAACCAACTTCCTCTTGTAACAAGGAAAGCACAATCAGTCCCCATATTTAAATCTCTACTGAAGACCCACTCATAGGTACACGCCATTGCCGACTGTGTAGTAACGCAGCCAACACACATCCCATACCTAAACTGCATCACTGTGCATTTTTGGCTATATTTAATTGAAACTCATATATTGCAGTTTACTTAAATCCAAATACTTATGTTGAATAATAGATGATTAAAACTTACCAGGTTGTTTTGTGACCTTTGAAGAGGGTTTCCTGAAATTTTGGGTCCTTTTTACCGTACCGGCGCGATCGGTTCGTTGATCTCCTACGAAGACCTGGAAGGGCCAAACTGACAACGTAAAAAAATAAAAAATATTACGTACATACGTAATAATTACTACGTACGTACGTAATATTTTTTATTTTTTTACGTCGTCAGTTTGGCCCTTCCAGGTCTTCGTAGAATAGCTTGTGTGCGTAACATTCTGCGTATGTATCTACGGTGCGTAACCATGTAGAGCGGCCTCACTATAGTGCGCAACATATTGAGAGCAGTCGTCATCCGTATGGAGGTGTGGGTAACAAGTACCAAAAAGAGGGCTGTAAATGTAAGTTTTTATAACTTTCTACATTTTGTATCTTAACGAACTGATAACTTAAAATCTAAAGAATGATACTTAAGTATCAGTTTGCCCACAAAAACCTCCATTTCAAACAAAATTACATCTGTATCCCCAATACCCAGTATACACACATGTATATGATCCTAATGGTCAATATGACCATTGCTTGCTGATGTGCTGAAGACCCATCTGTTTTCAGAGGCTTTTAAGTAGATTAGTTTTGTTTATATAGTGTAAGCATACAGGAGTAGACCTCCATCAAAGTGCAGTAGAGTATATTCAAATAGTAGCTGCGCTATATAAATTTATCTTATAATTATTATTATTATTATTATTATTATTATCATATTGAAAACAGAGTTGGTCCCAATATGATGTTAGTTCAAGAAATTTGCAATATTATCTTCAAAGTGATTATTTCATACAATTACATCTATAGATATGAAAAAGAATTGGTTAAAAACATATCCTTAGCTAATAATCACAACAAAACTTCAAACATTGATATTTCAAGATCGATTCAAACCCTTACCAGGGCTAACTCGGCCTCACATTTCCAGTAGTGCTGAGTTCGCCCTAGTGCTGAGTTAGCCCAATCCCCCAGATAACCAACCTGTCCGGACACACAACAATGTGTGGGTAGAGTCTAGATCTACATCAATTGAAATATTGAACAAATAATTCACAAGCCTTAAAATGTTGTCATGTCAAAAATCATAAAATGTGTGTAAAATGAATGAATGCCTAGAGGTAGGCACCATCACTCATAGCTACATTCCTATACTTCGTGTGTATAATGTAGGCATTCATACACCTCAACTTTTTAAAACACCACTGCACAAAAGTCACAAACATTCACTCAAAATCGGCATTTAATTTACAAAAACCGACCACTAAATATCCAAGAAATACAATAAATTCAACTCACCGATGTTGGAAAAGATATTTCCAAAAATCAAATCCGTAATTTACTGTTGATTCTCGCGAAACGAGCTATCGGAGTCATTGTGTACATTTCCTGGTCGCCGCGGGCGCTGACATCTCCCCAAAAGAGTTTTGTTCTTAAAAATTCGGTCCCTATGTGGCATACACGGAAAGTCCCGATTTTCTGTGTGCGCTTGCGATCCCGAGCTTCTTCGTGGACAAAAATTTTATTGGCCGATTTTAGTCTATGACATCGGCAGTATGTAAACAACACACGATCGCGAAACAAATCGGCGGGAAGTTCTCCGGTTTTGGACAAGATTTTGACTTTGGATTTTGCTGAAAATATCAAAAGTTCTTTCTAACAGCCATTTGAGGTAGGAGTGAGATTTTTAAGGGCTGAATTTGAAAGCAAGTATTTAAAATATTTATCTTATTTTCCCCCCATACCTTTACTACACGCGACAGAAAATAACAACTATTTTTGCATTTTGTATTCGTAGTGGTCAATATGACCACTATTCGTGGTGTGGGCACCATTGTTTCAGCAATGTCAAAAAGACATGGCCTCCTTCCCATGTGAAAATGACATTGATATTCATTGTCATGACATGTTGTTAACATGTTCTCACCCCTCCCCCCTCCCCCCTCCCCCCCCCCTTTATAATTATAATTTATAATTATAGTCTAGATCTACTTTGAAATTAAATCCCGAGAAAATTACGACCGAAAAATATCTAGGGCAGGCCTAACAAAAGTTAGGCCTAACGTTATACTATAGTATAAACTTAATTTTCAAGTCGATACCCATGTCAAAATTGGTCGAAAAAATGAAAGGGTCCTAAAAAGCTACGCACACGTAATGCAAATCTTGATTTCGAAGCTGATAGGCCTATGTGAATTTTACCCTGATTTCCAAATAATATCACAAAAATAACACATGTCATGAACATGATGAATAAAGAAACTCACTCATTCTTTTTTTGGCAAACGTAAACATGGTAAATGATAATCTCGTTGCTCAGTCACACCAAAAGTTTGGCGCATTAAACGCGTCGTATTGCGCGAATACAAAAAGATAAAATTTAAAAATTTAGAGATAAAATGATACTCAGAATACCACCCCAGAGATCGAATCGAGGCATTCGTCTGCAACCATCATACCATGGCCCTCCGCCAGAAGCGTTGGGGAGTCATGACGACAACTCCCGGCGCCATTCAGCGGAGCAGAGGCCAATCCCATAATTATTGAGAAATCAAAAGAATATGCATATTTTATCTCACCTTCTTACTGAGATAAACAAACATACTGACTCCAGTTTTCTACAATCAGTGAGTATCCATCAATTCTGTCGAAGTCACGTTAGTCTCAAGCTCAGCATCACAACCCTCTTTCTCTCGAAATAACTTCAAAATATGCCAGCCTTCCATCAGGCATCAACTTTGACCAGAACCGGAAATCGAATCACTGAAGCCCGGCCGCGCCGGGCATGCTGGGATATCGGTCTCTTTCACGTTGCGGCGGACCAAATTTCTCACGATGTAAGTAGCTATCCCTAACAAAATATGATATTTTTAGAGTTTTGCAAGTTTATAACGAGAAATTCATAATTTTTAGAAATAATGATCTAATTCGTTATCAAATGATTCTCATTACAGACCGAGAAAGCCGCAAAATCTGACAAAATGGTGGCCTCAAAGAAGCAGGTAAGATGTTTATTTGTGGCGATTGCAACACATGGGAGAGGTTGTGTGTGTGGAGGTGTACGGGAGTGTTGGATGCCTCACTTTACCGAAGGATCGAGGGCATCCGACGGGTGACGGGAGCTGAAAAAAGACACAGCCCCACATGTACATAGACATACATGACATAGTAATACTATTATGCCAATGTTTCCGAGTGGATTGAGCCTCGCTTTCTTTCGTATCTCACCAGCATAGTAGAACAGGTTCATCAAAGTAGATTTCTAGATTCATTCATTCATTCAAAAATACAAATTCGCCAACATCCATGACATCGCATTGAAACGTGTGTGTTAAAATTAACAATGCATTTCAATGGGATATTGGCAAACTTATATAGGCTTACCCACAATCAAAATGTCATGCACGTTGTTACTTTTAGACAGTAAATCGAACAAGTTTTAATGAAAATTATCATGAATCTTTGACAAGATGGGTCGACAGAATTATGAATTGCAAATATTCACTGGCTGGCCTGGGTAGGCACTCCCACAAAAAAGTAAAAACAGCACTCACAGTCACAAATCATGCCTTAAAATATTGATTAATATTCCAATTATCTCACAGATGGCTCAAAACTTACCTGAAAATCTCATAAATAGTGAAAAATGAAGGCTAAATAGTCCATATCATGCGCTGAAAAATACGTTGACATATTCTTCACGCAGCGCGTATGTGGCTTTATAAGGAATGTACTATCGATAGTCAAAACGATCATGTGCGCACGCGAATAAATTGGAAGAAATTCACCCAAACTCGAGGCTGACTGCATGACAAGCCCATATCTATGCCTCTCACATGCATAGGCGATTCACTGCGGCACAGTTATTCAATGACTCATCGATAGATAACGAACTCAACTGCCATAAAATACAAAGATTCTGACACATTTGACTAAAATCCATTACTCAAATTATACAATAACAAGGTAAATAGCGATAAAAATGCCTAAAATTGCATACATACTGCCACTTCTTAGCTCCTTCAGGGAAAAAATCCTGGGTTTGGTGGGATGCAAAGGGCATCCCCGGATCGACGAACTCACAGACATGCAGAATACGTCATTGATAAACATAGGGGGACCAATCACAGAAGGAAAAAATCTCAGATTCGCTTGTCATTCGCTTAACACAGGCGGTATCGGAAGTGTGTGCATGCATAGTGGGCCGAATCACGCATTCGTTATGGGTGTACTTGCGCGATAGCGCCATCTAGCGTCTGTGGGTTTAGCTAGCCTGGGTCTGGGTTTTTAGTGTGACTTACTCGTCAACTTGATATACATATTTTTTGTAGAATCCGACAGTAAAATTGACAGGTTAATTTTTGTTAACTGTCTGGACACACATCCCCCATCATACTTAAATTAACAGTTTAATGAAACAATGCCCTGTGGCTGTGGAAATTCCATAGTCAGGAATATATTTAACATTATGTCAGTAGAGGCAGACGTCCGATTTGGGAAGACAGTCCAGAGTCTGACTCTGTCTCTGATATCAGAGACTTTGCTAAAACAGTAACAAGAGGACAATATGCCAGAACTGTTCGTGTTGGTAGGGCGTCTGCAGTTTGGAGGATTTTTATTATCTCAGAAACTACACTTTCAAATGATCAGATTTTTTTCAGATTTTGTTGAAAATAATACATGTACCAAATTTCATGTCAATCCATGCATTTATTAATCAGTAATGTTCAAATGAATTCTTGGAAATTTTCAGCAACATCAAAATGTATCAACACCCAGCAAATTATGACATATCAACATGACCAAGGGGTCATGTTGATATGTCATAATTTGCTGGGTGTCTTTAACATTTTGATGAGCCAAATGTATTCTGTGGTGGTAGTTTTCAAAATAGTTACATCATAAGTTAAGCCCTAAATGTCTCAAATTTGTTGAAGTCTCTACCATGTCTATGCAGTGATTCAGTGCTTTTTTTTATTTTATTAATAGAAAAAGCAGATGGAATCCATCAACACTCGCCTACAACTGGTGATGAAAAGTGGCAAGTACAATCTTGGATACAAGCAGACATTGAAGGCTCTCCGCAATGGCAAGGCCAAGCTAGTCATCCTTGCTAACAACACACCACCACTTAGGTATGAAATCGCCCAACATACCCCAAAGAACTTGTTTTAGGATCTTTTGTTCTTTATCTTGGACCCAACATACCCCAAAGAACTTGTTTTAGGATCTTTTTTCCTTTATCTTGGACTTAACTTTTCAGTTGAGCTACTCAACAGCCTCAGCTATGGAGAATTTTCTTTTTTTTTTCTCACTTGTTTTTGTGTCTTAATACATCTACCTCTTGTTCATTTCCAACTCGTTATTCGTATTAACAACTTTTCATGCCAGCAAACCTAGTGAGAAGAGACTGAAATGGGCAATTCATATCGGTTAAATTTTGCCATGATGTTGAACATCGCCTTTCTCTTTCTAAACAAGGTTGCTGGAGGCATTGTTTTTATTACCTTCTGTGTTGGTCACAATGACAGCAAAAGAAGTTCTGCCAAATATTTCTTTCAAACAAAGAGAAGTGAAATGCTGCAAGAATTTATTGGCAAAGCTTTTTGGGTGAAAAGGCTCAGATTCTTCCAATGTTTCCTTGCTTTTTTTTATACTTCAGGAAAAGTGAGGTAGAATACTACGCCATGTTGGCCAAGACTGGAGTCCATCACTACAGTGGTAACAACATTGAACTCGGGACAGCCTGTGGAAAGTACTTCAGGGTATGCACACTCTGCATCACAGACCCTGGTATGTACAAGCTTATCAAGAACATATTTAAAAGGGAGAAATAGTGCTGTAGCTTGGATCCAAACCAGTTTTAAAACTTGCCAGTTTGAATGTTGTCGATAAAGATATGAGACTCAAATGCAAATCTGGTCAACTTGATAACGGGTCTGGTAAAAAAGAACTTGCAGCTCTGCATTTGTTTTGTATCAGAGTTCAAACATGTTATGACGTTTGATTCTTTTTTTTGTCTCCAAAGAAAATTATTTCTATGTACCTTAGCCCATATAACTGAACATATGTCATTACACATCCTGTCTTTTTAAATCAATTCATCATCAGCCAAGATAAGAATATGTGTAATAATCCTCAGTTCAGAACAAATGAATTCTTCTTTCTTGATTTTAGTTAAAGAAGAATTCAACAACTATGTCCTGAGGAAAATATACAAGGAATAATTTACATTCTTATTTAGATGTTACCTACAAACACACCATCAAGTCTGTGTGACAAATGTTTCTGGTTGTCATTGTTTTGTTTTCTTATCTCGCCCTCTACAGGTGACAGTGATATCATCCGCAGCATGCCATCAGAGCAGGCCTCGTAGGTCAAGGTTGTAGCAGCAAGGGGGTCAGTTCTTGGGGTCAAATAAATCATATTGTCTCATGTGTAGATAAAACAAAGATCTTTACTTATTGTCTTTCTTGTGAAGTCTTTTACAGTGCTAGTGAAAATGTCGTTTTGACAGTGTAGAATAATTATGGTTATGACTGCAATGATATGAGAACAGCCTATAGTACGTTGAGTTAAAGGGAAAGTCCACCCTGACATCAAGTTGGTTTTAAAAGAAGCAGAAATATGAGAGAAATTGATAAGTGAAAGTTTGAGCAAAATCTGACGAGAAATAAAGTTATGAATTTTTGAAGTTGTAATCAATCAAACACAAATTGGCAACTCTGTGATATATCTTGTGAGCTCCTATCCCATGAGCTCCTATCCCATGAGCTCCTATCCCATTCACCCTGTCCTAAAAATATAATTTTCCATTTTCTCTCCAGAATACATTTAAACATACATGCAAAATAGATATAATTATTGTACGTTTTTTTACACAAAACCTGTATGAAACAAATGTATTCCTTCAACAACTAAGAAAATGAAACTTTTGAAATTTTCTGCACAGACCCAATAGGAAAGGAGCTCGCAAGATACGTTGCCAATTTGTGTTTGATTGATCACAACTTCATAAACTTATTTCTCAATGGATTTTGCTTGAACTTTCACTATTTATCTGTTTTTATTCAAATCAACTTAATACTAGGGCGGACTTCCCCTTTAATGGTTAGGAGAGGAATATGTAGTAGGATAGGAGAGGTTTGCTGAATGCGAGGATAGAAGAGGACTAGATATGGTTTGATGGTTGTGATGGTTGTGAGAATAGAGGGGAGGATAGTAGAATGTGGTTTGATGGTGATCAGGATAGGAGAGGTATAGATACAGCAGTGGAATGTGATTTAAATGGTTGTGGTACACAGTATGTACCATAAATTCTAAAAAAATGAATTTGAGTGGTAACAAAATTGCATTTCAAGAGATACTAGCTTCAAATAATACATGTATTCAAATTTAAAAAAAACACTGATATCCAATATGAAATACATTTAATTCATCATCTCATATAACCATTGATTGCACCATTCATCACTAGTTTAACATGTATTCTTTGACATTAAATTTAGATATGATACCACACTTGATCTCAAAAAATTTGATAACAAAACATTGTATCAGACTGAAGTTTACACCTCGTAGAGTGGAAGGATATAAAATTTTCACTGTAAGTCTAATATTTCTTCCAAATAATCTTTTTAAACTTGCTTTGAATTTTTATTTAAATTTTCACTTTGACAAATTCAGTCCATACATGAATTCAGAACACAAGACGAAGTACTGTGCACCACACCAATTTTTTCAGAAACCTTTTCCTACCCACCCTCCCCCCCCCCCAAAAAAAAAGAAAGTTGCCATTTCAATAATATAAGCGTCACTGTCTCACAGAGAAAAATTGGCAACTTGGTCAAATATGAGACTTTTATGTCATACCCTCACTTTTTTTCATTTTGTTTTGTATATTCTTACATCTTCAATTAATTTTTAATTGATGATTTCCTCATGCCTTTCCAGGCCTAATATAATGGGCACGAGAAACACAATTTCTTTAAAAATTATAAATTAAAGGTACATGTATTTAAAAAATACAACACAAATAGTAATGAAAGTGTGACATCACTGTAAGGTGGAGTTGTCCTTTAAATTTTATTCAATGAGTTGGAAATAATAAAATTGAAAGGGTCTTCAAAGGGCTGATTGGTAAACTAACTCCACTAACAGGTTGGCTGGATTATTGTAATAACAGAATACATAATTTATAAGGAAGATGACAATAACAGTTGCATTGAGGGAACCACCCTAGGCCAAAATACTTAAGTACTAGACATAGAGGGCCTAGTCAGGACATTGACCCCCTTTAAAAGATGGAAGGACATCATTAGTGTTCTAGTGATGTTTTATATTCATTTTTTTTATTATGATTGCACTGTATACCTCACAGTTCAATATATCACTTGTGACATTTATGCATATATGAAGAACTGAAGATAAAATAATCATACTGTTATATGGCATACATGTATATTAATATACTTTCAAGAGTATTTATCTACCATACAATGAAAACTTGACTTTTTCTTGATGGATCTGCAAAACATTATAACAGGTCCACCTCAAAGTGAATACAATGTAAAGGTACAATTATTTTCATGATTCAACCATAATTTTGGGTTACCACATATGTTGAAAGCACCATTTCATTTCAATATTTGTCAAAATTTTAAACACTAAACTAAACATGTGCAGGAAGAAGTAGGTAGATAGCAGAACATTAATGAAATGTTGAATGTTACAGATACAAGTCAATCCTAAAACTACATACTGAATAACAAATAAAATTGAAATTTTGCAAAAGGGGGTTACAGAATAAGTAAGGCACACAAGATGCAAACATATATTAAAGACAATAACAACTAATAATGCTAAATTGAGTTAATGCAATTGAACAAATGGGTTTTAAATTTCAATAATAGAAAGGAATATATTAAACTAGTCAAAGAGATGAAGGCTTTATCAAATTAAGAGTGCAACTGCTGAATCACTTTAAATGAGATACCATGATGATGGAATATCATATTTGTGCTATTAAAATCTCTCACAAATGATTGCACCACTCCTTTAGATCAACTTCCAAGTTGTACTCGGCTCCCTTGGTTATTGTGAGAGGTTCTCTGATTCCCTCATCCTCTGAATCTTGCTGCCTCTCTGTCTGTTTCAATTGGTTCAGCCTTTGGGTGGTAGTAGAGCATGCGAGATCTTCTCATATACAACAAATGTAATACAGCATGCAGGAGTCACCCTCAGGAGGTTTGGCATCAATCCCTTATAAAAACCCTTCCATCCTTCACCCCTGTAAGAAAACAAACCAGAACATGGGATGGAATTAATGTACTTTCCTCTCATATCAGTAGGTAAATAGATGCACTCGCAATCCTATGATAAATCAATAAAATGATATCCTGATATGATAACATACTCCTAAACCAATTCTGTGCCACCAACTTTTTGAATGCCTGTCATAAAAATATGTACATCTTTTACTTTAACCTTTTCAGTCACTAAACCGCCCGGGACCGCACTTCTTATTACCCACTGAACCACCCGGGACCACCCGTGGACTTTGACCTGTGTAACACTACTGCAAATGTATTGTAGGGGATATTGGGCGCAGAAATTTTGTGTGTGGTATCTTTACTCATGAGCCATTTAGAATCCGCATTGAAGCGTACAGCAGAGAGTCTATGCCGCAAAAGATGGTTTACTGAGACCGAGTTCAGTGAGTAAATGACTACAATACACGTAATCCTCAGGTGCTAAAAGTTAAATGCCTTATTTCATTGTTAAGTTTGGCATGGAATATCTTCTATAGGATTAAACTTCAAAATGAAGTACCTGCTTCTGTTTCATGATGAAAAACTTAGCCATTAAAGGGATATGCCACCAGACGGCCATGGGGAAAGTCAGGATTGCGTAAGCCCCATTCACTCGTACACAAAGTTTGTGCGTCGAACGCATCCGTCGGACTGCTGGGGTTATATTTCAGACTGCACGAAGCCGCCCGAATCTCGCACGAGAGCTTGCACGTTGTGCGGCGACCAGTCTGTCCGGAGTTAGAGCCCCGCGGGCAACGGCATGATCAGGTAACGATCACGGTGCCCTCTCGCGGAATAAAAACGTCCACAATCTGCGGTTGAGTATCCCTTTAAGTCTCAACATTCTGCTCAACACTCAAATTTTTTAGTTGGATTTGCTGCCCACAGCACTGAAAGGGTTAAATAAAAAATGCCCCGTGACTGATTTCCAAATTTGGTCTATATAGTGATCTTCATTACTGCTCATATGATTTATCTCATTAAAAATAAAAGAGATGTATTTATATTTGATTCATTAAAAGACGTACAATCATGGTTTTTCATATTTCATTCGGTATTTACCGAATAGTAGATGTTATCGATCACCGAGAGTAGACTTCACTTTTACGACAAACACGTCTTGTGTAATCCACACACCCTCTACCAACATCAGAAGAACTGCCCTGACATGAAACACACCATCATAAATCCCCCACCACAATTTAAAGTTTCCTGATCTCTTGCAGCATGTTCTGAATAATTTCCAAGTGGGCCACAAGTTTCACTGCATGCAAGATTTGTACACACGATAATTTGTCATTCCACCAATGCACATGGAAACCCTCAAGAGTATGTCTTCAAATGAAACAATCAAAAAACAAAACATCAACACCATGTTAACGTGGAGAAGGTTTACGGTTCACCATGTGGTTAGTCCTGAAAAGGACTATTGAGTAAGAAGAAGAAAGTGGAGAAAAGTTGAGAGAAAAGGAAAGGCGAGATAACAATTCACTCCTGATGACGGACAGTCAACCTGTCCGAAACGTCGAGTCTTCTCCACTCTCAGCCTCCTCATCTGGTTTACACTTCCTTTTCAGGACTTCACACTTTCAAGAAAGATTACTTCTACACTCTCTGAATTTCTATCTCGCCTTTCCTTTTCTTCTCCTCTCAACTTTTCTCCACTTTCTTCTTCTTACTCAATAGTCCTCTTCAGGACTAACCACATGGTGAACCGTAAACCTTCTCCACGTTATCAGTACCACCATGCAAACCTCTACCTTCAAACAACACCATTTTCTTTTATACCGTTAGAGTATTAGGGTGTTTATACCTGTATGTGACTCTGACTGTATTCATGACTCCCTGGTACTGTGCATGTTGATCCTGTAACCTGGATCGTACCACTTGATAGGGGTAAGTCGTTACGACAGCAAACATCTTGGATAATGCTGCAAAGGTGATATACTCTAAGGCACCCTGCATGGAAGGAAAGAAGGGAAAATGGTTTAAAATTCAAAATAAACAATCAAACAATATTAAATGACTTAAATATTATAATTCATCTTAAATGATCCATGTGAATTAAATATAATAATAATAATAATGAATATTTATAAAGCGCCACATCCACTAAAATACAGTGCTCAAGGCGTTGGAAAAATAGAAATTACAGTTACACAGGTAGGATAGAGATCACATTGAAAACATAATTGTAAATTGTCCAAACACTACAGCACATGTTGCAAATACCTGTTCAAACTAATATGATTTGGCATATAAAATGTCCCTAGGCTCAGTTTCACATGAATTCCTACTTGTAGAATCACCAAAGTACTTTAAATATTTATTTAAGCATTTGCAATGTTTTGTTTGTGTGTTTAAGCTTGTTTGTTTTTTTCTTCATTGTTGTTTAACGTTTTGAGGGAAGGCTATGCTCTGTTCACTTAAAACATCGTGCATAAAAAATGAAGGAATAAAAAAAGGCATTATTTTAGTTTCCACACATACATCTTCATATAATAAATTTTGATATGGAATACCATTCAGGCAATCAAACATTCAAAATAAATCTATAAATCCAAATATATTTTCATTAGTGTTAAACCTTAGGTGAATCATGGTCTGCTTGGGCCAGCCAGACCACAAATAAAAGCAAATTGGCAAGAGTGGAAGATTTGCTTTTAGTGCATAAAAATGGGATATCTTTCTTGCACATCAAAGAACTGTTAAATGATCTCATGATAGTAATGTAAATCAAGTTGTTTGTCAAACTTTACTGCATGAATTTGTGACCATTTGAGTGATTCAGTATATCTTGTTTGAGGTTGGATTTCATATTCATAGTAGTATAGTTTAAGATTGGAAGCTTACCAGTTGTCCAGTTGATGGTAGATTCATGTAGCTATTATAGGACTTCTTTAGCTCCTCATATGCCATAAACTGCAATGCACCATGAGATACACCAAAAAGCCCTGGCACAAGTCCCTGAAAGTTTGAAAGTCAAGTGACAACCAAGAGAATATATTAAGAACTTACAATAACAAGATAACTGATCAAATTATAGAAAGAAATAGCTTGAAGAACAAAAGAAAACTACAATATCACTGAAGATGATGCTTAATACCCCCGCCCCGTGACAACAGCCTTTCTTGACTTTTGGTCGAAAACTGAGGAAGTAGTTCGATCCGCAAGATTTTTCCCTGATTTACTGCCATAGATATGCCGTTTCCATGGCGACGCAGCTTCCGACACATCAAAAAAATATGTTGTACACATCTTCCCACCAAGACCAATGTGTGTACCAAATTTCATGAGCTTTGGTCGAAAACTGAGAAAGTAGTTCGATCCGCAAGATTTGCAACAGACCGACCGACCGACCGCCCAACCGTTAACTGATTCCTATATACCCCCTTCAAACTCGGTTTGGTGGGGGTATAATGACTGGGAAAGGAAGATATACATGTAGGAGGGGGAAAAAAGAGAAAAATAGTAATGATATATTTTATTGGGGTAGGGATAACTCGCCACTAGGGCCAATATGGCAAAAGGTTTCACAAACACCGAACTACTAAATAGCCATTAATTTCACATTTTATAGAATTTCACCTCGTCCAATTTTCAACATTAACTTCTTTTTTTTAATTTCCATATTCTTATCATATAATCTTGAATTTGGGTATTATAAAAGCCATACACAATTGACAACTTGACGTAAATATCTGCTAACAATTCAGCTGTTGGGTAACTCGGCCATGATTTCCGATGAGTCTAATTTTGGCTCTAAGTGCCAAGTAAGCCTGGATTCATTTTATCTACTGGTATGAAATCCACCTTGCATACATTGGTCCTTGCTCTGTCAGGTAAGTTTTGGTACATTTCCTCCAAAAAGTATGTATAAAATACATGTAAAAAGGTCTTTCACATCACACAAACATACATGACATTGTAGCGACTTACGTTTTGTACTTCACAAAAATATCCAAAATGGCTACCATTTTTTTTTTTAAGGAAGTTCAGTTTTCAGGTTTGTATAACAAGTTTGAACTTATTTTTCAACCTACTGTAATTTCCCATTATGTCATGTCTAGACAAGCTATGTTTATTCATGTTTTTCTTGTCATTTTTTTTCTTGTCGAATTTTGACCAATTATTAATCTGTTTATATCGCATCCAATGTTACATGATCGTGGGCCAATCGCGGTAGTCATCAATTTACTCCCCTTCATTTCACGGTCGAGGCAACACCTCGCATCTCACCATGGGTCGAGTCAATTCAGCAATTCCCACGCTAGTCATGGTCAAGGCATCATCTCCCGTCCATCATGTGGTCGAGTCTTCAACTTTCTTCTCATCTCCCATTTCTACAGTCGAGGCATCATCTCCCATCGTCTTCTGGTCGAGTCAAATTCTCACTTCATCTCTGCAAGCTCCTCTGATTGTGGTTTACCTTCGGTGGTAGTTTCAGTCGACCTTCAAGACTGATCCATCTGGTGGCCGTAGCTAGTTACAAGCTCCTCATCATCACCCTTGTAAAAAAGTACCATAGTACCCATGGTAATTTGACGGTAATTTGACCAAATTAACATCAAATCATGCAGAGTACTAGATCAAATTACCATGATTTGACGATAATTTGGTCAAATTACTGTCAAATTACCATGGATACTATGGTACTTTTTTACTTTTTTACAAGGGTCAGCATGATTTATTCCCCATCTACGGCGAACGGCTCACTGCTTCGTCACGTTTTCTGAACTCATGCTATTCACCAGTTCCGAGACCCGACTCACTGGCTATCGAACTCAGAATACTTCATCTCTCGGTCCATCTTCGGGCAACTCTCCATCCCGCGGACCGTACCTGCAGCTATTCATCCACTGTGGACCTGCGAATCTTTAGTCCCGAATCAGCGGTCTTTTACATCAAGTCTCCGAGTGACCATCTCGCGAGCCCCTTTCGTCTCCAACCCTCGTCGTCGAGCGCCCTTTTTAGACTTTGAACTTTAATTGAACTATGAACTCTAAATTAACAGCAGCAATCTTTCTTGGACTTTTAAATTATATCTGTCTTGTATCATTTTTTTATTCCTATGTAAAAGTTAAATCTATTGACACGTCAATGCATTTACCGTCCACATACTTCATTTGTGCAATATTTAATATTATCACTGTCACTGACACTGCATTGTCAAGCTTCAGAGCTAATTTCATAATAATAAAAAAGGAGGGAAAAGGTAATTACTTTTGGTATTATGGTATTTTCATTTATTGTCAGCAACAATTTGTAGCCTAATGTAGTAGTAAACTGTAGTTTTAATCTTAGTTTTATCTTAAAGTAGAACTTTAAGGATTTTAAATATTGGCTTAATACTTATTATTGAATAGATGGCATAAATTAAACAAGGTTATCCAAATTCAACGCTTGGAAACATTTGAAGTAATGATTATTATAAATTATAAAACGGTAAAATACAGCCCCCGATATAGCAGCTGAAGAGCTCCTCGAACGCTGCTGAGATATGTGACAACACACCATGGACCAGTCCTGTCTAAGCAGACGATGTCCCATAACATCTTACACCTTTTTCAGAGCCTATTTTGTCATCTCCTCTTCACTTATTTCTCTTCCTTCACTAGCGTCAGTCTTAATGTTAGTCTGTTGCCTCACTCTTAACTTCATGTATGGTATTATTTTGATGAAAAATGCAACGTTAAAAAAATAAAGGAATCAGTCACTTGTAAACAAAATAAGACGCCATTGTATTTTCAGCTGCTTGCACCGGGGCATGTTCGGCGTTTCAAGAGGGAACGAATACCATCCTGCTATTATTCGGAGGGCTTTTCAATTTGAAAGTGGGGTTTATTTCATTAATCATTGACCCTTCTCCTGTGTATTTACAATCAAACGGTTTTAGCTATCAGAATCAGTTTCACTTTCCCTTTATAATGGTGTGAAATAAGGTCATGTTTAAATACACCAAACTCTTTATAATTTGATAAATAATTGCATTGCAATTACGTTCATTCATTATAGGACGTTGTTTGCTTAGGCAGGATCGATCCCGAGTGTGACGACATCAAAACATCGCTATATTTCTGGCGAATCCTCGGATATTCCAGATGCTGAGAAGAGCTTTTATTTGTGTTGCTTTTATAATCATCAGATACGCAGTTGACATAAAACTTATACTATTGCCATCTGTAAGCTTCCCAGTTTCTAGTGATACATTAATTGCCATATTTGTGATTTTCTTTGAATGCCTACTTTAACATCATACCAATATTTCACTACCAAAACTCTCAATTTCACTTTTTCCTAAAACATAACAAAAAATTAATTTTTTCTTTATCTGCTTATCTTAGCTGGCATCAGCGAGCGGGAAATAATTGTAAATTTCCTTACTAGGCCTGTAACATTTTTCTAACATCGCGATGCTACAGTAGAAGTTGCTTGACAACTAAGCCATTTAGAATGAATAAGCCTATATATATATATATATATACATGTACACAATACACACACTACAATTGTTCCTGATCAACGTTTAAAAAAATAACTTGTCATCGAACAAAATATCTGTTTGCACATCTCCTAGAAGTTAATTTTCTTTTGGATGGAGTTTAGAATAAAGAGGAGCTGTCTGAACTCACCTTATAAAGTCCTTGAAGTCCTTCATATCTATAGATCTTGAACAAGGCATCCCACATCCCCCTGTATCTCCTCCCTGAATGACCATTATCTAACTTCTTGTCAATGCCATCATACTGAAGACAAAGCCGGGTTTTCACCACCCAGATAGGGTTGGTTATGAAGAGAGTTAACACACCTTAAATGAAAATGGGGAAGTCACAATATGAGCTTGTAATAAATGCAGAGTCTGCTTGTAATACTGGTGTTATATTGCAACCAATCTCGTCCAGCACACTCAAAGGGTGCTGAGATCTTGGATGGGGCAATTTTGCTGACCATCATTCTATCCATTATTTGTTCATTTAAAAATGATAACAGAACGTGTTAGGTGAGTTGATCACTTGGTCTAGCGGTAATGTCCGCGGTCCAGTCAGCTCTGTCTTCGCCAACAAACTGGATTGTGACGTTAAAGGTCTGTCCATCCCAGATGTAAATAATCATATCTCAATGATATACATCTGCAAAAAACAAATTACACACACACTACTGAAGGTACATAACAATTTCTTTTTAGACATAATTTATTCATTACTATTTATAAACCCCAACTACATATTTGGTCAAAATACCAATTTGGTGAAAAGGTCATCTTGGTGAATTAACCTGTGTATGAATATCAAATTACTAGATTAATACATTTATTCTCCTCTTTCACATAGAAAAAAACATTTGAAACAGCTTTTCTACCAGTAAGATTATGCATACTTTACAGACAATAGTAAAACATCAATTTACCTTCTTGAAGAAGGCATGAGATAAATATTCAAAGGGATTAATCACCTGATTGTGCAGCTGCTAACATATGATGTCCAGCACCTAGTGGAGTGGATGAATCTTCCTGCATGTAAGTCTTTATTGCATTGTAACTGCAAACAATCAAAACAAATACCATCAGCATTCATGACAAACAAGAATACAAAACTGAGCTTCAAATGTCAGCCTAATCTAATAAATTGAACAGTACGAAGTTGACAAAACCTTAGCAGAAAATTCTGTTCAGTCTTGCAAACATGAACATGAACTTTGGTTCATCCCAAACTCATAAAATCTGTATAAGTCTTTCCATCATAATGAATGCATATGAGCTTACGGTACACCTCTCCAATGGATTCCTTATACTGGTTGCCTTATCTGGCATGATGTGAATGGAACAAATGAATCTCCATGAATATTTTGTATCTCCACCCCATTCCAAGTTCCAAGACACTCAAAAGAGTTTTCTTATCATAACAAACTGTAATGGATGAACATAATGTTATTTACAATCATACAGACACATTGGTGTTTCTATGGTAAGCTTTAACCCTCTCGTTACCACAAGACTAAAATACTATTCACTTTGTACATACATGTAGTGTTGTTGACTTTGGTCCTGATAGGGTTAAAGACAAAAACAGCAAAATGTGCTTGAACAATCCAATATTTGAAACCTGGGGAGCGTTTCATCAAGCGTTTTGTCAGTAAAAATCACTGACAAAATGCTTGATGAAACGCTCCCCTGCACCTACAAATAAACTCACAAGAAGAAGTAAAATCCCCAGGATGCACCAGCACCCCATACATTGGGTGTTACTCCTTGATACAGGCCTAGGTATCCCCTCTGTTTGACGATACTTCTAAAGGCATGGATCAGTCCATTATAGGTGGGTCGTGCTTGGTTACCATCATTCACTGTAAGAACAACATCATCATGGGTTTAATGAAGATTTTCTATATGTCTATAACCACAGCATTGAAGAGGAAGTCCACTCTGGCATCAAGTTGGCTTTGAAAAAAGCAGAACAAGTCAAATATATAACATAAGCCTCACAAAAATTATAAAAAGCTGGTCACTTACATTATCAATGCTTATAAAGATAATGATAAAATAAGTCTTCATAAAAGACTATTGGATCTGAAAATGTATCGGTGCTGAAATTTTATCAGCAAAAATTTGTGAGCACCAGACATTTTCTTCATAGACTGTTTTATCGTTATCATTACTGTTGATAAGTGACCAGCCATTTATGTGATGAACATCACAAATTGAAGGTCCATGCTAAATATGAGAGCAATTAGGCAATATAGGTGCCTCCAAAATGATTAGTTGTCAAGCAACTTTCATAAATTCCCATTTCCTTAGTTGTTGATGAAGGAGAATCTATTTCATTAATGGGGAGTGTATTTTATATAAAATATCTAGGGAACACGTTTAATGAAATATTCTCTTCAGAGAAAATGGAAGTTATGAAATGTTGCATAGAGAATGAATGGGAGAGGTACACTGTACTCGCAAGGTAAATCACAGAGTTGTGAATTTGTGTTTGATTGATCACAACTTGACCCATATACTACGGGAACCGGGTGGCTCATGTTAGTTAAGCCTATGAGACATAAAGAATTCAGTAGTCAACGGGTTAAAAACATCACAACATTCCCATCCTTTATCTACTCATCTTATTCCTATGCTTATATTATAAGCCAATATGATGTCACATGGGACTTCCTCTTTAAAACCCATAACGCATACTACATGATCCCAACAAGACTAAATTGATGGAAAAGCGTTAATTTTTTATAGAGTTTCTGACTGGTCATAAAATATATAATCTCAAAGAGCAAGGAATTGCTAAGCCCATGATCAGAAGGCACACACTCCTCTAGAAATCATGGGATGTCATATTAGTCCATAGACAGCTTCTTTTTAGTAGCAAATTACAACATTTCCTTATTTGGTATTTTTACAGTTCCAGTTACATACAAAATTACATATTCTTAGTGTAATACTTGCAATTACAATTTTAGTATTGACATATGACTATTGAGTCCTTTAATCAGAGAGAGATGAACTCTAATTGGGGTGTTGCAAGAAAGTTGCGATTGATTGAAAGTTGCGATTGATTGCAAGTTGCAACTGATCGGTACTGACCAATCAAAATCACTGTTGCAAGCGCATCTTCTTGAATGGGCAGAGCCTGAACCATTCAGAATGGTTGTTCTAATTTGCTTTACTATTTGCAATTGATTGCAACTTTCTTGCAACACCCCATAAGTCTAACCTTGAAACCTGACTTTAATGAGATCTAAAGGATGTAGCACCATAGTAGATAGTACACCACCACTGATCCCAGCTACTAGATGCTCATATTTCAGCTGAGAGAAGAGTGAGGATGCCTGCTTCTGGATGTTCTCTGATGCTGCTGCTGCTGCCATGTCTACGTGTCTCTATTGGCCAACTTGACAAAATGGACTATCCTGAATGAGGTCAAAAAGAGAAATCTTTATGTGACAATTTTTATTTTTATTTATTAGACCTATATTCAATGTTTTTAAGAGGGATGGTTAAACTACGAATACGATTTCAAGAGGTTAGAAATACACGGTTTAATGTGCCTAGTCTACATCACTCTGATCTGTTCATCCGGAAGTAACCATATTAAATGGAACGTGGCAATCCTACACTATAGCAGGATATATTATTTTTACCTCAGTCACATGTAGTGTTCGTAGGTTAGTCTCATCTCAGACCAATGAGACTAACAAAGAAGACATCTGTTACAAATTGGAGAGCATTACACTGCGCAATCCTGAACAGAGACTAAGCCTGAGTCATATCGATTATTTTGTAAAATGGGGATCGACGGCTTTGCTCCGGTCGAACACCAGTGCACCGATAAATTGATGGACAGTGAAATCGAGGACAATTTTTTGCTCTGGCGCGACGGCGTATGTCCCCCATTAACATCACTCGCGTTATGTACGGTGGTCTCACGGCCTAGGCACTGGTCTAAGATCTGCTGTTCGCCATCAACTTTTTATTTATCGGACAGACACCGCCACGGCCTTTACTTTGCCCATTTCACTAAATCATTGTTTCAATATAGTGTTTGCATCTAGGAATAACAACTTACATGATACTTAAACATCCCATTATTTATCTTGACAATGTCATGACTTATTGTTCACTCACAACCACATCAATATCATGTCTCTTCTGATCGTCTAATCTCATCAACTAGCGCTCACGTATCTCGCTTATACAGTACCTCGCTCGGCTAGCCTCTGATTGATAATCTGATCTATATTAAAGGAGAATGAAGGTCAAAACATTGTAATCAAGCGTTTACAAACTAAAATTGTACTTGTTTGACTGATCCAAACATGTCACCAATCTGATGTACCATATTTGAGTAAATTCAATCTCAAAATATGGACTTCCGACGATCTGGCACGGACATGGGCGCCGCCATGTTATGCGGAAAGTGACGAAATTGCGCTATAGTGTGTGATTGGCTGTTACCATTCATAGCTATCATTCAAAATCATGTCTCTACAAAACGTGTACAAAATATAATTTAAAGCAGATCTGTATCTCAAAATATTGAAAAACTGTAATTTACGTATTTAAAATTAAATAAAAATAGTGATAACAACAATACAATTCATTTTACACTGATCTTTAGATTGTCAAATAGACCTGTTTCTTAATATTTCAAATGTCACTATGAACATGGCGAACAAAGAAGCGGGCAAAATATACAGCTCCTCATTGTACCTCCCACACTTGCTCTGGTAGACAATAGAACATCCCTCCACTGATATTATGTAAAAGTATGTAGAACAGGTGTCACATGCATATTCACCTGTTCTACTTATTTTATACAATAGCAATGAAGGGATGTTCTTTTGTTACCAGAACGATTGCGGAGGGTACAATGAGGAGCTGTATATTTTGTCCGCTTTCTTTGTCATCGTGTTCATAGTGTGTATGGATGTTTTTTTCTCCGAGGACCTAGTGATGAGTTATTCCATTCACCTATAACTATAAATACACTTGAAATCCAGCTTGCATACATTAGTTGTTGCTACGTTGGGCATGCCCTCGTATGCAAGCTATGGAGTTGTCATTAGCAACCTTTGTCAAAAAGGTATGCATACAATTATCTGTAAACAGCTCTATTTGATAATCTAAAGATCAGTGTAAAATTAATTGTATTGTTGTTATCACTATTTTTATTTCATTTTAAATACGTAAATAACAGTTTTTCAATATTTTTAGATACAGATCTGCTTTAAATTATATTTTGTACACGTTTTGTAGAGACATCATTTTGAATGATAGCTAAGTCCATAGCTAAGTCCATGTTTTAAGATTGAATTTACTCAAATATGGTACATCAGATTTGTGACATGTTTGGATCATTCAAACAGTACAATTTTAGTTTGTAAACGCTTGATTACAATGTTTTGACCTTCATTCTCCTTTAAGCACTGATTGGATTGCTCCTGCGCACAACTATCTCACTAGACTCGCACGTTTAACTTTAGCAATCATGTGACGTGATTCAAAGTTGAGAGGCGATGAGCTGCGGCTGCAATCACGTGCATGTAAAATACATGTACTACACTGCAATGCATATCGCATGCGCTGCATCTCGACTCTCTGCACTCAATCCGACGCGAGACTACACAGAAGACGAGCGAGCACTCGATTTCCTTGCTTGAAATTTGCATACACCACTAAATAAAATAACTTTTTAGCCCCTCGACACAAAGTGCGTAGCTTTAGGTCCCCCGTCATACACACCATCCCCCCACCTGAATATTGGGAGATGCATACCCACCCACCCCCCCCCCCCCCCCCACTATCTACGCCCCTGGTGCAATTAATTTATACTGCTATAGTGCAGGATTGCCTGGAACGCTACATCTTTCCTTGAATTAATTTTTCAAGCTCAAGAAAGAAAACAAACATCTGATTAATTGTTGCCTTGTTGGGGTTTTTTTTCTTCTTTTTCGACTGAATCCTGGCTCTGCAGTTGGAAAAAAAATCACTCCATTTTGATCGGGAATATGCTTCCACCGAGACTCTACTACTCTAGAATCATGCCTTACCTTAGCCTCAGGCCTACATACATGTACTATAAACGTTTAATAGTGAATGGTTTCTTGAGTGGTCACGACAGATATGGTGGTGCTAGCGCGGGGCGTTGCCTCTGATATGAAAACGGACAAACTTTGCTCAACTCATTTCTCTTACTTAGTCTAAATAAAGCCCGCGCAAACTGCACGATCTGACTACGATGCGATTTTGGGAAAAGTCGTTAATTGTTATATTTGATATTAACCTTCAAACATGTAAAATCTTCGTGATCAAAGTTCTGAATAGTAGTATGAATACTAAAATCGAAATTCCGGACTACTGCGAGCCCCCGTGTAGGAATAAAAGCGAATTCAATTCCAAATCGTAGTGACGTCATACCAACAACCGACCTAGACCGAAATTTTCTGTCTCCAGTACGTTAGCCTCTTATTTGGGTAGGGTCGGCTACTACTTGGAGACAGAAGCCGTCCTATCACTTTGCTGTGCAAAATTTGTCTATGGCGTTGTGCCGTTCTAGTCTCGTACAAGGCAAAATGATTATGAAGGAAAAAATACGATAAATTCATTACGAACTCGTGCACATTGATTTCAAAACGGTTATTTCTTTAACATTAAATATGTTTGTTTAGTGTTAAAGAAATAACCGTTTTGAAATCAATGTGCACGAGTTCGTAATGAATTTATCGTATTTTTTCCTTCATAATCATTTTGCCTTGTACGAGACTAGAAGCTCGGGTAACGGTTTGAATACGGCTGCAGGATTTTCGAACGGAGAAGACCTTGGACCCTGAATTACATGAAAAAGGAGCATTAAATGGATCATTTGGTCAAATTGGTATGTTGAACAGATTAAGTATATGAATTAGAGCCTAGGCCTTATGATTATTTTAAAAAAAATACAGAGGAAAAATTATTTTTTCCTACTGTTGTACAGCAGGCACAACGCCATATAAAAGGCATAGACAAATTTTGCACAGCAAAGTGATAGGACGGCTTCTGTCTCCAAGTAGTAGCCGACCCTACCCAGATAAGAGGCTAACGTACTGGAGACAGAAAATTTCGGTCTACAACCTTCTTCTTCTTCTTGTTCTCCCTCCGCTTTTGTCGGAGATCAGCAACACATTATTGCGTGTACATGTGATTCAGCAAGTCAACTAATCATTATATTCAGTGAGAGGAAAGAGACGAGATACGGTTTATATGAATATTGTAGATAAAGAGTAGAGTAACTGTGTTCAGATCATTGTATAACAGAGAAGGGAGGTAAAGAGAGCTTGGTAAGAGTATGGCCTTTGTAAATGCTCTGCTCTCGGTTTGGTCATAGAGGGAGATGATCTCTTCTGGCAGGTGTTTACTTCTCAGCTTTTTCAGGAAATCCTGTCTTTGTGTCTCCAGTTGTGTACATGATGCCACAAAGTGAATTGTATCCTCCTCTTCTTTGTAGCAGAGCTGACAGGTAGCTGTTGTGGTCTTCTTGATGGTGACAAGTCTGGTTTGAGTGGGATATGTTTGGCACAAGAGTTGTGCTCTGATGACTACTGATTGCCGGAGGAACTTTGAGCTGCTGCTTTGTGGATAGAGATGGGTTGGGTTTGGGATATTCATGTTTCTCCACAGTGAGAGTGTTGATTTTACTTGGATTGCCTCAAGTGTATTATTTACAACCACATCTCTTACTGCTGCCTTTGCCATCCTCTTCCACTGTACATATGGGACTGGTTGCAGTTTGAGCGTGTGAAGATCAGGTAGCTTGTATTTGCTGAGAATGGCTTGCCAAGCTTTGATGGATGGAGTTTGCTTGCATAAAGCATGTAGGAATGTTCTTTGCTCAAATCGTTCGTGGGGGAGATTGAGTAGCTGTCCTATGAGAAGTAGCTTCTCTAGCTCCACTTGGGCACTCAGAGGTATGATTCCGGTAAGGAGGTAAACCGATTCATCAGCCGCTGATTTTGGGAGGCCGAGAATTTGTTTAAATAACTGCTGTTGTGCCTGATCGAGTCTATTAGACATTCCTTTGGTGAAGTTTGTTATGGCTGCTCCATACAGCATGCGAGGAATGCAGTAGGATTTCCATAAGGCAGCACTGTGCTGTGGAAGTAGTCCTCCTGTATATGCTCCTGCCCCCGTGAGTGCATAGAATGTTTTTAGACCTTTTGAGATCATGTCCTCCGTTGGGTCTCTCCTTATGCTGGACTTTGTGATACCGAGGTGAGGATGCATTGGGGCTGTCTGCATTGTATCAGCTCCAAGATGCCAGGTGGGATGTTGGCCATTTTTGCCTTTGCTGAATATGATGATACAGCTTTTTGATGGATTAATTCTGTATCTCCATTCTTTTGCGTAGCTGTCAGTGACATCCAGCATACATTGCAGTTCATTAGGTGATGAGCTGAGGAGAGCTACGTCATCCGCCAGTACAAGGAGACCAGAGTATCTACCTAGTAAGTTGCATCCCAGTTTCTTGTTACGTAGGGTTTTGATGAGTGCGTCAATAAAGGTGGTATAAAGGAGTGGAGACAAAACTCCACCCTGCCTGACTCCTTGGAGGATAGGGAAGGGCTCACTCACTTTACCATCCCACAGGACTTGGCTGTGCAGATCTTTGTAAAGTGAGCTGACCATGTTGAGTCGTACTGGGTGTATTTTTGTGGCTTTCAGCTTCTGAAAGAGGCCTTCGTGCCATACCTTATCAAAGGCCTTCTCAGCATCGAGAAGGGCAACATAGGTGGGTTTTTTGTTGACATTATTAATCTCAATGATAAGTTCGAGGCAGCATGAGGTAAGGATGCACGAGTGCTGTTTTTGGAATCCAAATTGGAGTTCATCTGGAATGTTACTCTGGAGGAGGGATTTCTCAATATGTGGTTTGAGAACTAGTTCCAGCAGCTTGCAGAGAGTTGATGTAAGGGTGATCCCTCTATAGTTCTTTGGGTCTTGAGAGTTTTTGCCCTTGTGTAAAGGAAGCACTAAGCCCTCCTTTAGACTCTGCGGAGTATGTGCTGTTGCCAGGAAGGTATTGAATATCAGCAGTATCAGTCTCCTAGCAGTGTCTCCTAGGTATTGGACGTGCTCGGGACTGATGTCATCAGGACCACTTGCCTTGCCTTTCTTAAGCTTAGCTACTGCTGTACCGACCAATCTAAGAATCTTGGATTTGGAATTTGTTGGATTCTTGGCTTGCGATCGACTAAGATTTGAAGCCGATTTGGCCTTTAGTCTAACCAGAAGAATTGCAGTTAACCAACATTCGATATTAGTATTCGTATCATTATTCCGAACTTCAAATGAGATAATTTCACTTTTTTAAACTTTCACATTTAATGCAAACTGCAATTTGTTCGAAAATCGGGTCGCAGTCATGGCAGTCGGATCGTCAGTGTGCGCCGGGCTTTACACCTCACACAGATATCAATATCTGGGACAAGATAAATTTAATTTCCTAAAAAATCGGAAAGGAACATGTTGACTATTACAAATAACAAACGGACTTACCGTACTCAACCCACGTATACGGCTTTCTTTTGCATATTTACAGGTCTACAAATAATTATTGCTCAAAGTCTAGCTGTTTGGAACATGCAAAGTAGACACACTCACACAGTCACTGAGCGTACACTGTATACTAGGCCGATCCTGACGCTCCTTGAATCTGGCTTCTTCTTCTTCTTCTTTCGTTGTATGGTATCGGCAATCAGTCAAATTTGACTATTGTTGCCAATGACGTTATACATGTAATTCAAATTCAGTATTTCTGACTCCTTCTCTCTTTAAATTTACATTTAGAATCAAGTAAACATTTAATACTGTATTTAATCTGTATTTGAAGCTTAATAAGAAAATAACAAAACACCACATGCTTCAGCTCAGTTCCAACGAGCGCTTGCCTAGCCCTTTCATAGATGCAATCTTACCGATACGGAGCGGTACTTTGCGCCGTTTTTTCGGACATGCCTAGGTAACTCATGCATAGACATAGGGGCGCTGTTGTACCTGTGCTTACTGATGGGTTGAACATGTATTTTTGATAATTATCAATTAATGAGATGAAAACACTTGTGGGCTAAGTTAGTAGAAAATGGAGCTTCTAAATGCACATAATTGTGTGCGTGCATCATTTATACATTAAGACATAACTTTTATAATATACACAAAGGAAGAAAATACATTTAGCATTGAAACTCAGACCTACATAAAATACAAAATACTAGTATCCCTCACTACGAACACGACAACAAAAGAGAGCGGACAAAATACACAGCCCCCCACCGCACCCCACAACCGCTCCGGCAGACAAAAGAACACCCCTCACCGTCATTATGCAAAATAAGCAGAACAGGTGAAAATGCATGTGGCTCCTGTTCCACATAAAAAAATTATATTCACATTACAGCAACGAAGGGACGCTCCCCCGTCCGCCAGAGAAAATGCAGGAAGCACAGTGAGAAGCCGTATACCCCGTCCGCCCCTTGCCTGCCATGTTCATGTAGTGCCTAGTTCTTCTTTACTGAGAAAGGAGGGTTAAAACCTACCTTCCCAGAAAAACGCTTCGTTCGCAGAACGAAACGTGTAATAGCCCTTTGTATTTGGGGATCACTACTTTTCAAATACTCAATTATTTTTCTTTCATTGGTTTCATTCAGTTCAGACAGGAGCATCGCTCTCTCGATAATATATTTTGGGCAATCTATAAGGTAATGGCCGACAGTTTCAACCTGTTGACATCTGTCACAGAAACCAGTTGGATGAATACCTAGTCTTAATAGATCATGGTTGAGACCTATCACTCCAACTCGAAGACGATGGAGTATAATTTCTTGTTGTCTACCTAGGTTACAAGTGTAAGTGGATGTAATTGATGACTGCAGCTCTTTTAAACTGGAATTTGATTGATTCCATCTTTCTTGCCAGAGTACTTTGGAACTCTGAACTATAAGTTGTTTTATTTCTGAAAGTGTTATTTTATTATATATTTCAATACTTTTGGATAGAGCAGCTTTTGCGCACGAGTCTACTATTTCATTGCCCATGATTCCACAGTGTCCTGGGATCCATTCCAAATATATATCTATTCCTTTGTACTTAAGCCTCGTACTAATCGTTAGAATTTCATTAATAGTTGGTTCATTATTTTGGTTTTGTATGGATAAAAGAGCACTAAGTGAATCACTAAATATAACAACACCCGTGTAAATGTCCATATTTTCTACCCATTCGAGGGCTAGAAGAATAGCAATCAATTCAGCCCTGTAAGACGAAGTGAAATTAGTCAATCTCTTCCCTCGATGTATTGAAAAGTATGGTACATAAAAGGCAGATGAACTTACTCCTTTATCAGGTGATTTGGATCCGTCAGTGTATATGTGCAATTGACTTATCCATTTGGTGTGTATTAATTCAAGGCTCTGTTGTTGTAATTGCATGGGATGGTCTGTTTTCTTTAATTGTAAGTTTAATTCAGTAGATATGATTGGTGGACAGAATAACCATGGGGGGAAAACAGAAGGACTAAGTTTTTCGATAATTTCTTGTCCCATCTTACTCTGTAACCTGTATCCAAAAGGTTTACAAACACATTTGCCTTTTAGGTATTCAAATTGCCAGCATGGTTCTATATGACTTACCAGTGGGTGATTAATATTTCTCTCAATACTTTGTCTGTACTTGCTAGATAACAATTGTCTTCTTAGGTCTAGAGGTAGTTCCCCCATTTCAACCTGTAAAGAACTCAAAGAGGTTAACGGGAGACACCCCGCACATATCCTAAGAGCTTGATATTGCACAGAATCTAAGATCTTTTTGGTAGTTTCAGCTGCACTATCATATGCTTGGCAACCGTAGTCCAGAAGAGATCTGATAAGTGCTCGATAAACAATTAGAAGGGATTTTGATGAACTTCCCCATTTTGTTCCTGTCAAACTACGTAATATGTTTAGTTTTCGTTTACATCTTGTAGCTACATTTTCTATATGAGAGTGCCATGTCAATTTGCTATCAAATAAAATTCCTAAAAAACGGTGAGACGGTTTATATGTTAAAACATTCCCTTCCAAGTTCAATACTGGTTGAGGAATGTTTGAACTTTTCGTGAATAATACAGGTACAGTTTTCTCATTTGAGAGTTTAAAACCCCATTCTTTAAACCAAGAGGATAATCTATCCAAATAAGATTGGATTTTCAGTCCAATTATATCAACATGTTTACCAGACGTCCATACTGCACAGTCGTCTGCATACATAGATATTGTTACGTCTGGGTCTGTTGGAATGTCCCTCATCATCACATTATAGAGGAGGGGGCTCAAAACACTACCTTGAGGTAAACCGTTATGCATTTTGTATGTGCTTGATTCTGTATCTAAGATTCTTACTTGAAAAGTACGTTCTGTTAGGTATTCACGTAAATAATTGTACATCCTTCCTTGTATACCACAATGAAATAGTTTAAATAAAATTCCTTCGACCCACAGGCTATCATAGGCCTTTTCAACATCCAAAAACACTACCAACGTATGCTCACAACAATTAATACTCTTTTGAATGTCATTCTCCAGGAGAACAATATTGTCAGTGGAACTACGCCCTTTTCTAAACCCACTCAAGAAATTAGGCAATAAATGGTTCTTTTCTATGTACCATTGTAATCTGTCATTGATCATACGCTCAATAATTTTTGCAAAACATGACAGGAGAGATATCGGTCTGTAAGAAGTTAAATTTTTAGAATCCTTACCAGTTTTAAGAATTGGAACCAATATAGAATGTTTTAGAGGACGTGGAATATTTCCAGTTTCCCATATTTCATTACTAATTTGTAACATAGTGTTTTTAGCTCTCTCGGGCATATTTCCATAGACAATATATGGAATATTGTCCTTTCCTGGCACCGTGGTGCGTTTGGAGGTTTTAACAGCCTTTTCGAGTTCATACATTGAAAAATTTTCGTTAATCACATGATCTCTTAAGAAAGGACAATTTTCCGTTCTTGTCAGGATTGTTTTAAGGGTTGCTTCTTTATTTCTCAGTCCCAAAGATTGGAAAAATTTACCCAGGGCTTCTGTTTTCTCTTGGGTTGATATAATGTCCTGTCCGTTTTCAACCAATATAGACATATTTTTAGATTCCTTTGTTGATACTCCATTTAAGCGTTTTATACAAGCCCAAATTTTTGACTCCGGCATATACCTGTCAAGTCTTTTGCAAAAAGCCTGCCAGTATTCCCTTTCCGCTAGACGGAGGACTCGCTGAGCTTCCGCTTTCTTCTTCTTAAACTCATCTATTGCTTCAAAAGTGAATTCTCTTTTCAATTTGTTACTGAGTCTATTTCTTTCTTTTATTTTATGAGAACATTCTTTGTTCCACCATGGAACTGGATTCCTTTCTTTATTTCTTTTTTTTTGGAATCACTTCCCTAATACATATTTTCAAGTAGTTAATAAATGATTCATAAGATTTACTAACATCTGCCTCTGTAAGGATTGAACTTTCATCCAGTATATCATTGCATTTATATGCGAACTTGGCCCAATTAAAATTCTTAAAAGAAAATCGTTCCTCATCTATATTTTTCACATTAATATTTTTATATGGTGCGTCTTTCTTTCCTGGTTGAATTTCAATATGTATGGGAAAATGATCACTACCAAAGGAATTATTCAAAACTTTCCATGAAGCCCTACCTGCCAAGATTGGTGAGGAGATAGTTAAGTCTAAATGTGAAAGTTTACCAGAGTAAGGGTCCATCCTTGTACCTGTTTTATCATTTAACACAACCAGATTATATTTATTTAAAAATTGTTCCACTGCGTGGCCATTACTGTCCACTTTCTCGCTTCCCCACAATGGACTATGTGCATTAAAGTCCCCTGTGATTATTATCTTATCTCTTTCATTTACAAACTTTAATAATTCTTTTAAAATAAATTCATTTAATTTCTTACATGGATTGTAAAAATTGATAATAGATATTTTTTCATTGCCTGCATAAACATTAACTTGTTGTACTTCTAAACTTGGATTGTCAAAAGGGCCTTCATAGGGTACCCCTTGATGTATATAAATGGCACATCCCCCTCTGCGTTGTCCATCTCTATTTCTTGAGACACAAGTATATTCGGGGATTATAAAAGAACTATAGTCATGAAACCAAGTTTCCTGGATACATAGTAAATCATATTTTTCAATTTGATTCAGGTGATAAGAAAGCTCTTGGCCGTGCCCTAATAGCCCCTGGGCGTTCCATTGGAGTATGGAAAAAAGGGTCATCATGGCAAGGTTAGAGGCCATCTTCTTGTACTATTCGACATTTTTGTTGAAATCGCTCAAAAGCTGGCATAACGATGACCTTGATTGCTTCCGGGGTTTTCCCTGTGAATGACTGGATAAGTTCAAATATAAATTCCAAAATTTGTTCGTCATTAGCTAAAGAAAGGAAATGAAATTTGGGTCTCTTGTTTATTACTGCTTTGTTTCTGATTGGTTGGGTTGGGATATTAGTCGCCTGAGGAAGATCTGGGAGATCCCTTGAGGTGGTAGGTTCTGTATTTTGATCAGATGCCATATCGACTTCAGTGTGTTGGGGGTGTTTTCCTTGCGAACTTTGACTAGGTATTTGGCTAGTATTTTGTATCTTAGGTTTTGGGTTGGGTTGTTTGGCTCTAGAATCTTCAATTACCGGTTTTTTACTTTGCTGTGTCATCCAAATTTGAGACGCCTCTGCATATGTCATTTTTTGAGTGATTTTAATCTCCTGAACTTGTTTTGCCCTGATTGCTTTTTCGCAACCTTGAAACGCACCAGAGTGGTCCCCTCCACAATTGGGACATTTGGGTGATTCTTTATTTGGGCATTCTGCAAAAGTGTGGTGCTCACCGCATCTAACGCATCTCATTTTTGATTTGCATATGTCGGCCGTGTGGCCATATCGTTGACACTTAAAGCATCTCTTGATTTGGGGGACATACAGCTTAACCGGGAAGATCTGAAAACATAGATGTATATTGTCAGGAAGGTCTTTCCTATTGAATGTCAGTATTACACTTCTCATGGGTATGTAGGTCGATTGACCTTCACCAACTTCCTCTACCTGGCCAATATTCCTCTTGTCTTTTTTCGTGATTCTCCTAACTGCTGTAACATTCTGGAATTTTAGTTCTTGCAGTAACTCTTCTTCTGTAATTTCAAGAGGGACTCCGTATATGACTCCCTTGATCCCTATCCTACTTTCAGTAACCTTAACAGGTATGTTGTCTATTAATTGGATCTGTAATATCGCCCTCTTTTGTTTGACATTCATACATTTTACCAATAGTCCTGAACTAATAGGTTTTACCAATTCTACCGGTTGATTGTTGCATGCTTCTCTAATAACTTTTGAAATTTTCAGTGGGTTGAGGTTTTTCAAATTCTTCTTCCTGTCTATGGGTGCTATAAATAGCTTATAATCAGTAGGCCTAGATCTATCCAGTGCTTGTCTAGGAGTACGATAAACAGTACTAGCGTTGTCAGAGTCTGAACTTGAAGCCGAATCATTTTGACTAAGATTTTCTATCTGATATTCTAAGCTTTCTTGTCTTTTCCTTTTTTCAGGCTGATGGTAAGTACCTTTTTTGCGGACGGATTTTTGTTTTACTACCCACTGATGTTCTTCCCCATCACTTACGGTTGGCTCGGGTTCTGAGGCAGAACCCGGAGCCATGACTGGCTGTACTGGTCTGGCGGGAAATTTGAATTACAGGTTGTGTTAGTAGGGACCGTGCAAAACTACAAGTTGAGTGCTGGGTGCTTAAAAGCCCACAAAATGTCTTCTTACTCAAATAATGTTCCAATTTGGTCTGCAATTGATGCTTCCTAGAATCAAAAGGAAAATCCAGACTTGTAGAAACTGTAAAATTCTGGTAATTTCAAGTTAGATCCGAAGATTTCAGGAGCAGCTGTGTAAGCGTGTATAGTGTCTGACCACAAGTTCAGCTTGGCGACCACAAGTGCAGCGACCAATTAGGGTGTCGCCGAAACGTCCAACAGAAAATAGAAAAATATTTCTAAATTAAAAAGATCATGTAATACCATTCATTTACTAAATTTGGAATCTGTAGAGGGTGAAAATTGGTCTAAAAATAGTCATCTTAAATAGCATGGGCCAAACTATTAAAATTTCAAACCAATAATTCGGAATTTATTGCTTTCATGAGAGAATTCGAATACCGTTCTTCCGGCGAAGAACATCGCTCAATTCAAAATGAATCAAGCTAGTATTACAAGTCTTACAGATGTTCGCAAGACATTTCATATTCTTAGCTGTTTACACCATGAAATAGAGGAGATATTCAGCTTTATCATGGTATAGGTCACTATGCTTAGCAAGTTGTCTGGATCTTACTGTTTAAACTTTAACACGGCACATATTCTCGAAATATTACACTTCGCATGAACAATAGCGCCAGTGCAATATTCTATGCAGCTTCACGTAACTCAATAATGAAGTTCTGCAGAAAAAGTGTTATAAATGTTCGCAAGACATTTCATATTCTTAACTGATCACACCATGAAATAGAGGAGATATTCAGCTTTATTATGGTATAGGTCGCTATGCTTAGCAAGTTGTCTGAATCTTACTGTTTAAACTTCAACACGGCACATATTCTCCAAATATTATACACTCCGCATTTAAAATGCTCGTATTGTATTATGGAGCTTCGTAACTCAATAATGAAGTTCTGCAGAAAAAGTGTTATAAATGTTCGCAAGACATTTCATATTCTTAGCTGTTTACACCATGAAATGGAGGAGATATTCAGCTTTATCATGGTATAGGTCGCTATGCTTAGCAAGTTGTCTGGATCTTACTGTTTAAACTTCAACACGGTATATATTCTCGATATTATTACGCTTCGCATGAACAATAGCACCAGTGGAATATTCTATGCAGCTTCACGTAACTCAATAATGACGTTCTGCAGAAAAAGTGTTATAAATGTTCGCAAGACATTTCATATTCTTAGCTGTTTATACCATGAAATGGAGGAGATATTCAGCTTTATCATGGTATAGGTCGCTATGCTTAGCAAGTTGTCTGGATCTTACTGTTTAAACTTTAACACGGTATATATTCTCGATATTATTACGCTTCGCATGAACAATAGCGCCAGTGCAATATTCTATGCAGCTTCACGTAACTCAATAATGAAGTTCTGCAGAAAAAGTGTTATAAATGTTCGCAAGACATTTCATATTCTTAACTGATCACACCATGAAATAGAGGAGATATTCAGCTTTATTATGGTATAGGTCGCTATGCTTAGCAAGTTGTCTGGATCTTACTGTTTAAACTTCAACACGGCACATATTCTCGATATTATTACGCTTCGCATGAACAATAGCGCCAGTGCAATATTCTATGCAGCTTCACGTAACTCAATAATGAAGTTCTGAAGAAAAAGTGTTATAAATGTTCGCAAGACATTTCATATTCTTAACTGATCACACCATGAAATAGAGGAGATATTCAGCTTTATTATGGTATAGGTCGCTATGCTTAGCAAGTTGTCTGGATCTTACTGTTTAAACTTCAACACGGTATATATTCTCGATATTATTACGCTTCGCATGAAAAATATAGCGCCAGTGCAATATTCTATGCAGCTTCACGTAACTCAATAATGAAGTTCTGCAGAAAAAGTGTTATAAATGTTCGCAAGACATTTCATATTCTTAGCTGATCACACCATGAAATAGAGGAGATATTCAGCTTTAGTATGGTATAGGTCGCTATGCTTAGCAAGTTGTCTGGATCTTACTGTTTAAACTTCAACACGGCACATATTCTCGATATTATTACGCTTCGCATGAACAATAGCGCCAGTGCAATATTCTACGCAGCTTCACGTAACTCAATAATGAAGTTCTGCAGAAAAAGTGTTATAAATGTTCGCAAGACATTTCATATTCTTAACTGATCACACCATGAAATAGAGGAGATATTCAGCTTTATTATGGTATAGGTCGCTATGCTTAGCAAGTTGTCTGGATCTTACTGTTTAAACTTCAACACGGCACATATTCTCGATATTATTACGCTTCGCATGAACAATAGCGCCAGTGCAATATTCTATGCAGCTTCACGTAACTCAATAATGAAGTTCTGAAGAAAAAGTGTTATAAATGTTCGCAAGACATTTCATATTCTTAACTGATCACACCATGAAATAGAGGAGATATTCAGCTTTATTATGGTATATGCTTAGCAAGTTGTCTGGATCTTACTGTTTAAACTTCAACACGGCACATATTCTCCAAATATTATACACTCCGCATTTAAAACGCTCGTATTGTATTATGGAGCTTCGTAACTCAATAATGAAGTTCTGCAGAAAAAAGTGTTATAAATGTTCGCAAGACATTTTATATTCTTAGCTGATTACACCATGAAATAGAGGAGATATTCAGCTTTATTACTATAGGTCGCTATGCTTAGCAAGTTGTCTGGATCTTACTGTTTAAACTTCACCACGGCACAATAATTCGGAATTTATTGCTTTCATGAGAGAATTCGAATACCGTTCTTCCGGCGAAGAACATCGCTCAATTCAAAATGAATCAAGCTAGTATTACAAGTCTTACAGATGTTCGCAAGACATTTCATATTCTTAGCTGTTTACACCATGAAATAGAGGAGATATTCAGCTTTATCATGGTATAGGTCACTATGCTTAGCAAATTGTCTGGATCTTACTGTTTAAACTTTAACACGGCACATATTCTCGAAATATTACACTTCGCATGAACAATAGCGCCAGTGCAATATTCTATGCAGCTTCACGTAACTCAATAATGAAGTTCTGCAGAAAAAGTGTTATAAATGTTCGCAAGACATTTCATATTCTTAACTGATCACACCATGAAATAGAGGAGATATTCAGCTTTATTATGGTATAGGTCGCTATGCTTAGCAAGTTGTCTGGATCTTACTGTTTAAACTTCAACACGGTATATATTCTCGATATTATTACGCTTCGCATGAACAATAGCGCCAGCGCAATATTCTATGCAGCTTCACGTAACTCAATAATGACGTTCTGCAGAAAAAGTGTTATAAATGTTCGCAAGACATTTCATATTCTTAGCTGATTACACCATGAAATAGAGGAGATATTCAGCTTTATCATGGTATAGGTCGCTATGCTTAGCAAGTTGTCTGGATCTTACTGTTTAAACTTCAACACGGCACATATTCTCCAAATATTATACACTCCGCATTTAAAATGCTCGTATTGTATTATGGAGCTTCGTAACTCAATAATGAAGTTCTGCAGAAAAAGTGTTATAAATGTTCGCAAGACATTTCATATTCTTAGCTGTTTATACCATGAAATGGAGGAGATATTCAGCTTTATCATGGTATAGGTCGCTATGCTTAACAAGTTGTCTGGATCTTACTGATTAAACTTTAACACGGTATATATTCTCGATATTATTACGCTTCGCATGAACAATAGCACCAGTGGAATATTCTATGCAGCTTCACGTAACTCAATAATGAAGTTCTGCAGAAAAAGTGTTATAAATGTTCGCAAGACATTTCATATTCTTAGCTGTTTATACCATGAAATAGAGGAGATATTCAGCTTTATCATGGTATAGGTCACTATGCTTAGCAAGTTGTCTGGATCTTACTGTTTAAACTTTAACACGGTATATATTCTCGATATTATTACGCTTCGCATGAACAATAGCGCCAGTGCAATATTCTATGCAGCTTCACGTAACTCAATAATGAAGTTCTGCAGAAAAAGTGTTATAAATGTTCGCAAGACATTTCATATTCTTAGCTGATTACACCATGAAATAGAAGGGATATTCAGCTTTATCATGGTATAGGTCACTATGCTTAGCAAGTTGTCTGGATCTTACTGTTTAAACTTCACCACGGCACATATTCTCGAAATATTATACACTCCGCATTTAAAACGCTCGTATTGTATTATGGAGCTTCGTAACTCAATAATGAAGTTCTGCAGAAAAAAGTGTTATAAATGTTCGCAAGACATTTTATATTCTTAGCTGATTACACCATGAAATAGAGGAGATATTCAGCTTTATTATGGTATAGGTCGCTATGCTTAGCAAATTGTCTGGATCTTACTGTTTAAACTTCAACACGGCACATATTCTGGATATTATTACGCTTCGCATGAACAATAGCGCCAGTGCAATATTCTATGCAGCTTCACGTAACTCAATAATGAAGTTCTGCAGAAAAAGTGTTATAAATGTTCGCAAGACATTTCATATTCTTAGCTGTTTACACCATGACAAAGAGGAGATATTCAGCTTTATCATGGTATAGGTCACTATGGTTAGCAAGTTGTCTGGATCTTACTGTTTAAACTTCAACACGGCACATATTCTCGATATTATTACGCTTCGCATGAACAATAGCGCCAGTGCAATATTCTATGCAGCTTCACGTAACTCAATAATGAAGTTCTGCAGAAAAAGTGTTATAAATGTTCGCAAGACATTTCATATTCTTAGCTGTTTACACCATGACAAAGAGGAGATATTCAGCTTTATCATGGTATAGGTCACTATGGTTAGCAAGTTGTCTGGATCTTACTGTTTAAACTTCAACACGGCACATATTCTCGATATTATTACACTTCGCATGAACAATAGCGCCAGTGCAATATTCTATGCAGCTTCACGTAACTCAATAATGAAGTTCTGCAGAAAAAGTGTTATAAATGTTCGCAAGACATTTCATATTCTTAACTGATCACACCATGAAATAGAGGAGATATTCAGCTTTATTATGGTATAGGTCGCTATGGTTAGCAAGTTGTCTGGATCTTACTGTTTAAACTTCAACACGGTATATATTCTCGATATTATTACGCTTCGCATGAACAATAGCGCCAGCGCAATATTCTATGCAGCTTCACGTAACTCAATAATGACGTTCTGCAGAAAAAGTGTTATAAATGTTCGCAAGACATTTCATATTCTTAGCTGATTACACCATGAAATAGAGGAGATATTCAGCTTTATCATGGTATAGGTCGCTATGCTTAGCAAGTTGTCTGGATCTTACTGTTTAAACTTCAACACGGCACATATTCTCCAAATATTATACACTCCGCATTTAAAACGCTCGTATTGTATTATGGAGCTTCGTAACTCAATAATGAAGTTCTGCAGAAAAAGTGTTATAAATGTTCGCAAGACATTTCATATTCTTAGCTGTTTATACCATGAAATGGAGGAGATATTCAGCTTTATCATGGTATAGGTCGCTATGCTTAGCAAGTTGTCTGGATCTTACTGTTTAAACTTTAACACGGTATATATTCTCGATATTATTACGCTTCGCATGAACAATAGCACCAGTGCAATATTCTATGCAGCTTCACGTAACTCAATAATGACGTTCTGCAGAAAAAGTGTTATAAATGTTCGCAAGACATTTCATATTCTTAGCTGTTTATACCATGAAATGGAGGAGATATTCAGCTTTATCATGGTATAGGTCGCTATGCTTAGCAAGTTGTCTGGATCTTACTGTTTAAACTTTAACACGGTATATATTCTCGATATTATTACGCTTCGCATGAACAATAGCGCCAGTGCAATATTCTATGCAGCTTCACGTAACTCAATAATGAAGTTCTGCAGAAAAAGTGTTATAAATGTTCGCAAGACATTTCATATTCTTAGCTGATTACACCATGAAATAGAAGGGATATTCAGCTTTATCATGGTATAGGTCACTATGCTTAGCAAGTTGTCTGGATCTTACTGTTTAAACTTCACCACGGCACATATTCTCGAAATATTATACACTCCGCATTTAAAACGCTCGTATTGTATTATGGAGCTTCGTAACTCAATAATGAAGTTCTGCAGAAAAAGTGTTATAAATGTTCGCAAGACATTTCATATTCTTAGCTGTTTACACCATGAAATAGAGGAGATATTCAGCTTTATTATGGTATAGGTCACTATGCTTAGCAAGTTGTCTGGATCTTACTGTTTAAACTTTAACACGGTATATATTCTCGATATTATTACGCTTCGCATGAACAATAGCGCCAGTGCAATATTCTATGCAGCTTCACGTAACTCAATAATGACGTTCTGCAGAAAAAGTGTTATAAATGTTCGCAAGACATTTCATATTCTTAGCTGTTTATACCATGAAATGGAGGAGATATTCAGCTTTATCATGGTATAGGTCACTATGCTTAGCAAGTTGTCTGGATCTTACTGTTTAAACTTTAACACGGTATATATTCTCGATATTATTACGCTTCGCATGAACAATAGCGCCAGTGCAATATTCTATGCAGCTTCACGTAACTCAATAATGAAGTTCTGCAGAAAAAGTGTTATAAATGTTCGCAAGACATTTCATATTCTTAGCTGATTACACCATGAAATAGAAGGGATATTCAGCTTTATCATGGTATAGGTCACTATGCTTAGCAAGTTGTCTGGATCTTACTGTTTAAACTTCACCACGGCACATATTCTCGAAATATTATACACTCCGCATTTAAAACGCTCGTATTGTATTATGGAGCTTCGTAACTCAATAATGAAGTTCTGCAGAAAAAGTGTTATAAATGTTCGCAAGACATTTCATATTCTTAGCTGTTTACACCATGAAATAGAGGAGATATTCAGCTTTATTATGGTATAGGTCACTATGCTTAGCAAGTTGTCTGGATCTTACTGTTTAAACTTTAACACGGTATATATTCTCGATATTATTACGCTTCGCATGAACAATAGCGCCAGTGCAATATTCTATGCAGCTTCACGTAACTCAATAATGACGTTCTGCAGAAAAAGTGTTATAAATGTTCGCAAGACATTTCATATTCTTAGCTGATTACACTATGAAATAGAAGGGATATTCAGCTTTATCATGGTATAGGTCACTATGCTTAGCAAGTTGTCTGGATCTTACTGTTTAAATTTCAAGACGGAAAACATCCTCGAAATATATTACACTTCGCATGAACAATAGCACCCATATGGTATTATATGGAGCTTCGGGTAACTCAATAATGAAGTCCTGAATGAAAAAAGAAGTGCGGAGTCAGGCGTGCTTAAAGTGTTCATTTTTTATTATTTTTTATTTCTTAATTAAGTAATTTATTTATTATTTATTATTTTATTTATTTATTTTGTTTTGGGGGGACGCTCTGAGGGCCCCTCCTCAAACAGATAGCCTATAGGGATCCCGACCTCAAGCGCTACTCTATAGTATTGCAAGGAAGAAAATTTATATCATTGCGTTTTGCATTTTAAAATTTGCATTTTACGTGACGAGAAAGCTGTTAGTTATTTGTTTGCAAAGGTGGTGTTGGGGGGGGGGGTGAAAAAGCAACCCCCTCTCCGTTGATAAAGGGAAAAATCTACCTACACGCTTTCATCGCCACAGGTAGACATGATCTGTACAATCCTGAGATACGTAGCGCCTGCCACTGGCGTAGCCAGGCTTGTTGAAAAGGGGGGGGGGGCACAGGGAGGATGACACGCAAAATCACAGGATCACAGTTACACCCCCGCACACACAGATACAGACACACAGTGATTTATTTTGACCTTTGCTTGGGGGGGGGGGCAAAGGCTATCGAACCAAAGGTGATATCCAGAAAAAAATCGTTTTGCAGGTCCCACTTCGCGTCGGAAGTGTTTTCCCTCTTTGCATTTTGATTGAAAGTGGTAAGACAGGTTAATGCTCCATAGTTCATGCATAAACTATATTGATTTGTATATTTCAGATTTTATTTTCATGCATACAAATGCGGCGCAGGGGCGTATCCATGATTTCCCAATAGGGGGCGCCAGGCATTATTGATCGCCGTCCTGGGGGAGGGGTGTAAGGGGAGGGGTGCCCCCTCCCCTTTGGAAATTTTTTGCTTCTGAAGAAGGGCTGAGATGCAAAATAATCCTATATGTGACCAATTTTGAAGCCTATTTAATGAACAACTTTTTTTTTTTTGCTAGTTTTTTTTTTTACGACGGCCAATAGGGGGGCGCGCGCCTGTTGCGCCACCCCCTGGATACGCCACTGCGGCGGAACGTCGGGCTCGGACAATGGAAGTGGGGAGGGGCACCTTTTGTTACAAGAAAATTATACGTGCCAATGGTAATGACGCACCCTATACCCCCACATAATGTGTGTCATTTGTCAAATTGAAATCGAACTTAAGGCACTCTTCTGTCACTTTTGTGACTGATAAAACCGCTAAAATTGACCCACACCACAGTCACAAAAAATGACGAACATTGTTCATTTTGTTCTGGGTCATTTTTAGAAAGTGTTTTAAAATTAATTTTGTTTGTTTGTTCTGCTGAAAATATATTTACAATCCACACCCCTCGGATTTCGGATTTCGGATGTTACTTTATTTTATTTTATATCATTTCATTTCATTTTATATTTTTATTCCATTTTAATTTCTTTTATTATTTTATACTTGCACCGTATATAGTGTAGTTATGTGTTTTCTTTGATTACCACTACATTGAAACGATAACATGCAGGTTTCAGGCATTTAATTTTACTGCAACCATTAAATATTTAATCATTAAAAGTCGCGTAAATAAATACCCCCGGACAACTACCCCCGGACAACTTCCCCTGGACAACTACCCCCTTAGGACAATTACCCCAGGACAATTAACCCCAGGACAATTACCCCCAGGACAACTACCCCCCGGATTCTGGGGTTGTCCGGGGGGAATAATTGTCCAGGTTGTAGTTGTCCGGGGGATAACTGTCCAGGGGGTATTTATCGGGGGGGGGGGGGTGGGACTAAAGTATTGTTCGGGGGGGGGGGTATCGGGGTAATTGTCATTTTATGGGGTGTAATTTTTCCTGGGGGTAATTGTCCGGGGGAGGGGGGGGGGGGGGTAATTGTCCTGGGGTAGCTGTCCTGGGGGTAGTTGTCCTGGGGATAATTGTTCTATGGGATAGTTGTCCAGGGGGTAGTTGTCCGGGGCAGTGGCGTATCCAGGTCTTCCTGCGCCCGGGGCAAACTGTCAAATCTGCACACCCCCCCCCCCCCCCACCCATGCCCAAACTCAGATTGATGAGCGTTATAAGGTTAGAGATGATGGCACTACGCGAAAATGAGTTTTGGTGGACATAACCCGGGGTTGTTACTTCTTTTTTTTACCCCTTAAATTGACATTTTTTATGTATTTTAACCTTAGATAAAAACCCTGATAGCAGAAAGTGTTAAAAAATGACGTGATATTTACGTCGTGGTTTTCGTCTTTTTTACGTCCTGTAATTACGTCAATAAGACGACAACTTGCACCAACGCAAGACGTCAAGAGGGCGTCTTATTTTGACGTCATCTCTACGTCTTCATTCCTCTTCCCTGATAGCAGAGAGTGTTAAAAATGACGTGATATTTACGTCGCGGTTTTCGTCTTTTTTATGTCCTGTAATTACGTCAATATAAGACGACAACTTGCACCAACGCAAGACGTCAAGAGGACGTCTTATTTTGACGTCATCTCTACGTCTTGTACACTGTAAAAACTAAAGTGCTACTTTTAGGGGCATGTATAGTGACTGCACCTGAAATGCTGTTTATAGCACTTGTAGTGTGGTAATTTACCAGCAAAAAAAAATGTGACCATGGCGAGCCTCGAACCAGGTTCCGCTGATTGAGAGGCGCTGACGTTACCGATGGACTAACGAATGCTTCTTGCATCCAGTTTAGTCATGGGAGTCAAGTAGATAACATGAACTATGTGGTGTCGTAAATTCACTATGTAACAAAATGATCTGCTCTAAATCGTACAATGTGAGTTAGTCTAGCGGTAATGCCAGCAATTCTCGATCAGCGGACCCTGGTTCGAAGCTCGCCCAAATCATTTTTTTTTATGAATGTTTAGCAGTTTAAGGAGCCGGTCCAGCTCCCGTGAAAGTGCTGAAATAGCACGCTGTGTGCATTCAATAGCACTCTGAGTGCAGTCCCTATGCATGCCCTCAAAAAGTGCTATATACAGCACTTCAGTTTTTACAGTGTACAGATGACGTCAAAATAAGACGTCCTCTTGACGTCTTGCGTTGGTGCAAGTTGTCGTCTTATTGACGTAATTACAGGACGTAAAAAAGACGAAAACCACGACGTAAATATCACGTAATTTTTACCACTTTCTGCTATCAGGGAAAGTCCAAGGGAATACATCGACCTAACTATAGATTTTTTTTTAAATTTTGAATATTCCTTTTTGGGGCGCAAAATCAATGAAAATCCTGAAGAAATATGTTTGAGGAATATAGCAAGGCAATAGCAAGGCAAAATTACGATTTCTTTCGAATGTTCTATACTTTGAAAGTGCTTTTTATTCACTTATATCCCATCTGGGGCCCGCAATTTAACAAGCTCCTGCCTTATGCGGCGGGGGGGGGGGGCAAAGCAACTAGAGTCAATTAATGGTTAACACTTTTAAAACGCCATGGGGGGGGGGGGCTTTAAATGGCAGGATCCTGGACATAATTATGCGAGGGAACAAAGGGACCGAGCTTTAGAAAATTTGTGCATTTCAAACCCTATAAAACACCATATCTTACGCATTTTGTTATTGACCGCGGCGCAAATAACCCTCAAAGACCATACTTTTTGTATTATGTTTTCCCCCATTTCTTTCTCTCTTTTGCGTTTTTTGCGCCCCCTTCAAGTGCCGCCCGGGTAACGTGCCCCCTCTGCCCCCGGTAGATACGCCACTGGTGCTGGGTAGTTTTCCAGGGGGTAGTTGTCCTAGAATCAAGAGTAGAAATTACGTTCAAATTTTAGTTATATATGAAGCACCATCTTGAGACTGATAACATTTTAAAAATTGTTGTTCTATTGCCACTATGTGATTTTTCCTGCCGTTGAAGTTTATGGTCAGCTCCTCGACCCCACCCCCTCCCCCGCCCCTGTAAAGAGTAAACTGATCATATGAAGGAAAAACAATAGTAAACCACTAAGTTTAATTTTTACATTTGCAGTTGACATGTTTTTACATTTTTGGTAAATTTAGGATCTTTCGATAATTAAGGGATTTTAATGGTCAGGAAACCGTGGTTATTCTTACATTTATGGTAGATTTTTACATTTCTGGGCTCTACACACCACCCCCGCCCCCCCCCCCCCCCCCCCCATCACCACCACTTCCATTGTCCGAGCCTGACGTTCCACCGCCTCTCTTCTATTTCATGGTTTAATCAGCTAAGAATATGAAATGTCTTGCGAACATTTATAACACTTTTTCTTCAGAACTTCATAATTGAGTTACGAAACTCCATAATAAAATACGAGCGCTTTAATGCGGAGTGTAATATTTCGAGAATATGTGCCGTGGTGAAGTTTAAACAGTAAGATCCAGACAACTTGCTAAGCATAGTGACCTATACCATAATAAAGCTGAATATCTCCTCTATTTCATGGTGTAATCAGCTAAGAATATGAAATGTCTTGCGAACCTTTATAACACTTTTTCTTCAGCACTTCATTATTCCGTTACGAAGCTCCATAATACAATACGAGCGTTTTAAATGTGGAGCGTAATATTTGGAGAATATGTGCCGTGGTGAAGTTTAAACAGTAAGATCCAGACAACTTGCTAAGCATAGTGACCTATACCATGAAAAAGCTGAATATCCCCTCTATTTCATGGTGTAATCAGCTAAGAATATGAAATGTCTTGCGAACATTTATAACACTTTTTCTTCAGCACTTCATTATTGAGTTACGAAGCTCCATAATACAATACGAGCACTTTAATGCGGAGTGTAATATTTGGAGAATATGTGCCGTGGTGAAGTTTAAACAGTAAGATCCAGACAACTTGCTAAGCATAGTGACCTATACCATGATAAAGCTGAATATATCCCCTATTTCATGGTGTAATCAGCTAAGAATATGAAATGTCTTGCGAACCTTTATAACACTTTTTCTTCAGAACTTCATTATTGAGTTACGAAGCTCCATAATACAATACGAGCACTTTAATGCGGAGTGTAATATTTGGAGAATATGTGCCGTGGTGAAGTTTAAACAGTAAGATCCAGACAACTTGCTAAGCATAGTGACCTATACCATGATAAAGCTGAATATCTCCTCTATTTCATGGTGTAATCAGCTAAGAATATAAAATGTCTTGCGAACATTTATAGCACTTTTTCTTCAGCACTTCATTATTGAGTTACGAAGCTCCATAATACCGCACTGGCGCTATTGTTCATTGTTCATACGAAGTGTAATATTTTGAGAATATGTGCCGTGTTGAAGTTTAAACAGTAAGATCCAGACATCTTGCCCCGGTATGTGGTATATAACCAGAAAGCTAATCAGCTAAGAATAAAAAATGTCGATAGAAATTTGAGAGAGCTTTTATTTAACCACTGTATTTTGCAATCATTATGCCGACTGACTCTTCGTTGGAACCCGGGTTATTTAGGGGGTGTCTAAAGGACTAAGTTAAAATAGTAAGATCCAGACATCTTGCCCCGGTATGTGGCATTTACCATCATAAACCTTAATATTTCACGCGCTCATTAATCCTGGAGTACAATTCTGCATCGCCTCACTAAGCCTACTGCCTGAATTGAAGTTTCCGACCGGTAACGAAACGGATTTACGGTGTCAATATTTTTTTTCGTTTTGTTTTGTCTCTTTTGAGGACACCGTAGAGCGATTTTCTATTGTTCTCGGCCGCGTCACGCTTCGGTGCCCCCGAGTGGTCGCTGGAGTGGTCGCCAAAGGTAGCTCCATCCATATACCGTGCTCTGACCGTGCCATATATCTCACGTGGGCGGGCCGGCCGGGCGGCGATTGTGACGCAATAGTTGCTACTGAGCTCAGGCGTGGCGCATGCATGGGTGCATAGGGCCATGGCATCGATGGGCTCTTTCCCAAATATCAATTTAAATTGCCACTCTGACTTTGACTTTGCCTTTTGTTTTGCCCAACACCCATAAAAGGGGTAAAACGGGCAGGGGTAGGGTGCGCAGACGGTATTAAGGCTACGAGAGAGGGGTTTTGTACCGTTGAGTTGGAGAGGTGGTTTTGTACGGATTCTTTGAATTTGTGTTTGTCCTGAGGATTATTTTTACAGTATTTGGTAGACTATTCCAGTTTGTAATTGAAAGGGGTATGACAGAATATTTATAAAAGTTTTTTTTAGTAGCAATTGGAATATAGCTACATGTATTACTGATGTCTTTCTCAAATTCCTTTGGACCGGGCGCAGGATGGACTGCACTGGCACGGCTATCGAGGTGACGGGGTGACCCACAACTGCCTGTTGGAAGACTGAATAGGCAATTTGTTTTTCGCCTCTGTCGTAGAGTTTCCATTATGAATTGCTTTTTTCATTTCTGTTGCACTGCTTCTCAACCTGTAGTCTCCTGTTATGAAACGAACGGCTCTATTCTGTATTATTTCTATCAATAAGCGTTTGAGTGTGTGGATCCCATACGGATGAACAATAATCCAGTATGTGTCTTATACAGGGGCGGATCTAGCTTTTCTCCAAGGGGGTGGTTTGACCCAACTTTTGGAAAAGGTAGACCCGTATTTTGTTGGTCTCGCCAGCTTCTCGAAAAGTCGCTCAGTGGGGGTGGGGGGTATGGGGGTTCCAGTTTCCCCTCCATAATTCACTGACAAGCAAAAAAAAAAAAAAAAAAAAAGGTCTTCATTCTAAAAGGGGGGCACAATCGAGAAAATGGGTCGTCTATGGTCAAAATGCACACTATCCTTCCAAAAGGAGGGCACGGGCTGGAAGTGCCCCCTGGATCCGCCAATGGACCCAACGACGATGCAGAGCATCGTCCACAAGCCGCAAAGCGGCGATGTCCGCGAGCCGCGAGTCGATTTTTTTCGCTATTTTGAACCCCCGTAAGTGATGTTTTCCTGGCATCTACTAACGCAATTGAGACCATAAAAAGCAGTCCTGTGCTATAGGAACGTACTGTGTGGGTCTGCACATATTATGATGGCGTTTTTCTATGCACATTAAATTTTTACTTGGCAGCCCAAATGGGGGGGTTTATACCCCCTAACCCCTCCCCGTAGATCCGCCACTGTTATAAGACAATTCCTTTACATGAGGTGGGCAGGAATGTAAATTCCTTCTGAGGAATCCTAGCGTTTTGTTTGCCTTTGCACAAACTCTATCAACATGAGTATATTCCATGTCAGATCGTTGCTTATGTCAACTCCAAGATAAGTATGGGACTTAGTTTCTGGTATGTAGTGTCGGGTATAATCATATTTAACACGATAAGAACTACTTTCGAAAAATAAACTCAACGGCAATTTCAAAGACCTATTGTACTGCCCATAGAAATCAGGTTCGGATTATGTAATACACCATTGTAATATTCGCACATTTCTAAAGGTGACAGACAGGGCTATTGAAATTGTCGAGTTTATTTTTCGAAAGTAGTTTATCGTGTTATTTGTATGCTTTTCTGGCATGAGTGATACGAAGGATATAACACTTTGGGGCATTAAAGTCCATCTGCCACTTATTTTGCCAGGATGATAGTCCATCTAGGTCTCTTTGTAACCTATCGGCATCTTTGGGGGCTGATACAGTTGTGTACAGGATGCAGTCGTCTGCAAAAAGACGGCAGCTTGATCTTCCGATTTCTTACTCTTTTTGGCTTTACTGATGTAAGCCCTTTGTTTACGCTTGTATAATTTTGCGTTTAATTGAAGGGTTTATCCAGGGGGTTTCTTTTCTACTGCCCATGATTTTAGATGGGATATGGGTATTGACTACTCTGTTTAGTCTATCTTTCAATTCAATCCATAAGTCATTTGCATTTGTATTCTTTGTCTTTTTCCTTTTCATTTTCCTTTTTCAATCCCATACATTAGCTTTACCATAGAGATATATTTTACTTGGCTTCTGTGCTATGCTAGATGGTTTAGCATTTACTAGTATCATAGGTATACCATCATGATCACTAATACCAGGAATTATATTAGATTTTACAATGAGAGATGGGTTTTTAATGAAGAACAGATCTAAGATGTTTCCTCCACTAGTGGGTCCAGCTACAATCTGTTCTAGTCCATAGTCATTGGCTATGTCTATGAGATCTTTGCCCATGGTGGTTTTTTGGCCACCGGGGCGCATTGACTGAGTCTCCCATTATATCCCCTAAATTGAAATCTCCCCCAGCCAGATATTACTGAAATGGTTTGGATTTATTCTCTCAAAGGATTCCCTTAAACCGTTTAGATACTCTCTATCAGTATTTTGTAGGCGGTAGTAAGAGCCAACCAGAATCGGTTGCATTCCCCTGCGTGTTAGCAAATATATATACAACATAATCATTTTCTGGGGTTTACAACTGGACCTATATGTAAATCTAGATGTTTACTAGATCTATAGTATAGTGTGCGTTTTCAGTAGTTGCGTAGGGTAAAATTTGTTGTGAAGTTGTGAAGATGAAAAATGTCTTGATATTCTTATTATTATTTCGGGTACTGCCCAACACTCCTAAATGGGGTATCACGGACGAGCATAATGTTTAATAACATAATTATACTGTTATATTTACATCCAGGCCGGCTGCGGAACGGCGGGTGGGGCAAAACGGCTTATCATAGTCATTGAGATCATAACTATTAATAGTCACCCTCACCCATCGTTTTCCCAAAGTCAAGAAAAGTAGGCATACCCGCGGATTCATGTGCCCTTTTTAAAAATAAAACTACCCCTCCTTCATCTGATGTGCCTTTGGCCCTGTGTCCGGCTTCTGCGTCAGGTGTGCCCTTCGGAGGGCAGTCGCCCCGGTCAAAGATGACCTGATAATCAAGCCAAAAACGGCTCCAGGAAACGGCTCATCTAAACATGAACTGTACGTGCCTTTTCTTTTAGTGTCACTCTCCATGATGCATGATATGTGATTTAAGAATGGATGCAGGGAATAGATGATTTCCTGCATGAATGTGCGCCCACTCAAGTTCGCTGCTTTGTTCGTTCCCAACTCATACTGAACTCGGAAAGAAATACTGATTTGATGTATTATACACAAAATTATCTTTTTATCATTATTATCTCCATATACACTAAGCAAATATTGATTGGGTGATACATTTTTTATGAAACATGAAAACGAATTGTGTTATCCCATCGGCATAATAATGAAGGGGTAATGCGATTATTAGAGGGCACTCTTTTATCCTACATAATTTGTCCATCACGGTAGGGGTCATTGATAATCAGGTAATTCAGGTTCATGCTATGAAATATAAAAAAGACGGGATGAGCATTTGTATTGTGTTTATCACAAATTATCACATTTCGGCCCTTTGCAGTTGAATAAAAAATATTCGCAAGTGAGCTATAGTAATTTATTTCATATAAAGATTGATATTTATACTGGGAAAAGGTTTTTGGTAGTGCTGCATTAATCGACTGTTTTGTTATCATTTTATTATTAGTATTCTCATGAGGAGTATGGCAGATTAAAGTTCACAATTTCCATATAGCAAGGGAAGCAAGAACATGGACAAATCGCAATATTCATAAAAATAACGACCTTACCAGGTTTATATATTTAGGTGTATTTTGTGCTCAACTGCTCTTCTCCACTGTTATATTTTTGACACCTTCGCCATAGAGGGAATTATAATAATATTCCATAAATTATGAGATTATGATATAAATTATTGTGAGCGAGCAGTGCGGACAATCTCTTTTTTATATGAATGATGACAATAATAGAAAACAAAAAGGGCACGTGGAGTGAGTGAAGTGAGAGATCGCTTGCTAGTTTTCAATATCAGAGAGTGAGAGCTATTCAATATGCTGTCATGTTCTCATCTTCAATCATTTTTATTGGTAGGGGAGCTTATAGGCATTTAGGCCTCCTACCAGTAAAGATGATAGGGGGCCTAAAGGCCTCGGCGTAGTTAACAAATAAGTCATCCTACATGTCCTATCCTATGGATCAGTCATTAATCCAGGTATTATCAGTCAATTAATCTGTATTTTCAAAATGGTAAATTAACATTTCTAAAATGCTGGATCCAACTTACTGTTGGATCCAGCATGTTCAAAAAGTAAATCTACCATTTTGAAAATATTGTCACTCCTCCAACCTTTTAAAATTAAATGTTGATATAACATTGGATTGTTTTTTAGAGTGAGGGGGTTATATCGTTTTCTCTCATTTTCCGTTTTTTCCCTTCCTTTCACTCTCTCTCTCTCTCTCTCTCTTCCCTCTCTAGTTTTTCCTTTTTCCCCCTTTTCGCCATTCAATTGGGGGAGGGGTACGTACCCCCGTGCCAACCCGTATGAGCTTTAGCATTACACTCAATCAATAAACCAAACGCTCACCGAATGGTTGGTTGACAACCGATCTATCAATCAACCGAGTAATCAACCAATGAATCAATTATCAAACCAATCAACAAAAAAAGGAACAATCAAAACGCCAACCAATCAATCGACAAATCAATCAATATCATGTCTTCATCACTTCATCAATAATATAATATTCTCATTAGTCATTCAAATTAATATTTCAATCAATCAGTTAACCAACCAACACGATTTACTTATAGCACCAGTGGCGGATCCAGGGGGCACTTCAGGCCCGTCCCCCTTTTTTTATTGTGCCCCCCCCCCCCCCTTTAGAACTAAAAACTTTTTTTGGGTTGTTGTTGCTTGTCAGAGAATTATGGAGGGAAATTGAATAGTTGATATTCAGGCAAGAGATGTCAGCCCGTACACCTAACCAACAATGCAGTAAATATCAGGGGAGCGTTTCATCAAGTGTTTTGTCAGTGGGTTTTTTACCGACAAAATTTGCTCTCAGCCAATCAGATGCAAGGATTTCGGTAGCTTATAACAGTTGCGGTAAAAATCACTGACAAAACACTTGATGAAACGCTCCCCTGGAATCAGTGTGTGGTGACACATTCTTGTGACATATCTAGACCGAAACAAGGAGAAATCAATAGAGATATTATAACAAAGTTTGTTAATCATAAACATGTGGCTCATGTAATTTAGTTTCTCAAATGATACATCGATTAATAAATAACATCAAGATAACATATCGCACTCAACTGGACAATGATTAAGTACTTCACTGCTTAATACCTATACTCATCATAATATAATACATAGTCATTTTATCATCTTTTCAAAACGTCTTTGGTTTAAATCCGTTCGGTCTCATTTATATAAAATGAATAACGCAGAGACAACATCATTGTCACAAATACAATACATATAAATGAAAAGGGCCACTTACATTATTATGTTCGAAAAGCCCCGCAACAAAGTTAAACATTTCATTCTATTCTGGCTAGAACTTTAAATGATTGAGTACTATTTGTAGTTTTAATGAAACCTGTAAATTAATGAATTACACGGGAAAATTTTCTACCTATTCTGTTCTACATGTATATGCTAAGAAATATATCCCACTTGATTCAGAGTTAGGAAATAAAATATTCGCAATCTTAATTTCTTTTCTTAGTTAAGTTATAGCATTTACAGTAACAATCGTGGATAGTATCTATAACAACAAAAACGAAAACGTTTACTTACAATGGTAATTTCTGTGATTACATGATAAAGATAATTATGAAGACATTAATCACGATTATCGCCGATAGATTTTTTAAATTTATAGTATAATACACCATTTCTTAATTGGACTCCAGAAGGAGTTAAATTGTTAAGCCATATAATTTTTTCAGAAAATAGTAATATCTACACCTTTTTCTTGAAGTTATACTTATCTAATGTTAATCATTGAAAAACAAGAACACGGCTAATAGGACTAAAAGGTTATGTTCGTTCCTTAATTCACCGACACATGTCAGTGAGGTTAATACAAAATATACTTTTCGAAGAGATATAATACCGAAGCTATTTACAAAATATCATCATCGGTTATGGGTATATAACAAAGGAGGCAGATATGTGAGAACTCTATGATTACATATGGAAAGCAAAATGCATTTATCGAAATGAAACAAAACAGCGTAAATAGACAGATTAGAAACTGCAACGGTGATGTACATTTCTAAGAGTAAATTAAATACTACTATATTTTTATTTCATTTGATCGTTCCTAAATCATGTTCATGAAAATATAAGCTTCTTATTAAGGGGGAATCAAACCTTGACAGCAAGTTGCTCCGAGTGGACGATATTATAAGATAAAATGTTTAAAGGGGGAATAAATCAGATAGGCAATTACGAAAATTATAAATTTTCGAGAATCCGAAATCAGTGAAAATGTTGTTTTTATAGGGTATGTTGTGTTTAATTGTTTCTGGAGTTCCCAACACTTGCTTGCTTTTCGAATATTTACCTCTTTCTAATTTGCAATCACTACTGATAAACAGTACAATTTGTAAGAAGTAAATAACTGCATTTCAGTCAGCCAATCACTACGTGTTTATCTATTTTCCCTCCTTTAACCCAAAGCAACTTAATGTCAAGTTTAGATTGATACATTGAATCATCCCTTGATATTATACTTTTGCATCCTCCATGATACGAAACAATATTTACAAACATTTCATGACTTAAGAAACACATTTTAATCTTATTTTTGATCTTATCAACAGTATCATGTTAATAAAGGCAAGGGTTTATTATATCACATTGGCAACGCTAGCGATGGCAGATTCTGGCAACGTATAAGATCAAATATTCGATTAGAATCTCTATACATGGCAAGTTCAGAATAATCGTAACAACTTATTTTTAAATGATCTAGCTCGCAAATGACGTTTGGTGGTGCATGATATAGTTGGGTAAATTACTAACCCTCTTCGCATTGCAGTTATAGATAACGTGCAAGTTATTTATTCTCACTCTTCCTTTGCATATTCATCTAAATGTACATTTGCATTCTGTAACACCAAAGATACAAGGTTATCAAATCTAACTCAACCAAACTCCTCTTAAAAAAGTTCTGGATGTGGAGGTTGACCTTCAGTTCAAGTATAAAAATAATATTTTCTTTCAGTTCATAACTTGACTGTGGGTCTGTCATCATCCTGGCTTCAACGTGCATGAAGTTGATCCAAAATCCTGTTTGCCATCTACCATCCAGTTTTCCGAGGTAATGGCACATACTCTTATCCTTCTTTCACACCTAGAAATGTTTGAGGCAGATCATTATTCTCATCTAAAGTCGTAGTATAGTCATCCATGTCATACCAGTCACGTGAATAAGGAGCGTATTTGAAGAAGACAGTGTTACATGCAAGTATCACAAAAATTCATTTGATCACTGACGTCATTACCTGGGCGAGTGGCAATAGAGTGAAAATTCACTCTTTTCTTTTTAGAGAGCACTCGATATTCACTCAATGTTCACTCCTAAACAAGTGATCACTGACGTGACCTTCGGGGAGTGAAAATAGAGTTAAATTCACTCTTTTTTACAGAGAGGAGATATGATTGATTCTGTGGCTGGGTAATAATGTCTGACCCTGTGTGGGTACGAGTTCTTCACTGTCTTTCTGGGGATGACTGGTCCCAACAACACAATCATCATCATACTTTTTTACTGGCCTCTGCATATTATTCTCTTTAATATATGTATTATTGATTGACTTCACCTTCTCTTGCGAAAAAATAATTCAATATCAATAGAGAGTTCAATGAGGTCTATATTATATTGAAAATGGAAGTATATACAATGATGTAATAATTAGAGAAGCAAAATCTTTGGAATCATGGTATACACAGCATTCGATGAGGAGGTAAATCTAAGTCAGAATGATGATTTCATTTATTCTCTCTATATTATATGAAATATTGCAGGGTAAATAACTTTTTATTCAGAATCTGTTTTGGTAACCGGCACGGCAGATGGAGGGGAAGGATTTACTCCACTGAACAAAACGTGATGTGGTGAAGTGGGATCATTATTGGTCATCTCTCCAGGACTTCCTGCATGATGGGCCACACCACCATTTGTATTAGCGCTGAGGTTGAGAGGGTTAATCGCAGAGTTAGCTGATGGTCCATTGTGTAGGAGGAAGGTCTGTCCTGGCTGGTGTGTAAGATGTAGGGTCTGTTCACCGTTGCCACTGCTAATGCCATGAGAGATATGAGAGGGTGGTGCCCCGAGGTGAGTGGCATAGGGACCAGGGTGATGGTGGTGGTGGTGATGCAGAGACTGAGCTGTTGAGATAGGTCCACTGTGGTGTACAAGACCAGGTATGTAGGATGTTACTGGGTTAGTGATGGGAGGAGGGGACAGTCCTACACGGTACTGAGGTTCTACCTGCAATACAAAGTTAAGAACATGGTTAATCTCTTTGTAGGATGATAGACCTGCAACAATTCAGCATTATTGATTATATCTAGTTGTTTGTTCTTTCATGATTGATTATGATCATTGTCTTTGAACAAATCATATCCAGGTCCGTGAAGATTTAGTGAGAGGTGTAAAGGTCACATTCAAGATTTGTTTCCTTCCATTTTTGTTCTCAATGTTGGGGAGAAGAACTTCTTACAGATTGGAGGATTGACATCAATAAATCAGATGTCTTCTGAAGAAGGTCATCCTGTTGATTCACGACCTAACCGGTGATGTTTGAAGGTTTAGAGTTTGGGCACAATATACAAGGTGAACTGAGACATTCCGGAGTGAACGGTCTGAAAGAGATTCTTACTTTAATGGGATGGTTGGTATAAGGTGTGGAGGTGGGCAATGGGGACGGCTGCTTGCTGGTAGGTGAAGAAGCCTTGATATTGGCATCATTAGGGGATGTTTGTCCGCCGTTTCGTGCGTTGTTCTGACTTCCCTTGTTAGGGTTCTTAGGTTTCCTCTTCCGCGTTTGAATACCATCTTTCTTCATCGCTAGAGGGCGGTTGACCTACAGAGGCAAAAGAAACATGGCCATCAAAAGTGACTTCAGAGTTACTGTGGAGAATGTCCGGATAATTATGATGAAGGACATGAGTCTATAAAAGATATGACTTCTGCTTTTAAGAAATTACCTCAGACGAAGATGAAACAACTTCTAATCCTTCTCATGCCCTCCTTCATCTGTAATCTCATCTGATATCATCGGTATTCAATTCTCATTGAAGTCTATAGCTCTCATATTCTATTTCATGTAGTTTTAGGCTTAGGTATATGGTTAGGTATAGTGTTTGGTTAAAGTTAAGAATTCGGTTCGTTACAGGCTCTTGAAGTTTGTTCATGAAGTTATACAGAGATGATGAAGTGTACGTGGAGGTGTCGTGGTTTAGTGGATACGTCACCGGACTGTGGATTTCATGGTTCGCGGTTCGTGTCCCGCCACGGCACTAATGTCCTTTGGCAAGACATTAATCTACATTTGCCACTCTTCACCCAGGTGTAGTAAATGGGTACCTGGTAGGAATTTATTCCTTGAAATGCTTTGAGCGCCTTATAGGACAGCTCGGCTACAGCCAGGGTAATATTGGAGCGCCTTGAGCACCATTGGTGGATACGAGCGCTATATAAATACCCAATATTATTATTATTATTACGTAGTTTTTAAAAAATAATTTGACAATATTTATTATCTTTTGAGAAATGAAAACAATAAAATTATTGTAAGAAGGGATTAATAGTTTGGGGTTTTCGTAATACAGGATGGACATCGTCAACCTCAACTTTTCTTAAGCAAATAATCATGATGCCGTTGAACTAAAAATCCTAATGACCAATGATCGATGTCACACAGGTTAATGTCCAATTATAACTTTTGAAACTTTCTATTCGTTTACACTCGTGTACCGTTAGCAGGCATGCTTTCAAGGTAAATGTACCCTTTGTTTTAGACTATCCTCGCCAACCTGTCTTGTAATCAGGAACCGAGTGGTTTTTATCACAGATCAATAAAATGAATTATATTCCACATATATACTAAGAATCTTGCTGTTAGATTGGTCAAAAGGTAATCACGTGATTTTCCCCATATCATACATCCCAGATCGCCTCGGAAGTGATAGTTTGTCCCTTTACCTTCACCAACGGTAATTATTTGCTTACTATGCCATGAACTTGTCATCTTGTTAGATCGTTTAATGGACTTCATAGCTTGGTTTATAAACACGTTCTTTCGTCTTTATATTTTAAATGATCAGTTTTGCAAATCACTTTTCTTCGCCACTCCTTCGATATTTCTTTCTTTTTTTCCTTCTTTCTTTCTTTCCCCTATTTCCATGAGAATCACACTCCAATTCTCTTTTTACCCTCATCATCTTTCGAAAGTACCTCTTCATCTAAACAAGGCGTTTCTTTTTCGATTTTTATCCTTGATTTTCTTCTACTTCTTCCTCATCTTTATAACGTCTTTTTCATCTTCTTCCACTTGTCACACTGCTATTTCACTCTTTTCACTAAAACCCGGTACTCTATCTTTCACCGTATCTTATCGATTTTATTTCATAATGACCTGCCAGTGTTTAGCAATGCAGCCCATCAAACGTTTTGACAATTTCAAGCTCGTAATGTGTTTTGTATATTTCCCTCTATTTCATCTTCTTTCATATTATCTTTAAGTAACATTGCGCATCATTTCCCGGTTTTTGCAATCACTTTTTACAACAATAATACAGTTATATAGAAGTAAAAGAAATCATAATAGAGCACATCCATAACATTGTGTAACACATGTCCGGTCAAACAATGTTCCTTTGCAGTGACGCCAAATGTGCAAGGTCACTCATCTATTTGGTGCTATAATCAATAAGTCGAGAGGGAAAAAAGAAGGAAAGGATATCCTTCACGGTCACTTTGCAGTGATATTACGAAACAAATAGCCTATTATCATCCTCTAGAACCGATAAGTAAAGATAGTAAGGTGCATTTCATTTGTAGTGAAAAGTTAGTTGTACTTTTAATGAGGTAAACTTGTCGAACAGGCCTAAACGAAAAGTGTATCGAATTAAGGGCAACTTGCGTCTACTCCACCCTAATGTACTTGAAAAATATAAAGTAAACTACAGCAGCCGGATTTCTACAAGCGGTACAACTAATTTGGTTTTATAAGCATCACTCAAGTCTCAAGCAACACTTCAGTTAATATTTTATTTCATTAATGTATGACTATCTGAATCACCATGACACAAACATGGCTCGTCATTTTGGAGACAAAAAAATTATATAATAAATAATGAAACATTGATTAGTTTAAGAAATAAGTGGATGAGTTATATACTTACGCCATGTAATTTGAAGTACAAGCCACAAGCATTGCAGACCGGTTCACCTTCTTTATTCCTACGCCACAGAGTTGTAGTGCTAGTATGACAGTTAGCACATGTTATTCCTTCTCGTCTCGACCCAGACTGCTGAAAGAGATGGGATCAGTGAGAACATCGTTACGTCATTTATTAAATCCATTATTTCACGAATTATATGATGACCGCCAACATAATTATATTGGAGGTATTTCCATCATCACTGTGGCAACCAGCTTGACATCATCCGCGGACCTCTCATCTAAATGCCAAAGTCTTTTCAAGTGCTTATCAATCTCTTATTCAATGCTTACCAATTTCATATATTCAGTGCTTACCAGTCTCATATCTAATGCTTACAAATTTCTTATTTAGTGCTTTCCAATCACTTTATTCTTACCAATCACTTATAGTGCTTACTAAAATATCTTATTCACTGTTTATCAATCCCTTATCCAATTCCAGAGCTCGTATCAATCTCTTATTCAGAACTTACCACGCTTTTATTCATGCAGTTCATATAAAATCTCTTATTCAATGCCTTTAAATCTGTAATTCAGTGTTTTTCAGTGCTTATAACAGCTCTTATTGAACATGTTCAGTGCTTATCAATCTGTTCCTCAGTGCTTACTAATTTATTACGCAGTGCTTACCAATCTCTTATATTCAGTGCTTACCAATCACTAATTTCAGTGCTTATATATCTCTTATTCAGTGCTAATCAATCATCTTACTCAGTGCTATCGATCTCTTATACAATGCTTACCAACTTTTATTCATGCAGTTTTTTTATTCAGTGCTTATCAATCTGTTCCTCAGTGCTTACTAATTTCTCACTCAGTGCTTACCAATCTCTTACTTAGTGCTTATCAATCTCTTACTCAGTGCTATCGATCTCTTACACCATTTGTACACAGTGCTTACCAAGCTTTTATTCATACAGTGCATATAGAATTTCTTATCCTATGCTTATACCAATCATATATTTCATGCTTATCTCTTATTCATTGTTTATCAATCTTTTTCTGCAGTGCTTATTGATCTCATATTCAGTGCTTACCAATCTTCTGGGGTTTTTTATGAGAGGTCGGTTGTACCCATTCATCTTGTGGTAGAGACCGCATGCATTGCAGAGATAGTGACCGGTACCATCACGCCGCCACAGCGGGGTGGAGATGGCGCCGCAATTCACACACTCGCGACCTACTACAGGATGACAATCAAAAAACATATACTAGTACTCTTGATAACGAGAATTTTGTGACAAAATGAATTTGTTCAATTTATGGTAAATCATTTTAAATAAAAACCGTAGCAGTATTACTATTATTAGGAGTAGCAGTAGTATTAGTATTTAAAGGCGAAATATTACAACTAGGAATCGTGCCAAAGAACGAGCAAAGGCGGAGATAAAAAGTGTTATACACTGTGGTATTCGAGACTCTTGCAATAAAGGAAAGAATACAAATAAACCGCATACATTTATTTCTGTTTACCGAACTACATGTATTTTGTATTAAAATGTTCAGTATGGAAAATATAAACCAAATATACAGAGCAGTAATGTTTTGGGGTTTGTATCATATACTTACATCCATATTCATTAGGCCAGACAGCTGTGTAACCCTCCATGTTCTTCATCATCTGAGCTTCGGCCTCTGCACAAATAAAAGTATATGCATACTTAATAAGTAAACTAACTTTTCAAAACTATCGATAAATAAATTTGCCGTAACATTCAATCACGAAATTATATCAGAAAAAAACAACATCCACAATGTGATTAAAATAGTAATAATAATAATACATAGCTACATTTATATTGCGCACATATCCATCCAATTAAGGGGATACTCAAGGTGCTTACGAAGGATTATTATTACCCTTGCTTTAGCCCAGCTGCCCTAAGGCGCTGAAAGCATTCAAGGAATAAATTCCATTTACTACACCTGGGGGTGTTTCATAAAGCTGTTCGTAAAGTTACCCATGACTTTACGAACAACTTGAATATGAAGTGCCATATAGGATGCCCAAAGTCTTCCTGATGTTTTAACAAAGTGTGACTGTATTTCCGATAACCTCAATTAAATTATGGCAAAAAATATACTGTGCATTAAAAATTTTTGTTATAATAAGAATGTTAATCTAAATCTGCACAGTTCAACTTTAGTTGATGCGGTTAAAAATGACTGAGCATTCTATTTGGCTTGTCATATTCAAGTCATTCGCAAAGTCATGCGTAAATTTACGAACAGCTTTATGAAACACCCCCTGGATGGAGAGTGGCAAATGTAGATGAATGTCTTGCCAAGCCATTTTTTAATAGAGCCATTTAAGTTGTTCCAGTGTTCCAGTGTTTGGAACCAGAAACTGTGTCATATCAAATAACATGATCAAACATTAGATTTGATGTTTGTTGCGTATTGTTTTTAGTTCTTTAATAAGCACATTTTTTTTCACTTTCGTTCACCATCAAAATCGCTTACTTTATACCCGTAACGCGTTACCACCCAAAATTTAATAAATTGTTATCCATACATCATAATCGTATCTGTAGTGTGTCACTTTTCAAAGTAATGCCTGTAAAAGTTTTACACAGACCATGAATTTCATGCACAGACTAATTCGCTCATCGAACAGTTTTTGTGGAATAGGAGACCGACGGTCCTCTGTATTATACGACTTCATTCTGTCCTCATAAATTTTGAGGCAAACCCATGAACGGCCTTACTATAACAATTTTACTTTTCTCCTCTATTCCTTTCATATCATTTTAATGTTAGCTTTATAATTCAATATGTAATTAGCTTAATATGAATCAATAAACTCATTCTGTATCATACAAATTGTTAACGTGGTCCATTCACAATATCGAGTGTCATTTTTAATCGGAGAGCTAAACGATATAGATTTTCGGGGAGAAAGATAAATGTAACATGACAGAAAATGTATGTGTTCCATTAATAAGCCTAGCTTTTTAGCCATTTTATTAAGATTTGATACTCCTGAGTTTATATTGTATAATGTCCAGGAGATATTGTATAACCAATATTGAACAAGGATATATTATCTGTTACATGCGCTTTGTATCTCATGGGATATACAACAGCTTTGGCAACTCTCGTGGAAATATTTCCACGAGAGTTGCCACAACTGTTGTATAATTATGTTATTTCCTCAAAATTGTTTATCATTATAATTTATACATGTAACATATATCTCAAAGCCTTCGCTTAGATCCAGCTGAGGCATGCGCCTTGTCTTTGTTCAAAACTCACCTGCCCCCGACAAAGGAATTAATTAATAAGATTTGTCAATCTGTCGGTCAATCGAATCTGGCGTCGCCGAAACCATGGCCCATCTCCGTGGTCTAGTGGTTAAGGCATTGGCGTTCTAAGCCAAAGACCCGGGTTCGACATTTTTTCAACCTTTGCAAAAATTTCAAAAAGGAGGGACAGCTCTGGGGAACTTGGATTCAGTTACGCAACCATTATTCTCCCATTATCTTTCACATTGCTGACAATATTATATTCATGTTCAGTCAGTCTGTCGCACCTAAATTACACCGTCCTCCTCTCCTCATTGCGTTTGAATTCTTCCATGCCATAAATTTGTAAGTCCATTTGAGAGATGATCCATTTGACATTCACCATTCTTATTCTCTCTCGTTTTGAAGTACTCTGTTTGCATTCAACTTGAGAGGAAAAATATAAACGCATGTCACTCAAAAACATGCCAATGTTTTGCCAATCAAGACCGACTAATAAATCCTGTGTAGTCTACTGGTAATCCTACAACGAGCCGCTAGGCGATCCACCGGGGTGTGGTCTACAATCTCAGCCGTAATTGCCGGGGGCAAGGCGACGGACCATGCGGCTAGTAAGACCACCAGATCGCAAAAGAAGTGTAGGAGGAAAAACGAAATATGGCAACAAGAAATTGCACTGGATTTATTCTAGCCGACGAATGGCAATGATATAATGTTTTCACTATCAAAGTGCCCGAAGCTTATTGCTCATGATACTTTTGAATTATTACTTCTGATTATGACCGTGAAAGTTATCTTTTATCTTTTATCCTAATAAAGACCTTTGCGCTCCTGGACACCATGAAGGGTGACACGGGGGTCTAAAACTTCTCCACTTGACAATGAAATAAATCCATTCAGAAACGTTAAAAGAAATGAAATGCGGGAGAAAAGAAACTGTATCATTCGCAAAATTCATTCAAGATATGAAACGCAAACTCCCGAAAGATGAAAAAGCAAGAGATCATCACTTCATATTCGATTATTTTCAGTTGGTGATGGTATCTTTAAATAAGGAACAAGTCAATGTAATTTTATACGAGTCCATGTAGGCTAATTACTAAATGTTGTGACAAGATTAAATACCTAATCGAGGACAAGTTCGCTCAAAATAAAAAAAATGTATCTGCATGACTATCTTGAAATCAAAGGCAATGAGGGATATATTTTTAATACATCTGTAAAAAGCTTAGAGACATAGTAGATTCCTTAGGGGCTATATGAATGCAGAATATTATACTTTCAGGCCACACAATGCCCCCCCCCCCCCGAAAGCCCTGATATACGGGGGGAAAGGGTTGTATTTTTCAGGTGCTAATTTACTATTTTTAAAAAAATCTCTGAAATGCAAATAATATAAATAAATAAATCTAATTGATTGTATTTGATTTTTCAGGTTCCTTTTGGGTCAAAATTTTTTTAAAGAGGGGGCACATTTTTCTATTGTGTAATCAAGCTAAGCCACATTGTTTTTTTTTAAGGGGCAAGGGTCGGCTGTGCCCACACTCTAAAAAGTCAAATGTTAAATCTACATTTAAAAGGTTGGAGGAGTGACAACATTTTTAAAATGGTAAATGAACACTTTTAACATGCTGGATCTAATAGTTTAAAGGTTGGATGCAGCATGTTAAAAGTGTTCATTTACCATTTTGAAAATGTTGTCACTCCTCCAACCTTTTAAATGTAGATTTAACATTTGACTTTTTAGAGTGCACCCCCAACTTAAATATGTCATTTCATTACTGCATTTCACGATATAAGAAGCCTCATGCAGCCAGATGAAAACATGTTTAAATCCATCTTAAAAGTAGATTTCTACAGTCGTATTATCCATCATCTCGAAAAAAAATATATACGCCGTTCCTTTCTCTTTTACGCTGACCGTGCAAGCAATCTTTTTTCTGTCTTTCTTTCTTTCTGTCTTTTTTAGATCAAGATTGCCCTTTTCTTTCTTATAAGGAATTAATGTTTGGAGACGAGTATAAGTTGATACATAAAGTTAGTACGTGCCATGTTAGAACACGTATCTCTAATCAGGAATGTAAACCAGCAAAGTAAACTTAGTTGAAATTTGGCCACAAGGTAAATAAAAAACTTCGGCTACCTGTAATTTACACTATCAAAAATTAACTCAAAAGGTCGACATTTTCGCTGATTCCAAAATAGCCTTCAAATTAAACGTGTATTTGCTTGTCTGTCTTGCACGCAAGGTTGTGCGAATCCAACGTAAAGAAACGCCCCCTTATCACCCATTATCGCATCGATTTGATCAAGCCTGTTACTGAGTAAATCTTATAAATTAGAGTTATGAAGAAAGGAATGATTAATATTTGTCAGTTGAATGTGAGCTCAATGATATTGGTCTGCTAATATACAGATGACATAATTATCAACGATCCAAAGACCTCTGAAGCATTCTGATCTATATTTAATTGCAGTTGGTGACAAGAGCAAATTGTGACAAGTATTAATAGAGAGAGAGACATAATAAACTCCTGTCTTTAATATTCTCATGAATTTTTCTCAAACTCCTTCTTGTGAAAGTTGCATGACACATCCACCTTCTCTGGCAAGCATGTAATCAGTAGAAATATTGATAATAACTTTAGTAAGGCATATCAGAATGAACTGATGAAACAATTTCTTGGTTGCAAAGTGACACTTCAACTTGAAGCCTTCCAGAAACAAATAAAAATTTAAACAATATATGAGACTCTGACTTTATTGGAGAAGAAATGCAAAAGACACATCCATGACCAGGGTTACATATAGAAATCGCGCTATGAGAAACCCATGTCAAAGGTCATACTTAGAGATATCGTCCAATCAAAACAAGGGATTGATTTCATGAAACCACATACTCAGAAAACACAGGAAACAGGGTTCAAATTGGCAACATTGTTTTAGAGCCTCCATTTTGAACCTCTGACTTCAGTGTGATCAATCATGTCTCTTATTCTTCACGTAGGCGTTCTTTTATCTTCTAGAAGGTGACAAGAATGTAATTTAATTAATCATGTCCTCTCACCCAACAGGCAATTTATCTTCCAACCGAACTACGCATCACGACCACCAAACTCATCCATTATCTCTTCTCAGTTCCTTTTTGAAGAAAAAAAAATCACTAATTCAACGATGGAATTACAAAACATACCAATCACTTCAAGCTACATAGGCCTATACCCCTACACTCTAACAGAGGGTATACCGGTATCTTTTGCCAGGAGAAAGAGCATTTTAAGGGGGGGGGGGGCTTGTTGAACAAAATATGTCAACAAGCCTGCCAACAGGCAACATGAAGACTAAAATTTGAATTTCAGAATGTGCTGCCAATAATGGTTTAAAGTCCTAAAATTATGAATTTACCAACTTACCAATTTACCAATAAAACGTTAGCTTTTCCATTCCGTTAAAAAGTAATTAATGAGTCAGTATTGATCGTGAATTCATGTCAGAGTTCAAGCCCTGCTCTATTTGTTTTCCAGCACCACCCCAACCCCCCAACCCCTTTTTTTTCTATAGCTACATACAACGACGACTGAGATGTTCACATTCTGTATTGAACAGTTTTCCCAGAAGTATATTTAAAGCATAACGATTTTAAACTTAAACCGTCGTGGAGAGTTCAAAGCAAAATAATTTATGTCAAAGGTGAATATTGCCTTGTAATACACTGTCGTCTGTTCAGGAAAGAAGGTATCAGACTTGACCTCAGGCTTCGCTTCCTTCCTTATTTAAAACTTTTTAAAAATGTTAAATGAGTATTATTAATCAAAAGTTAGTCAGATAAGCAATGTGCTGGACGAGAAGGATATGACAGTGGGACAATATTTTTCAAAATATGTATTGTAGCTTTAATATAACGTGGTTGATACAATGTAAACCAGCCTTTGGTTAGTTGGGATTGTATGTGAAAAGCCGCATCTGATGGTATTTTGTTCCTCTTGAGATAAGCTACATTTACTTACAGACTTAATGAATCACTCATTACTGATTGTCGGCCGGTCTTGTGCAAAGACAAATAACCAAAATAATTCCCACTCAAACCACTCATATTTTTCAGTTTTGTTTTAACCTCTCTCAACAATTTGACACCGTATCCTACTTCTTACTTTTCACCTAGTTTGTTTTATTCCGCCTTTCCTTCTATCATGTTAATACCCATTCTTCTATCATTCATTTTCCTTTCTCTCTGCATCTCACCTCTCTCTCTCTCTCTCTCTCCTTCTCTCTCGTTCACTCTACTAGTATCCGTTTTTTCCATCTCTCTCTCCCTCTTTCTTTAAGTAGGCCAAAGTATTATTATCATTCAAGTTTTTGAATGATATGAGCATAATGTTAACCGCACTCGAACTCCCGACAAAAAAATCGAACAAAGTAAGCGCAATGTGACATTAATCCCAATAAATTTAACCAAAATATGGTGAAAAAATGACGAACTCGCGAAAAAAAATCGAACAAATTAATAGCAATGTTACATTAAGCCCAATAATTTAACGAACAAACTACTTCATGTGCATTACGATGAACGAGTATACAAAGGCAATTATGATACACTCAAAGTTTGAAGTGGAGAAGTCTTGAGGTTGATGGGGGACGGATGGGACATTGGTTTCGTTTTTATTTGAGCTGGAAGAAATTACGGAGTTAGTGAATGGATACTAGAGTAGTGATTAGATGATGATACTTAATAGAGCTTCTCGTTGTTCGATTAAAAGATGATTAATCAAGTATACTGCCCAACAGGTTGCGAGGCGAGCATTTCTATCACTGATTTTTCTCACGCTAGGAATATTAATACATGTCTGCATAGTTAAAATTACCATGATAATATTCTTTTAATATGCTCGAAAATTTGTGAACATCTTTAGTTGATTTTCAGACAGATCTGTTTTTGCAGGTATTGAACGAAGTAGAATCAGCAAAACGATCCTCACGATCTACAAGTGAATATTATAGATTTGTTTGTACACCAGGGCCCCGTCTTATAAAGAGTTGCGATTGATTCGAATCAATCGCAACATAACATTGATTCCAACTGTGTTGCGATTGATTTAAAGTTGCGACTGATTCGGATCAATCGCAGCTGTTTATAATACGGGGCCCAGGTCTATATTTTATGCAACTCACTTTCAAAGAAAAAAAACACAAACAAATGATTCGCATAAAATAATTGAATCAATTTATACAAACAATCCCGACCATGCATGCTATGATGATATTTGATGCAAACAGACATGTGATGTTTTCCTTTTTTTCTCAGTTCTCTGTTGAAAATACTTCCTGTTATCATTTTGTATTCAGTTTGATCGAGAAAAAATATCCTCATCATGATAGTCAAAAAGATTTGCCGAGAACAAAGATCATGTCAGTATTTTGTTGTGAAATGCCTGAATCTGACAGATTTATATGGTTGCAGGGCAAAATCAAAGTTATCTCTATTTATAATAGGGTAAATTAGCTAGGTAAACGCGCTATCACTATTAGAACTAGCAGTAGCACACGACTAGGAGATATAGTATCATAACGAGTAAGATATCAGGTCTGTATATCACTGTCTGGCTGTATGTTTAGTCATTCATATCTTTAGGGCACGTTAAAGTTATACAGCCTTCACAAAGATTATGGGTTTAAATCGTACTTAAACTTGAGATCTAATCACAGGCAAGATATATCTCAGACATAATAGTGTCTTTTAATCACCATGCATGCTTTTATCACCTATATCAGTAATAACACGAGATTGTGAACGTATTAATAGGCGGTGGTTCCCCGGGAAAAGATATTAAACTATTATCACCAGCTAGGGCTATAACAATGATAGTTTCTTATCCTTTAATTTTATTTTGACGGACAGAGTGTGATGTATAAGTCAAGCGAGTTACGAATGAAAATGTAAGATAACATGAATTCTTCATAGGATACTTACTAGTTGGTACAAGAAACTTAATATAACTAGAAAAACTCGTTTCAAATTTAATCTAAATCCAAAATTACAATGAGTTATTTGGTAATTGTACACCTGTTGGTTGAGTTTGGGTTTGGTCCAATTGATATATAGGCCTTCTTTTATTTTGAGTTGAAAATCTGTGTGGGCAGTGTCCAGTATTTTGAAGCATTGTGGGTTACATTCTGATAGACATTGTTTTGAAGATTGTAAGTGTTTCCAGACGTGAGAGTTTTTGTCCTTCCCCAAGTGCTCCTGTACTCGTGTTATATAATGACGTTTGGTCTGGCCAGTGTAACGAGTCTTACATCTCGCACAGGTGAATTGATATATAGCACGAGCACGAAGCTCTTGGGGAATGGAATCTTTAACAGATAACAAAGAATTGAGTTTAAATGATGAAAAGGAAATGATAATAGAAAGATCTTTAAAGTTTGGACATTGATTTCAGTTTCTTTTCAAGTTCATTAGATGGGTTGCCAATGTAAGGTAACTTGAAATACCTTTTTGTTCTTTGCTCTGTTCTCAAATTTTTGATTTTGTACCCAAACTCAACCCAAACTCAACCAACGGGTGTACAATTACCAAATATTGCTTTCTATTTAACTGAATGAGATATTTCCTCTAATTCCTAAGGCCAAATAAAATCAATTCCGAGTTTTTCGGCCCCTCCGTCGTCCTTTTTTCGGACCGCCGCCTTCTCTCTCTCTCTCTCTCTCTTGTATCATTTTTTTTTCTGAAATGAAATGAATAATAAATTCAGGACATCTTGACAATGAGGTATATTATAGTTATCAAAATCGTTAATACATTGCAATTTTGTGCATGTACAAACCTAAATTTATTCAAGAAAATTTATGTTGAAATTGACCCAATAGCATTATTTTGTATGTACTTAACGAGATCAAATATTAAATAAAACCGAACCCCTTCTCCTCATTTTCAAAAACTCCGTACAAGAAACAAAACTAGGAATCAGATATACTTGGCCTAGGGAAGAACATATTCACTGAGCTGAAACACAATCACATAATTTTATATTTGAAAAGGATTCATAAGAATGGGGAAAAACAACATAAGCATGATAAGTAATATTAATTCCACAATATAGTGAGAAAAGAACGATCTATATACATTATGTATGTTTATATAACACACAATTATTAATGAACAATTCATCCCATTTCAATATGTCGTTATAATTTGATTATCACAAGAAAAACTCCAAACTATAATTTGTATCATACTCATGTTCATAGCGACTGTTTCAGGTGCTTGGTGCTTGGAGAGTGCACCGCGATTAAACGAAGCGTATGCCGTATACACCAAGCCGATAGACATGGACGAAATACAAGCTCAGAAGGGCTACATCTCACAGTCTGATAGAGTGGTATTATGGTATAATATATTTGCTTTGATCCCTTCCTCCTAAAATTAGTTAAATATATTTTATCCCCATATTTTTCTTTTCAAACAGAACAAATAAGAGCTCTTTCCATGCAATTGTAACAACATAACCATTATTTATTCCATGAACGAACTGGGCAGCCCACAAAATTCGCCAGTGTTCTCTCTTTCTTTCTTTCTTTTTACCCTTTTTTCGATTATGACCTTTCCAGAATAAAACAATGAAGTAAACTAGCATGAATCTGTTTATTCTCTATCCTTGCCTGTTTTGCGGTTTTCGATTTCTGAGTCATTGTCATGTACAGCCACATTTCTTATAAATACATATTCCATCAATTTCTGAAAACCCATTATGAAGTCAAGGTACCGATATATCCATATAAAATAAATGTAAGGCTTAGGAAACTTATATATATAAAGCAAACATTCGCAACTGAGTTCATCTCTATTGTTTTATGTTGTATAACAGTATATTGTACAGCTCCTCATCGTTATTATTTTTTTATTTTTATCCGGATATCAATATGCCTTAAATTCAGAATATCAATTGTGATTATTTTTTTTAAATCTCCTCTTCTCTTTCTTTGTTGAAGTTAGAATAAGCTTCTTTATTTCACGACGTATTGTGTACTCCCTTTAATAATTATGTCAATCAGAGTCTACTTTCCAATCAATCTAGCGATTTTGACATGTGTCTTTCACTCCGACCACACGTGGTTAGAATAAAGTCTTATTACGTAATGCTAAGCAGGGGTGAAAGTGTGCCCCAAAGTTAACCATCAACCGACACCTCTAATCCCAGTGGTATAGCATGCTAAACCAACAAACCCATGAAGGTTGGAATTTCTCCCAGTCACCGTAATGATGTCTCGGCTTTATAAACTCACAAATTAATGTGTCTCGTCGAAAGAAGATCATTTACGCGACTATAAAATTAATGTGTCTCGTCTATGTGGTTATGAATACAATTAATTCATGAAAGATCATTTACACGACTATAAAATGGAGAAAAAAATTAAGGTGAGTGGAATATTCTATAAATTGTTCCTTGCTTGGTAACACTGATGTCAATTAACACCTACTGCACTTTCAAAACAGCCCCCCACCCCCTCATAAATATATCGTAGTTTTCGAGTTTGATAAGTCCATAAAATTTCGAAAAACTTGATTCTCAATCAAAGGTTGTAATATTGTCTTTGTCAGATGCTAATGCCCACTTTGTTATAATTACAATTCATCTACTCCAAAGATACAATACTGAATGATGGTTTATTTCAAATTTTCAAACCATCTCATTCATAATCAATTTCATATTTAAAGAGCAAATATTTTTGTATACAAAAATACTTAATAATGATATTCCGTCCGTGATTACATGATATTTGGATCGCCGTTGTTCATTTGCCTATATAGTTCATATTCTGAACTTCAAAACAATCATTTCATCAATTATTAAGTCGTAGAGGTTGTTCTTTTTTCTTTTGTGTTTTGTCAGTTTTTATTTTCTTTATTTTATAATAAATGTACCGTAATGAATATAATAAATGAATCAATTCTGCGCGTAGAGCCGACTGTTAAAATGTATGGTTTCTTGTACAAGTACTGCCTTGTGTGTCGGTCTGGAATATGACTGAGATAGAGCTGTAATGACGAGGAAGTCATTGAAACTATGTCCATACTTCTTCTATTTCATGTTAAGAGGTATACATGGCAGCTACGATTACTAACAAAAATTACATACATACTGAAAATGTAAAGAGAAACGCAACGTTCATAATGTTGTTGAACAGATGAAAATCTCGTATATTTTGATAGTTTGACAAAGACAGGAATAAGGATAGCTAAGGAGGGAGGAGCTGACGAAACTTCCATAATTATTATGTTTCATTGATGTCTCGGGTTGTGCAGTGTGTCAATGATGTGCATATTGTTGAATACAAACATACGGAAGGAACGAAGAAAGGTATTGAGTAACACAACGACATACGAAACTTCATACATTTATCGATATAAGATAAATAGATAAGATGAAAATAGTATGAAATGAAAAACACTTTCTTCATTTATTAGAGTCGGAGTAAGATTCCGGTGTAAGCGAGCTGTATCATATCTCATGTCCTCTGTATAAGTGCAAATGTTTGTGTTCTTTCCGCTCTTTCTCTGATAAGAAAGAGAGAACATTGATTTCTTTTATTATCTCTCGGAAATGACCATGGATGTCCTTTACGTGTTACCACACCTAAGTAACACACCGCCAGTTCAATGATCACGATGATAGCGGTGAAAAGCTATATTCTATTCTAATTGTTCCTCTCTATTTTATCCGTCTCATACTCTTAAATTTTATCTTTATACTCCAAACTTTTATCATTATACTCTAAAATTTTATCTTGATATATGCTCTGTATTATTTCCTAGCTAAGTTTACTTATACTATTTGATTTTACGACTTGCAATTTATGAAAGTTACACAAAATGACCTTGTTCGGTATTTATATTGCTTGTAGAAACCTGAACCTTAGATTCTTCACAACATTCATTGCGGATAATAAACATGTTTGGATGATTCTAACATCCTCTAAAATTATTATAATCATGCATCTATAACTCCTGGTACCTGAAAATCTTAGCTATCTATTAAGAAAGATGTTCTCCTGAATTTACTTCTCCACTAAACGATGTCCTGAAACTACTTTTTTTAAGTTTGGAATTGATAATGATAATTGGTCAATTGAAATTGATTGCAAGTTTACGACCGAGCTCCTTCCTGACAACTCATTTAAAAGTGTGACGAAGTCCAAATAAATGAAGGCTTATATTGCGCATGTTTCTACAGTATAAACCAATTTTGATTTATTTTCTTTGAAAACCTCTGTATGTATACTTTGTGTGCGGCGACTCTGACGGCATTGCTTCTATTGAAAGCGCCACCAAAATTATTTTAGAACACCCAACATCGATTTATTTGTTATAGCATCATATACTAACACCGCAAACACACGCCAACAGTAGCTTCTCGATCCATGAAGATCTGAAAAGGCTTATGATTTTCAGAAACTGTGACGTAATAATGATAACAAATACAGAGCTATGCATTGTTAGCTGTTAGGTCCATGGTTGGACACGGTGTTATCTTCCTCAAACAAAATTTCACGAAGAAGATATTATGCTTTCTAAAATCAGCAACGATCTAACAGCTTCATATACAAACGCTTTTAACTCCTGCATCTCTCACCGTAATGAGAGAAACGGAAAGACTGAAGAGTGGTGGAATGTATGGTGATTGTGGAGGAGGAGGACGAGGAGGAGGATGAGGACGAGGAGGGGAGGAGGGGGAGGAGGAAGAAGAGGACGAGGAGGAGGGGTAGAAATAATTGAATTTCGTTTACAAAACAATATACGTCTCTTATAACCGGAAAGTTAATTATTAAGCTGATTATTCCTTTCAATATTATCAATAATTCTATATACCCTCAGGTAAGCGAGTTATACTTGGCAGTATTCGTTGCCGATAAAAATAAGAAAACACAACGTCGAAAAGATAGTATACTATCAAATATTTCAGGGCCTTTGGCATAATATCAATTGTACAAAACAAGTCCAACAAACCTCAGTGAATTTCGTCAAGAAATTGGCATTCGTTGAAACGACCACGCCCATTGGCTGAACAGACTTAAAAAAACAAAGAAACATATTTCTAAAACAACCTCATTTTCCATATTATATTGCTTGAATTCTTCTTATTTGCTTTATCAAGTATTACATAGATATATATATACCCATGCAAAATAATGCGCCTGTATATGTAGGAGTACAAAAAACAACAGAACTTCCCAGAAGTTCTTTCTAGTTTTCATGTGGATTTACGAGCATTTGTCAACCAATTATCAATCACTTCTATTCACGTGAATGAGTTTGATAGACGTATAAGACCAGTGGTGCGAGTAATTAGATCTTTCCTGGCCTGAGGACAATTTACTCTGACTGAAGATAGACAGCTCATGAAGGACACCAAAACTGTTGCTCTCAATCCAGTGTCCATGCAGGGAAATGTAACTCCCCTGGTCTATGGTTACACACGCTGAGCCCCTTCATCTTGTTTGAAAAATGAGTACATGTAACATACAGAAAAGGCAGGTATTAAAGGGATACGCCACCGGGCGGCCGTGGGGAAAGTCAGGATTGCGTAAGCCCCATTCACTCGTACACAAAGTTTGTGCGTCGAACGCGTCCGTTGGACTAAGTGGGATTAAATTTCGACTGCACGAAGCCGACCGAATCTCGCACGAGAGCTCGAGCGCTCAGGCGGAGAGTGCATGTTTAGGTAAGGATCACGGTGCCCTCTCGCGGCATTAAAACGTCCACAATCTGCGGTTGAGTATCCCTTTAATCTCAAGGGTAAAAAAAGCACTTAATTTCAAAGCGCTAGTATATTCTAAATTCTCTTAAAGGGAAATCCACACTTAATGACAAGTTGCTCTGAAAGAAGGAGGAAAAATCAGAGAAGCAGATTGGTGAAAGTTTGAACGAAATCGGACAAGCAATAAGAAAGTTACGAATTTTTGAAAGTTGTAATCACTACGGGAATTTCAAATTGGCCAACTCACCAAACTGCCAATTTGAGATTCTCATAGATGTAGTGATCTCATTTTTCAAACATCTATAACGTTCTTATTCCTCGTCCGATTTCTTTCAAACTTGCACCATCCTCTTTTCTTCTTTCTCTGCTTTCACACAAATCATCTTATTACCAAGGATGGATTGCCCTTAAAGTTTTGAAACTACAAGCGAAACTTAAAGGGATACACCACCAGGTGGCCGTGTGGGAAGCCCCATTCACTCGTACACAAAGTTTGTGCGTCGAACGCGTCCGTCGGACTGCTGGGATTACATTTCGGACTGCACGAAGCCGACCCAATCTCGCACAAGAGCTCGAGCTCATGCGGAGGTACCGTGCATGTACGTTGCGCGGCAGCCAGTCTGTCCGAAGTTTGCGCCCAGCGGGGAAACGGCATGATCAGGTACAGAGCCTTTCATACACATGTGTATGGAGAACTGTGATCAGGTAACGATCACGGTGCCCTCTCGCGACATAAAAACGTCCACAATCTGCGGTTGAGTATCCCTTTAAAGTTCAGCTCCCATCGTGTGAGCGTAATTTTAGAAATGTCCAAAGAGGAAAGAAAAAATATTCCCAAGATCTGGTACCAATATGCTGGTCTGAAATTACTCAAGTTAATTGATATTACTCTACTTCTATAGTGTATCAATGTGTCAATGAGCTAAATGTGAATAAAGTGTTCATTTTAAATAGGCATCGCCCTGTAAGCACTTGATTTTGAAAAAATGTTTATTAGAACAAGTCTTTACTGATTTAAATCAAATGAACGGAAACAAAATGAACCTGACTTTGGCTATAAAGTTATAAGAGTGGTAGGATAGAAATTAATTAGAATAGTCTAAAAACAACTGTACTCAGTGATAGATGCAGGTTAGACGTGCATTGCAACGTATCCAATTAAGGCTTTTACGTAAATCAAGGAGTGAAAAATCGGTCGTGAAGACTATGGGACGCCATTTGTCAATGTTGTTTATTTTAGGTGACTCCTAATTAAGGTTTTATTGTGACGAGGAAGAATGTCACATTTCTGTCGTCATCGCCTTGGTAGTCATTTACGCTGTCATTGACATGAAACACGCAATAATCCAACCGACCAAGATACTTGCAGTTCATATATGACAGATGACGAAAATTGAAGGAGAGGAAGAAAAAACACGAGAAAAACAGAATAATTGATGATGTACCACCACGAAGATGCGGAAGATGCTGAGAAGATGCGGGCAGGTACTGGGATAACGAGAGAGAGGGGGCAAAAAAGAGAGACTGCATATTGAATGAATGGACAAAGAGGAAAAGAAAGAGAAGAATGTTCTTGTTTTTTTTAAGTAAACGCATTAAATAAAATTCAAAGAAAGTAAGACATAGCATAATGTAGATGAGACGGGAGGTTTGGACTTTTGATTTTAATGGGTAATATAGATCTTTTTAAATTGTTATTCCGTGTGCTTTTTCTTTTTCCTTTTTTTTTAAATCTTTTTCTCTCTTTTTTTTGCCCCCCTTTTTTTTCTTCGTAACCGTGTTGCAAATCAATTTATTTGACTTGATCAAATTTTCTACCCTTTATAACTCATTCCTCATCCTATTTTTTAACTTTCCTCTTTCGTTTCTAGTCCTGAATTCAATCATTCCCCTTTGTTAATTTCCTCGTCTCCGTGTCCCATTGGCTATAATGTCAAGCCTTGTTTACCAAGAACGACATAAATCAACATGACTCCAAAATATGAATCCACTGCCGCACTTCATACAAGTTTTACAAGCTTGTTAAATAACCCCCGCTGAAAATAAATCACGTTCTACCATCCTCCTTCTTCCGAATCATGCCTACTTTTCAAAATTCTAAACAGAAATGCGGCTAAATTGACTGTCGAATTGAGGTGAGGACAGAAAAACGAGGCACTTTCAGTCTCCGAAAGTTGTCCCCTCTCCCTCTTTCGATGTAAACAAACATAGAAATCGAAACGACGTTTAAACGGAGCGTTTCGTACAAGTGTAACAATCAAAAGCGCGCGGGTGAGGGTGTCTCCCTAGCCTTACGGTCAGCCCATTTTCTGCAATATGGGATGCAGTATTTTTTAATGATAACTAAACTTGCAAAAAAAAATTAAAGAAGAGCACAGCGAGGGATCAAGTTAGTTTGAATAGAACCAGAGAAATGAGCTTGAAGAAATAAAATTAAATCAAAATCAAAAGAAAACAAACGGTACGAATATCCTATATTCTTTTTTTTTCTTCTAGTCACAGAATAGAGCTAAATGAGTACAGTTTCTTTTTGCATTGCTTTGATCCAATAATTATAGTTATTCAAAAATGGGGGAGGGGTGGGACTTTGATCGAGTCTGCTGTCAAAGAATTATACAAAGTGCACAGTTTTCTAGATATTTAATATTGGATAAAATCAAAAGACATACTACTATTAGTAGTGTTTGAAAATAAAGACTAATAATTTTGAGACGTGTGTTTGATGGCATATTAGTCAACATTTCAAATAAACGGATAGTGAACTTTCAAGCAGGGGTCGCCATGTATAAAACCGCTGTATACATTATTAGGGAATGCTATCCGATTTGATTTATCGCTTCAAGACGCTTTCCCTTCTTTGGCTTTCCGTAGTCATGCTACTCTCAGTACACCAGGCCGTCTACTCCCTGGTCGTAACAAGGGCTTTTCTTCTTGTATCCACAATATCAATTTCCACTTTCTACTCATCACTCTTACCATCATTTTCTTAGGCTTCTTTAGTCTCCAGTAGGCTGACCTTTCACCTTTCTGTTTATGGATTTGTAGTTTCATTCATGCTTTACTTTATTCACACCGACTTTCTATTTTTTCAAATACATTTTTTTTAAATCGTATCCTTTCTCATCGCTCTTATCAAAATTACCATGTATCAAGTTTAATATACTTTAAAACTCGTTCTTCGACTTCACAAAAGGGTACTTAAGTAATTTAAACTCTAAAATGTAAGTCAAATGTTATCGTCGTTTCCATGAAATTTATAATAATTTAGAGGTATTTTAAAAGCAGATTCATATTTCTCCTTTTTCCTCGACAAGGGTGTTATTCTTTACCTCAGGTACACGGAGTAGGTCTCAAAGTTATGGAGTATACTTGAAGGAGAATTGACATCCAACTCGCTATACCCATTCTTTGGTGTGTGGTTTTGTGTTTGTTATAGAAGGACTTCAGCCTCGTTTTCTGTGCTCTAATGACCTCCTCAAAAACATTAAACTGATGATACTGGTACTGACTGCATTTCAATCAATTTAATTATATCTATACGTCATGAACATCATCCCGAATATCACTTTGACAAAGTTCAATTTAGTACTATAATAGTCCATTGACCTTAATGTTCGACATCCTCATCGTCGTCGACGTCGTACCTATTAACTAGTAGCATCAAACACACTCTTCTAAATAGTGCATTTTTATCTAAATTTATATCGCGGAGGTGTTGTGATCTAATGATTAAGTCGCCGGACTACGGATGACAAGGTATGGGGTTCGAACCCCTTGGCAAGACATGAATCTACATTTGCCACTCTCCACCCAAGCAGGTAAAGTAAATGGGTTATGCATGGGGTCTATACTAGTACCCCGCTGGGAAGAATTTCCTTGGATGCTTCGCCGCTTTATCACGGCGGCTCGGCTAAAGCCCGGGCAATCTGCGCTATGTACACGTCAATGCATCTATTCTTATGTTTTTCTTTTTTATCACTTTCTTAAAAACGTATTCCTTCACGATTTTCCCCCAATTTATTCAATACCAAGATCTTTGATCATGATACAGATATTACCACCATCGCACCCTCGGCTCCAAGTACCAAGTATCTGAGCTATCTATATTTCTCACCCCCCCCCCCCCCCCCCCCTTCTCCAGCCAGGCCCTGTGCACAACTCACAACCTTCTCTTCTCTCTACTCACTTAACCCTCCCACATGGTCCCCTTCACAGTCACTCCCACGCCTCTCACGACCCCTTCCTCACCTCCCATCCCGCCAGGTTATTTGGCTTTGTTCAGCTGCCACATCTGACGAATCATACCACACAGGAGCAAGACTTTAATCGCTGTCAAATTTATTTACAATATTTGATCAAAATTTGTCATTTCACGATTCTAAAAAGATTTAAGATGCGGTCGCCAAGAAAACATCATGTTTATAAAGAATTAATGGCAATTTGTTTAGCTCAATCACGTCGCTGAACGGCTTCAAGCTGTTACAAGTGCATTATATGATATAAATTATAGCGTTTCCGTGACTATGAATGGTAACAAGATAAATAGCCTCCCTTCGGTAGAACAATATCTATAGCTTTACAGTTTTATTGATCATTACGATGATGAAAAAACACGAGGAGAAATATCATTTCATGCTAAATAAACAGGCAAAACCTGGGTCGAGAGAGGCAAATGTGGACGAAATACCTTGTCCAAGGAGGCAATTAGCACCGGACGAGGATCGAATGCAGGACCTCATGTATGAGAGTCAAAAGCCTTCACACAATATACCACAGTGTTCAAAGGAACGTGATTACAGTATCGATAGAGATATGTCACGTCTTAATCCAGTTGAAAAAAGTACAATGACCAATATGACAATTGTAAATTGCTTTTCAATTACAAATCATTAAAAACTATAATATAGTTGTTTGTGTTTTTTAGGCCTGTTGTTAAGAAGCAAGTTGGAATGGAACAACAATTGATGCTGAAAAATGTAAAAAAAAAAAAACTTGTGAACACGGTACGAAAAACAAATGCAATTTAATACTTCCTCCTTTTTATTCCTGTAGCCTAAAAATGTCTCAGTAATTCCTTTCTCAAAATCGTCACAACTACAAACCCAGTATATGACTACGGTAAACGAAGCAAAATAGAATTCTGGAAATATATTTAGGTGTTACTTCGCTTTTCTCCAGTGGTATATTTGTGCTTTAGATTTATTTGAAAGAAGAAGTCCGAAACCACGACTATTCCTGTTGATGTCAAAGTGTAGCAATGTCCTAATAGTTTGACATGTATCTGGCTAGTTCTTGTCACCACCATCTACCAAAACCCACAATGATTAAAACGTCATTTTACTGCAACTTTTCAGACAAAAAGAGACTTTTACAACCAAGCACTCCCTTGTTTACAGAATTTGGCGACTAGATGCTTGATCCCAAAAGGAGGTGACCAAGTATGGATCGTGGTTTGACACCCCCCCCCCCCCCCCCCCCCGCCTCCCTCTCTCTACCTCTTTCTATCCCTCTATCTCGGTATCTTTGTAATAATGATACCAAGTTACTACTACTACTACTACTACTACTACTACTACTACTACTACTACTACTACTACTAATAATAATAATAATAATAATCATAATAATCATAATAATTATCATAATAATAAAAACAATCATAATAATAAAATAGTAATAATAATAATAATACTAATAATAATAATAATAATATAATAATAATAATAGTGATAAACGCAAATCAAGAAAATCTGCTTCGAATGTGTTTGACATTAATTTGCTTCCAAGAGAGGGATTTCCTCATGCATTTGCCGAAATTACGTGTTTTTTGCATTTATGCACTAATACAGAATTTTTCAGAAATATTAAAAAGAGGATTTCTTATAAGATTGGTATATACTTTTTTTAAATATACAAACTTATGATGTTTTTAGGTTTAAGATAACAGCTATAACAGCATACTTATATACGACATCAAAACTTCAAAGCAATTGGTAGATAATAAAAGATGTGATCGCAGTTTGCCAATTGTCTCGATTTGATAGCGATCTTCATATCATTAAAAATAAATAACTTTCTAATTACTATAGTTGTCTGATTTTTTCAAATCTTCTGCTGTATCTCTGATTTTTCTGCTCACATTATATTTTGAGACGCTTAATTTTAACCTGTCTGTAGTGTGTAGCTTTAAACTTGATCCCTTTTGATAATGTTTGAAGATACCGCCTGTTCGCAAACAAACGACTGGTTTATGTAGAATACAAATCTTTCACGCTTCCATTCTTTCAGAATCTCAGGACCCTGTTTGAAGGGTATAAATGACCCTCATCTCAAATCTTGGGGTCTGCAAGTCAAATATTTGCACCGGTTTTTAAGAACCCGCCTCTTCTTCTGCTAACATGTGAACATTTACCATTGTCTTAATGACTCAGTAACCATTTGAGGTACTCAAATAAATCCAGTACTTATACAGGAATTCCATCAGAAAAGTATGTCAGGGGTGTTATTACAATCTTAGCAAATAATTTTGTGGCTGTTAAATGTATTACGGAAAGATTGTCCTGGTTTAGTTTATTCACTTTTCTTTATTACGCGTTCAAAGTTAAATAATTCAAATGCGTTTATCACTTCCTGATTGTGTACATAAGACTTAAACCGGTGACAAAAGAAGTCATAAGGACTTGCTTTGTCACTGGTTAAAACTCTCTTGGACTTAAATATAAATCCTTTGGACTTAAAAATAAGTCTTAATAAATTAAGAGTTGGTTTTAGTATGAAACAAAACTAACTGTAAATCGTTATTACATAAACGAAATAGCCTATAATTGACCTTGCTACAGTCCATTGTCTAAAACCATCCAAGTGAATAGGTGGAGAAAATCTGAAAGCTTTGCAATTATGGAGAAAATGACTCTAAAGAATAATATTTGATCGAAATTATGAAATTTTCATAAATACTTCTCAGTGTATTTCTTTCAATAATAAGACTACATTTAAATAGCGTTCATCATTATTATCTTATATTTTTTACGTTGAAACACCTTTTGGTCTGCCCCTTCCTACCAGAACCGTGCATGCACTGTCAATAATCTGGAAGGTTTCAACACCAAAGCCAGATCCTTCACTGGACGAGACTTGTGTATTGACTCGAGAAAAAGAAGATCTTTTCATATAGTTTATTGTCATGATAAAGAGTTTAACGAAGATAAGATTTCCGTGGTCCCGGTATGTCCGGCCCCTCATCTATTAGACCTTGGTTAGAGTCTTGCTAAAGAAAGTACTGTGAAAGGGATTTGAATCCTAGTCAGTTGATACGTAGTACATACAGTGATGTCACTGAACCTCACCACCTCACAAATCCAACAAAATGTGGAAATCTTCCGTCGACTTCTGTTTGAGCCGATTGCGCTGGACATGCTAGATGGACATAATTATTAAGAATCCGGTTGGACCCTTACAAAATCTGTCCTGCATCGAATCAAGGAGGTACTATAGTATAGGCATGCGATCCAACGTCTCAAACTTTTGAAAGCGAGCGATTTTTATGAGGGGATTATATGAGGGAGGTACTCTTGAATTTAATGATTGTTTGAACAAGATACTAAACAAGCCATGAACTACATATACAAGGATATATTTGCATGAGGAAGTTTATTTCACTTAACCGTGGTAGTATTACTACCTTGATGAGTTAAAGGTTACACCACTGGTTTATACTTCCCTATATAACCCTTGGATTAAAGAGTATTTCAAAGAGCTATTACATCCATGGGCGCCAATCCTCACAGGAATTATATTCAAGTGGGGGGGGGGGGGGGGACCACACGGGGATGCAACAATGGGTGTCCCCCCCCCCCCCCCCACTTGAATAGAATTCCTGTGAGGACTGGCGCCCATGGACTTACATCATACAATTACCCAACTTTTCAAGATATTCATAAAATGTAAGAACACTAGAGAAGCATTATTTTGTGTTTTCAGTTAAAAACATGTAAACAAAATAACAAATATCAGCAAAATAAAATAAAACAGATTAATTGTCTTTATCATGTTTCTATATACAGGAAGACTGTCAGACCGCCAATCACTGAACAAATTATCATTTCTAACGTTATTGCAAACTCTCATATTTATCAGAAGATTGCTTTCAGCTTGTTCAGGTGATAATACATATCAAAGGGAGGGGCGGATCGAGGACTGTCAGGAGGTTACATGTCGTTTTTCCAAGGTTCGTTGCAAATCCTCCCGCCAAAAACCTGGACCCGCCTGTAAAAGTCAAATCCTTTTGTTGTTTTGGGCTTTTTTAATTATTTTTTAATTGTAGCTGAAAGCTTTCTCTGACTGTATTATTATCAAATTGTGACTAATGATGGTACAAATACAGTTCTCTTTCAAACGAACAAAGATATATCATTTTGCATGGAGTCCAAGAGCTTTAGTACTACGATATTTATATGAACTGCATTTTTATCTCCAAATATTTTCTTTCAAGTAGCAAGACCGAGTTATACTTCTTCAACTCATGAACGATAATGAAACGTTGAAGTGTAATTGTTGTAACGGTTTACAGACGTGATGTGATAACGCGTCAATTATTCCGACGACAAATTCAGTCCGCTATCATGGTTCATATTGAAATGTACGGCTATGAGAAATTTCAGTGTGATTTCGCATTACAAGGAAAATGTTCTTTCATAATTTCCTCAAATAAAGATACATTTCACGGTATAGAAGCCCATACCATAATCTCAATAATGTGCAAAATAATCAATAAGATGAATAAAGACTTCATTTATATTCATATTTCAAGTTCATCTTCAAACTGGATCTGTAAGATTTTAATTTCATACATTGAAACTGTAACCCAACCCATAGGCATACATCGTTGCCTAATTGTAAGGCAATACATTTTGCGTTTAACTTCGTCTTCTAACCCTAACCCTAATTTTTTTTACATTTGGTGAAGGGTAATTCTTTCACAAAATCTATGTGGTACTTCGAACATGCGCTTGCAAAATTAGTCACCACCTACAGAAATGGATAAGAAAACGCGGTGGTCATCAAAAAGATTTAAGGGTTGTAAAACTTGTAATACCGGACCACCCCCCTTATTCGGACATTTGTCTATAAGTTCACTCATTAATCTCACACTAATCCTAATCCCTTGTAACTGTAAAGGGTCGCTTACACAAAATTACAAAGCTTTACAAAGCGAAGAGAATGGTCTGCTCGCGAACTCTTTCATAAAGACAATTCATAAGATTTGTTCTCAGCAGTTTGGTGCGGAGTGTTTTTCTTTGTAGTGCTGTGATTATTTCGCGGCTCAAGTACAGCGACAAACATCATACGTATTTGCTCGAGGAACAACGATACACTGGTAGAGTCGCTAGACCAAATTCAATATCAAATTTTGCTCTAAAAAGAAAGAAAAAAGAGGAGGAAATAAGAAGTGGATGTAAGGATGGTGCCAGTATGATCACTACAAAGAATGCCGCCGATTACTACTGGTACACGTGCCGAGCTGAATGTTTGAGTTCGTGTGCTTTTCATCGTCGGTATGCCGCTAAAACAAAAAACTGATTCAAGTTTCCGAGTCTTCATATCGAATATTGATTTAGCAATGTACAAGTAATTTATTAAAATAATGGCTTCTGCAAGTGGTGCATATAAGAATTCAATAATTCCAATCGATTATTACATGCGACATTTCCGAGTCTCAGAATTCCCATTACATTTTGTGTGTGTGTGTGCAATGTTTTTTAAAATACCATGTCTTAAATCATTTACATAATGTAAGGCGAAAATAACACACACGCATCATATCACCCCGGTATCGTCTTATCATAATACTTACGACTGATATTCAAATCAGAGAACGATTTAACGGTATGATAAATTGTGATAAAATGGATGATACGTAAACACTTATCTTGTTAACCGTTTACTGCTAATTTAATGGTATTGCCGTTGA